>JANRMT010028174.1:115760889-115884572 GCA_026402145.1 Polypterus bichir lapradei | reverse complement strand
GTCCCTGAGTTTACTGGTGCGAGTGCCAATGGCCCTGAACCGTTCACTAGAATGGAGGAGCGAGAAAAGCAGCTGTGCAGGATGGCTAAGGTATTGACTTATCCTGATTGCCTTTTTAAAGCCAGAGGAAAATGAAATCCCTAGGTGAAACTCAGGGACTGGGACTCATGCACTGTCAGGAGACAAGCGTAACTGTTCTTCTCAAGATTTATCAATATGAAGAATAATAGCAAGCAACTTAAAAGACTTTCAGGGCAGATGTCGACTTTTGTCAAATGGAGGGGTTGACGGTGGTAATTAGCTGTAAACGGTGACAAAACCCGTTGTTATATTTTAGTTGGACTCTCTTTGCTAGAAGGAAAATTAGCTTCATTGGTGTGACCAAGATTCCTTGCGCTTGCGTGAGTAGCAAGGAGCAAACAACTGCAAAAATGGTATTGACATCTGGCAAGAGATCGAAATGAATGCGTAAAGCAAAATACTCCATGGATGACGTTTTGCATATTATTGCTGAATTGGACTCTGAACTGTTGGACTCTGATTTTGATACAAGTGATCGAAAATGAATGTGAGGTACCAGCATCAGCTGATCGGTTCCCAAATGATCGTGGTATTGAACAAGCTTGTGTAGCTGACGTGCCTATGGCAACATTCGCCTGGGAGGACCGCCACTTACAGTGACAAGAGGTTCAAAGGAGATTGTGATGCATTGCGACCACTACTGCAGCTCACGACCCCCACCATACACAGACAGCCTGGCACCCAGCCTGCTGTGCATTCCTGGCGAACTGGCAGCCGCAGCTGTTGATTTCTGTGTGAAATTATTTCTTTTTGTGCTCTTTGAAAAACTGTTTTGAAAGTGGAAGTGCACTCGGGGGTGAGCCTAGTAGTGCATTGCTTTTTCCCCTGGATGTAAACGATGCTGGCAGAGGTGGTCTCCACATCCCAGAAATCAAGTAAATGAGTCACACAAAATGAAAGAATGAATCAACAGATTGACGCAGCCCATAGGGATATTGAAAAAGTTGGTGTTTTGAAATTTCACTTTGCTAAATACAGAAAGAAATACAGTACTGTACATAAGAGCAGGCCTACATTGGGCAAGGGCTGAGAATTCAGGTTCAGTGCCAAAAATAACATCTTGTGGGAAACATTCCAGGTGAAGAGACGTGAACCAGTTTTACAAAGAGATAAAGACAAAGGATGAAATGATTTGGGTCCGAGTTACCACTTGCTGAGAAAGCAAGAAGGAAGGTGCATGGATACTTTGGTGAGGCATGAAGGGAGATTATTTGTGGTCCCTCTGTGCAGACAGTTGGCACAGTGCCCCCAACACTTGTACACCACAGCGTTCAGGACCTCACTATTTGAATAGCAGAACTCAGAGGGTCTGTCAAAGCAAGGCAGCAGTTTATAGCAGGGGTCTCTTTAAGCTTCTGGAGGCCGCAGAAGAGATGCACAGGCTCCTGCACAAATTAACAAGATGACAAGTGAAATTAGGCCAAACAGAAACTGACGCATCTGGAAGGGGAAAAAGTGAGGCACAAGTGCAAAGTGAAATGTACCGCATCTCCAAGGAGAGGATCTTACACAAGGTGTCGAGAGACAAATATATCCTCAAGTTGACAAGATACGTGTTTGATAGTTCTTCATTTAGTCCTACCTGTGCCATTCTGACAAATACTTTACAATATACTTTCATAAAAGAAAAAGGACAGATGAAGATATGGAAGTGCAGCTACATCTTAAACAGTCCCTTCTTGAAATATCTGCACTAAATAACATCTGAAACACTTGGCAATGTGCTCATCTAACCAGAACATTTTTTTTGTCTCTTCTATTACATTTCATAAAGAGATCTATCACAAAGTATTAATACAGAGCATAACTAACAAAAGAAGTAAACAAAATTTCAGAAGAAAAAACTGTCATATTTTTTCTTTGATGTGTTCCAATCTTGCTAGAGAATCTGTGTGTATATTTCAGGGTGTGTAAGCACAGGGGAGCATCCATCTTCCTTTTGTAATCGCAGTCAAGTTCCCAGAAGAGCACATTCCTTCTAAAATCCCTAAGCGGTCACATTCACTTTGTGCTGCTTGAAGGCATGTCAATAAGAAAACCACTAAAGACCGTGCTTTTGTACTTTATGCTACTCCACATAAGAAAGATGCTACAAAAAGTTAATCTTCCATGATTTGTACTAAATCACAGAGGATCTCGCCATCTCTGTCTCTTCTGGGTTAACAGACACATTTTTACGGCCAGATGCCCTTCCTGATGTCAGCCCCCTTCACAAGAACTATTAGACAGACATATAGATAGATAGATAAACTTTACTTGCCTCAAATGGTAAATCAAAGCTTTACAGAAGTTCAAGAAAAATATAATTATAAGAAGGCACAACTCCCCCAAACACACACAAGAACGTTTGGCTTGGACAATAAGTGAGCTGCTGCCTATTTACTGAACTAGGAATCGTAGAAACCTAAAGCACTTTTTATTTTATTATTATTATTATTGCCATGCTTATTTTAACTTCACCTGTTTGTTGTCTGGTACAAATCTTGTAATCGATATTTAACCCACTTCCTATTGTCCAAATACAGTGGAACCTCGGATTGCGAGTTACTTGGTTCACGAGTGTTTTGCAAGACGAGCTAAATTTTTTAATAAATTTTGACTTGATAAAGGAGCGATGTCTTGCAATACGAGTAGTAGTATGGATACACTTTGTCTGCTGAGCGTCATGTGATCACAACTGAGCTGATGGTTCTTCTCGCTCACGCGTCTCTCTCTCTCTTTCCTTATCTCGCTCGCACGTGCATGTCTCTCTTCTCTTTAGGGCAATCGTCTCCTATTCTCCGTCTGAGTCTGCGTGCCTCACTCATATAGTCAACGTCCGTAGGAGCATATACTGTTTACTACAGCATTGTGACTGTGTGTGTGTGTGCTGTGAAGTGCGTGTCCCCGTCTGGCGGCTCAAAACACGAAGCTGAGTCTCAGTACTTTAACAACACCTGCAGTGCGATTGCTTTGGGACACTCTTCAGCGTGTCGTCCTGTTGGGTGGAATCCCACAAGAGTTTAGAAACTCACTCACACCAGCCATGATTCTTTTCAAAGGTAAAGTGCAGGTTAATTTGTTTTATGTATTTTTACTTTATATTTTGTATTAATCATTTTTATATGAATAGTTTTGGGTTGTGGAACGAATTCTCTGAGTTTCCATTATTTCTTATGGGGAAATTCACTTTGATATACAAGTGCTTTGGACTGCGAGCACGTTTCCGGAACGAATTATGCTAGCAAACCGAGGTTCCACTGTAACTTGAAATTTTGCACACATACTCACTTCTGATGACAATACTTGAATCAGTAATCAGTTTCACTAATTGATCAATTAATCCATGTTAATTAAGAAATGAAATTTTCATATGTAGAATAGTTAAAGATTTCACCAATAGATGGCGCTAGTAATGGATAGAGATATTAAAAGAAGTAGTAAAATATTGATTACAAAATTATACTAAAACAAACCCAAGACTAAAAAGTTGAAAATAATATGTACAGTATATATTAAAAAAACACACTTATATTAAGTTAAAAAGTGTACTAAAAAGTAAAAAATAAGTCTCTCATACATCACTTGTAAAATAAAAGCGTGGGTGCTTTTCATCAATCAACATTCAAAAAACACTTCTTAAAATCTTAGCAGCCCATGCTTTTATTTTACGAGTGATGTATGAGAGACTTATTTTTTACTTTTTAGTACACTTTTTAACTTAATATAAGCGTGGTTTTAAAAAAAAAATATATATATATATATATATATATATATATTTATATTATGGCTTTGTTTATCCTTTTTCTTAAAGGGTTTATTTAGCCCTAGCCTTTCTTAAACAGCAGGCATCCATGAAAAATCACTAAGGTGTTTTTTTTTTGCTCCAATAAGCAATGACTTTTCTTAGTGGTTTAGGGAACTTCACACAGGAAAGAGTCTATAAAGAGCAGCTGATCTTTCACATTTTGTGGTAGTTCACAAATGGAATACACTTACAAAGTCTACAAGAAATAATTCAAGCAGTTGGTCATTCTTTTATGTTTTTATGGTGCTACACACAGGAAGTTGCCATAAAAATAACCAGCTTGGTGGCAACACATGTAGGAATGCAGAGTCCCTACTCACCACACTGCCCTGATCGCACGTCCTCATCAGACAGAAGGACTTCACTCACTAGACACTGCCAATCTGGTGGGGTGGCGTCTGGGATCAACTTAGAGTGAGAGTTTAACTTTAGGGTCTTTTTTGGTCAGTAACCGTTCGCTGGCACCTTGAAACAATGACATTACAGAAGTGATTTTAATGCTAGCGTAGGGACATTTTTAAGGGATCCAAGAACTCCTGGCATAGAGACTCCAATAGCAATGCCATTCTGGCTCCTAAGGAGATGTGACCCATCAGCCTTTCCCAAACTCTCATTTTGAGGTCTGTCTACTTATCTTGAAGGTACATTTTGTCATTATACTAGACATGGCTACATTTTATTTACATTCTGATGCCAATAAAAGTTCCTCCTTAGGATATCAAATAGAAGCCCCAGCTTTCCACAAAACAAATCAGTGTCACTTGTCACATAATAAACATGTGGTACACTTAATGGGTTGTGACAGCTGCGTCTCACAGATTACAGGGCTACAATCTTTAGTGTCACTGTCACATGCCCAAATTTCTTTTTATTGTTTTTCTTATTTGCAGTTTACAGCTGACTTTCAGATATAACATTAAAATATATTGTAACATTTATTTATCATAAAAAGGACAAAATCCAGGATTCTTAACAATGTGAAAATTAATTAGTAAAACAGTTGAAACCCTAAAAATCTTCTTGATATTCAGGAGGTATAAATTCTAACCTCTCCGAGCCTTCGTGCCACTCTGACTATGAGTCGTTATCTATGGTTTGCCACGAAAGAAACAACCAATTTTATAATTCAATAGATGCACTACATTCAAAGAAAGACATTTAAAAATTGATTTCATACTGAAAGTGTCTTTCTGCCACATTACAGGATTAGAAAAACTCAAATTCGGGATGTGGCTTCACTTAGAGAAAGCTGTCAGTCACTCTTTGTGTCAGCGGTGGGTTAAAAAATAACCTCTGGCTAGCCTGCGTTTTCACTGCCATATTAATTTGAGAATTTTAACAAGATTATTGAATTGATCAGGAAGGCCACCTGCTTTATATATCTGAGCCGGGGAGCACCAGAGTTCTGTCAAACGGTAGAAATAGGACAGGCTGCTTAGGCTGTGTTATGAAACGCTCTTTTGGTGCAGTGTTTTGATCTTTTTCTCTCTTTTAGAATTTTTTGACACTGCTCTATTAATGTTTTGAAAGTTTTTGATTTAGAGAAGGGGTCCCCGACTCCGGTCCTGGAGGGCCCCAGTGGCTGCAGGTTTTCATTTTAACCCTTTTCTTAAATAGTGACCTGTTTTTGCTGCTAATTAACTTCTTTTGAATTCATTTTATTTGACTTGTTCTTAAAGACTTAATTGTTTCTTTTTCCTTAATTAATAAGCAAACAGTAACAAGATACAAAATGAGCCAAAACATGACCAGCAAATAAAGAAAGATGGACGTCTCAGGAATGCTGATCTGCCCAGGTCTCCAAAACATTTTAACAGCACTCTCTGAAAAGAGAAAATCAACAATTTCGTAAATGTCTGCTATTGCATAATGAGAGCAGCAACAAGCCATGGGATGAAAGAACGGATTTAATTACCAACAAGAATTAGAGCCTAATTAAGCAACTGGTTGGAGTGAAACTGGTGGTGTTTGAGGCCCTGACTTAGTTGGTCTTCTGTTGGCTCCCTCACGTCACATTTCATTTCTGTTTGGGTGCCGTTTAAGGAAAGACATGAAGCAATTCAGAGGAACGACGAAAGAATTCAGAGGAACAAATCTTAAAAAAACAAGTCAATTAAAAGAAGTTAATTAGCAGCAAAAACAGGCCATTAATTAAGAAAAGGGTTAAAATGAAAACCTGCAACCACTGTGGCCCTCCAGGACTGAAGCTGGGGACCCCTGATTTAGAGAATCTCGCTTTATTTTTGTTTTATGATTATATTTTGTTATTTATAAAAGTGTTATAAAGATCTGGGTTGTATGAGAGGAATGGAGTAATGGAATTAGCTTCTTTACGCCAATTGCTGGTGAGTAGCCCTACAAAGGACTGATGGCATCTTCAGCAACCTCTTCCATGATGCCACTCAGGTCTTCAGCAGTGACACAAGCAGCCCAGCTCTAACTCATTTCAGTCACCTGGATTCAGAGGTAACCCGTATGCCACACTATTCCTCAGCTCTGAGGCTCGCTGGTGACAACGACACATTAGGAGCAGCTGGGAGATGAGATCAAAGTGCTCTGTTGGTGCCGTGTCTCGTGCTGCACACGGAGCTGCTTTTTAGATGGCTTCTCCAGGTATTCCTGTCTGCAGTCTGTGGCCATCGGAGGAGCATGTCCGTCTCAGGTCTGTTCTATTCTGCTCGAAGGCTGGAAGAGGAACTAGGAGATGAAGTGTAGGAAAAACCAGAAAGAAGTCGAAACCAAAAAGATAAAATCTATGGCAGCAAAGCCTAATCACTAAAGCAAAGTCAGAGGGAAAACTGAACGTTCAGAAACCAGCAATTTGAAAGGGAGAAATATGCACTTGATTCGTTTGGGTTTTTTATCCAAATCATGCATACAAATATTGGTATTTAAGGGGTTGTACTGATGACGTAAGATGTGGCACCATCCTTGGCAACCACCAGCAGCCGCATGATGGTAAAGGAAATCCTAACATGCTGGCTCCCATATGCAAAACAAAGCAATGTTGCAGCACCATGAAATTAATAATCATTATGATCAGGAAACCTTATAATACAAAAGTAACTGTGGAGAAAAGTTCCAAAATTAAAGAAACCCATATTCCCACGTTTACTTCTGCTTGGAAAAATGGATTCTAAGAGTGACAAATTGTTAAAGTGAACTTCTCATAACATGGACCTTGAGGTTGCTGCAGTATTTGAAATGTACTGTTGATTTTGTGATTACTGCAATGCCGGTTTGATTTTTAGGGTCAAAGCCACTTCATGTTCCTAGTTGCTATGTTCTGGCATAGTAGTAGGAAGTATACTTAAGAATGAAACCAGAAAGCTGAGTTGTGGGAATCTGGAACAAACTAACGAGTTATGTACCTGAAGCAGAAAACTTGGTCATCTTTAAAAAGTATCTGGATGAGCTATAATTAAACATGCCTGATGACTTCCCCTCATTTGTTAAACATCTTATGTTCTTCTTATGTTCTCATGTAACCCTCTACCTTACGTTCTTTGACTAGTCAAGCCATTGGTTTATGTTCACTCCTGACTCCCGGCTTACTTGCACTCTTTCTGAGGGGGGGCTTTTATGACCCAGTCAGGGTCCACTCCCTCTACTGGCTCCAGATGTTCCAGTAGTCCAGAACCTCTGGTGATATTTAAAAGACAGACAAACCCTGGTAGCTTGTAAAATATAATGCATCTTAAGGTCCAAGGCATTGTCTTCTTCCTCGTAATATTCTCTTCCTAACATAGTTACAGTATATGAGCGTACTTTCTCTGTATTGCCAGAGCCTCATAATGTCCTCTCTATGTTTTATTGCACATCTGACTGGGCATCCCACTACAGTATCATAAATAACCACAGAGGCAAATGAAAGAAACACAGTGAAGGCATTGACAAGTATGACAAGAGACATGTCTAACCTATTTTCTAAAATTAATAGAAAGCCAATATAATAGTAAACTTCAGTAAAAAAACAAATTTGCAAACACTTATACAATAAATATTTGCAAAACAAGACACATTCAAGTAGACATGAAAACATCTTCACCCTTCCAGATGGTGTCTTCTAAAGTCTTTAACCTGAATATTCCTTATTTTGATAGGGAGGCGTCAGTGCTAGACACTCAAGCCTCAGGCTCAGCCTCAGAACGTTCTGGTAAAGTGAAAGATGAATCCTTGAACCCTTCTTTAGTGGAACCAAATGAGTAGGCAAGCTCTTGTTCAGTAATGAACCTGTCATTTTCCATTCTTTGTTTCGTTTGTACGCTAACCTTCATCAGGTGTCGACTTCTAGCAGAGGCCTGGCTGTCTTGATACTCCCGTTTCTCTCTATACTCGGCCAATCTCCTTATACCTCCATAGTCAATGATAATACACCACTCTGAAATATCATATTTGTACACTCACTGTCTAACATTTAAATGCCTCATTTTAATTTGGAAATGCCATTTCTTTTGGACTTAAAACAGTTAGGGGCTTTTATTTTTAAGAAGGTGTCCCTTGCCCCATAGGTTACATTATAAAATGCTAGGACTAGCTATTTATTTTTTAAAATTTATAGAAAATGTTCAGTTCAGTTTCATGTGGCAAATACATACTGTATATACCATGTTTGTGAAGAAATCATTTTATCTTTAAAGTACAATTTAACTCAGCAACCCCCTTTATGGTCAGTTTTATTTGCTTGATTAATTCATTTAACAAACGTTGCCAAGTCTCAAAAAGACCACAGTTCGCGTCATACATAGGAGCAGCATGCTATATGCTTTATTTTTATGTCATAATTCAAGCCACAATTGCACTGGGTTCTGAACACAGCATTACATTTTATAGTTGCCTCTCAAAAAATACGTCAGTCTTAAAACAAATTAAACTCGACCACTAAGCTTCAGATCATTTTAAATTCTAATGAACCTTCTAACCATTTGTTGTAAAAAATGCTACAGCCACTGACTTTACCCCAGCTACACCATTAATGGATATTAAAATACAGTATTAGAGAGGAACTAGAAACTAAAATGTCCAGGCAGGTTTATGTAACAGAAATATGAAATTGGAAGTATTTAGAGGAAAATTCATTATGCCGCCCTGTGTAATTAAAAGCGCTCAGTTAAAGGTTAAGTTTGCTGTTTTTCAAGTTGAAGTTATTCCTTCCCAATCACAGTATATATTCTGTCATGCATGAGTGCCGGAGGATCACCATCCAAGCTTGTCCCTGGTGTGTCATACCACCCTGGGCCGAGAGGGGGCACTGCTGCTAACTGTCTTATCGTTTTCATTCTCCACACTTCCGATTAACCGCTCAGTGAGGACAACTGACTCCACCCCTTTTGGCCCCTGGGCTACAAAAGGATGAGCGCCGAGAAGGAGACGTCACTTATTAGGGAGACAACCTAAAGGGAGGAGCTTCGTAGCAGACGACCCAATGGTGTAATAAGCATCCGCCCTCGTTATGTGCCGATTACTTTTGTTGATTTTTTACACCATTTGTTTGGGACTAAAAGTAAATGGGAAGAGCAGTATTGGTAACCCCCAAAACTCTCCAGTTGTCATTCTCTCATTCGGACGACCTACAATAAATACATTTTTAAAAACATCTTGCCCACGCTGATAATTTAAATGGAGACAATGGAACACTAATCATCACAAAAACTTACTGAATACTCCCTCTTTGAGTTTCAATAAAAGAAAATATGCCTTCTGTGCTTCTGGCGCATGTTTGTGACAACAAAACAACATCCACTTCATCACATATTCCTGATACTGTTTTTCTTGAGGTAAGGATTCAATTTACTGTGATTTTGTCTTTCTAGAGAAAACCCCGCACAAGTGGGGTGAAAGTTTATTGCGGAAGAAGACAAACACTGGGCTAGTGGGCACACAGGTCTTCTTTTAAAATGGCTCAATCTCATGATATTGGTGTTTTTTTTTGTTCAAAAATGACATGTATAAGCTATTTTACCATGTGCGAGGAATCGCAAAATGCTGATCAATACTTGACAAATGTCTTGGCATGAATAAAGGACATGTTTTAATGCTTTTATTTTCCGATCTTGCTTTGTGCCTCATTAGCTTCCTTTGTAAAGCACAAGTGCAGGCAAGATATTTTTACAAATGTCTAGAAAATGCTTAACTATAGAACACAATTCCACATGGCAAATGCAAATATACCATGCTTGTGAAGAAATAACTTCTTCTTGAAAAATATCAAAATTTTCCTTTCAAATTCTGGAATATTAGCTAGTAAGTATTTTATTTCTAAGATACAGAAGCATTTCAACTTCATTCATGGTGCCTCTTGTATTTCATCTCCAGAACACTAAGAAGCGATTCTGCCTTTGTGATGTTGCATAAGGCTGAGAAATATGCAAACTCATTACAGACAAACTGCAGACTGGAAATGAGGAGGATGAAGAAGGTCTCACCTGACAGGAACAGGGACAGCAGCCCTGCTCTGTAACCTTATGTGTCTCTTAAAATGTGTTGTCTTTGTCAAATGCTGTGAAAAAAAACCCCAGAAAACTATGATGTTAGTCTTTTGGATTCTCCTATTACTGGAATTTCTTTTTCAAACCTTGAAATTCTTCAAATGTTGCAGAAGCACTTTAGATAGGAATAAACCCAAAATGCAAGCAGCAACTTCTAAACTGGTTTCAGGGCAGATCAGAATACAAATGCCTTGGCTGCTTTTAGCTTCATGTTTATTATCCTACTATATTTATGTTTGCAATTTTGGTTTGAACTTATTTTTTATTAATTCATATATCTTCTTTTAATATTATGATTCTAATGAATAAGAAAAGAAGTATGATCTCTGCCATGGCATTTATGAAAAGAAGATGCAGTGTCCTATCTGTGAGGTTACTAATTTGATACTAAGCGAGTTTGATTTATCAGTATATGAGGATGTAATGAGAAGGTAATTTAGTTTTCTTCCTCACTTTTTGTGCAAGTAATAAATATCTGATAATGACATATAGTGATCTTTAGCAGAGTCATCAAACTATATGAGAAAATACAAATGAAAAACAAAAATTGTTGTGCCTCTTAAAATGAAAGTTTGAGCTTCAGACCCCAAAAATGTGAAGACTTTGGCAGAAGACAGCCAACATTAATGCACAGCAGATAACAAAGCCACAGCAATGAAAACTACAGTATATGCTATTAACATTATTTGTAATGTTTAAAAATGTATTCCATTTGTTTATTTTCTGACTAGCCGGTATATCTGACATTGTCCAAGTATCCATCTTAAGAAAATGATAAGTATCTGTGTGTCCTTCTGATTGCTGTCATTCCAACAAATGGCATATCACAAACATTTGTAATTCCAACAGATGGTGTACCACAAACATTAACACTTCTTTTATGAATCCCAAACCAAATGTCACATAACATTCCAACAGATGGTACATCACAAACATTTGTAATGATGCATCTTATTACTGTGAATGATTGTGATGTGCCATCTGTTAGAATGATCAACGCAATGCATTTTATTATTTTACAAAATAGATTCCAACAGATGGTGCTCTGCAATCGTTAATGCTGATTACTTAGAATGTAACTTGTCTGAGACGGGTAGCACAGCTAGTATTTCATAATGGGTTAAGGTAAGAAAACAAATATTTCTGTGCTTTTTAATGTTGACACTTTTGTCATTGCTAGCTGAAATGTAAGTGCCCCATCCATCATTTACACTATCTCTCTGAAACTATCATTTCTCTGCTCTTATTCCTCCAGAATGTATTCTTTTTGTGCATTTCATAATTGCTATAAAACTTGGCTCGGTTTGTATCATGAATGCAACATCTTTGTATTTGCTGGTTTACTGTGGTTTCACAAAAAGACATTTAACCCCACATTAATAAATTGGATTGCTTGCTAAATAATTTAATTCATGACCCGCAGAACATATCTACAGTGGTGGGGCTGGGGGCCTCTGTTCAGGTACTGGAGACCACATCAGTGCTGGTATTCAATAATGTTGTAAGGAGGATTCATTGATTTAAAACTGCACTACTGGCATTCAAGCCTAAAGCTATAAGTGCCTTATCATAAAATGGACCTAAATTAATGTCTGTCATCAAGAGATAGTAAAAATTGCTAACACCATTCTCAGTCGTTCTCTTTCTACCATATTCTGAACTCAGAACTGCATTAAATCTCAGGTTTCATTCAGTTTCACCGTGATTTAAAAAAATGCAGTGTAATCAGTTAAATTTAAAAAGTTGTCAAGTGAACTCAGTACAATAAAATTCTTATTTGCACGTTTGACCAAAATGCATTAGGCTGCCACTGTTCTCATCTGGAGGCTTGACTCTTGCTCACTGATTATAACAGTTGTCACTGGAGGCTGGGGGACAGACCCAGCCGGGATGCCTGGAAGGATTGGGAGGTGGCGTAAAATCCTCCGGGCCATGAGGGAGAAACCGCCCTGGATCAGGAGAGGACCACGGGAGAGGAGCATGGAGGCTCAAGCCCATTGGGGCCCATGGCCACCGCCAGGGGGTGCCCCGAGCCTCATGGATCCCGGGAAATGTTCACTTCCGCAAAACACCCAGGAAGATGAAGGAAGATTCTTCCAGGGACGCCTGGAGTGCTTTCAGGTGAAACTGTGTAGCTAAGTACAGCTCTAACCCCATCCTCAAGTTTGCTGACGATACCACTGTAATAGGTCTGATCAGCGAGGATGATGAGACAACCTACAGGGAGGAGGTCAGACTCCTGTCAGAATGGTGTCAGGATGGGGTTAGCAAAACTAAGGAGATGATTGTGGATTTCCACAAATGGGCAACAGTGCACAGCCCCATCTACAGCAGAGGTGAGGCTGTGGAGCAGGTCAGCAGCTTTAGGTTCCTCGGAGTCACCCTCACTGATGACCTTAAATGGTCAAGTCACACTGCGGCAGTAGTCAAGAAAGCCCAACAACGCCTCTACTTCCTCAGAAGACTGAGTAAAGCCTGGATGTCCCCCACAACCCTGTGCAGATTCTACAGGTGTACTGTGGAATCCATCCTGACAGGATGCATCCCATCCTGGTACAGCAACTGCTCAGTTCAGGACTGCAGAGCTCTGTAGCATGTGGTGAACACAGCACAGCAGATCATGGGCACACAGCTCCCTGTGATCCATGACATCCACTCTACACGCTGTCTCAGGAAAGTGAACCGTATCAGGCGGGACCCCAGCCACCCTGCACTGTCACTTTTCACCCTCATCCCATCAGGGAAGCGACTAAAGTCCATTCAGACACGCACCTCCAGGTTCAGGAACAGTTTCTACCCAACTGCAATCAGACTCATGAACAATCATTATCCTTGTGTCACCTCCACTGCTACCTGCACATACACTTCTGCCACTGTCTCTATTTATTCCTAGGATTCTGGTTTTATTTATTTACTTATTATATTCATTTACTTATTGTGTGTTTTTTTTGTGTATGTTCACTGTCTGCTGGGGCACATGCAAGCAAGCATTTCATTGTACATGGTACTTGTACTTGTACACATGACAATAAAGAATTGAAATTGAACTGAATTGATCCAGTTTGGAGTTTTGTCAAACTGAGCTGATCCTGGCAGCACTGGGCGTAATGCTGACAATGGCCCTGGACAAGACACAAGTCCACCACAGTGTCCATTGTCACTCTCACAGTCATCATCATCAATGAAGCTAACGTGTGCATCTTTAGCAATTTAACAAAAAATAAAAAACCAAAACAGAGATGACCTGGCGAAAACCCACAGGAGTCTGTGAGGTAACAATGTTAATGTCTGCACCACCACACTGTCTGCAAGTAAGTTACTACTGAAAATAAAAAAAATGAAACAATTAACAAAAATAAAACAAGGTGATCGGGTATTTCAAGGTTTGCATTGAACAATTTCAATAATTAGCAATAATTTAATGCATGCTACTGTTTTCTTCATTTTGCTCCTGAATGAAAAGGAGGCCCCTGTCCCAGACAAGGCACACGCACACAGGCCCACGCTGGCGCAGGTCCGGGCAGCCACCTAACTGAACATCCACACGTTTGGGATGAGAGAGGAAACCCAGACATACATGGGCAGGACACGCTAACTTCATACAAACCAGCTTTAAGGGAACACGCGAGACAGCAGTACTGGCCACTGGGTCATACTCCACCCACAGATTTAATAGTCTCATTAAATATTAACATCTTTTCGCATGTGATTTGGCTAGACAGACTTCATTTTCAATTTGGATAATGTTGTTTATAGCAAGTTGGGTGTTTGTAAGGATTATTTAGCCATCACAGAGCCTCTTCCCAATATGATGGGTGTGCATGGCAGTTTGCAGTGCAGTGTGTACCCACCGGTCAACGGGTGACAGGAGAGCTCCTTCAGATCTCGTACTCTCACATCTGTGCTTCTCCCACTTAACTACATAAATCTGCATCAACTTTAAATAAAAACTCTGTAAAGATTTAATTTCCCAGCAGAGTTAAGAAACCAGCAGGCACAGAAGAACCACGGCCAAGTATTTCTATCAGGCTGGTAGAAACACAAAACTGTTATTCTATCAAATAATCTGTGCCAAGGGAATTTGTTAGCTGTACTGAAAACTTTCATTTGTAAAATACACTAATCACGGGAGAGTGGCAACATGTGGCATTCTGGCCACACATGCAATTAAGAATTTCACTGATCTCTGTGTATGTTACAATAAACTTGACATTTTCAGAGACACTGTCCAATGCAACTTCCAAATTGCAAACAGAAGGGCAACCAGACAAGCACTAAAGCAGAAAAAAGCGACTGTCCAAACTGTTAAGATTAAGCAAATACTTACAGCAGTGACAGAGAGTAAATAAAGATAATTTCTTATCTGTCAAACAGAATTGCTTTTATTTCTCTGAGACTGTGAGAGAGATCAAAATAGTATTTTAGAATTGTACTATATTGTAAAGAAAAGGTAATAATAACAAAAATAAAAATAAGGAAGACAGCTCACCTCACATTAATAAACTGACACATAAATTCAATATATTGAATTAACGTTTAGGTCTAAGAATAAAGAGAAATCAAGAGAATATGTATTGTGTGTATCCTTTAGACAGATTTACAAGAGAGGTACGTTTGCTGAGAGCTGTCTGCCTTTGACTCTGCCATCTTTCGAGCTCTCGTCTGGTACAAAACTTGACGTAGCTGAAATCAGTTAAGGAAAAAACGTAACCCGGTGTAAATACGTTAAGTCACTAGCCTCAGTAAAACAAGATGGGTGAATGGTCTTAAGATTAAATACCCAAAAGGCTTCTCTGTAGAACATGATATTATTTTAATCATCATAATTTTGGTGGGAAGGGGGTCGTGGTTGTCTACAACTTGTAGAACTGTATATTGTAGATCAGCAAAGACTGTTGTGCTGGAAACTGAATGTTTTAATGGACATGTTCTTATTGTACTTTTATGTTGGACAATCCTGTTTCTAACAGCATAAACATATAATAGCAGAAAGGGACACTGGACCAAATTTGGTGCAATTTGTGGTTCTCTTGAGAACTTTGACACAAAAACTACATGTAAGCAAAGGAAATGCCAGGTTAAAAGCTGTATTATGTTGGGATGGAGGAAAGGATGTTTGTAAATGGTTAACTAAAAAATCCCTACTATTATGGCCTCCTCAGAAAGCAAATAATGACGGTTCTGACAACACTGCATTTAGATGGAGAACTGCCAATGTTTAGATATTATATGAAACCGATCAGCATACATAGAGAATGTGCAATTACCTACAATTCTTTAATTTGATTTTTTATGTGAGTAGTAAATGTCTTTTAAGAAATAATGCTCATCCGTAAGTTGTTTTTGCCTTTTTTACAGAGTAATCCCTTTGTAGAAAACATTCCCTCATATCACAGGCTACCCTTATAAAATCTTAATTAGTTAAAATAAATACTGCGTTGTCGAAAAAAACTGAGAGTCTAGGAAATTATTAATAAATGACCTGGGAAGAAAACAAGAAGAGTGAAGTCAACTGAAATGACTGGATATACGAGGGATATCCAGAAAAAAAGGTTACAAGTGCCCTGGAGGGTGCAGGGAATTTTTTTTTTTCGAAGGTTGGCATACCTGCCTGTAGGGGGGTCCTAACGGTCAAAATAAGCCCGGGACCGCGTCAGTCAGTTGTGAAATGTCATCACAGCAAGCGAGTTCGTCAACCTCTGCTGAGGCCGTTTTGCTCCACCTACCGCCGATGCGAGATTCGTTCGGTCATCAAGTTCCTCACTTTGCGTCGCGAATCCGCGGCCAAGATCCATCGTCAGCTTGTGGAAGAATTGTGAAAGAATTCTTGGGTGGGAAACGTTTTTCCAACGATGAGGAGGTGAAGGAGACAGTGGAGAAGTGGCTTTCGGAGGTGGAGCGGAGCATATTCGACGAGGGTATAAAAAAGCTGGTGCCCAGGCTGAAGAAGTGCATCGAAGTTGACGGTGATTATGTTGAGAAATAAACACATATTTTGGAACATACCCTGTAAATATGGTTGAAATATATTCATTTTTCGATTTTTAACAGCTGTTGTAACCTTTTTTTCTGGATATCCCTCATAGTTTACTGTACTGTATATAAGGTCCCACAATTCACACTGCATGTCATGACAAAAACCAAGTCTCTGTAGTCCTCTATTATAAACTGATGGTGAGGGTGAAGGTATAAAACCATTTTGAAAGCTTTGAATGTTCCCAAGAGCACAGTGGCCTCAATAACTGTGAAATGAAAGAAGTTTGGAACCACCCGGACTCTTCCTAGATACCTCTTGGAATACACTAGGCCTGTGATTGAATGTCAAATGAGCTACTTTGTAGCAGCCTCTGCATTGGTTAATTCTAACAAACATACTGTTCTCCCAACAAAAACCAAGGCTTACAATAAGGCATAGAAATCAAAAAAGCCTTCCTTTAATCTAGAAGTAGGTTTCTGCCCACACAAACATAAAGGGGATATCCCGCCACTAATACTGAAGACAATCTTAAGTAATCCTCACATTACACACAATTCTGAGAAAGGGAGTAAGGAATTGTGGAACCCTTTGTCGCTAAGAAACAAAAGTTCTTTATAATGTGAATTTCCCCTTGGGATTAATAAAGTATCTATCTATCTATCTATCTATCTATCTATCTAATAAAGAAATTTACAAACAACAACATTTCAGAAATACAAGAACACAGAATAAAGGCCAGCCTGAAAAAGCAATTCTCAAAAAACTAACAAAGCCAGTCCATAACACCAAAATCATCGTCAAGAAAAATCTAAATAGAACTTACAGAGAGCACAATCTGTTGCAGTGATGCCATCCTTCTGGCACTTTGGTGGCAAAATAAGAGGACCACCTCCCAAAGATGCAAGTAGTACAAATTATTTGGAAGTGTCCCCTCCTGGAGAAGGGGACAGAAACTCCGAAATATTTCCTCCTAGGCTTGAAGTAGACTTAGAAGAAGTTTAGCTAAACTTTCTGCATTAGAGTTTGTCGAAGAAATGGGGTGATGGCTAGATCATCCTTCGGGGTCTTTCTTCTGCTTAGAACGTGAGGCAATTCTGGCCAAATTACTTGCAGGTTTAAATTTGGAGGCAAAAAAGGAGTACAGTAACAAATATAAACATTCTGAAATTAAAACTGGCAGCACACCATCAAGAGCTAGAGAATGACACCAGTAAATTTAATCAATGACCTCTTCTAACTCAAATGACAATATCAGGGTATCTAGCATGGCCTCATCCTCAATGTCAAGAGCAGGCTCATAATCTTTCTCCAGTTGTTCATTGGCCTTTAAAAAACATTTATAGTTCATGTTGTTTTGAAGGAATCTACTATTTCTATAATAATATTTATTTTTTGTTCCTGTATGGTTTTACTAATGTTACTTCACATTCTCCTTCAGTACTGTTTTGTTTTCTTATGGGCGCTGCCATTCTGGGCTAGTTTTGTTGATGGATGATATTCTATTGCTAGGCTTGACAAGTGGGAATGTCCGATGCGTGACATAATTACCACAATGGCATAATGATCAGACTGTTGCACTTCCTTATCATCTACTGTATGATTGTGATTCACAAATGAATAACTTTCAGAGTTACTGCTTATGACAACCTTTTCTGCCCCCTGACTACAAGTAACCTCTTGCATGTATTTGGCTCTAGTTACACGTTCCTTTTTTTAGCTTTATGACTCATCATTCTTTTTTTTTACTACAATTCTAGCTACCGTGGAGTCTGAATTGTGAGTATAAAGCATTAAGGTTTTTAGGTTGCAATGGTAACTTTCTGATAACTGCAGCTTTTCTTTAGTAAGGCGTTGCAAAAACTTGACAGCCTGTTGTCAGATAACAGGCCAACTGCTAACAAATAATGGCCACCATGCTTGAAGCTATGTTGTGTGATGGTGAATGTGCTGCTAGGCACACACACAGCTGTATTACAGAACCAAACATATTAAAGGCCAGTACTTTGCTATGTAAAGAGGAACTTCTATAAATTGTAAGGAAGCTGCTGTACGAAGGGCTCTCTCTTTGAAGAGTAGTAACGATTTCTGTGATGAAGCTTCCTCCTGCCTGGTTTCTGAGATGTCCAAAAGAGGGGCTCTGGGTCTCAACTTCCACACTACATGATGTGATCGTGTTTATATAAATGTAGTCATCCTGGTTATGACCCATGCTTGAATTCTCATCTGTTCAAGCCATCTCCTGATTTCAATCTCTCTATTTAAAGGAACACTCCACTGAAAAAACATTATTTCATATGTTACTTATTCCAGATAGTTTGTCATGATGGTCAAAGACAATTTCTAATCTCAAGTTTTTAATTTTAAAATAGAGAAAAAAGTTTATGACACAATAGAACGCAAAGTGACCAGTCACCTGTACAATGGCAAATGAGGTTAAAAATGTCCATGGAATAAAGAAAAACAACTAGCATAATCCACTTGCCAGTATTATGCAAAAACCATTCAAAACAAATACTTTTACTGTTAAAATATTACTAAATATATACTGGAATATTCAGAGCCATATTCATCGGTCAAGAATCCTATCTTCAATTCAAAAAGTGACTTTCATGACACACACGATTCTGATTCATTTGATTTGTGAACTGAATCACTACATGAGAACAAATCGCATTATTCTTGTTCACTTTGGATTCTTGAACTTAGTGTCTTATTTTAGTTTTCACTATATTGTCAAACTACACGCTTTGAAAGAGGAATGGAAGCATGAAAAGTGAAAACAGTAAAAGTCGCATTACTGAGCCCTGCGGGACATCATATTTAACTTATGTATATGGAGTACTGTGCTCAGTACATTTCTGTATGTATTGGTATCAGTTTGATAAATAAGAACTAAACCAGGCAAGCACAGAGCTTGTAAAGCGAATGTCAGTTTCCAGCCTTTGTAACGAAATTGAATGGTCAATGGTGTCAAACGCTATACTTAAATATAACAACATAATTCAAATGGAACTTCCTTCATCAGAGGATATCACAATGTTGATTACAATACATGTTAATGTCGTTTCTGTACTATGACCAGTGTGGAAGCCAGACTGAAATTTCTCAAATAAATTGTGGTGTGTAAGGTGAGACTGAAGGTGATTGGCGACTACCATTAAGTAATGGTTTGATAGCTGACATTTTAGTTAATCAGGACAAGTGGCATTCAGTAATGTAATGAATTATTGATAAAGCTTAGAATGGGTGCTGCTAGAACATGGATTGAGCTTCTTACTAGTTTAGTTAGGACAGGATCTAAGGAACAAGTAGCAGGTTTCATTTTAGAAATTAAAGTTAAAATTTCCAGGTCTGTTAGCATTAATAAAGTGTGTGTGCTTGGTGTGTGTGTGTGTGTGTGCGGGCCCTGCGGTGGGCTGGCGCCCTGCCCGGGGTTTGTTTCCTGCCTTGTGCCCTGTCTTGGCTGGGATTGGCTCCAGCAGACCCCCGTGACCCTGTAGTTAGGATATTGCGGGTAGGGTAATGGATGGATGGATGAAAGTGGTGTGTGCAAGATGAGACAGAGTTTGCTAATCTATTATTAAGTTTATAAAGTGACACTGAAATCTGCGATCTTATCTGGTCAATGTCCACATTAAAGAAGTTCTGTACTGCTAACATCTGTAAGGTATTTTAAGTTGTAGTTCAGAATTACGCTGTGTTAGGTTAGCCAGTGATCTAGAAAGTTTACGAGGATTATTACTGATATTATCTATTAATCTAGAATAGTAGTCTGAGCGGGATTTAAATAAAGCGATCTTTTTTAAACTTTTTAATGCTTCCTGTCCATTCCTTGGCCCCTTTTCTCTTTTCTAAAAGTCAGTGATATTTATTTGACAAATAAACTCATTTTAAGGCTCTAGAATGATAATTTCACATTAGTCTATGGCACCATTTCTGGCAATGGTCTGCGGCTCAGAGAGTTTCATGAAGATGTTGTAGTGAAACCTTTTTTTTCTGAGAATTTTGAAGTTTTTTTGGCTTTTTTTAAAATGACAAATGTGGCTATGCAGTTAAAAGAATGAATGAATAAATAAATAAATAAAATATGCACACTACAAGTCTAATTGAAATGGTAACATTTAAAACCCAGCATGCTCCAATTACTATAATAAATTTCTAGGCCTTTTTATAATTTTCATAAAATCAATTTAATTTTCACTTCAAATCTCAGTGGGGACATTTTTCAAAGAAATGGAATATAAAGTGGTCATTTTGTACATTAATATGATTTAAATTTTAGCACACAGATTATTAACCCTTAAAGGGTCTTTAACATTTTGACAGACTAAATGCACACTTGCGACCCTTAGCTACATATTTCTGTTACTTAGATGTTGCACTCCATCATCGAAGCTGGCCGTTCTCCTCCATTATTCCCATTAGCGCTCACCTCTACTGTGACTAATCATAAGAAGATTTCATTTCACTTTTCAAACAATGTCAGAGATAGACATATAAACGGTATGGTTTATTGTTGATTTGGTGAGGTTTTCAAAGTTTTCATATGAAATGACTGATTGTACTTTGTAAATGTTTCTTCTTTTGAAAATGAATACTCAACAAGTGTAGGCTCAGTGGGCTATTATAATTGGGGGAGATTCCTCTGAGGACCCTCATATGCCGTTACAGTCCTAAATCCTTTGTTATTCAGACGAACGTTTGCAGACAGTGCCAGGGCCACATTAATAATGACATTGGATTAAACTCTTTTTAAGTCAGGGTCCTAAAAGTTAAAAACAATACATTACCTCCGCTATGTTTTATCCAAGACCCTCCACTGGCTTATGTTGACATTTCTTTTTTGTTCTTTTTTCAATACTGTCCATTGAGTTTAGTTATTTCTGTTACCATTGTTTTGTCCACTAATTGTTAGTCTAATTATGAATTTTCTGTTGTATTTATTTATGCTTGTTCCTGTTTGTCTAATTATGCTCTGCTTTGTCCCTTGTGTTTTTCGGTGGAACCCCAAGGGGCAGGACCACCTTTTGAATCACTGCTAAGGAGCACTAAGGAAAAAACAACACTAACGTTAATTTGAACTTAGAATTATTGGAAGCACACAAAAGTAATTCCTAGTACCTTTGTAATGCAGATGATACGTATTTCTAACTGTTGCTTGCTGCTACTTAGTGTTTGATTAGTTGCCCTGGAGGAGGCTCCCTCGTGTTTTCAAAGTACTCATGGGAGTTGAGATTGAATGAGGTAAAGCTTTTTGTGCATGCAATGGTAGGAAGTTCTTGGCAATTTGATTCCTAAATAGTTTTTAGAAAGTGTGGAAGTATGGAAAAAATGAGCACACAAATAGATCTGGTGGAAACGTATGGGTAGCCGTGGTGTGTACATATTCTGTCATAGAAAGGACTGAGGAAGAGTTTTAATGATAAAGAACTGGAAGATAAAATGCAGTATAGAGTCTTGCAAACCAGGAAACCTAAACTAATCTCAAACCAATTCAAAAAAACAGAAATCAAAGTTAAAAGAAAACAAAGGCCTAAGTCGAAACCAGAAGATCAATAAACATAATGGATATTTATGCAGAACACAGATAACCAAAAAGTTATTGCTGTGTTACAGCCAGGGTTCTTTCCCTGGTTTATGTATAATTTTGATTTAATAGCTGTTGTTCCTAATTTTGAATTATTGTATTCATATGTGTCTGTTTTTTTCTGCTTGTTATTTGAGTTCTATGACTTTAGATATACTGCTGTTGCCTGTGATTTGTGGGTGAAGCTTTAGGAGGCGGGGCCCCCCTAATGTCACTGCTGCTGGGTCCTCCTTGTGGGTTTTTGTTCAGAAGAGAAACTCAATAGTGGAGCATTGAGATTGTGGTGTGTTTTGAAAGTATTCCTGTTTCTTTGAATTTGCTATATTTTCTTGGATTTTGCCTTCAGACAGTGATTTTGGTCTTGTTCACCTTTTAGGCAAAACCTTTTTTGTTATTTATTATTCAATTTTTTTAAATACATTTTCACTGTGTAAAGACTCTTTGTTATTGCATATTAAAGATTTATTTTGGGAATATCCTATATTTTTAATTTTTAAGGGCAATTCTCCATGTATTGGTCCGCCTAGGGTAAACTTGTGGGTTGGTGGAAGGATTGGCACTCCAGCCACTGTAAAAAACCTCAAACTGTTCAGTGTGGTGCTGAGGTGTCACCCATTGCACGGCTGCACTCGGATCTCAATCCAGGTGGTTTGCCATGTGGTGGGTGCGGCAATGAGCTGTAATCAGCGCCTGCTCCCAACCTCCTCCTCCTTCTCCACCACCAAGGAAAATAGCCTACGGGTAGCAGTTGTGTGAGCCTGTTCTGTGATGGCCAGTGAAGGTCCTGGCCTGCTTCCTAATCTTTTGGAGGCCTCACTTCCTTGTTTTGCCATGTTTGAGACTTCATCTTACAACAGCTATACCCTATCATTTGTGAAATAAAGAAATCAAGATATAGCAGTGTTGTATTTATGCACCTTGTTTTATTCTGTCTCCATAACAGACACTTTACTGTCTGAGGGGTGCAGTTATCACTGAGGAGTGATGTGTTACTTGTCATGTATTATTGTTACAGGAGAATTGTTTTTAATTGTTGCAACCAAACAAATCATATCTGATCTTTAATAACTTAAGTAAATACAGTACTTTTGTTCATTTCATACTTTACAAACCTTCACGCATTGGCATAGCCTCCGGAATAATTTCTCTTCAATGGCTTGGTTTGCTTACTTTCAGGACAGGAATGAAACTCATGAAGTGAAATTTCTGCTGCTGTTGTTGTTTTATATTTGCTGACAGGACTTGATGTTGTACTTGTATGGTCACTTAACAGTGTTGGGGAACTTCTAAAGGTATCTCATTAAAGTTTATTGTTTTTGTGTTACTTTTTCTTCTTTTGTATAAAAATAGCACATCTGACTGGCCAGCACTTGTTATTGAATCCAAAGCCTATATATGAATCCCCATGAATCTGACCAAAACCACAGCCACATTTGATAATTTTGTTTAGTTTTTCAGGTACCGTGAGGTAAGTAATGTCCATCCCCAGTGCAGGCCCGTAATGAAGTACAGTGCCATCTGCTCATACTGTTTCAATGTATATCCAGAGCAGATAGCTGGATGAACACTAAACAGACAGTTTATTATGTTTCCATTACCAAACTGCATGCAGTACACCCTTCTGCTTGACAGTGCGGCTGAGCCCTGCCAAGGAGTGGCATACCTGCATGTTTGCTTCTTGGCTTACTCGCAGTGGTGGTGCGATAATCATTGGCTTCCTGTGACCCTAAACTAGGTGGACTAAATTTACACTTTAACTTTTGCTCAGTTCTTTTCACTTAATTGCGTGATAAAATGTGATCAATCTCTTCTGTGCTAGCCGTTACCAGATGCCTTAGTGAACGCGTACACGATATTACATGATGTTGCAGTAACTGCCCAGAGGGGACTGGGCGGTCTCATGGCCTGGAATCCCTACAGATTTTATTTTTTTCTCCAGCCATCTGGAGTTTGTTTGTTTTTTCTGTCCTCCCTGGCCATTGGACCTTACTCTTATTCTATGTTAATTAGTGTTGTCTTATTTTATTTTCTTACTGTGTCTTCTATTTCTCTACTGTATTCTTCATTATGTAAAGCACTTTGAGCTACATTTTTTGTATGAATATAAATAAATGTTGTTGTTGTAACTGCAGCAGGCAACGTCGTCGTGAAAAAAGGCAAGACTTCTGTAAAATAACAGTCATTTTTTTAAGTGTCACGAATAAGCTTCCAATATAATGCAGAAACTTTTTTGTTTTGAAGTAATGTACATATTTTTACTTCAATGAAATAAGTATTGCATTGGGTTGATCGTTACTTTAAAAAGTAATCCGTCTACAAAACAAATACAACAACAACACTGGCCCCTAATATGGTTCCTTTTGTACTTCGTATGCAGTTGTGGTCATGGATGGAACTGGACATTTTTTTTGATAAAACATGTTGATCCCGATCACCGATGGCTTCATTTCCAATGTTTTATTCCACATCTGTCTCACCTCACATTGTATTTCTCGATCCTCAGTTATTTTTTGTTTGATGACGCAGGCTTTCTCCGCATGTTTTCCTCAATGGCTGTGCCTGGTTTCTGAGCTTTGATTTTACTGTCTGTTGAAAATGGTGATTCCCCAGTGACTCATGCCTCCTCATTATCTGTTACTCGGTGTGCTGTGCGGCCCCAGGGCATCTGTGCTACTGGCACGTTGTATTTTCTTCTGTGAAGTAATCTGGCAACCTTATTGCATGTCTGTGTGTATAAATCTTTTGCCATCAGCACCTCGACTGTGTACTGTATGCCTGCAGATTGACTACAATATGGGCACAAACACATTTTTAGAATCTGAATGATAATTCTTTTGATAACAGAGAAGTGATTTATGAGGTGAGACACAAAAATAACCAGATTGGTAAAAAAATATATTTATTGATGAATTACAGCATTCTAAACTTTGTCACCTTCTATTTTCTCCCCTTCCCGATCTCTACACCGCTCCATATGTATCTTCATTTGATTGAAACAATGCTGGAAGTCTTTTTGCTTGAGGCTCTTCAGCAGGCTTGCTGTTTCTGGACAGGAATGTTCTTGTCAGTCAAAAACTGCTTTACGGGAAAAGCAGTACTATCATTTCGAACGATCTGATTCACCATTTTGATGTTTTCATCTGTCCAAGATGAGCATGGGTGACCTGGGCGTTGAACATCTTGTGTGCGAGACAAACTGTTATCACTGTATACTGTTTTTATCATTTCATAAGTTTCTGTGGCCTTTTTGTTAAATTTTGCGAGAAATTTGATGTTGATTTGCTGTTCAATTTTGTTCACCCGACATTATAGCGGCAACTCGTGTAGCGATTGTTGTTCTGATAATGACTGGGCTATTCACAGGATATACCGAGCCGGTCAGCAGTTTGAGAGGGCGTGTAGGAGGGGATATAGTTCTATGATTCACGTTTGGCCGACCTCCAGATGGTTTTCCAGGAAAGCCCCAAGCTCAGTCCGGTTGTTTTTGTGTCTCACCTGGTATATTCCTGCTCATGCTAAAATGCTATAAATATTTGATAGTTCTTATTTATTTGGATTGGTAACAAAATTAAGACTAATAACAACAGTTAAAGGTATTCATGTCTTCTTCTTCTTCTTTCGGCTGCTCCCGTTTGAGGTTGCCACAGCGGATCTTCTTCTTCTATTTTTCTGTCCTCTGCATCTTGCTCTGTTACCCCCATCACCTGCATGTCCTCTTTTACCACATCCATAAACCTTTGCCTAGGCCTTTCTCTTTTCCTCTTCCCTGGCAGCTCTATCCTTAGCATCCTTCTCCCAATATACCCAACATCTCTCCTCTGCACATGTCCAAACCAACGCAATCTCACCTCTCTGACTTTTGTCTCCCAACCGTCCAACTTGAGCTGACCCTCTAATGTACTCATTTCTAATCCTATCCATCCTCGTCACACCCAAAGCAAATCTTAGCATCTTTAACTCTGCCACCTCCAGCTCTGTCTCCTGCTTTCTCTTCAGTGCCACCGTCTCCAACCCATATAACATAGCTGGCCTCACTACCATCCTGTGGACCTTCCCTTTCACTCTTGCTGATACACGTCTGTCACAAATTACTCCTGACACTCTTCTCCACCCATTCCACCCTGCACTCTCTTTTTCACCTCTCTTCCACAATCCCCATTACTCATTCAAGTAACTCAGAAAAATAACTAAAAAGATGTGGTGAGTAGCTTGGCTGGATTAATTAGAATAAAGGCAGATTTCATATCTATTGCGTACTTTGAGCTTTCAGTATGAAAATTCTTCATTAAGCACTTACTTTGTGCACAGGTCAACAGGGACTGCAGCCAACAAGTCTTCCCTTCTCCAACGGTTTTGTGACACTGCAGGTTTCTATGAAGTCTCCTGGTCCCAACGGTGTCTTCTGACAGATGACATAATGCCTAGTGAGAGGTGGAAAGAGATAGAAGGGCTACAGGTTAATGAGGGCTGGGGCTTCTCTTCTATAAACTGAACTTTTTCAGTGTTTTATGAGGAGCAATTTGTATTGTGTTTCCTATTAAGACTAATTTTCAATTTTCTTTTCAAATATTGTTGTGTAGTTCTGGTTTCTATAGAATTTATGAAAACTACAACAAAAATGTGTTACAAGCAACACAATCTTTACAATCTACAGTCGGTATAAAATAAACTAGATCCACACCAAGGATGTTTCAATACCCGCTGCCTGCCATTAATCACTTTTGGACGCTGTTAGCAGTGAGTGTTTTTATTTGTTTTAGGTCCCAAGTCTCAAAGGCCTACAAATTCCTTTAAATACTATTAAATTATAGAACTGGGTTTATCTTCGTTTGTGCTCCTGATGTTGTTAAATGAGCTTTATAATTTTTCTGAAGCTAATTCTCCCATTAATGTGTAATATGGCAGAAAGCAAGGAAGAAAGACTCGGAGATGAAAGCATAAGGTGGAAATGGGTACAAACTTAACAAAGCGAAGTTAAGAAAACAAAGAATAAAAACCCCATTGATAGAAATTAAAAAAATTAATTAAACAAAAGAAACTTACCCTGTACCAGGAGAAGCCTGAAAAACCTTTCTAAGTCAGTAGTCAGGCAGGAGTCTGTTCATTTTTTCAGATTTTGTTGGTTGACGCCTTTATCCAAGGCAGCTTAGTACATTTATGCTACAATTATGCTTTCCAATTGGACCACAAGCGGGTCAAGTGATTGCTCAGGGTCACACAGTGTCAGTATCCGGATTTGAACACCCAACCTCAGGGTTTAAAATCCAAAGCCTTACTACCTGTCCTACGTTGAAAGCATGATTTATGACTCTTGCAGCACCATGCTGAAGAGGGATCGTCCATCACAGCAGTCTGTTACAACGTGCTTAGAATGATCAAAGAAGCAGAGGGTATTGGTTGACTTTATAAACTACTGAATTTCCATACAGTGTCAATCAATGCATACACTTACTCTGGCTGGCTTGTTGGTTTACACCCAAATGATTTTTATAATATAAAAGTCTATTTTATTATATTCTTCTTCTTCCTATATTTTTGATTTAGCTATTATGCTTGAAATTTCTGTGTTTGTGACAACTGTCCAATCTTGCTTACAGGACATCTGCCGATTTCTTAGTCATCATTTTGTGTCTGACATCTTTGTCTTTGTTGCTCACTTAACCTTTATCTGGTTTCCTAATACGCCTGAGCAGGTTTCTGACATTTATTAACTCTTTATGCTATTTCTTTAAGATGAATGTTATGTTACCCTAAAATTATTCTCTCATAGCCCTAACACTGAATTCATATTAGAAGCAAATTTTAGCTTATTCAGGCAATAGAGAAGAAGAGAAAAGAAACAGTCTAGCATGAGGATGTTGAGAGTGGGAGCAGCCATCACAATACCAATAACAAAAGAAACTGTAAAGGTAATAATCCACAGTTGATTAAAAACCAAAACTGATGTTTAAGCATTATCTGTAAGTCTATAATTTAAGTTATATTTTAATTCAAATAAAAACACATCATCTTATCTAGAGTTCTTGGTATGACTTCATTAGCCTTGACTACCCAGCTGTTATCTTACTGACAGGCCCGTGGTTGGCTCCTTGCGCCTCACAAAACCTTAATTCTGATTGCCATTTTGCAGAAGATGCCATGCAGCCACTGTGATGTTTCCTTAGCCTGCGGCTACTATGTTGTAAATTCCACCCTAAAATGGTGTAAAGGTTCACCTGATGAGAAGGACTTACATAGAAGACAAAGTGGTGTCTTTGCACTCCATCAGCAGACGGCACATAAAAATGATGAAGAATTGTAATAGGATGTTGAGTTGCATGCCATAATAGGTCAGGTGCAAGTCAAAGGATGTTATGCTTAAGTTGTACACACACTAGTGAGGTCTCATTTGGAACACTGGGAGCAGTTTTAGTTGCTTATTAAAAAAATGAATTCTCAGCCATATGGAGAAGTCTAGAGAACACGCTGCAGAACACCATGGCATGAGCTACTGAAAAAAGAAAGCAGTGGAGTTCTTTTATTTTAATCACATATTAAAAAGATTTTAAAATTATGTCGGGAGACAGTCCAGAGGATACCAGCTCTTAAAATAAGCACAATGTGGAGGCAAAGATGTGAGGTAGTTACAGTAAGGCCACTTCTGCGCTGACCCGTGTTATTTCCTTAGCGGCATTATGCAGGTGGTCCACAACATACCAGTAAAGCAAACTCTATTCTGTGGCCTCCGTGTAGGTTTACAGTGTGACAGCTGCACACTGTCTGGGTAAGAGACACCAAAACACACCATTGTACACTGTAGTGCATTTTCTGCAGAAAAACATCGATATGGCAAGCCTTACATTATATGATAGTACCTTAATTTCACAAGTTATTTACATTAATACTAATATAGAATAATAAAAATTATTACTATTGTTATAGTAGTCTCTCTCTCTCTCTCTCTCTCTATATATATATATATATATATATATATATATATATAGTCACTCATGAGCGCATGGGGAGCAGCTTAAAGACCCGACGCGCCTTGCGACAAGTCATGCCAAGTGACGAAGGCGGTGTACTAAATTTTCTCTCTCTCTTCCCGTAGAAAAGACGAAGCGCCACCGCCATGATCCTGCCCGGACAACCAAAACAACAACACTTCTGGGTTCCTTTCTTCCCTCTGGTCCCCCATTGATGACGTCCACTACCCATCCACCACCATGCCTTCCCAGCATTCCACGTGTCTAATTTCCGGTCCGACTCCTTAAAATGTCCGTCCTCCCATTCCTTTTTTGTCTAATGATATTTTTGTTGAAAATAAGTTGGACCTTTAAGTTACAGTATACGGGGCTCAAAACCCCAAACCTTGACCTGTTTTTTGTCTTATTATTACAATATATATAATCCAACGTCTTTCTGTCTGTATGTCTGTATGTCTGTATGTCTGTCTGCTTTTCACGAGAGAACTACTTAACAGATTTAGATCAGGTTTTCTGTAATTTGCTTGAACATTGATTTTGCGATTTCCCTCATTGCACTAAGCATCATAATTCGCTTGTGGTACTGATTTATTTGCGCAAATCCGAAAGAGACGCAGAGGGCCCTCCTCACTCACGCGCCAGCCTTGGGGTGTGTACTTTACATCTTTGCTTAGCTAGTGAATGAGAGAACTATTTAACGGATTTAGATCGGGCTTTTTTTTTTTTTTTTTTTTTATAATTTGCTTGAACTTTCTCATAGATTTTGTGACTTCTTTCATCGTGCTAAGAATCATAGTTTGCTTACAGGCCGAGGGGAGGGGGAAGTGTGACGTCGGGAGTGGGGAGCTGGGCAGGGCCCTCCTCACTCACGCGCCAGCCACTGTTTGAGTCGGTGTACCTCTGCGTTTTAGATTGTACTTTGCCTCCAATTAGCTAGCGATACCTGTTTATTTACTGATTTTTAAAGTTTGTCTTGTTTCACTACTATGTGGGCAGAGCCACTGGGGATGGCTAGTCTATAATATACATAGTTAAAGATGCAATTCAACAGATGCCAAATTTGTATAATGTAATGTGACCTGAAGAAAAAAAAAAGAAACAATGACCTTCAGCATGAAAAGAGCATCTGTGAAGCTGAGATTCATCTGTCCTGAGCTTCTGAAGACCATCTATAAAGAGCTCACGTGGTCATTAGACGTTAAGTCCAAACATCGCTAATCCGTGAAAATAATACCAAACAATATAATCAGTTTAATGGGAGTCAGACAGTCAGACTGAGTCCCGAATGTTTGTAAGTCAGGGTCTGTAATGTTTTAGAAAAAATGTCTCCTCCCAAGATTATGCCACCGTAGTTGGCCACCTAGTTTGCCCAAATGGTAGAGCTGGCCCTGTCCTGTGCCCCTTGCTGTTCTGTTTTTTCTGTTTTCTGATTCCCACAGATGAAGCTAAGCACTCGAGATGCTGTGAAGGAACGTATTGAATATTGTCTCTGTCTGCCATGGATGTTCAGAATTGCTGTCACCTTGATAGCCATCATAATTAGCAAAGTGGCCATCGTACTACCACAACACTTGAATGTTGTATGTTAGTCTGGATCTGCTCCTTGATTCAAGTTTTATTTTTAAAAATTAATTCTGTTGTTTTTCACATATTTCTATATTTTTGTTAACTCTGTGTTTGGATTATTTTTTGTTTTATTAGAAATTACATAGTTTTATTACTATTTGTGTTACTATCGCTTTGTTTAAATATTCATCCTGATATCCCTTGTGTTCTGTAGGAAGAACCCCAAGAGGCGGGTTGAGCTTGGCATCTCCTCTGCAGGACCACTCTTGCCCTTTATATTGTGGCAGACAGCTAAGGTTCATTAGAGAACCATTAATAGTTGGGGAGTGTGAATTACTATTCGTAAGCACTCTTTGGATTTTCTTTGTTTATGGATTTGTAAAATCCTAACATGTTTTGATAGCCTTGGGGTGCCTTTTAGACAAACCCTTTTGGCTTATTTTATTTTTTTCTTGCTTTGCCTGTTTATCCTGTTTTCTTGATTATTTAAAAATTGTTTTAAATTTAAAGGGACATTATTTTATTTTGGTTCTTTTAAGCCAGAGGATTTTAGTTTCCCTCTACTTTGACAGACAGGTTTGTGAACTTTAAATGTTCAGGCCTTGACACCTGCTCCTCGAGTTTGGGGCTAGGCTGTCTGGGTGAGGCCTTTTTCTGTGACAGACCAGTCTGGTTTTTTGCTTATTATATTTTGAGGCCTGTTCATGCTTTATACCATTTTGCTATTCTATTTTGCAATACAAATAAAAATATCTCAGATGATTTTTTTCACTTGAGAAACTGAAGTAACGTATGTAGAATTAAAATGGGCAAAGCTAGATGCATTAAAGTGTGCTAAAACATATATCAGCATGCAAAAAATACATTGAAAATACATATACAGAGGGCTGAATGAGGCTTGAGGTTGAGTTTTGCTCAAATGCTATAACGTATTTCTTCATGTAGAGAATAGCAGATCATTGGAATCAGCTGCCTTGGTATAGTACTGTAGATGGTAGCAGTTTGGGGAGAATCAAATCAGGAACTGACAGGGAATGTGTGAACAGAGATCAACACGCTTTGGGGGCTGAATAGCCTGTTTCAATCAAAACTGCTCCTAAGTTGGTGAGCCTGATTGTTCATGACTAGATTGTATTGCGCACATTTTCATAAATATGTCAAGTGATCTTCTTAAAAATCTAAATATTCAGAGAGCAAAGCAGCCAGCCCACACTAATACACATCTCTTAGTGTAAATGGCATGCACACAATTTTGGCAAGGCATCATTTGAAATAAGTGAATCACCTGCGGTGGAACAGCTGTTTGAATTTGCATTTTTTAAAGTGTCTATCAAAGAACGCTACAGTATCTCTGAAATGCATTTTATAAATGGATGAATATACATGTTTTCCATAGCATAAAAACAGTTAATGTTTCCTTCCCTGTGGGTTTTATTTCCCATTGCAGGTGGTCAGCCTCCAGCTCAGACTGTCCAAACACATCTTATAGCGTCTGCTCTGTGAAAGAGTGTGGGTCACATTAAGAGGATTACCCAGATGTCTTTTCATTTTTGGATTATATGGCATGTTTAAACTTTGTGCTAATCTCGAGTTCTGACACCAGTGCTATAGAAGGGGGATGTGTCATCTTATCAGGACATACACACACTCTTCTAGGTCTTCAAAATCTCATCAGTTATCTCTACTCACAGATAAAGCCGAGACAGCTTGCAAATGAAGAAATACAGCTGCAGGCATCACCATCCTGAAAGGCAAAGGTAAGCTCGACTTCCGCACTCACTCCATTATCATTAGCTCAGGCACTTTCGACACTGACTTTCCTTCTAGATGGTGTTAGCAAACTTGTTTTTGATTTTCACCTGAATAATTATTGTGTATTTCTTTATAGCAGAGTAAAAGCAAAATTCACATGTCATATAACAGTGGCAGAGTAGTTTGCTGTGATACCTCACAACCCCAGAGACTTGGACTCAGTGAACAACAACAACAACATTTATTTATATAACACATTTTTATACAAATGATGTAGCTCAAAGTACGTTACAAGATGAAGAAAGAGAAAAAAAGACAAAATAAATAAGAAAATAGAATAATAGAACAGAACACTAATTGACATAGAGTAAAAGTAAGGTCCGATGGCCAGGAAGCACAGAAAAAACAAGAAAACTCCTGGGGCCTCATGTATAACGCCATGCGTAGAACTCGCACTATAACATGGCGCAAGCACAAAAGCCAAAATGTGCTTACGCACAGAAAAATCCAGATGCAGGAATCTGTGCGTACTCCAACTTCCACGTTCTTCCGCTACATAAATCCCGATCAGCGTGAAAAGTAACGCTTGTGCACGCGCTTTATGTAACGCCCCAACTCCTCCCAGAATTACGCCTCTTTGAATATGCAAATCAATATAAATCACCCGTAAGCTCAGCCTTCTATGAAAAGACAATGAGAAAAACACGGGGGAAAATATAAGAATTTTAGCGAATACCAAGTGGAGGCAAAGGAAAAACATACTATTTGTTCAAATAAACCGTGGTATAATCAACAAAAGGAAGTTGATCGAGTGACATAGCGTGCTGGAGAAACTTGAAAGCTCACGTTCACAAAATCGCACAGTGCCAGAAATAAAAAAGAAGTCACATATCAAAGTCACCGTGAAAAGGCGAGTTGTAGCCGACTGTCTGAGTGTCATATGAAAGCTTATTAGGGTACAGAGAAAAAAAGGCACACAGTGGGGAAAAAGCACGAAATGTCAACTTCAATCTCGACATTTCCACTTTAATCACGTAGTTTATTTTGTCATTAAAGTAGAACATCATAAACTTCATCTTAAAATTGTTTAATTAACCAGTTTCTCAAATCACATCGTAATTAAAGTAGCACGTTAAATGCTTTGTTTTGTATTTGATCTTCTATGTGCTCTATGTGTGTGAATCACTACTTGCTTCTTAAACTGGCTCTCTTCCTCCAACTGGACACAGAATCCATTACATTCGTGATATTACAGCTGTCTGAATAACTAAAATACTGAGATGTATACGTGATATAATTTTCATGATGATAGGAGTTAAAGCACGTTATTAAACATGAGTTTCACGGCGCAGTGATTGTGTGCGACCTTCGATGAAATAATTTATTGCAGCAGTACTCCGGGGCGGCTCTAGGCTTGTGGTGGCACTGGGCAGAGGAATAATTGGTGGCTCCTTCGCCCGCCAATGTCAGTAAGGTAGCTTATGCACGGTGGATGGCCACGTCCGTTGCAGACACTGCATAGCCGCCTCGTGCTCATGACACAAGCATTTAACTTTTGCCGAAATTTGTCACTGCGTTTTTAGCTGTGTTGTTATTTTCTCTTTCTGTTTTATATTCAGTCCTTGCTTTTCTTTCCCCAAATACCCAATCACCACACAATCAGCTCTGTAATAGAAATTAAGCCATCTGTAAGCTTAGAGCGCCGATTCTTCAAAACGTTTAAGGAACATTGAAATATCTTCGTAGTACATGTTTAATTATTCTATCCTTCACGACACTCCCAGTGAAAAATATAGATTATTTAAATGAAGTTAAAGTTTTATCTGTATAATATAATAAACATATTTTGCTGCATTTCACCTTAAAAATGATATCGTCATCATATGTAAATACGCGCTTTATAAAGTGGCTCAGGTTGTGCGATATTATAACTATAGTGCAAGTTTACAGTGGGGTGATTGTACTTATAAGTACAAACAGTTCTACAAGGTGCAATTGATTAAGTGCATTTAAAGTTCTTGGGATGAAACTGTTTCTGAACCGCGAGGTCCGTACAGGAAAGGCTTTGAAACGTTTTGCCATGGCTGAGACAGCGTGTCCTTGAAGCTGTATACCGATAATTCTCTTTCCGATCAGCTGCTGCTGTGATTCACACTCAGATACAGTCATATAAATACTCCGAGTGGTGCAGTGAGAGTAATATGGAAAAAGATGATCCACTGTGGCAACTCCTAACGGGAGGAGCTGAAAGAAGAAGAAGAAGAAGAAGAAGGTGCAGTGAGAGTAACAACGCTAAAGCAGTTATGGTATTTGGAATACTATGGCTATTCCCTGGACCATTATATTGTTACAAGTTAATTACAATCAGATGCGTTACACTAATAAACAATATGCGATTAGTTTCAGTGTATTTATAAAGCCGCGTCAGGAAAATAAGGTGTAACCACACAGGAACAGTCGCACTGCTTTGACGCTGGGTGCCGCCAGTCTGCAAAACCGAGCGGAGAACTTGCGTACGACAAGGTATGAGGTACCATGGAAAAGTGCGTGGCTTTACGCCAAGTGTAGGTTTTATACATCGCGATTTGAACGTGGAAAAGTTCTTACACAACATTTCTGTGCGTACGCACCGTTTATACATGAGGCCCCAGATGACTGGAGAAAAAAAAAATCTGCAGGAGTTCCGAGGCCACGAGACTGCCCAGCTCCTCTAGGAATTCTACCTAATATAAATGACCTCACAATCAGTCCTCATTGTATTCAGGGTTCACATGGAAGAACTTGATGATGACGGTCATGTGGACTTCTGGCCTTTAACAGGCTGCACTCTATTCATGGAAAGTCAAGTCTCTTGCTACATCCCAAAGATTCTAAAATTATTTAATGGACAGCCATCCCAGTCACTGATGGTTAATGCCTGATCTCAGTTCTGCTAAGGAGGGCTCTTGCTCACCCCCGAGACCATCTAATGGACAAAGCATACTCAAAAAGAAGATATAGTGGGACTGGGGACACTCCTGTGTGCCATAACAGCCTTAAAACATAATTGTCAAAACTCTAAACATAGCAAATCAAAATTGTGATTTTAATAAATTACTCAAACAGAAGCAGACAATTAAAAGGAGCATGTAAAGCATTCAAACAATATAAATGGCGGGGGAACATTCCAACAGCAACATTTGCCCACTTCCAAAAGACAAAGCATATCTTTCCCACTCACTTCCAGTTTTCCTCTTCTCTTAGTCTTTTTAACCGCCTCAAGTCCAAGTTCTCTTCTTCCACACTAGTGGTTCCCAAACGTTTTTAAGGTACGACCCACTTTTGTGCAAGAATTTTGTTTGCAACCATCACTACCGTACTCAACCCCATTCATAAACAAACAGCTGCCGAGCAGCAGTAAAACAGTTATCAAATAATGGAAATACTGGCGCCATCAGTTACCCAGTAGTGCAATTTGTTTTTCTTTGTGTTTCCTGGACCTTCCAGCCACATTCAAGAAAGCGTGTGCTAATGATCTTTCATCACTGCATTGTTGCTCGATGGCACTGGAGTCTTCTGGAAATTTCAATTCGGCTTTACTTATTTAAGCAGCAAATTGCGATGAGGTATCATTTCCAAGCTGCGCACTGTGCTGGTGAGTGACAAGTACAATATCAAATTTTCAACGATAAGTATGCGCTATAGGCTTTTTGTTAAAAATAAATACATTTTTAAGAAGATCATTACAAACTTCCACATCTGGCAGTGACAAGAATAAAAAGAAACGTAGGTTGTACAGATGATGAATATCTCAAATATGATTTTACTGTTATTTCCAATAAACCCCAGTGTGTAGTTTGTCAAGGGGTGTTGTCAAAAGAAAGTGTGAATCCGTCAGTACTACTATAACATAAAAAATACCAAACAGCCAAACAAAAAAGACATGCACGTGGAATTCTTTGAAAGAAAGCTACAATTACTGTATATCCATAAGGAACGAGCCATTTTTACTTTGGCAACCATTACTATTGAATAAGCATTACTAATAAGTTATCAAGTTGCATTTTTGCATTGCAAAAGCCAGTAAGCCACATACAATTGACAAAAATTTCATTTTACCGACAGCTGTTGATATGGTACAAGTAATGTTTGGCGAAAAAGAAGCTGACAAGTTCAAACCAATACCTCTCTCCAATAATACGATCCAAAGAAGAATAAGCAATGTGGCAGAAGATAGTAATAATAATAATAAATTCTATTTATAAAACTTCAACTTCAATTGACAAAAAGACATTTGATTCATTGCAGCGCATTCAAGAACGCTTGGGAAATGTAGCTATGTTTAAAATAGTAAACTGTGAGTTCACACTGTGCTGCTATCTCAAGTGACCGTGTTAGCGTGTGCCTTGAGCCCCCTTCCAGCAACTTCCTCTGTAAATATAATGAAGTGCACTCTCTTAATACTGTGTCTCTGATTTGACTGACTCTGTCATTCTCAAAACCACAGTCTTTAGCTGCTTGCCTGAGCCGCATACACCTGGGGCATGAAGTAAGTATTTAACACAGGTAATGCATTGTTTCCAAAGTAAAAAACACATCCTGCACATCTAGACCCCCATGGTAAAAAAACAAAGCCCTTCTCCGTTGCTTTGTTGTCTCCGAAACATTGTCTGTTAAAATTAGTCCTTTGCCATCCACGAACGACTCAAACACTGCTCGCTATCTCGTCCAGCGTAATCCCAGTCTGGTGGGTTCAGCATAGCAATTGAATTTTGGTATCGATGTTTCAATTTCAAGCAATAATTCAACTCGTTTTTCAGTACGAAGCACAACCATTTAGCAAAATCCCAAATCACTAATGTCCAATCCTTCTCCTTGCCCCAGCTTAGGATTGTCAAGTTGAATCAATGGACAGGCCACCAGTACATATTTGAACACAATGCTTCTTTGATAGCAAAACATTAATAAATGCCTTAATAAGGTATTTTTGCTTTATTTTAGAAATCCACTTGTGATCTCCCAGATCTTTATTGTGACCCCACAATTTGGGACCCACTCTTCTACACTATTTGAACCCTTACCTTAACACAGGCCCGAGTTTAGATTGAACTAAATTCACTACTCCCCAGGTAGCGTGGCTACTTCTGTGGCAAATCATGAAGTCAAGGGCCTGTATCCAAACAGCGCCCACTGGTGACCCCAATTCTCAGTAATAAGGGACCTAAAGAGCTTCTGGGATGACTGCCCACCAGTTTCACTTTGAATATTCTTTACTCCCATCTGTTGGACTTAAGGTGTTTCACTGTCTTCTTGAGAGGCGGCACTGTGGTGCCATGTAAAGGGTGTACCTCTTAATGTCGTATGTACACAGGCAATGGCATGTGCATGCAATTTTCATCTACCAGTTTCTGTTTGGAGTTTAATGATCTTCAGTGTTCCTGCAATGAACAAGAATTTTCTTGAAGGGTGTAGAAAATGCTGTTCCTAATGGTTTTTCAGAATTTCATTTGGGTTAAGATCTGGTAACTGTGATGGCCAGGAAATATAGCTGCCAAGTTATTAATTGGAAACATGTCAATGGGGAACAGTATCATCCTGAAACATTCCTTCAACATCAGGTTATAAAAGCTTCACTACAATGTGAATGTGATTTCTTAAAATTGTTTTGTAATTATTGGCATTTAAATGGCCCTCCAAGAGAGAATCAGTGGACCTGAACCATCCTGGAAAAATAAACTCCGTAACACAGGAATAGCCAGCAGAGCCTTTATTGCTGGGAAAAACAAGACCACAGGTCTATAGGGTTGTTTTAGTGTTCAGCTTTTGGATTCAGCAGGCCACATGCATACTATACTTTTCCATGTTGATGTTATGTCCCAATTATTCATGACACATAGTGTCCCATGATGATAGCAGAAACCTGGGTGACAGAGGCACAGAGGGGGATTTGACAAAATCCAAGTTGATAGTCAGGTCTTAATACTCTGAACAGCAGAAAGAATCAACAACTAAAACCCCATCAGCAAAACACACAATGATGATGAGAAAAAATTTCTTTAAAGTGTCTTTTTAGCATCTACTAATGCTAAAGAGAAGGAGTTTGAAAATAGTTGCTGAGAGTTGTTTGAGCCAAAGAGAGAATACCTGAGACTGTGAAGAGCCAACCTTATCTCTTCATTTACACAAAAGTTGTAGTGGGTCATAAAGTGTGCATGTCTGGTACCTCCATTTCAATCAGATTCTACTTGATAGCTTACTATTGCTTGGAGTGTATTATTCACACTATATCTTTCATAAAACCTCAACATATGTATTATACAGGTGCATACACTTCAGCACAGAAAAAACATTAAGTCAGCTTGGCTGCTGCAATCCATGAGCACAACACACAATAGTCGGTCAGCAGTCACAACTACCACCTCAAACTGATATAGCATTTCATTATCAATGATTCATCAATCATTTGCAATTCCATTTCATTTTCTTCTTTTATTTAATAAGATGCATATAATAAGGAGCATTCAGTTACATCCTTTGTACTCTTGCCATTTAATACTTTAACATTATTGTTTTTACAATTTAATTTACTGTCTTATACTTTACTGTACTTTCATAAATTCATACAAAGTTCTTCCTCATAATGTAGTTTATCAGGAGATATTTTGTTAGCCCTGAAACTAAAAGCCGGCGATGACTTAGATAAACGGTCTTGTACGAGGCAGCCCGCGGGACAGCACACAGAGGGAGGACCAGGTCCCCTGCCCTGGGTAATTCTTTGCCATTAGCCGACACCTCTACAATACATGACTGCAGAATCAGCACACTTTATGCATGTGTAATGTGATGACTTGTTTGCATAAGATCTCATGATTAGCAACCTGGGACTGCTGCTGCCTTCAACCATCAGAAAACAATGCAAAATTCATTGTGGCGAGTGGCTGGGGCTGCTACCCAGCTGGGACCCCCAGGAGGACCAGAGGAGGGCTTGTGCCTCCTCCAGACCACGAGGGGCTGACCACCCTGGTTGCTTTGGGGACCACGGGTAGAGAGCTTGCAAGCTCAACCCTGTAGGGGCCCATGGTCGCCACCAGGGGGCGCCCCAATGCCTAGAGAGCCCTGGACCACAGCACTTCCGCCACACCCGGAAGTGCTGGGGGGAAGAGGATCGGAGACATTCGGAGTGCTTCCGGGTACACAGCCGGTGCTTCCGCCACACAGGGGCGTGTCAGCAGAAGGTTACTGGAGGACACCTGAAGCACATCTGGGTGGCTATAAAAGAGGCCACCTCCCTCCATATGATGGCTGGAGTCGGGAGAGTAGGAGACGAGGTCTTGGAGGAGAGGAGTAGAGGTGGCCTGAAGAAGCAAAGAGGTAGTGTGAGGCCTGGACTTTGGGGAGTCTTGGGGGTTGTGTGGCACTGTAGTTGTGTAACTAATAGTTGCGAATAAACGTGTGGTGGTGAATTTAACATGTCTGCCTGTCTGTGTCCGGGGCTTAGTCCACATCATATAAACAAGAGTAAACCATGAGAGGGCTCAAAACTTCATGAGGAAATGAGTAGCATATCATTTAAAAAAGGAATGATATTGTTATAGTATCTACTATACAGTCAATATTGCTGTCATGATTTTGTCCATTGGTTAATTCTGTACACTTAATTAAGCCTTTTTATGAATTATGTTCCAAAATGGATTTTATTAATCCCTGATTATGAATTTTGCAATTATAACAGATTTCATAACAGAAATTATTTTCAAGTAATTAAGAAATAGATTACATGGTTTTCTTCACTGTTTTGTGACGCCATCACCATGACGGGGTTCAGGAAGTTGTGCGTCACTACCCGTGTTTGCAGGTACTCTAATAAAAACAGCTTTCATATACATATTACCTATGCAATTCCGATCACTTGGTTCCTGACTTTCGATTTGATTTTCTGTACTTTCTTGATTAGCAGTTTGGTTTAGTTGAAGGATAGGACTGCTTTGCTCATCTTATGTTTCTACTCCTGGTCAACTATTTAAACTTGGTAGCCTTCCTTGAAAGTCCTTGACAACAGGAAATGCAACGCAAGTTAACCTCACTACTCATGCTACTCAGTCAGCCAACACACACGTCTTTGTACCGCAGCCCAACAGATCACATTACGTCACATGCAGGGCCTTTAAAAATATTACTTGTATTCACAGAGTTGGTGTTTATTTACTACAGACAAAGAATGGGATCCTCCACTATGAAGTTTTTGACGTTTGTTTATTGATTAAACATCCTGAGTCCACTTTACTTTGACATTTGCATTCCAAAGATCAGTAATTACTCATTTTCATTTCCTCGCTTCCTGAATTAATGTATGAAATATTGAAATCAAGGAGGTTTTGTTTTTGTTGACAGTTCACCCTAACTGGTGCTTATTCTTTCAACTTCCATGCCGTCATCAGCTTGGCCACTGTTTCTTGTTAGCTCCTGCCAAGAGGGTATCAACAGTTCTCCCAGTCGTTCAGAGTCACTGAAACCTCTTCTTTAAAGCATGGCAGCCAACATATTGAGTAGATGGGTATGTTCGTGGGAGGTGAACTACTTCATGTTTTCAGTATAATGTTTACCCCTCAGGTCATCAATGGTCTGTCTTATTCTAAAAAATGCAAAGCCAGGAAGTTTTGGGACGTCCAGGGGGAATTTCTTAACTTTTTTGTGTATTGTCCTCCAAAAACAGATCACTTGGCTAGTGTAGTTGTTTTCATCTTTGTCACACTGCTTTTGTCCTTTTTCTCCCTAACCAGTCACTTTCTCCATTTCCCAGGTCAGCTTTGACCTTGTGTCCTGTGTGTTTCCGTAGCAAGTTAGGCTTCTATACTTATCAGCGTTATTCACTAATCAGCGTATTAACAATCAGCATCCTTGGCATGTGCAAAAACGTACAGTGCTGGGCCTTAGCAGAAGGCAAAGTCCGATTCTATTTTGGGCCCATCTGACAATACGTGTAAATTATTACCTTACTAATGTGAACTTACTGCATGAATACAGGCAGCTTAATTAACTCCGGTAAACAGGGCCGAGTCAAGTCATGGGTTGAGTCATTAACTCTCAAGTGTTTGAGAAATAATGAAGTTAATAAAGGTTAGGGTGATGTCTAAGAGGCTGCAATAACAACTTCAGTGGTGACGTTTGGCAGCAGTCACCCTGCCTGACAGGAACTGGCGGGGCGAGTAGGTTGACTGGGAATTCACTTTGTTTTTGTCTATTTGATATTTTGATAAACTACAACTTGTGTGTCTTGACCCCATAGGGGTTTGTGTTTGCAAAAGTGTAACACATGCAAGAAAACAACTTGCACTGGAAATCATGACATGCATTTGTTAAACACACATATGAGGTGTCAGGATAAAACTTCTGCCATTACATAAATACCGTAAGCATATTCCACGTGCTGTGTGTTTACTCCCAGTACCTTTCAGAAGTCTCTTTAAAAGGCTTCAAATGTTACTTGACCACAAATGATACATATCTTGCACCAATCTGTATTTTTTTTTTGCAAAGCAAAGAACTGTTGCATGCAGCTTGCATAAGTATTCATTTTTTACATGTTGTTAGATTGCAGCTTTGTCCTAAATTAATTTAAATTCTTTTCTCATCAAATAACACCCAATACAGCAGAACAACAAAGCAAAAACAGGATTATAGGTTTTTTTTTGCAAATGTATTAAAAATAAAAAAACTGAAATTTCATGCTGACACAAGTGTTTGGATCTTTTAGTGTGACAGTTGAAATTTGGCTCAAGTGCATCCCAATCTGTTGATCATCATTGAGATGTTTCTACACCTTCTTTGGAGTCCAACTCTGGTCAAGTCAATTGATTGGAGATGAGAAGGAAAGGCACACACCTGTCTATAGAAGGTCCCACAGTTGGCCACGTATATCGGAGCAAAAACCAAGCTATGAGGTCAAAGGATTTCCCTGTAGAAATAAGCAACAGGACTGTGTTGAGGCACAGATCTGTGGAAGGCTACAAAATATTTCTGCTGCATGTATGATGCCCAAAAGTGCAAAGACCTCTGTAATTCTTAAATGGAAATATTTGGAACAACCATAATTTTTCCTAGAGCTGGCTGCCAGGCCAAACTGAGCAATTGTGGGGAGAAGGGCCATAGTAAGAGTGGTGACCAAGAACCTGATGACCAGTCTGACTGAACGCCAGAGAACCTGTGTGGGACTGGACAACCATCCAGAAGGACAACCATCACTGCATCTCTCCTTATTAAAAGACACATGGAAGCTTATCCCACAGATGCTGCCTTCAATTGTAGCAAACTTCTCTACAAAGTTTAACTCTGTTAAGGTATGACTGGAAATTCCAGATCTCCACTCCTCCACAGTACATGAAAGCTTTAAGTGCCCCTTAGTTATAATTTGGCCTGCTCCATTTTGTTATACTGATGAGGAAGACTCTTCTGCCAGGCTTTATACAGAACCTTTATGGTTGAATGAATTCCAGAACTTGGTCACTTCCTGTGTGAAGAGCGTGCCATTTCCCTGTGTCTCCATACCTTGTCCTCCGAAGCTTTGGCTGAATAGCACCTCTTTACTGGTAAAATGTGAGTGAACGTGCCTGGTACTGCCTTGTCTGGGTTGGTGTCTGCCTTGTGTTCTGGATGTGATCTTAAAATTAGATTAAGTTGGGTACTTTACAGACATGTTTTGTATATTATAACTGTAAATCTCAACATTGATTAAATTGAGCTGGAGTCTGGGATACTGCAGTGGTGGGCTGGCGCCCTGCCTGGGGTTTGTTTCCTGCCTTGCGCCCTGTGTTGGCTGGGATTGGCTCCAGCAGACCCCCGTGACCCTGTAGTTAGGATATAGCGGGTTGGATAATGGATGGATGGATGGAGTCTGGGATATTTACAACATACTAATCTGTTCGGTGCACTCTCACCCTTTATGATCAGGTGAATTGCTATGCACAGCTAACGTTACACAATACAATATGCATACAGTTTTCCTGTTTCTTTTTCTTTTTTTACTGTTCTCAGTTTGTCTCCTAAATTTATCTTCAAGAAAAGCAATGCCTTTCAATTCTTTTTTTTTCGATGTTTATTTATTCTTCATTTTCCGATGATTCTCACTAAGAACTGCCCTGCTGTCCGTCACCAAACCATCTGTTCACATTTCAGGGTCATTGCAAGTGGCAGGGCAACAATCACACCAAACTAAATTAGAGACGCTGATGAGCATAACAGCATGTCTTTGGATGGCTTATTTATTTCAAAAGCTTATCACATGCACGTGATCTGCCTTTTATCACATAATTATGCCTTTTAAGTATTGTTTCTGTCCTTCAAGCAGCCCATTTTCTGCAAGTTCAAATTGCTCTGGCCTATAGCAAGCTGCTCAAATCTGTGGTGTGGTAATAACATCGGAGACCTATGAGTAGTGTAAGAGAGAGTGGAAAAAAATCCCTGAAAAAAATATAAGAATTATTTCATTTCATGTACAATGAGCTTCATTCAAATAAACAACACTGAAGAATATGGAACTGAAAAAGTGACACGACAATTACCAATTGCTCTCCAGAAGCAGGCTTTCAACAGATACAACATTTTTACCATTCCTTAAGACGGCTCATTGTTTGAAGCCTTGAAGTACCAAATTATTCTATACAATAGCTCTAAAAACATAAAAGATGACAGACATCTCTGCTATCACAAAGTCTAAAAATACAAGCAGCTGCCGTGTTTATCCAGACAGCAGCAAATAGCAGTCAGTCGCCTCTGAGGGACTGGCATTTTTCACACCGTGTTTTTATTTCCTGAAGTTCAGTAACTGGTGTCATGCTGAATAAATGTATGTCACAAGTCCACACCTGAGACTTTGCAAAAACCACAAGCACATTATGAAGGCAACCTTTCATTTATGGCTTTTACTATGGTTCTATTAAAGTGAGAGATTATTTACAAGGATATTAAGAAACCGGTTTCTTTTGGAACACCAGACTTTCAACACACACATACACACAGAAAAGATGCATTCTGGAAAGAAAATTGCTTTCTTACTATATCCTACTGCAGTTGTCAATTTAGTTTTTTTTAACACACCATTATTATTACCAATTTATGTGTCAAAGAAACACATTGTCTAGCAGCTCTTTCTGTTATCCCAGCCAATGTCTTATTTTTATAAAAAGCAACAAATCATGCAAGTGTTTCTTTAGATTGATTGTCAGTTCCATTTTGTGTGCAAACACAACTTATATAAGTAACCAAAGGCAGAAAAGACCTACCCCCAGACAGGGTAGGATACCAGGCCATGGCAGTGTGCATACACAGGGACTGCGGCACTCCTACAAGCAGGGTCAGGGGGAGTCAGAGTAGGATTCAGCCCCAGGCTGGACCAAACATTCACATCCACATTTAACACAAAAGTGAGGATGGCCACTAATGATGAGCGGACCCTGCTGAATTTGCTTGTCTTTGAGCTCGGTGAAATCTCAGAAATGCTGGGCAACTTTGTTAAACTCGGCAAAATGCATTGATGTCAACAGGGAAGGAGAAACTGAACTACTAGTGGATTATAATGGCACAATGGTGTTTTAAGTGTCCCTGACAGCTATGAAATGGCTTACCAACTATTCTGGACTGATTATTGTGGCCAGAAATTTGACCTGAGCTCTGCTGGCCTTTGTGTCACAGAGGGAGCACACATTCATTAAGACTTGCCTCCCACAGATTTGAACCGAAATGTACAGTTTGATTTTTTTTTCCCTGGTATTTTTGCTTGTTCAGTGCCGCTGCAACAAAATAAGCACAACACTGAAGCACAAGGATTCTTTACTTCACTATGTTTGCATTAACTGCTCAGTACTCTGGGTAATATTTTTACAGGTGTTGATTCACATTGTACATACAAGTTCATACAAAAAGAGATGAATAAACCAACACATATCAATTTTCCTCTGGATGCATGTTTTGTGTATAAATGTTTCTGGAAGTGTTACACTAATTTTTAGCCCACTATTAGGATCCTCATTACATACACAAGAGGCTGTCCCATCCAAAATTGGCAGCCACAACTCTGTGAAGTCACGATGGCCTCACAAAGCATCATGAGGCACTGGGAAAAACATTTTGTCTAAGCTGGAAGCACAGCAAATTTCCACAAAAATATTTGTTAAATTTGGAATATTTGCTATGAAAAACACTTTGGTAAATTTTGCTGATCAACACAAATGAGCAGCAAAGACCCTGGATGAAGACCTTGTGAGAATATGAGAACTCCAAACACCTGTCATAACTGACCTGGGTCAACAAACACATGTGACTTGACATTACTCTTGTGATATATGGCCGGAAGTCCCCCAAGCCGCCAGATGGAGCCCTCCACCAGGGGATGCTGCAGGGAGGCTCAGAGACTTATATTTTCAATACAGCCCGGAAGTACGTCACTGTCACGGGGACAGAAGAAACAACGTACTTCCGGGTTGAAGAAAAGGAGTTTTCACCTGACCCAGATGTGCTGGATAATCACATGGACTGAGGGATCAGAAGCACTTCCGGGTCAAGGACTATAAAGGATTGTGGGAGATCCCATACGGGTGAGCTGAGTTGGGAGTTTATAGTTTATGACTATTGTGGAGTGGAGGGAACTTTTATCTGGTGTCTGGCATCTGATCTGAGGGTTCAAGGGGAAGACAGCACCCCCTATCTCTCACACTCTAAAATAAGTTCTGCATTTTCTGGAAGCAGGAACATACAAGTTTTCTGTGTTGCTAATAAAACCTATCAGCATGAAATGGCAGTCATCTGGCTCTGGGCAAAATATTATTTAAGCTAATCTAGTTATTATTCAGATGAAGTTCAGCATTGTACTTCTCTACTGTTTTGCTTTACTTGCCTTTCTATTTTTCATCTTTTGCGACTCATTTATAGGGGTGAGTCAAATAATTTTTACTCATTTTGGTTGAATATGTTTAAAAAAATGACTAGATTATTCAACTGCTGTGGCATAGAATGCAAGAAGTGAACTTTATTATGTTTTTCCTTATAAAATTAATTTGTATGTTTTATTATAAGACTCCTAACTAATTCTGATCCCTTTTGTAATGGGATATTGTGATAGTTAACAATTTACAGCATGTAAACTTATGGCAAAGAGACAGCATTACCAATGTTATTGAATGAGTTGGCACTACAATTCCAGAGCTACTATGGAGTGCCTATTGGGCATAATTGGATTAACATTTGATAAAAAAAATGCTGAATTATGGGAAAAAAAGATTTAGATCACAGAAACACATGTTGGACTCAAAGTTAGATCTACCTCAAACATTAGCCTTCAGAGTTTTTCAAGGAATCTTTTCTACAAAATGCATTCTGAAAACATTTCTAACACAAGTATTGAAAATGCTCACCTAGATAATCAGTCGTTGTCGGCAAAAAGATTGTGCCAGAAGGTGGGATTGGAACATAAGGAACATCTTTAAGGCAGTCACTTAAGGTCTGTTATATATTCAGATATAAGGTCAGTTATTGTCATTGTTCTATCATATATTCTAATCATTCCAATGAACTTCCTGAGATATGGTGTTTGCAGGAATTATAAGAAACACAGGCATTGCTTAACAGAAATAATAATTATTATCCTTCATTTTTGCCTTTGGTAAACTGAAAGCAACATATTTAAGAAAAGAAAAAATGTCCAAGTTAAGTGTGAATGTTTTTCACCTTTTGCCGCAGACTAAATGTTGCTTAGTCAAGTCCAGAACCTTGGCTTTTTTTGTAAAAATGTACTGGAAACATCAGATCATTTCCAATCCTTCATTCTTTACTACAAGTATTACATGCCTTCTTTGATGGAACAGTAGATAGATTTGCATTGTCACTGAATCCATCCACTGTTGCATCAAACGAGGCATGTAATACTTGTAGTACAGAATGAAGGACTGGAAATGATCTGATGATCTGGTTCAGTGTGGATATGTGGGTGTGAAACAGAGAGGGTAACTGACTTCTGTTCACTGCTGCAAGAGTAAGCACTGATGTCCCACAACACTGAAGTGAAAACTGAAAAAGTGAATAGATAGATAGATTTATCACCTGGGGGAAATCTCGCTTTTTACAGAAGCTCTTTAAATAAATAAATAAATAAATAAATATACGCACACACACTTAGGTCTGAACACACACCAGAATGACTATAAAGCAAGAAAATTAAAAGGAAAGTAAAGTTCTGGACTTGGTTGTCACAGTTACAGTGAGGGATTATTTTTTTGTAAATGCTGTTGCACAATATTCTACTACAAAAAGAAGAATACTATAGCCACATTCCTCCATTTCTTCAACTGCCTTTTCCATTCAGTGCTGATGAATGAGCTAGACCACATCCCGGCATTATTAACTGCAAAGCAGGGATTAATTTATGGTGGCAAGATATTCAGCTTCAGATCAGTCTGGCTTTTCAGCTCCCTTTCTTCTTATTCAGGCTAGACAGATGCCTGTTTGTCCTCTTTTTCACCATTAAAATTATTATTATGTATATTACTGGCTCACTTCACCTGTCAAAAAATATCTTGTATTGCATAAGTTTAAAAACATTAGACTCTGACAGTGGCTCCCACGACTAATCATGAAATCCATTCGGCAGCTAGTTAACCAGGCCATAATCATATGGCACACTATCATTTCAAATTGGAAAATGTGAAAACACAACACCTCTTATAAGTGAGAGTGGTCCAACTGACACACATTCATTTTCAACAAGTAGGAAAGATGAACTGTATGCATTCAGTGTATTTTTGTAAGGTGTTGTGGATAGAAGCTGCAAAGAAAAGGGTGCTGGATGGCACAATGACTGTACTGCTGGCTTGCAACAAGTGGGCCGGGGTTTACGTCCTGGGTTTTAATGTTTTCCCAGTGTTTGCTTGAGTTTCCTCTGGGTCCTCCAACTTCACCCCACAGTCCAAAGACATGCTGGATTGGTGAACTGGTGATGCTAGTATGTCTGAGCGTGTTTACCCTGTGATAGACTGGCACTCTGTCCAATGATTGTTTCTGCCTTGTGCTGAATGCTTGCATGGCGCTGTTCTGGATAAGTGAGTTAAGAAGATGGCAAAAAAGGATGATGGATGGAAAGTGTGCTATCAAATGACGTGCTACTCTAGACAAGTATAAACAAAACATACAGAGAGCTGGAACAAGCACACCATCTCTGTTGTTGTTTTTTTTAATATTACTCAGTCATCTGTGACAAACAAAAAACTGTTATTCTTGTGGACAATTGAAAACTTTTATAGGCAGTAAGGAAAGTAAATACCTCTCTATTTATATGGAGATTAGACTTGAATCTGATGTTAGCAATGTTATATATTATGGTTATGGTTTTCATTTTTGATCTTGTCAGATGCTGCTGTGCACAGCATCCTCCTTTTTTGGGTCATGGAAGGGACCATCCCAGAAACCAGGTCCAATTAGGATAATCAATTAAACTTATAGGCACAACTGTGGGATTTGAAAGGCAAAGAGAAGTATCTGGTAGAATACTATCTGAACATGGGAAGACTCTGAAAACCCCATGGTAAGCAAGCTAGGCCTCTGGGAAAGTGAAGCAGCAAGACTAACCACTGTGATGCCTGAGTATTACATGTTATTATTTGCAGGTATTCAGTACCAATTATAAAAAAGAAGATAAGTAAAAAAATAATTTAGTATAAAATCCTCTTCAGTGTATAGAGAGTATGCCCTGCCTGTCACTTCCACAAGCCAGTTCTGCCAGATATAACCAATGTCACATCTTACTTCAGAAATGCTCCAAGCACAACTTACACTTATATTTTTAGTGGACAGCCTTCTGTGCTAATGGCCTTCCTCTTGTCACATATTTTGCTGTAATTGAGACACAGGGCTTTTAGCTGTACAGAGAAAAGGAAAATAAATGTAGTGTATGGTTTAGCAGAGCCCCTTACCCAAAGCTCAAATGAACCTTTTGTTCAGTTGTTTCCCTGCTGATATACAAGAATGAATTCATCAGGTCCCTTGCTGTCAGAATCGAGTCAGGGATTCTCAATTAGGGCAGCCAATCATTTCCTCTCATATTTTCCTCTTATTTGCAGTTTCTCTCTGTCTCACTCTGTGTATCAGTAAATTTTAATAATTACTGGCACAATTTTTGTTTGGAATTGCAAGGTAATGACGTAAGAAGAACGCTGAGGCATTTTTGATGCCAAGCAGTGAAGATGTTTTGGGGGAGCTGCTTACTGCTTCATCTTTTTTCCAGCAATAATCTTTCAATTTCCATCTTTAGACTCTTGTTGAATTGTTTCTGCTACTCTTGAAGAAAAAAAGGTGGAGTATCACTTACCTCATCCTTGATCTTCCTATACATCAGTCAGCAGATGTTCAAGGCTCCTATTAAAATCCTCTGAAGTACAAAGATACTGATTAACATAGGAGACAAAAGAATGATCTTTTGATGCTACCTTCTGTTATTTGAATTAGTCATACAGTATGCATATATATTAAGTATGGAGACATGCTCTGACTTAAAACAGTGCTATATTCAGGACTGGGAGAACTGAGTCATTAGTTCAAAACCTCTTCCTCATTTATAGGCCATCCATACCACATAATTCAGTTCATTTCTGAAAGTAAATCATACCTTTCCCACGGAATACTAATTAGAAATGATAGCTACAGAAAACTTACCTTATTATGTTTCTGTCTTCATCTTGCATTTAACAGTCAAAGAAATGTAAAAACATAAACACAAAATATTCCTTTATTTTTTTAAACTAAAGACTACACAGGGTCACTGCTGTAGCTCTAGAAGTTATCTACATTTGCCATTTATTTACAGCTTCTTTCTTATTTACAAGGTCAAAGAATACAGTGTTAGAAACACAAAGGTGTTGGAAAAAAACAACAAAAAATCAAAATAAAAACTGATAAGTTTAGAAAAAGTACAACTTACAATGCAACATTTTTAATGCAAATTTCACAATGCAATTATTTCACGCAAAAATCCATTTTATTTTCAGCTTTTCACAAAATACATAATGAAAAAGGGAGCAAAAAAAGCCAGTGACATCTCTGAAATGGTCTTGTTAAAATAGTGACACCTTAGAAAAGCACGCTCTGGTTAAGACATCCCCTCACTAAAACCACTTCAGGCAAATGTTGTACTCTTGACAGTTAATGAAACTGGACATATAAAAAGAGTCAGGCATCAGTGCAAAGTTAGACTCACATAGTGGACAGCCATGTAGGGTTACGATGTCCATGTTACATCTGAAATGCACATGCAGCTTATTCATCCTCTTTTACAGAAAGAGACAAGCCCCTAGTTTGACAAGAGTGGGGTCCTGTAGGATTTGAGTTGATTTGATCCAGAAGACTCCACTGAACTGTGTTGACTCACAACGATTATGAATGGCCTCAGAATGCTCAAAGTTGGAACCAGTGACGTCTTTAGGACTGACATGAAGTCGACCCTAAGCTGTATAAAGACATTTTCTCCTTAAGATTCCATCATCGGTATAAAGCAACTTACTTTGCGGTTCAGATCTATAGTATGGAGCGTCAGCAGCCCCACATTGTGTGTTCTGGAAGGGTTGGAGTGTTTGTGTGTGTGTTACACAGAAACTGTGTGCTGCAATCCTATGGCATGCCTAGTGGATGTTTATAGTCCCATAGTTTAGAAACATTACTTCTCAGAGCAGACACACAGGGATAAACTTCTATATCATGTCCATATAATACAAATAGTGTATATATGTAATTGTCATCTTGCTTTTTGATATATACTTGGAGTGGTTTTAGCAATGTGGCTTCTACTGTGTGTTCTTGGTAACATTTCAAAAATACATGTACAATGAAAACAAACAAATGGTTAGTGACTTGGTACACATGCCAAAGATGGTTTTATTTAGCTAGTAAAAAACCTGCCAAAAAACTGCGATTTTTTTTCCTATTTCTTTTTTAGTTTTTAAATTGTTTAAAAAATTAAAAAAAAACTTATAAAATTGACCACATTGTTAAAATCCACTGTGTCAAGAATATGACCTCATGATAGCAAAATGTTATCTTTACTGCTTTATCTAAAAAAAAAAAAACCAAAAAAAAACAAAACAAAAAAAAAACATCTTTTTAAAGCTTCTGCACATGATTATATTGTATTTCATGTATGCTGGAAACACCTTTCAATACTAAATACAACACTAAGCATTAAAAAAGTAAATATTTCACATTTTTTGAATTCACATTTTTTTCTTCTTTTTGTTATACTGTAATCACTGAAACTTCCATATGGTTTTCACTTGTTTGTGTATACTCACTGCCCCCCCTGAGCACAGAAAGGAAGCACAGTCCACAGTAAAGCAGTCTGAAACCCACTTCAGCTCCCCCATGTAAAGATTTTTTCCACTGCTGTACCACTGGCAAACAACAACTAAACAGGAAAAACGTTACGTCAATTCAGAGCTGAACTGGCGTTAAAATTCCAAATCTCTTTAATATCTTTAACTGGATCTACACCTAGAATTAATGTCCAGGCACACTGTAACTTTGGAAAGTGTCTTACAAAAATGTACAGTAAATCACAGAAGACAAGTTCAGTTGGAACATGGACATTAGGACATCATAGAGCACATGACCAGGTTATTTAATCCATATGAGTGCTAAATGGGATTTCAAGTAAGCAACAAGTGAGGATACTGCAGTCTTTCCTTTGTGCCTCAAGTGTAAAAAGTACACAATCAAACTCATTTATGAATCGCAATTTGCTTCCAAGCAAACTTGTGAACCTTGCTTACAGCCCAGTTTTCATGTTTGCTTCCTCACAAGAGAGAGACAAAGACAAAAATAACAAAAGAGAAAAAAGGTCATTAGGATATCTGTGTTTCACACTTTTTTTAAAGTGTGAACATAAGGAACAAAAAAGTAAAAACGATATTAACATTGGGCACTCTTTTTAGAAGTACAGTGCAACTGTATATATATATTTATATATATATATATTTTTTTTTTATAAAAAATAAGTACAACAGAGTCAAAAAGTGGCCACATAAGCAGCTGTCTTTGGCAAGTAGTCCTCAATGCTGTCCATTTTTTTGTGATTTTCCTTCATTTTTCTGTTTTATGTCACCTTTTGCCCATTTCGCTCTGTCTCATGAAATGAATATTATTCACGCTGTCTGACAGCTCCGGGTACTGGTCAACTGAGATCACAAAGTAACCATCATACCCCAGTACCCTCCCTGTGCTTAGCAACTGCTGTTTCTCACCTTCTGTCCATGCCCTTGTTCCTTCCTCACCATCTCGCAGTCTCTGCTGTTCAGTGGCCCAGGCATGGGCTACTGCTCGCTGTCTAGCCAGCTCTAGCACACGCACCTTCTCCTCGTCCATGGTGGTCCCATAACGAGTGTTCAGGCACAAAGCCCCATACTGGAGCTGAATGTCTGTGTATCGTCTAGTCCTGCCATTCAGAACTGTATTTACCTGAGACACAGTCACATTGACACCATTCTCAAGAGTTCTCCTACCCCCTGTCATGCCAATCAGGGACAGATCACTCTCAGGGGGCCCGAGCTTTATGAAGTAATGGGTGTCAACACCGCTGATAGTAAAATGAAGATCTTGTAGGTAGTAGGCACCATTAAGGATGGCTGCTGTCCTTCGGCCATCCTCGTTGGCAAGGCTGATGATGTCCGTGGTGACGCGGCCATCTTTGAGAGCGAATTTCACACCTTTGCCAAAGATTGAGCCCCCTGATGCAAATCGGTTCTTCTTCTCATTTTGGAGGCAACCAGCACTACTTGCTCCATAGATCTGTCCAAAGAGTTCTAACTTTACAAATGCCTTCAGCTGTTTTTGTACTTCACACTGTACACCTAAAATAGACTAAAAAGAGAAATACAGCATAATTGGCCACTTTTAGATATAACCACCATTTTCACTAAACTAAATTAAAATATCTGCTAAAATACTAAAAGAGTTTTATGCTTATTTTATTGTCTCATGCTAAGTGACTTACCATAAAATTGCTGTCTTTTCAAAAGAAGGGAGTAAGTGAATGCTTTGAAATCTAGTGATAAGTAGTAGGCATTATAAAGAGTATATAAAATGAACCTGGAGATTTTAAGATACATTTCTCAAACAAAAAATCAAACATTTTAAATAATTTCAAATGCAATGAAGTGCAGAAAAATCAAAAGAATATATTCTAGAAATATAAGAAAATATAGCATTTTATAAAAGAAGACAGATCATTAAGTGAATCCAGTGTGATTCATTACTTAGCAGATAATGTAACTGATTCAGTATTCTCATCCGATCAGTTTTTAAAGCATGGTAGGGCATCAAGATTGCACATTGTGTGAGGGCCTGCAGTAATGTCCCACTTGTTTGGATGCAAAGCTTCTTCTAGTTGTAAGAGGAAGTGTAAGGAACTACAGTAAAAATACCATTGCAATATTGTGTTTTAAAAAGTACATCATTATGCTGTTTTCAGATAAATACAATCTATAGACACCTTAGCCATTATTGGCCCTACTTGTAGGTATCAATGCCATGATAGCTTTGCAGATCTGCTTGTAGCAGTTTTCTAATAGTCAATTACACTTTTTTCAAGATCAAGCAAAATTATTGGCTTATCCTCAATACAAACATCTACTGCATCTACTGGTTAGCATCTATTGGTTATCCCGAACAAAGATGTATAATCCACTAAACTACTGGGTTTGCTTTGTTTACATTTTCTGTATAGTGTCACTGTAATAATTTCTGTGATTACTATTTATTATCGAGTTAGAATGTGTCCTGATTTGTACTACTTAACTTTACTGTTTTCAATAACATGCTGTGTTGTTTATAGAAACAGAGCTGCAGTTAAAGAACAAGAGCCTGATTCCTGATAACCGAGCAGCACATACAACCTTGCATTGATTTTTTTAAGCAAAATATGGCTATGTTCATGCTGCCCAATTCACATTTTTTATTGATTTATTTTGCATAAGTGGGGCACATTCAGGATAGATACATACATATAAGTACAAACTGGATTTGAATCACTCGTGAAATTTATTTAAACAGTCATAACATAAAAAATCTGATATGAAACAAAAACCAGAACAGAGATACTTTTAGCTGCAGTGTGAATAATGCCTTGAAAGACCTGTGCCTATTCAGACAAAGGTTTTTTGTGTGCTTAACAAAATCATAAATTAGTCAAATGTGGAAAAATGTTAAATATGGTTAATGTTAAATTGGTGTTCTGCTAAAGTAAATTCACTTTGGGGTACATTGAAAGTAAGAATATATAATATCATTAAACTAGAAACAACTTTGCAAGTACAGATAAATCTGCTAGAAAACAATCAAAAGTTGAACACCTAATGAAATCTTACCTTTCCTTGATGATGTTGAACTAGGATCTTCCGCTCTAAACCCGAATATTTGAATAAGCAGGTTTAGAAGCATTTACTTGAGATTTTTGCAAATTTGTTAAAAATAAAAAAACTGAGAAAGCACATGTACATAAGTATTCACAGCCTTTGCCATGAAGCTCAAAATTGAGCTCAGGTGCATCCTGTTTCCCCTGATCATCCTTGAGATGTTTCTGCAGCTTAATTGGAGTCCACCTGTGGTAAATTCAGTTGATTGGACATGATTTGGAAAGGCACACACCTGTCTATATAAGGTCCCACAGTTGACAGTTCATGTCAGAGCACAAACCAAGCATGAAGTCAAAGGAATTGTCTTGAGGCACAAATCTGGGGAAGGTTACAGAAAAATTCTACTGCTTTGAATGTCCCAATGAGCACAGTGGCCTCCATCATCCGTAAGTGGAAGAAGTTCGAAACCACCAGGACTCTTCCTAGAGCTGGCCGGCCATCTAAACTGAGCGATCGGGGGAGAAAGGCTTTAGTCAGGTAGGTGACCAAGAACCTGATGGTCACTCTGTCAGAGCTCCAGAGATCCTCTGTGGAGAGAGGAGAACCTTCCAGAAGGACAACCATTTCTGCAGCAATTCACCAATCAGGCCTGTATGTTAGAGTGGCCAGACGGAAGCCACTCCTTAGTAAAAGGCACATGGCAACCTGCCTGGAAATTGCCAAAAGGCACCTGAAGGACTCTCGGACCATGAGAAACAAAATTCTCTGGCCTGATGAGACAAAAATTTAACTCTTTGGTGTGAATGCCAGGCATCGCTCATCACCAGGCCAATACCATCCCTACAGTGAAGCATGGTGGTGGCAGCATCAATCTGTGGGGATGTTTTTCAGCAGCAGGAACTGGGAGACTAGTCAGGATAAAGGGAAAGATGACTGCAGCAATGTACAGAGACATCCTGAATGAAAACCTGCTCCAGAGTGTTCTTGACCTCAGACTGGGGCGACGGTTCATCTTTCAGCAGGACAACGACCCTAAGCACACAGCCAAGATATCAAAGGAGTGACTTCAGGACAACTCTGTGAATGTCCTTGAGTGGCCCAGCCAGAGCCCAGACTTGAATCCAATTGAACATCTCTGGAGAGATCTTAAAATGGCTGTGCCTGATGGAGCTTGAGAGGTACTGGAAAGATGAATGGGCGAAACTGGCCAAGGATAGGTGTGCCAAGCTTGTGGCATCATATTCAAAAAGACTTGAGGCTGTAATTGCTGCTAAGGGTGCATCGACAAAGTGTTGAGCAAAGGCTGTGAATACTTATGTACATGTGATTTCTCAGTTTTTTAATTTTTAATAAATTTGCAAAAACCTCAAGTAAACTTTTTTCACATTGTCATTATGGGGTGTTGTGTGTAGAATTCTGAGGAAAAAAATGAATTTAATCCATTTTGGAATAAGGCTGTAACATAACAAAATGTGGAAAAAGTGATGCGCTGTGAATACTTTCCGGATGCACTGTATATAGCCCTCAAAACCTATTTGTGGGAAGTAAACTACATGTGGTTATATCAGTTTACATGTTCTTTTCTGGAAACTGTAGTTTCAGCTCATCTGAAATACATTTAATAGTAGCCCTAATTTGTCAAAGTAACAATTAATTTAGCTCAGTGTGTCCTGTGATGGATATTGGTCCTGTTCTATTTTTAATCAAAATTGACAAAAATGTTTTTGGGTCAGCACTTACCCTAAAAAGGAAAAAGGTTATCTACACATACTGACTCCGTAAATCATCAAGATGATTTTGTACACTTTTTTTCTTGCATTCACAAACCAGCTTAAATAGATTTAGGCTCACATAGCGACACAACCTAAAGTGTTAGAAAGCAGGAAACAGTCCTGGGCATGGCACCAGTCCATTGCAGAGCACTCTCATGTCTGCACCCATATTTGCATTCACACAGGTCCAATTTAGAGTTACCAGTTAAGCTAAACATCCACATCTTTGGGCATATGAGATGAAGACTGGAGTACCTACAGGTAAAAACCTATGATTACAAGGGCAGAACATGCAAACACACCACATGGACAATGACTGGTTGAGGAATTCAAACTCAGGATGCTGGATTCACTATAGTGCACTGCACTCATAAACGTGCTTGCAGTGAAACAGGAGCCCCCCACTACCTACACAGTAGGACTGTAGTATGTTTCTCTTGAACATTTCCACTGTGGTTATCGGGGTGGGAAATACACAGTTAGTTACTGAAAAAGTGGCTACAGTGACAAATAATGGTATACCTTATCCACTAAAAGCCAGTTAATGCCTTAACTTAGTAAAAGAAAAGAAAACCTTTATTTGTAGTCTGTCACTTCTCATGACCTAAGTAAAACCCAATGAAATGGCATACTGTTTGGAAATAATGCTGTACACTTGTGACACTCCATATCTTTGTTACACTGCATTGTGCTTTACATATTAAACTTAATAAAGTTTACAGATGGAGCAAATATGTAATAAATAACTGTAAGCAAAACCTAATGGGAGTAGAGCTCCTCAACTTTAACAATTTTAAGTTACTGAAGTCTCACAAAAAAGATGCCTAAAAGACAAAACATCTAAATTCTGCAACTTATTTCATTATTTTCTTCCAAACCTCAGAGGCTTTAAAGCTTATTGTCTTTCAAACTGCACCCTGGTTCACTGAAACTACTAGAAAATAAAGCATATCATCCGATATTCTGTTTGTTCTTTAAGCCCTTTAATATTCCAAAGGCCAGAGACAGTATACTGTCCAATAACTAAGATCCTGTCAAACAAACAATCCACCGCTGGGTTTTTTCACTGGTAAGAAAATTGCTTGCGTGACGAGTATTGGATTTTAAATGTCATTAGTAGTGCCAAGAGAGGAGGGCAGAAATATGCTCATTTGACAAAACATCAAGTTAAAAGTACACAAGTGGGCTCAAAATTGCATTACCAAATATCAATGAATTGGAATGCAATTAAATACCTTGTGTTTTAACAACAAGGAAGCTTACACTGCAGTGGGTGGGGGAAGCAGCAATGCTTCAGATCTGAGTTATTAACAGCTTTGTTCTGAAAAATGCTGCAGGCCAGTTTAATGCTGAAAGATCACTCGGGGGATTTTAATAAAATTCAAACACCTGGATAAAGAAGTAATATTTCTTTCTTTTTATGGAATATACATTTCCCCTCTCCTTTTTGTATTAAAAATATCCAGAATTTAAATTGGATATACCAGAAAAATGTTTCAATGCAATCTATATATGCCTTTTGTGTGCACTTGGAAGATGCTGTGCAGAATAAGTGCGGAAGCTCCCTGCAGAGCAACAAAGGCTCTTTGTAGAGTGGTGAAGTCCTCGGTGAGTTCTGATAAGATGTCTCCCAAAGGATATTCTTCAAAATAATGCAATCAACAGGCAAAAAACCTTTTTTTTTCTTTTGTGTTTTAATTCAGAGTTGAATATTACAAGTTAAAGAAACAGAACTTGATAATAACAACAGTAGCTTGAATGTAAAACATGTTAAGCCCTACTGTTCCCTGTACTTACAGTACATTTTTTGTGAACTGAATTACAACAAAATGGTGTAATGGTTAGTGGTACCCCTTCATATCTTCAAAGCCCCAGGTTTAAATCCTAGTGCAATCTCTGTGTGGATTTTGCATATTCTCTCAGTGTCTCTGTGTTTTACTTCTGGGCACTCTGGTTTTCTTCTCACACTCCTAAGAAACTTGTTTATAGCTATGCTAGGTTAACTGGCTACTTAAAATTGTCAAAGTCTGAATGTGTCCTACATTGCACTACCACCCTGTCCAGGATTAGCTGCTGCCTTGCATCCAGTGTTGCTAGGATATGGTCCAGGCTTCCACAACTATATACTGTATTGAACAAAGTAGAAAATTCATGGATGAATTAGACCAAAATGAACACACTGGACTAATAAATCACAGTTGCTGTGGTGTTTCAAGTACTATGTTGACCAAAGATTTATTGTTAAAGGTGAATGAAACTGTTATGGTCAGGAAACAATAGTATAAAATATTTAGTTTCACTAAAGATTATCTAAAAGAAGACTTTCCAAAACTAAGGAACACATGCATCAGTGAACTGTCGCAAAGGAGAAGAATATTATCTGACTACAATTTTCAGATGAGAGTCTCAGCTTTAAGATTACAACAAATGACTTTGGCAAACCACTTATTGCATTCATTTGGAGTACAACAAAAAAATATAATTAAAGGAAAGGAAACCTGAAGCCACTAAAAACAATATAGTGTGGAATTGTCCACTGTTTCAAATACTTGGGTTCTGACATTCTGCTCACTTGGTAAAATTTTATTTGAACCGTTTTCTTTATCTTGAGGCTTACATACAGGTACACATTATTCATTATTGGATTCCACTCGAGTATTCTGAATGTAAATGAATAGAACAAATGACATTTATTATTTTTAATTTGACTATGTGGCCTATGTGTCTGTGAAATTTACATGAGAGATGGTGTGTGTGTGTGTGTGTGTGTGTAAGTGTAAGTGCACGCTCTCTTACTGACGGGCACTCTGTCCAGGATTGGTGTTTAGTGCTGCTAAGGTAGGCATCAAATCTCCATAATCATGAATTGGATTCAGGAAATTAATAGATTGATAAATAGATCCCTTCTTCGTCATACATAATTAGATACAAAAATAAGAGCTTAGCTTATTTTAACACTTTAGGAGCAAACTGTATCTCATAGAAGACTAAGCCAAGGTTCTGTCTCTCTCAAAACCTATGAGATGCTGATTGTTATGATGAAGGCCATAATCCAGTTTTTACCTCATGACCTCTCCAAATAAGTAATATAATGGTATTTGAGCACCTGAGGTGTAGCAAAAGGTGTTTTCAGCAGTAAATATTAATGAAAAGCAGCACTTAGAAACACAAGAAGAATGTCTTAAAACTAACCTCAGTATTAAGCAGCAGTTATAGGGCTGCACAACACTGACCCAAAACTTTTCCATTAAAGAAAGGGGAAGTGGTTTTGAAATTTCAATACGGGAAGGTAATGGCAGCCCTTTGGTTTGACCCTGTTACCTCTCCAAGAATAAAACCTATTTACAGGTTAGCTTCTGTCAATAGCAGCCATTTCTCATTCCTCCCAAGAGGGTTTAGCCAGTCAGGGTTTTAATTTCCTCTAATAAAGATGGACGAGTGCAGGCAGACATATTGATTACCTTGCTGCTGTCCCACTCCTGGGTCTTCATTTGAGTGCTGATGAGCTCATACGATGGTTCCATGGCATCAGTATCTGGTTTAGGATATCCAGGAATGACATTGTACAGCTGGAATCCAAACGTAAGCAGCCAGCTGTTTACATCTGTAAGATAAGAGAAATAACAAATCTGTTTATATTACAAACAAAACTATTTCCCTGCTTATATTGATTGCATCGTTCACTATATGACAAGAAGGAAGTAAATGAAGAGAGCAAAGTACTGGAATTCATACAATAACTATCAAAATAATGGTGTTCAATAAACAGTGCTGTCAACGCTGTCCTGGCAAGTCATTTGTGCTTTAAACTACAGTAAATGTAAATCAAGTCAGGTTTATTTTTGTTGTCTTTGCGTTTGTGAAAGGGCAATAACTAAATGCTGTTTTAAAAATAGGACTCACAAAATTTTACAAGTAAAGGGTCAATAAAAATAAATTGGGGCTTAGTTAGATGAAAGCAATCACTGCTGACTATGTTATCTTTCTAGTGACCCATTATAACATTCAAAATAGCAAAACCTGTATTCTGAATTGGTGCAGTGACAGGCTGATATCATCAACATGCAGTCAGGTGTTACTGACTTTGAAAATGAGATTTCACTAACAAGACAGAGAACCTAGGCAGCATTAAAGTGAAGATGAAACAGTGAATATAAACATGAGAATGAGGCTCATGGTCTTAATAAACCAAATGTTATATGTCACCACAGTACACATATTATTGCACAAAATAAAATTTAAAATAATGTACTTAAGTGATTACATTTAAGATGTATACCCAATCAGATTTATTCATTTGGTAGTGGTTTGAAAGTAGTTAGTTTATGTGGTTAAGGCACTGGATTTGATTTGTAACCTTGAACAAGTCAAGGCTGTACTCTTAAAGTGCACTTAGCAAGTTTAGTTATACAGTAGAACCTCGGCTCACGACCATAATTTGTTCCAAAACTCTAGTCGTAAACTGATTTGGTCGTAAACCAAAGCAATTTCCCCCATAGGATTGTATGTAAATACAATTAATCTGTTCCAGACCATACGAACTGTATAAAAATATGTATTTTTTTTAAGTTTTTAAGCACAAATATAGTTAATTAAACCATAGAATGCACAGCGTAATAGTAAACTAAATGTAAAAACATTAAATAACACTGAGATAATCTTGAACAACAGAGAAAACTAACACTGCAATAGTTCGCGCTATAGCGCTACCAACCGCTAGCTAAAAGCACTTTTTTAATGAATTTTAAGCACAGGGAAAATAATGAACATTTGAAAAAATCTGTAATTTAATAAACCACCAAGAAAAATAACATTGCAACAATGCACGCTACAAACTGATTGCTGGAAACAGAAGTGAAAACAAAATCAAGCCCAGTGCATTCTTTAACTGCCTTCCTACCTTAATGCGTACAGCTCTCTCTCGCGCTGCCTGTGTGTGTGCATCTCACGCTGCCTCTGTGTGTGTGTGTGTGTGTGTTGCGCTGTCTCGCGCTGCCTGTGTGTCTGCATCTCACGCTGCCTCTGTGTGTGTGTGTGTCGCGCTCTCTTGCGTTGCCTATGTGTGTGTCGCGCTCTCTCTCTCTCGCTGCACAGGAAATGCACAGGGAGAGACTGAACATGTACAAACCGAAAGGGAAACTGGCTTTTTCGTATACCGAGTGTGTGGTCGTGAACCAAGGCAAAAGTTTGGCGAACTTTTTGGTCGTAAACCGAGTCGTACGTGTACCGAGACGTTCGTGAACTGAGGTTCCACTGTATCTGTATAATGTACTGTACAGGGTTCTCCAGATCTAATTATGCAATTTTCATGACGTTATAACTTATTAAGTTTATTACATAGAAAATCACCCGAAAAATCCCGGACCATCGAGAAGTGTGTGAACTGACGACCTGAAGAATCATCTTCAAGCCGAACTGGAATCGTCCTTGCATAAATCAAAGTCATCCAGACAATCTGGATCTGCATAATTAGATCTGGACCACCCTGTATAACTAGGCACCTAATATTACAAATTATGCTCTCACTACTGCTCTCATTCCTCTGAGACTGGGCAACAGGAAAATATTTTTTTTCATTATACTGTTTAATCCATTCCTTTATTCTCTACTACTCCAGGAAAACTTCCAACATTTACCAGAGGAATGGAGAGGAAAAAACTAATCTAATCTGAATCAACGCTCTGAATTCTCAATGTATTCCTAATCTAGGCATGAATTTTCCATAGCAACCTTCTTATTTAAATATAAGGTTCCTTGTAAATGTACTTGGGTGTAGCGTTCCTTGGCTCAAAGGTCAATGATCAACTTTGTAGATGTCTTACATACAGTATTCTAAGGCTTTAGTAAAGAAAGATGATGACCTGTCACATAATAATTGTTTAGTTATTAAAGTGGTATGGGCTAAGTGTCAGATCTAAAAGACCCAGCTATTTAATAAGTGTATCCTGTGAGAAACCAGTGAATACTTCTGATACAGAGATAGAAGGAATGTTGTCTCAGTGGATTCTGGTCAAGCCTTCATCAGTGATGGTGGAAACGTCACGGTGCCATTCATAATGATAAACCTAGGACCCGATGGTGGACATAAATGGAGAGAGAGAGAAGGCTTCAAGTTAAGGAAAGAGGGTTTCCATACAAAATCTGGAGGTATGGAGTGGCCAATGTGGTAATGGTAGAATTTACTATTCATAATATTAGGAGGAAGTCGAGTAAATACTCCTCAGCACAGAAGTCAAGCTCTCTTTGGTGGAGGCAAACAGGCAGTACTGAAAGCATCTAACAAGGCTAAATCAGTTTTTGGAGTTGAGGTCGACACAATTGATGAGAAAAAGCTATGCAACTGCAAGGCTGTGGAGAGAGAGGATGACAGTATACTAACTCAAAGAGAGTCAGTACATTTTTATAAAAAGGACCAGGGACTAGGAGATATGAAGAGTAAAATAAAAGCTGAATTTAAAACAAAAATCATTGGTCAGGGACAACAGCAAAGAAACAAAAACCAAGAAGTTAGAAATAAAGGTCCTGAAAGTCACAATAATTTGTTATCCGCAAATATGGATACAAAATGGCAGAGGAGATGACCTTTTAACCTCTCATCAATTGACCCCTTGAAATTACGACCCTAGTGATTAAATCCATAGCAACCAGAATGAACTACTACGATGGTGGAATCAACAAAATGGCAGCGTCAAATGGTGTAAAGGCAAACTACTAATCGTAATCCTGAAATCTGACTTCAAAATCAGAATCCCTGAGTCAATACTACTAATCATAACAGACTTAAAATGCCATAAGGCATACTGAAGGAAAAGAAAGTAAGTCAGAGTTGGTCATAAAGGGAAACAAGACAGAATGATCCAGTTGCCAAGATATCTTAGGCCACAGACTCCCTATGTAAGCCTGTCTTGCAGTTTTGGGACATGGACTGTAGCCAAGCTATGTATCTTTATTCTTGGACACAAAAATAAATGAACCCTCTGCCTATGTATAGTTAGGTGGTTTTGGCATTTTGCCAATCGTGTCTGCACTTGCTATGGCGAATAAAAAAATCAGTTGCTAAATGCACTATGGGTAGACAACTATGCACACCAGTTTTTCTTGTGATACATGTGGCCCAAGTATTTTATCCATGTATATGCAGACTAAAAGTTAGTTTGTATTCTTCATTTAAAATGCATTCTAACATTCATAAAGGATTGAGAATTCCACTAACAGTGTGTTTATCTCCCTTCCATTTCATGACTTTCATGAATAAGACATCCCGATGCAATTAAGGATTGAAGATTGTCCAGTCTGGAAACTCGAGAGCCACATTTGAATTATTTGTGGATTATGTTATCCTCTTGGTGACATCAGTTTCTGAAGACAGGAATGAACTAGTGTGGTCTGCAGTGGGACACTACATCTAAATTATGAGGTAATGATTAAGTCCACTAAATTTAGCTCTTTTTTACCACTTATTTTAAATCCTCATTATACTCTCGGTTATGAAACTTTGTTGAGGGAGTAACTAGTGAAAATTAATCTTCTTCAAAAGGCTACTGGCCAAAAAAGCGCAGACTCATGACACACTGAATGAATTATATCTGTTAACTGACTTGGACACACCTGAAAATCCCTAAATTGAACCTGGAAAGAAGTTGTTGGTTTGCTTTGATTAGCTTGTAACGCTGTGACTCTCACCAGAGGCAATACAGAAGAAATTAATTTATAAAGTTAACAAATGAATATAAAAAGTTGTTTTGATTTTACATCCAATTTAACTAACTGTTTTGTTCTGCAAAGTGAATTTTGTTTTAAAGAGTAATCATACTAAATAACGTAATGGCAATTTAATACCCCAGTGCATTTATAGCAGCAGCTAAGTACATTTTCAAGCTAAGCATACTTTGCACAAAACTGTGAAATTCCTCCACAGATGATTCACTTATTTGAGGCTTCTGTGCAGTATGTTAAGTGTTCTGATACCACCCTCAAAGAATCTACAAAACTGAGAGGAGTTCTGAGAGGCCGTTACCTTAAAGAAACCAAGGAGTACATAATTGACAAACGCTGTTAACAATAGTCAAATGAAATAACACTAAAAGGAATGTCATTAGTCTGATTTTCATCAAAACATTTTCTTGTTTAACATATTAGCTCTGAGTTATTGTCAAGTCAAGTCAAGTCACGTTGGGGAGCATGCACTGGTACAGTGCGTTGCTGCACCCACTACAAGGCGAAACAACTTGGGATCCTGGTTTGCAACCCCCCAGGCAGACATGCTGTCCAGTCCCACCCTCCGGAAATGACCCTCTATCTGCCGCAGCCAGTTGTTATGTGGGCGACCCCTTGGCCTGGTCCAGCCACTCGGGTCCCCAACAATGAGGATCTTACGAGCCAGATCACCCTTGGGTAAACGCACCACGTGGCCGTAGTGTTGTAACTGATGTTTCCTCACAATGCAGGGAATGTGCCTCATTTGGGACTCCATGAGCAACTGTTCAGTCGACACAAAGTCAAACCAACGGTACCCATGAATGTTCCGGAGAGACACATTACCAAAAGAGTCTAGTCTTTTTCTCAGGTCACTGGATAGTGTCCATGTCTTGCAACTATATAGCAAGACAGGAAGCACCAGGACTCTAAAGACTTGGACCTTCGTCCTTTTGCATAGATATTGGGAGTGCCACACTCCCCTTTCCAGCGACCTCATGACCCCCCATGCTCTCCTAATCCATCTATTGACTTCACGGGAAGAGTCACCAGAGACATGAATGTCACTGCCAAGGTAAGTAAACCTCTCAACAAAGTCAACACTCTTCCACAAACAGACACACTGCTGATGGCTGTGCCCAAGAGGTCATTAAAGGCCTAGATCTTGTTTTTTATCCAGGACACTTGCAAGCCCAGACACTCAGACTCCTCGTCCAGTCTCTCGAGCGCCCCAATCAGAGCCTCCATTGACTTCGCGAAGATCACAGCATTGTCAGCAAAGTCAAGATCCATGAATCTTTCTTCACCAACAGTTGCCCTACAGCTGCTGGACCTCACGACCTTGTCCAACACCCAGTCCATACAAGCATTGAACAGAGTAGGAGCAAGAACACACCACTGACGAACCCCAGAATCAACTGGGAAAAACGCAGAGGTACTGCCTAAACTCTGCACAGCACTCACAGTACCAGTGTACAGGCCAGCCATGATATCCAACAACCTCGAGGGGATCCCGCGAACCCTCAGGATGTCCCACATAGCAGCTCGAACGCTTTACGAAAATCGACAAAGGCTGCAAAGAAACTCAGTCGACATTCGTGTTTGCGCTCCATGAGAACCCTCAGTACCAGGATCCGGTCAATGGTAGACTCCTTAGGCGTAAAACCAGACTGTTCCAGTCGCTGGTAGGTGAGCAAGTGATCATGGATCCTATTAAGGACGACCCTAGCAAGGACCTTACCCGGCACCGAGAGCAGTGTTATCTCCCTGTAGTTGCCACAGTCCAGGCGATCACCCTTACCTTTCCAGATAGGGAGGACAAGTTCCGTTTTCCAGTCAGTTGGGATGATGCCAATCTCTCAAATGGAAGCAAAGATTGCTTGGAGGACAGCCTTATCATCAGCTTCGAGAAGTTCACCCCGGATACCACAGATCCCTGCAGCCTTCCCCCCCCCTCAACTGGTTCACCACCTGTGCAATCTCAGTGAGATTGAGTGGTTCATAGCTAATTGGAGGATCAGCCTCAAGAACCACGGACCCAGAGATATCCAATGTCCTAGCAAGAGGATCAGCTTTGAAGAACTGCTCAAAGCAGTCAGCCCAGCGGGTCACAACTGCAGTGTTATTCATAAAGAATGTTCCAGCAGCTGCCCTGGCTGCAACTCTCTGAGGAACAGATTCAGATCTGCGTAATGCATTGATTCTTCTTTAAGCAGGAGATGGGTCGCTAGACCACAGATGGTGTGTCACTTGCTCACAGATTCCTCTAACAAACGTCTCTTTATCTGCCCTCACAGCCCTGACTTATTGTGATAGAGTTTAAATTTAATCATCCCAAAACTTCTGCATCAACCTGTTTTCTTTAACTAGTGATATACTTGTTATGCTGGAGCTATGGTTTACTGTGTACAGTAAAACAGAACTCTTCACACTGTAATTCTGGTGTCACAGTGTGTGTGTATGTGTATATATATATTTAGTAAAATAGCAAACATTTTTTGAATAAAATAAAAGGTATTCATTCCTCCAAAGCACTTTCCACAATCACCTCTTCAAATATAATCCACAATTATACAGAACTCAAACAACAAACAAACAGTTCTTCCTCCTAACTACTTCCCGCAGAGTGTTGCCTGCTGCCTCCCAACTCACACTCAATGATATCAGACAGTGGCATCCTTTAAGAGGGATCCAGGAATGCTTCCGGTGTCACGCCATGTTTCCTGGAAGCACTTCCGGGCCATACAGAATGTAAGAAAGTCCTCCACCCCGACAGCACCTTCTATTGGCACCCAGCGACCCTGAAAGGGTTGCCAATTGGGTTACCATATGAGAACTACTACCACCCAGTGTATAGGGGGATGGAATCAATCCTAATCCTTGATTCTCCTCAGTTTGTTTCTTAAGACATTCCGGCCGGATAAAAATTAATTTTGATGTCCTGCCAGCACGTCATTGTAATAGCCTCCCCTCCGGGTAATGAACCATCTTCCGTCCCAGCCAGGATGTTCGTCCTCCTCCGACAATACACACACACACACACACACACACAAAAATACTCTATATAGACACACATTGAGCAAAGATAACTCTTCTTTGAAAACTTTTTCTTTTCTTCATGATCTTTATAAGAGTGTGTTGTCCTTCTTTCTCTTTTAGTAACAGACTGAATGGGTTTCTTTAAAAACTTTTATACAATTTACTGTCACTCTTGCAGCATAACACAAATTAAGTGGTCATTCAAAAAATTTAATGAAAACCACCACATTCTCCTAAGTGCTATTTATTTGACAACTAAGAAGTATAGTCAATGTTCTTTTACTTAAGAAAGAAAAACCTATGAAAATATATTGTACATAATATGTACAGTATAATAACTGAAGGGAAACTACAAATATTTTTTAGCTAAATTGAAAAAAAAAACAGTTTAACAGTGAAAACCAAAGCATGGAAGATCTTATGGGAATATCTAGAAACTTGGTCTGATGAATGCCCTAAGCCATAAAATAATGTGAACAGTGTTATATAAAAATAAAATTGTTGGTTATACTGGATATTATGGTGTAGTACATATTATATGAAATTAAATACAGTGCCACTGTTTACATGCTATATTTGCTTTTCTCAATTGCACAATTTAGCAAAAGCAGTTTAAAAGGCAACTGGAGGTACCCATGAAACTGTATAATTATGTAAAAATAGTAAAAAATTCAAATGATGCATAGCATATAACATAGCATGATGAGTACTCTGAATGGCAAAATCAAAAATCTAGACAAGTGTTGCATGCCTCTGTGAAAAGTTATTAACTAGAAATAAGAAGCAAATGCCCTGAGAGAATTAAATACTACTCAGGACATCTGAATGTATGCACCATGAGATTTGCAAAAAATGCTCTTGAAAAAACACATAGGTTTCTTAAACAGAATCCATTTAACGGCTTTTTTGTAGTGTCACAGAACAATAAAAATGTCATTTTAAATCATTAAGAACAAAACTCTATTAAAATACTTTAAATCTAAAATACTGTATCTTCCAGATAAAAAAAAACAGGTCTTAATGTAGTTTATTATTGACTAGAATATGTGGTATGATACAGAGAGTTACACATACCAGTCAGTGATATATGTCTTTTTATTCCAGGCACTCTTGCCAAACTACACCTCACAGGCCTTTCTGCCAAAATACTTTTATTTTTAATGGATATACTGTATGTTATACAGTACATGTTCATAATTACTGCCAATAGCTTCTACAGGTTGTTAGTCATGTGGGTATGAGTTTGCAGAGATGACATCATCTAAACATACAGATTGAAAAGAGCTTGTTCTCAGGCTGTAATTACAAATCTTTCAGGTAACTAGATTTTCTTAAAAACAAGCTCTCCGAGTCTTCTAAGTCATGCCATTCCACCGGTGGATGGAGCAAGTTAAAGCTATGTCTTGGTAGAGCAGGTCACATTAAATTGCACCATCTATATTTGTGGAATTGGAATTGAGATTTTCACAGATCATACATTTTTATGATTTCCTTGGGCCATGCTTTGTTTCATTATGTTGCTTTAAGGAAACTGATTTTCTTTTTTGAACATCAAAAGGCGCATTCCCTCTGCACCCTGACATACATTTTTAGCACATAAAAAAGAACTATTGTTCAGGGTTTAAGTAATAAGTTAAATTTAACAGCTGACAGTATACAGTTTCAGCCAAATGATTTTTAAGAAATCTAAATTAGAAAAGGTAGCATTATTCGGAAAAAAAATCATAAGTTGCTGATCTGAAAAGCAATTAACACTTTTTTCAGGAAAACAGCAACTGTGTACCTAATCCATGAAATGAAGTGGAAATGCCATAGTGAAACCCTTCGGAAAACAAAACATAAAATACCCTTTAACAGTCAGCCTTCTAGGCTTCCTCAATTAGGCACAACATGAGGAATTTCACATGCAGAAAAGATGCCTGTTCTCTTTACAAAACTTCTTAATAAATCCCGACAGACCACTAAAAGCATATAAATTGCAATTACTGCATCATGCAGTCAAATATGTAGCCCCCATACCTTTGTGCTCTTAATGCCTGGTGGCAAAGTGATGAAGGTGAAGCTTGCCAAATATATATATATATATATATATATAAATAAATAAATGACTGAAACAAAAACAGACTCTTTTCAGTCAGGAAATATGCGACACTTCCATAAGCAGTCAACGAAACAGTGTCCTCACAAAAACCCTGCTAACTAATTAATATGCCAACTGGCTTTTAAGTTGGAAAAGCCAAAATATTGTTAGAAAGGATAAGCTCTTCAAGTTATTTAACAGACCTTAATACAAACACTATATAAACAGATGCTCATTTGGTCTTTACAAACTACTGAATAATGAGCACTCTAGATAATGAAAAGCCTTTTGTCCTTCATAAAAAATTAAAATTCCTAGTGTAATCTAAATATTCTTACATGTTTATGTCTTATTTTGACTAGTCTTTTCTTCAGAAACATACAGTTTACTACACAAAAATAGACTTTTTCAGCTACAACAGATATAATTAATAATATAAATACTGAATTACCTGTCATGTAGCATTTGATTTCTTGTGCGTTGCTGACAGGATTGTTGTTTTTGAACATGTACAGATTGAAGGGCATTATGTTGTTGTTATTGAGGCGCTTCCAGATATTGTGATCAGGTGTGGCCCATCGGCCTGCAAGAACATCATAATCCCGTCTACCCATATGCACAAGCTTGGTTAGTGGTTCATACAGTCCTCCTTGATAACCAATAATTAACTGAAAGCTGGGGTTTGTATCCATATAGATTTCCCCATAGGCTGTGTGAAGAATCTGTTTAATCATGAGGCCAGTGCCACTGAAAACAGCCAGCGGTGTTCCAATGTTATCACAAGCAACATAGAATTCATCTCCACTACTCAGCTCCATGGCGAACAGGTGACCTTGCAGGTCATAGTAAAGGGATGTGATCTCTGAACTGGAATGATTGTACATGTGAGTGACTTGCATTGGGCTTGATAGGTCAGCATAAAAAAACTGCAAGTGGTGACCATAGCTGGATTTACTGGAAACTCTTCTTCCAAGGCCATCATAACGATACCTGATATTCCATCCTGTAACTTTGTTGTATGCTTTTACCAAAAGACCATCAGAGTTGTAGTCAAAGAAGTCATTTCCTCTTTGTCTCAAAAACCCATCCTCGTCCATTCTGTACTGTACATCACCAAGTCGGGTTATTCTGTCCCTTGAATCATATCGGAGTGGTGTCAATCGAGCACTATTGCCAGGGCTTAGCAAGTGTAGATTTCCATTTAAATCATAGCTATAGCGCCAGAGTGGTTTGTCATTAATAGAGACTGTCTGTAACTGCCCATCTGCATCATACTCATAGGAGTATCGAGTTGTGTTTGCATAGGGTCCTACTTTCAATTCTTTACTGACCACTCTTCCCATGTTATCATACTGAACCATCATCCAGTACATCAGGGATCTGAAAATCTCATACTGAACTTCTTTCACTCGCCCATAGGCATCAAAATGCTTGGTGTGGGTCATAACTGGAGTAGTGATAATTTGGTTGATGTCATAGTAGATAACACCAAATTTCCCAAACTGTTCTGTTTTTCCTGATACATCATCATACCGGTATAAATCAATGGGTAAAGGAGTTTCATTGATGACTGCCTGCATGCTGGTGACTCTGAAACTATTATCATAGTTGTAGTCAAAGCGTGCATTTACCATGCCTTCCTCACTAAAACGGAAAATTTGTCTGTCAATAAGTGGCCCAATCTGACGGTACCTAATGGTGCAGGTAAATCCTTCAGTCTGCAGATTCACTGTCTTTAACATTCCAGCCGCTTCATCATAACTAAAGGCAATTTTTGTGGTGTCATAAAGGATCTCTGATAGTTTTGCAAGCTTTCCATATTTATAAATAACTCTTCGGCCAGTGCCTAGATAAGCAGTTTGTAAAAGCTGTCCCTCTTCACTGAAATCCTGAAGAAATGAGGCATTGCCCTCTGGAGGTCTGTATATATTCCGGTAATAACCAATTGAGCGTATCGTTTCTAATGTCTGCCTGGCCACATTGGGCATTGTCACTGAAGATAATCGATCATTCTTGTCAAATTCAAAAATATACTGTCTCTGGCTGTAGAGAAGAAGTACCATTGACTGTAAGCAAGAAAAAGATAAAGAGAATTTAAAAAGATTTCTAAAAATAACTTAACAGCATAATATTTCTATAGATGAACACGATTAAAACTGAAAACAGCACAGAATTTTGTTAAAAATCTTATATTTTCAAAAAATATATTAGTTTAATATAATTTCAATTACATGCAATTAGGTTGTAGAAACATTTACTCAGAATAACTTATAAGTCATCACTATACATTTTTATTAAAACTTTTCTGTAATATGAGCACTTGCTGGTTAAGTAAATTACTCAGAGGGGTACAGTGAGCACGTGGTACAGAATGGACTGGCATTCTTGTGGGGTACACTCTGACAACTTATTATTGTCTGCACATAATTCTGATTATCCTGCTTTAACAAATTCATATTCTTAACCGTTATGTTAATTCACCATAGAAATACCCACAGCAGAACACATATAACTGTAATAGTTTTGATGTTTATCTCAGGGTTTAGATTAATGAGATATACCACATTACCATTCACTAATTCTCTCATCACAGAAGCCCAGGACCTATTTAAGGGCAATCAGGCCAATTCCTTGAAACAAAATTATCCGTCACTAGGCACACTTCCACACATACGCACTAAGTTATACTGCATCACTATGGAAACAGCAATTAAACAAACATGCATGTCTTTGGGGTATTATTATTAATTACATTTAATGTTTTATTTGTATGAAAGTATAATTTCCAAGACCTTTACAGAATTCCAGGAATATCTGATGCTATCAATTTTAAAACGGTTCAGGAATACTTTTTACATTAAAAATTAATCATTAATTTAAAAGTACTCCTTGTATGTGAAATCATTTGTCCCCTGTAATATCAGTAAAACACAATTTTATCCAACAGCATTAGCCAATCACAATTTTCACATGTTTTTAAATAGAATTTATTAAAAAATACAATAATATTACCTTAAGACAACAAAGTAGCAGTGAGTCAGGGACAAAAAAAAGCTGAAGTGATTTCAAACCATTCATAAGAAATGTATTGCGTTGAAAAATACCAAATATAAGTGGTATATATATATATACTCAGCAAAAAAAGAAACGTCCCTTTTTCAGGACTGTGTATTTCAACAATAATGTTTTAAAAATCCAAATAACTTTACAGATCTTCATTGTAAATTGTTTAAACAATGTTTTCCATGCATGTTCAATTAACCATAATCAATTAATTAACATGCACCTGTGGAATGGTCGTTAAGACCTTAACAGCTTACAGAAAGTAAGCATTTAAGGTCACAGTTCTAAAAACGCAGGACACTAAAGAGACTTGTCTACCGACTGTGAAAAACACCCAAAGAAAGATGCCCAGGGTCCCTGCTCATCTGCGTGAACGTGCATTAGGCATGCTGCAGGGAGGCATGAGGACTGCTGATGTGGCTAGGGCAATAAATTGCCATGTCCACACTGTGAGACGCCTAAGACAGCGCTACAGGGAGACAGGAAGGACAGCTGATCATCCTCACAGTGGAAGACCACGTGTAACAACACCTGCACAGGATCGGTACATCCGAATATCACACCTGCGTGACAGGTACAGGATGGCCACAACAACTGCCCGAGTCACACCAGGAACACGCAATCCCTCCATCAGTGCTCAGACTGTCCGCAATAGGCTGAGAGAGGCTGGACTGAGGGCTTGCAGGCCTGTTGTAAGGCAGGTCCTTACCAGACATCACTAGCAACAACGCCGCCTATGGGCACAAACCCACCTTCGCTGGACAGACAGGAGTGGCCAAAAGTGCGTGAGTTTCTGCATGACAGCAATGTCAGTGTTCTGCCATGGCCAGCAAAGAGCCCAGATCTCAATCCCAATGAGCACGTCTGGGACCTGTTGGATCGCAGGGTGAGGGCTAGGGACATTCCCCCCAGAAATGTCCAGGAACTTGCAGGTGCCTTGGTGGAAGAGTGGGGTAACATCTCACAGCAAGAACTGACAAATCTGGTCCAGTCCATGAGGAGGAGATGCACTGCAGTACTTCAAGCAGGTGGTGGCCACACCAGATACTGACTGGTACTTTTGATTTTGAGCCTCCCTTCATTCAGGGACACATTGTGAAACATTTTTAGTTTATGTCTTATGGTGTTGACTCTTTTAGTGTTCATACAAATATTTACACATTAAGTCTACTGAAAGTAAAAACAGTTGAAAGTCAGGGGACGTTTCTTTTTTTGCTGAGTATATATACACAACAAAGACAGTCAACATGTACATGTGTGATTAGAAAATTTTATGCTTAAGAAACAAAGTAAAGAAATATTGTTGCATGTTGCTTAAACTCTGTATTCATGAGAATACTACAGTAATACTACTAAATGACAAATAAAGTACTTTCTATCTATCTGTCTTAATGTGGGAGCTCAACACTGGTCACATTAAATTGCATTAAAAGAATGCAAGTATCAAATTTATTCATAATTTTGATAGATAATATTTGAATAAAGTACTGTAGCTCCAAGTGATGATAAATCATCTTTTTTATTCTGAACACAATTTCACATAAAACTACACACACTTTCAAGCTATTTGTTATTGACTTGTGTTTCTTCTTGTTCCCATAGATAGCTTTTTAACAAAGCTACAAGACTAAGTTTGCCAAGTGTCATTCTTCAGATACCGTGATGCTTAAAATTAACACTCTTTTCTTATTTTATATAAAATGAAAACTAGACTAAGCTCAGTTAATTGTGCTATATTCAAATTTACCTGGTAAAATGTTATTCAGGATGGGATGCTTTTGGCCCTTTCATAAATAATAACAAATTAATCACCTACTCAACCATTTCTATTACTTCTTTTCATGGTCAAGGACTGTGTGACAATCATTCAATCAGTACTTTGTATACAATACATTATTATACTCCATGCTGAGCCCAGTTCCACTATAGCAGAATTCAGCATGTATAATTAGTGGGGTTGTTTGACACGTTCAAGGTCCACTGACATTTTTTGTTTCGTCTGTATGTATAAACCTTTAGATTGAAACCTAAATTCTTAGATGGTACACTGTAATGCTTTCTAAATTTATAAAAAAATGCAGATCAAAAACTACAGGAACCCACGTTTTTTATGGCTTGTAATTAAATTAAAATCTCTTCTTTAAAATTCAATTGAAGAAAGCACCAAAAAACAAGCAGGAATACCTTTTCTAAGTAGGTGTAGCTCCATGATTTTCCATCTGCAAAGATTTGAGATATGATTCTCCCAGTCTGGTCATATTCCATTCGAACTGACATGGTGCCCCTCTGGATACCGGCAATATAACCCCCAGGGGAATAAGTCACATTGACACCGTTTAGTCTGCTGCTTGGGGACCACAGAGTAGGCCTTCCAGCATGATCGTAATGAATACGGAGAGTGAACTTGCGATGGTCATCATACACCTTCTCCGTTCTGGTAATGCGGTCAAAGTCCAAGGACAACAGGTTTCTGTTATGTACCTGTCAACAATTTCAATGTGATATTTCAGCATTTAAAAATTCTTCTATAAACTACAAAATCCTACTGATTATTAGATGAAAAATCAAATTTGTAAATATTTCCACATTATTTTTTCTAAAAGAAAAAAAAAACTTTGAAAAATTTTATTTTCTAAAAAATCCATACAAGTTCCTTTATTTGTGGAATTGCATTCAGATAAATTTAAAATAAATGTGAAAAGCAATATTTGCATCACAAGAATATTTATACATAATAGATTTTACCCTGATAGTATTAGAAATGCTGATCGATTAGTTCAAGTATTAGGTACTGCACAACAACTGTTTATCCACGATGGCTGTTTAGCTTAATAAATAAATATATACAAAATATGAATCAAAAAAGTAAAAAGGACAGCACAAAAATATTTCTGCAATGCACTAGAAATCAAACAAATATGGCACATTGATATGACACTGTCACTTTAAATAACATATTACAAGGACTTTGTTGTGCAGGTGTTTCTCTCTAGTAGCTGCAAACAAAACTACTGACCAAATGCCATTTGTGTTTACTGGTAGAGAATGTTTCCTAAATATAATATCCTGGAGACTGAAACACATCTTAGAAATTCAACAATAATTTGTCAGATACACCCTTTGGCCTAGGAAAACTGCAGATGCTTTGCATGTAAGCGGAGAAATAACAATATCCACTTGGAAACTACTTACTGTAATACCAACAATTTTTTCAAGCAATGCACTATTTTTTCCTTAGAATCCAAAAATCTTTAGCATTAACAGTGCAAGTCTTTAAGTTATGAGTTTTGCACACATTTGTCACCAGGTACCAAAATTATACTTATAATTCATTGCTAGTATTTTAAAAAGTGAAAATCAAAGATTAATGCAGTGTAGTAACAAAAGATCTGGAACCCCTTATTAATCATATAGACCCCTGAAAGTTTAAAAATCTTAACTCAGGTATGTGTGTGTGTGTGTGTGTGTGTGTGTGTGGAGGGGGTTCTCTGAAACTTTATTTTTACAAATACAGTATGTCATGAATTTGTCAATGTCTATTGCTGGGCTTAAATAATAATAATAATAATAACTAGGGGGCTTCGCCCCCTGATCGCTTCGCTCACCATCCCCTGTGTTTGGTTTTCCGGATACACACTTTTAAGATTTTTTTTCTTTGAATTGTTGCTATTTCATTAGTTTCATTTTTATTTCAGAACTTCAGTAAAAACAATATTTGGAATCTTTTGAGTCCCAATATGCTGAATCTTTTAAATGATTTCTCTGTTTGGAATTTCAGCACAGACAAAGCGATCTTCATCATCAGCAGTTAATCATTTTTTTTGCAAAGTAACCAATAAATGCATGTAAGGTAAACCACGTTTTTGAAATTCTCTGACTTATGTTTACATACTTCTGACATATCACCTGTGTCCATATATTCGATCTCTATTCGCCTTTTCGTTATTTCTCCGAGTAATAATTTCTCTTTTTTTGCACTAATGTGATGTTTACTTTATTTGTTTTGACACTGTTGTTTTTTGCTGCTTTCATGTTCTGTATCTTGCTCTGCATGTGTTTCGCGCCTAACTAACTATTGCTAACGAGTGAGCTGGTGATCGTCACAACCATGATTCTGACAGCACAGTGGAGTACAACAGTATGATGCAAGCCGAGTCTTAATCCAAGTTTGTATTTCTTGTTTTGGAGATATTTTTGATGACCTTCACAATGGGAGAGTGTAGAAATCATGGTGTTGCTGTTTACTATTGTTCTGGAAAATTGGTTATGGGGATGAACCATTATTCATTGTGTGTTTCAGTTCTTCCTCTCAGTGCTAGCTAAAATATGCTCAAATATGAATTCAAACAAAGGTAATTGCTACAGTAGGTTGTCTCCTTTTATTTCAGCTTCCTTTACACTCAAAATGGCTTGTTTCTTCCTTCCATGCTCTTAACAAATGAGAGCTGCAGCACTGGTCTGTAGCAGGGTGGTTCTGTAGCAGATTAGTTCACAGCATTCATTTACATTATACTATATACTGAAATAGTCATTTTAATGTTTAGTGTCCATGTGTTATGAAAACTGGCTGTTCAGTTTAATTCTCGGAAAGGAAGAGGCATTTGGATGGAAATGTGAGCTTCAAGTAAGGTATAAGTTTAGTGTTTAGTGTGTTAATTACTTTATTATTTTTCATTTTTTTTGCGTCTTCATACACAGTATATTTAATTGCATAAAATTATTAAATTGACTTAGACAGCAAATGGGTTTCAAATCAAAAAGATGCAGGAACTGTGTGGCAACTGCACCAACTACTGTTTTGCCTCTGATATTTATTTAGCCCTGGATGTATTATTCCTTCATGTACAATCAAAGAAACCCGCTGACAGAAATCTAATTGTGGACCTATTATAGAGGTTTAATAGGAGAATAACAAGATCTGATTCAGGGTCAAAGAAATGAGCATTCACTCAATAATTTGCATGTATAAATGACATTCTTACCCCAAGTGAATTCTGTTTATTGCCCTGATTGACTAATTTGTTACATCTTTTTGCCAATGATGAGATTAAAATGTAAACTAACATATTTTTAGCATTGCACTTTGATGCCCCAAATTTGTTAATGTTGAAATAAAAGAAACTTATTTAAATGAACATAAGATAGTGAACAATTGTTTTTCTACTGGTTCACATTTTCATTTTGCCTGCATTTTTGATTAAATGTGCATCTTATAGTTAATTCTACTGATTGACACACCATTCACCAGGTATTTTGCACATCTAAAAGAATATAACTCCAGCAATGCATGATGGTAGCACTGCTACTACAGACAATAAATGTTATGCTACAGTTGCAAGGTAAGAGTCTGCTTTATGTTTCTTATGTGAAGCCACTGCAGATTGAAAAGAATCTAGTTGTGTGAAGCATGTTGCTTGGGTAAATCAGTTATTTATTTAAAACTGTCCCTTATATTCCACGGGCCTATAATCTATTATTGATGCTGTCAATTTTAGCCAGCTGTTACAGTAATTAATCTGTACCACTGATACAGCAATTACAAAACACTATGTTCCAAAGCAGAGATGGAAACATCAAAAGGAGTTTAAATTTTTAATCACTGTATGCAATAATTGCAACACCAAGCAGTATTAGTTGGGAGGTGTACAAATTCAGAAAAGACACTAAAAAATAGATTTTTTTAACACCGTTTTAAATGCTTATATTTTTCAGTGTATGCTGCGTGCTGACAGTGAAAAATGCTTCAGTCTTTAGGAATTCATCCCCTGCAGCTTCTTCACTAATCTATCTTGAATTATTGTTAAGACAACAGCATTTATCAAAGGCAGAATTAAACAAAATAGAATTTGTGAGGCTTCAAAGGTACAAGAACATTTAAATTAATGAAAATTTCAAATGAATTCCTAAAATTGAGTGAAAAGTGAAGAATAAGAAGAAGTCATAGAAACATCTGTTGTATCCTTTTTTTAATAAACATTTTTTCAATTGTAGAAATGCAGACAGGTGAAGAATTGATAGATCAAGAAGATCAGACAGAATATATGTGTAATTTATCACATGCAAATATTGTAATTGTAAGCCACAAAATTTAGTAACTTCTTCAATATCATCTCATCTTCCAGTGGTCATCTCCTTAAAATAACACAAACTGCAACAAGAATTATGTGGATAAAGTGTAGATAATTAACTCACTATGGTCATTCAGGACAATACGACATGATGACAGATCCCAAGACACTTGCCATTTTACAAATGTCATACACTGTGCTTTTAATCCCTGCAATAGCTGCGAATCTTTCGGTTTTGCATGCCAAAAATAAATTATTTTTGAGACTTACTGAATCTTTACAAATGTTTAGCACCACCACAATTTACTATCTTATATTAAATCCTTAAGGGTTTTAAAATATCACTTATGGAGCATAAGCCACTTTCTAATGGCAAGCCTGCTGATCACCTGGTATACTGTATATTTAAAAAACCCACATGCAGCTGATGAGTATGAAAAAAGTAAAATCATCCCTGTAAAAAGACACAGAGATAACGGAAGGGGAAGAGATCACTGTATTTCAGATCTGACATCAGTGGACACTAACTGACTTAATATAGAGTTGACCGTCAGTGGATATTAACTGCTAGGCAGGTGCACATACAATACTTTTCCTCCTCTGTAATGAATTCAGTTGCGTTGGTTAAGATGCAAAGTCTAAAGTGTGATTTCCTAACTTTGGCCAATTAAAGGACAAAACAATGCAAACGTCTGAGGCTAGAAACATAGGGCGCAACCTGTGGGAGTGCCCTTAGTCATTGATATGTTTACAAAAGGAACTTCAGAGGCTCTTTAATTAAAACAATGTCCCAAGAAGGTAAGAGTAAGTGGATTACTCACAGCCACATATTATTCAAGATGAGCTCTGTTGTTGCCTTCAAGGCAGTACACATGTGGGCATTGCAGTTGGCCCATGCTGTCTAAATGAAAGAAAGGCACAAAGGTGGGACCAGATTTTCAGTAGCAAAAAAGTGATCCTAGCTAGTGGAGAAAAATGAAGAATTATGGGTCATCGAATGGCTGTCAAGAGTTTAAAATAGCAAAAAAAAGATCAATTCACCCAATATAAATGTATCTGAATGGTGAGAAAATAGATAAGGACATCTGAAGGCACATAGTGAGATACGTTTTTGGAGTCAGATATAAGAAACTAAGTGCAGTATTTTTAATTATTTCAGATAGCTTGGCACAATTAAGAAAGCATTCAATATCAGAAAATCAAGAATTATAGACTTACAATAAAAACAGTTTTTATAATAATGTTACCACTACAGAATTTATTTATGGATTCACAGAATAAGTTCAGTAAAGTAGAACATATTGCATATAGTTTGACAAATGAGAGAAATCATTCAGTCCATAAAGGTTGTTTGGTTAGCTAAAAGCAAATTGTCCCATAATTTCATCTGTTTTATTTTTTAACTGCTACTAAATGTCTAACTAGTAACTAGGAAAAAGAGAAACCTAATCAAGTTTGGAAAGAATGGAACATTTACCAAAGATATATAACTAATATAATTATCTTCAGGCTTTTTATGAGTGTTTGCTCTAAATATTGTTTTTACCACATGCAGCGTGTGTTTTAATGTGCAACTCTGTTGAGGGCAGCCCTGTGCAGAAGGCAAGTACTGAAAATATTTTTTCTCCTGTGATTAAAGTACATCTTGTAAATACAGCAGATCTGACACCTGCATGGTTTGGTACATGTCATCAATTTGTTTGTCAGTGCCCAACGTCTATTTTGTCAAAAAGTTAAATGCTCATGTTATAAAAAATACAATATATGGCAAATTTATTAGATTTGGTTTGTTTGTGTAGTGAATTAACCTTGTTGGTAATGTTCTTTAATTAAAAATATTTTACAATTTATTTTTTCTATCAGGTATATTTTTTCTACCTGAATAATAACGTGCAACTTACAGAATCATTAATCTGCACATTCAATTTAAGAAAAGCAAATATACTGAACAGTGCTAAAGTTTGCAATTATATGCATTTAATAGTTAAATCTCCATATTGTGTGTGTTTTCCATAAATATTGATACATTTTTGACCTGTTCACATTTTAACTTCTTTTTAACCAACTCATGTTTTTTCTTTATCTAAAACTTTTCTCAATAAAATACATAATGTGGTATTAAAACATGTCATATGCAAATAGGCTTTGTCATAGAAGTACTAAATACTCTTTATCTCAGATTAGACAGGATCCTTTTCCGTTATGCAATGTTTCATCAACATCACGGAGTGCAAAAGCTGTCACTGAAGAATTCCTGAGCAAGTAAGAGCTTATGACTGAAGATCAATTACAAAATAGTACCAATACATACATTTATTTAAACAATATTACATATGATGCAAGCAATATCTGGTATTTTCATCAGCTATCTCTTTGCATATGTAAACTGACAGTTAAATTTCAAAAATCACACGCATCACTATTGCTGACCTTCAGGACAATGTGCAATAGTTTCAAAATGGATAATTTTTGTATGACTTTCAATTAGATAAAACAATCAGTTATTCCAAAGATTTGAACAAATAGTCTATAACATGTGCATTAAGTGATACTGTTGTGGTGACTGATACAAACCCTTACATTTCAGTATATGGATATAGATCTGTAATATGGATCAGAATATCCCAGATTGAAAAAAAGATTTGTTAAACTTACATTGACAAAAGTTTACATTTACAATTTTTTTATCTATGATATTCCACTTATTCTGGTAGGGAAGAGGTTAACTCAGCCATGTCTCAAGGTCACCCAGGAAGGCCGCATATTTCTTTGACTCTAGCCATTATCCTGGCCCCTGAACTAATTTCACCCTAGGGGGTATTACATATTAAAGTGCATTAGTAGCTTTCAATTTAAAGATGAGAAGGGTGTTAAATGAACATCCTAACAGACAACCAACGACAGACAAGCTGGCACCTCAGACTACATCCTAGCCAGCATTCACACATTAGAAATTTGGAAAGGTTTGCATTTCTCAAGAAAGGCATGGAATACACTAGACTGTGTTGGTTACATAAAAAGAAATCTTTAAAATTCATTATTTATGTGGGTAATTTAACAAAGGATTTTATAGGCTAACATTAGATCTATGTAAAAGACTACTTTCAATAGCAGAAAAATTACTCTGCATGTTTTTTTTTGTTATTTGCAATGGCCTCATAGATCAAGTGAATACAGTTTTGGGTCATATGGTCAATTCAGAGCATGCACTGACTTACAGAAAAGGCTCTGGATTGCGTTAGCGTAATTAAAAACACTAAGTTCAAAAATTAGAATCAAACTGCTACATTGTAATTTTCAAGAAGGTCTCTACTGCAAATAGAAAATTGATGATTGAATCTGGGTAATTCAAAGAACAGAACTATAACAAATTCTTTAAAATGAAATAAAAAAAACAATTTTGACTGTAAAGAACTATATGAAGTTCCCTGAAAGAGGAAAATGTTTGAAGATTTTTGTCACATTCAACTTTCAATTAGTGGCCAAAGCTGAATTTCAATTAAATTATTTATGTTTCTTGTTTTTTCTGTTTCAACAATCAAGTAAAATAATTCAAACAGAGGGTAACATGTGTCGCATATCTAAGATGTCTAGCTATGATGTGATAAAAAATTGTCCTTAATCTCTTCAGAGTGGCTGGTATCTGGCTCTTTTTTTATTTCTGTTTATGAAGATCCTTGGAAGCTGATGGTATCTGATAACTTCACAAGTTTAGATTTTATAATTTTTTAAAAATTGTTTCAGTTATAAAATTTAAGCTGCACCCTATATTTTTGCAGATTACAAGAACCAAAATAAGTATGTAAAACTGATTATGATTTTTGTACACCACAATAACAGGTCTAATATAATTTGTGATCAAGCTTAAATCATAAAAGATTCCTAATATGAGGATAGCTAGAATGAAAAGCGTCACACAATAAAAGCTGTCAGGAATTAAGTCGCACCACTTGGTTCATTTACATGGGCAACTTGAAATATAATTACAAACTTAGCTTGGATGCTAAGTCCTTTATTCTGTGTATTTTTCACTAAATAAAGTGTTTCAAAATATTCTAGAACTACCACTGTCCGTTTTGAAAGTCACATTGCAAAATGTTTCAGGTACTGACAATATGTCATTAATTAATTTTAGGCATTTTACTATCTTCCTGGTGATGTGATCACATTGACTTTTGGTGTGTCTATGGTCTACGTGTGTTTCTATGGTCATCATTCTTTAGTATGGCTGTTTCTATGGATGCTATCTTTTCGGAGTTTTTAGTTTCTATTTTGTTGCTTGGTATGTGATAAATGTGATATTATAATTTCCATGACATAGATAGCAGCATGCATTGAAAAATTTAAACTCTGCATGAGGACTGCAACAGTGACTCACCTTGGTGATCTGTAGTTTAATCTCAGTCTCTTTAACTAATGTGTGTGAAGTATCTATAGGGATGAGGCTTGTACACAACTGTGACTCTCTGGTGCTATGGTCAATAGAACTGCAGTTGCCTTAGAGGGCTTCAGGATTAATAAAGTAAAAAAAAAAAAATATATATATATATGGCTCTCATTCACCTTTAGCATGGGCTATGATATAGGTGGGTGGTATGGAGAAAAATCAATGTCATGGAATAATAAAAAATAAAACAAAAAATTGTAAAGTTTCAGTAGATACCAGTTACACTACTGATTAACTACGCACACTGGTGTGCCACTTATCTGTTGAAATGCCTTGTTGATGCTCTACTAATCAACTACATTCAATAGCAGGTTTACCACCCTCTTGGAAATTAGTCTTGTTTTTGATTGCTTTTTCATGGCACTGCTTTGGCCAAGCAAACACAGTACAAGACATTGCTTCTTTCTGTCCTACTTTCCTGACTTCCTTATCAGGTTGAAAAGTACAGCTCACTGGGTAATATTCTTAAAGTGGTTGACTCACTTATTACACACAGTTCACGTACAGACACGAAACAAACACAAAAACACAAAATCACATTTTGTGTTTCCTTTTGCATTCACATTTTTTGTTGTATTTCTAAAATACTGAAAGTGTTCCGCCAATTTTTTTACATACAGGTAACACAGTTTTTGTGAAATCCATGTCGGAAGTAGATTTTCATCCAGTATTCTGGATCAACTTGTACACTGCCCACTCCTATGCTGCAATACTGCTCTGCCACAGGTAGAATTGGCATCACAGAGGCAAGATAAAAATGCATCAGGAAACGTAAATTAAACCAAAACACTAGTAGGGGTCAAATCTGGAAAGACTAACACACTTGCAAATAAACATAAAATGAAAAATCAAACATTGCCAAATTTTGCCAACACATTATTCGCAGCAAATTTGCTACGTTCCCATTTGCTCTTGTTCGTCGAATAATTTACTGATAAATTGGCCGGCTTTGGAGAACTTTCTTTCCAAAGTGCCCCATAATTCTTTGCAAGGCTAGTGTGATATCACCCGGAGCTATCACAGCCAGCATTGGATGGGAACAGCCCCCGGATACATAATGCAGATCATTTGCATTATAGACTCTGTTCGATTTAGTTAATAGTAATACAAATAAGTAAATAATGCAGCTTCTCAAACTTTTATTTTTGGAAACATATACAGCATATATAACAAGTCATCTCTGCTTGTCGGCAAATGTGCAGGTTGATCTTTGAGTTCTACGTCAATAAAAGAGAAGGAGGTGCATGCCCTAGGCATACATAATTAGCCATGTGAAGATAAACAAATCCTGAAGGAGTCTGATGCCGAAACACAGGAAACTCTATGAAATAATTATAATAACGAAAAATTAATTGCTATTTACAAGACATTTCTATCTTTTTGATAGAAGAAAAAGTGCAAAGCATCAGCACATACAGTTTGGAGAGCCTTCAGTGCGACTTCAAAAAAACAGAACGAGCGAGCGGCTTCAATCATGACACAACAATTTGTATTTTCTGCCTTTAAAAGACCTACTTATTTTTTCTAACTTTTGACTATGATTTTAGCATTTATGCTTTGTTTTGACAAAATATATGATTGTGCGTCTTCAACTGCGATCTTTCTACTTTGACCTCATTGAGGTACGATGATACAGTGGTTGACACTGCTGCTGCACAGCTCACGTCACCTTTTTGGCCTCTGTAATCGGTCGACTATAGTTGGCAGATGTTTCCTTAGCCCTAAGGGACACTTTAAAGACAATTGCACCATTATAATCCAGTCGAATCTAGTTCAGTTAGTCCTCCATTGATTTCAATGCATTTCTCCGAGTTCGGCGATATTTGTGAACACTTCCGTGATTTCTCTGAACTGGAGTTCGCTCATTACTAGTCAAAAGAAAACACAAGTCAAAAGATTTTAGCCACAATGTCAATCAACTAAAGATTCAAAAATGGAAAACTCTATTTAAATAGTGTTACTTCAATGATGTCATAATATGCAACTTTGGGGAAATGTAATATGGCAACAGAAACCCATGTCTTCACAATGGAGTTGCAAAATGTCCATACCCATAATGTAAACAAAACTACATCATGAAGTAACAATAAAATAAAACAAGAAGCCTTTAAACAAAATAGGAGCAACAAACAGAAAGAATAACATTCCATACCCTCAGAAAAAAAAAAAGTAAGACGTTCAAAATATAAATCCCTAAGGCTTAGGAAAAATAAAACAAAATCATGACAGATATTAGCTACCATTTGCTGCTATGTTTTTTGGCTCCACTTGTGCTGTTTTCTAGATTAAGTTAGTTTTGGATGAAGGTCTTTAGATATTTGGTTTTTAAGCAATAGTTTTGGCATTAGATTTTGAGTTTTTGGCATTTGGTAGTTTATGTTTTTATTTCAACCTCATTATTTATTAGTTTATTTTTTATATTAATAATTATTTATTGATTTATATCAGTTTTAATGTTTTTTATTTCTGGGATTGCTTAGTATCTTTATTTCTTTATTCCTTTTGAATGTTTCTTTTAAGAATTATAACTTCTTAATTACTAAATTACAATTCTTTCTTTGTTTAAGCATTTAATATAATATAGTTGTTTAAATATTGAAGAATTGTTTCCTGGTTTTGACCATATTTTTGGGGCATATCTTAACACTTTGAGAAGCTTAAGGGAAGATCAAGCAAGAGGCTAGCACTTCATCAAACAAACAATCAAAGAAACAATTACAGATCTCTAGTTTCAACTTTAGTTTTGCTTTGCCATCGCTTTTGGTTTACTTATTGATTGAACATTCAACTTGTTATTATGACGCAGTATATTGATCCTTACTAATGATAATCACAGTTCTCTTGTTCTGTGCTCAAAAGAAAAGCCTTTTTTAAAACACTCAAACCATCCAATTGGTCATGACAACTGGGATACACTTAGATCAATATGATGAATTTGTTTGTGTACATTCAAATTACTTAGCATAAATCTAAATCTCCTTTTGATCTGTATCACAAAATAAACCTGAATTGACTCTCATTCTACATGTGTGCAAAACAAAGCAGTAGCTATATTATCCTACAACAATACAGTACAGGCTGCAAGTCACAATGTCAAATGTACAAGAAAGTGTTTCAATTCAAGAAACAATAGAGGAGATACTTTTTTAAGCGCTTGCAATACATTCCTAAACATTTGCTGATAGTAATTTAAAATGAGAGGAATATATAATTTACCTGACATTTGGTATGGTAGCAACTTACCCTAAGTCTGCGTCCAAAAACTGTGACTTGACCTCTTGCTTGTTCTTTACGCTGTCGCCATTCCACTAAGTTCAGTCCATTGTCAATTGGCAAAGTTACATTTCTCTTTCCAACTGTTGGGTTGACTGTGCCAGCTAAAAGATGAGGTTCTGTATGGAGTGACACTTCCATTCCATTGGCTAAAACCAACTTTAAGGATCCATCCAGTCCAATGTAATAACTGTTACGAACTTGATCTGTCAAAATAAGGATAGCAGTTAAATTGCTAGGCAGTTAAAAACAAATTATATATTTATGGATTTCACTGCACTGGTGTTGATTCTAACATACTTATCAGGAAGAACTTTGAGAAGCTGATCTAAAAATGTGATTCCTGGCCAAAGACCACTTGGACCCTCTTTTATTTTATCCCTGAGACACCTATAGGAATAGGTGATGCTCTGATCTAAATGCTGAACAGAGCCTACTCCCAACAGGAGAAGGCTAAAACTCTGATTTCTTAAGTGCTATTAACATTATCCAGGATGGGGCACATATATGAAAATTGAAGCAGATGGACCCACAGTATCTTGGATAATGACAAAGAAGAGAAGTGCTGAAAAATGGGATAGAATTTTATTATGTGACGCAGGGAGAAACTCCTGAAATTGAAAATTGCTAAGACAAAGCAGCTGGTGATGGTCTCAGGGCATGCCAGAGAGGCTCTGAGATCAGTCACCATCATGGCTAAAGGGGAGGGGAGTGCTTTCCTATACATACCTTTCTGAACAGTAGACTGGATCGGATGTATAACATAGACATGATGTACAAAAATATCCACGTCAGGATCTTCTTTCAGAGAAAGCTCAAGTGACAATCTTTTAGAGGTTTTACTGTTTTACTAGTCCAATATTGCTAGTATACCTAACACTTTATGTTGTGGTTAACTCAGGGGATGCCAGACACATAAATAAATTGACTAAGAAAACCAGATATACTGTAGGACTGACCTTGGACTGACTGGAGATAGAGGCAGAAAACGGCAAAATTACAGGCCATCATGAGTAATGCTGCCCATCATCTCCATCATGTACTGTCCAGGAACACAATTAATCACTTGCTCATTTCAGCATGGTGCAGTAAATGTCACTACGAGCACGGTTTTTTTTTTCTTGCAGCCATCAGACAATATAGTCAGTTATAACAGTCTCTTTGGCATAAGAACAATGCTTCTTAAGAGATAGTATGCAGTACATCAAATACACACTGGATATGCTGTGTGTATAGCTCTGGGTCTTACAGACAGACAGACAGACAGACAGACAGACAGACAGATAGATAGATAGATAGATAGATAGATAGATAGATAGATAGATAGATAGAACTTTATTTGACCCCAGGGGGAAATTTGACTTTTTACAGAAGCTCTTTAAATAAATAAATAGATAAATAGAGAGGTAAAGAATTATATACACACATTATGGTTTGAACACACACCAGAAGGACTAAAAAAGGAAGGACATTTTAAAAAGAAAGAAAACTTCTGACTTGGCAGTCACAGTCACAGTTATCCATTATACAGGGGTACTGCTGTTGGTATAAAGGGGCCCCCGTGCACTTATTTACACACTTCAGCTGAATAATTCTTTGGCTGAAAGTACTTAGTGTTAGTGTGTTAGTTGGAGTGTGTTCCAAGACCAGTCCAAATTGTCACTGATGTTGACCCCCAAGTACCTGTAGGAGTGCACAAACTCTATATCTACTCCCTGAATAGTGACTGGACTTAGTGGCTCTTTGGTGCGGGAAAGTTCTATAATCAGTTTCTAGGTTTTGCTGATATTGAGATGCAGAGAATTGTCTTTGCTCCAAGAAACGACATTTTCCACCTGACTCCAATACTCTTTCTCATAGCACTTATCAATACACCCCGTAAGTGCAGAATCATGTGAGAATTTCTGCAAGTGACATAACCTGGTGTTAAATTTATAGTTGGGGAGAGAGGACTGTTCCTCGTGGTGCTCCAGGTTTGTGCACTTCTTTGTATGTTCTTGTTATGTTATTGTGATACACCTACACTCACCTAAAGGATTATTAGGAACACCATACTAATACGGTGTTTGACCCCCTTTCGCCTTCAGAACTGCCTTAATTCTACGTGGCATTGATTCAACAAGGTGCTGAAAGCATTCTTTAGAAATGTTGGCCCATATTGATAGGATAGCATCTTGCAGTTGATGGAGATTTGTGGGATGCACATCCAGGGCACGAAGCTCCCGTTCCACCACATCCCAAAGATGCTCTATTGGGTTGAGATCTGGTGACTGTGGGGGCCATTTTAGTACAGTGAACTCATTGTCATGTTCAAGAAACCAATTTGAAATGATTCGAGCTTTGTGACATGGTGCATTATCCTGCTGGAAGTAGCCATCAGAGGATGGATACATGGTGGTCATGAAGGGATGGACATGGTCAGAAACAATGCTCAGGTAGCCCGTGGCATTTAAACGATGCCCAATTGGCACTAAGGGGTCTAAAGTGTGCCAAGAAAACATCCCCCACACCATTACACCACCACCACCAGCCTGCACAGTGGTAACAAGGCATGATAAATCCATGTTCTCATTCTGTTTACACCAAATTCTGACTCTACCATTTGAATGTCTCAACAGAAATCGAGACTCATCAGACCAGGCAACATTTTTCCAGTCTTCAACTGTCCAATTTTGGTGAGCTCGTGCAAATTATAGCCTCTTTTTCCTATTTGTAGTGGAGATGAGTGGTACCCGGTGGGGTCTTCTGCTGTTGTAGCCCATCCGCCTCAAGGTTGTGCGTGTTGTGGCTTCACAAATGCTTTGCTGCATACCTCGGTTGTAACGAGTGGTTATTTCAGTCAAAGTTGCTCTTCTATCAGCTTGAATCAGTCGGCCCATTCTCCTCTGACCTCTAGCATCAACAAGGCATTTTCGCCCACAGGACTGCCGCATACTGGATGTTTTTTTCCTTTTCACACCATTCTTTGTAAACCCTAGAAATGGTTGTGCATGAAAATCCCAGTAACTGAGCAGATTGTGAAATACTCAGACCGGCCCGTCTGGCACCAACAACCATGCCACGCTCAAAATTGCTTAAATCACCTTTCTCTCCCATTCTGACATTCAGTTTGGAGTTCAGGAGATTGTCTTGACCAGGACCACACCCCTAAATGCATTGAAGCAACTGCCATGTGATTGGTTGATTAGATAATTGCATTAATGAGAAATTGAACAGGTGTTCCTAATAATCCTTTAGGTGAGTGTATGTGCAGAGCTTGCACTACTCTGCTCTCAGGAATTAACAGAGGAGTACTGTATGTTCTACTAACTATTTACTTATCTGTCTACCCATCCATCCATCCATCCATCTATAAATCAATCTATCTACTTATGATGTCTAACTTATAAAAATCAAACATAAAATATTTATATTTATATATTATTTTTCCGAATCCACATGCAGGTGATGTAGGACATACATCATGCAAACACTGATGTGATTTGAGTTCAGGCCTAAGTGACCTGCTCAAGATCACCGAGTAAATCAATACTGAGATTTGAACCTGCAGCTTTTCCAGACAGATCCTTAAACACTATGGCACAACAGCAGTTACAATTTAAAATATATTAGCACTTAATTGGGTTAAGAACCAATTTTAACAACTTAGGAGATAAGTGGAAGATAAGAAATATCTAAACTAAAGTAATTTAAAAATATTAAACAGTTAAAGTGAAGAAAAAAATAGTGCTAAATAAAAAAAAAACAATACCAGTAATTTAGCTTTTTAATTAAAAGCTAATACTACAAAATGTTTTCAGTATTCCTTTATTTAAAACTTTTGCATGTACTGTCAAGCAAAAAAAAATCTGTAAACATTTGTTTATCCACATGAGCTCAAACATTCCTTCTGAAAGAAATGAAATTGGAGATGGAGGAATGAAAAATAATAATTGTCTTTACAAAAGAACTTCTATACCACAGTAAAGCTCAAAAGGTCCTTAAAGCCTCTACAATATTAAATTTAATGTAATCAATAATTAAATTTCTTTTATATTAGAAATAACTGAATGCCAATAAAAGCAGCTTTTATTTGGCAGTTCTTATTAAAAAGGAAATTAAGTTAACCGCAGCAGAACACGGGCAGATTTAAGTGCTTGTCACCTTAGTAGAGGTCAAATCCACTAAAACAAGGTCAAGACATCTTAACAAATTGGTATGTGCCTGGAACCAGACTTGAATTATGAAAGGTGTAAAGTGTATTGCTCTTTTTTGCAAAGAGCTCTTTCATCAACCACAGTTGATGAGCCTTCTGTCACAGAAAAAAATAAAAGGATTAAGCTCTTTATAGAAATTACCCTCACTAAGGACTATTGAGAGTTAATGAGCCCTGTGAACGCTAAAAAATTACTTGATTGCAAGGGAAAAGTAACCCATGCTAGAGAAAAGTGTAAAATAAATGATGGGTACCATCATCTTGACAACTAAATTATAATCAAAAAATGAGCAGAAGAAACATCTAAGAATTGTGTGCACTTTAAAACACCTTAGCTGTGAACAGGTAATTAGCCAGGTGACTATCCTGTGTTACTGTTGCTTCAGTTTGTTAGGTGCCGTCTTCTCTCTTGAGTTTTCAGCAATTTTTGACAGAAAAAATAAGTATTATAAACAATTTACAATTTTTAAATGTTCTGTTTAATGTAGTTTTAGCTTCAGTACTCATTTAACCAGAAAATAAGCATATACAATATTTTTTGCTAATAGATTTGACTGAATACACAATACAGTATTTCAAATATATCAGTTTAATTAATTCAATTCAGTTAAAGTAAACAAATTAAAAAGCATTTTTCAGTACATTCTATTAATAGATTTTCAAATATTTCATTTGATAATATTTTTTATTTTTTTCTAAATAGTTGTTTACCTCTTTATCTTTATAATCCTTATTGTATACTTTTTAAACATATGCAATCTGGATACTGAAATATAACTGAAATGTAACATTAGAGATCTATATCTTATAACACTCCAAAATTATACCATTCTCCAGAGTAGTGGATGTTGCAGCCTTTCCTGAAAAAGTGTCACTCTTTCTCATTTAAAGCTGTTGTGGAAGGTAGGGTAAAAACACAAATTCATCTTCATGTTGTCAAATATTCTTTTCCAATTGTAAACCATGCATTCTGTTTTATTCTTTTCAAACATACTTATAATGCTTCATGTGTAGGATCAATTCTTTGGAACTGATGTATTACAATTTATCTGACCATTAATGAACTCTTAAAAGAACTACATTTTCAGGAAAAATTGTATCAGTTTTCCTCTGCACAGCTCCCTATTTGCTTCAACAGCCTCCCAGACAACATATATAAGTACAGTACTGTATATTAAAAATGGAAAACAGTTTTCATGACCAAGAAGGAAAAGGGACAAATTCTTTATTAGCAAAATTTATGTTTTTTTCATGTTGTAATTTGTTCAAAACTCTGTTCTATTTAACATGGTAGCTGGCACTGCTTAGCAGCTCCATGAGACTGGGTTCAAATCCAGACCTGATCACTTACTGTTTGTGAGGAGTTTGAATGTCTTTTTCATATTAGTGACTTTAAGTTGTCCCTGAGGGAGTTAAGTGTGTGTGTGTGCTGGATTTTGCCTTATGCTTGGTGCTGACTGGGAATTTTATCTCTCTGTGACCTTGAATGGGATTATATAGTCTGTATACAGTATATAGTATATTAAAATTTATGACTGCTACATACATTTTAAAAGATGACTAAATAATGTATATGCTATTCTGTATGTGTTCTAAAAACTGTTAGAATAGGTAAATATTGTAAATGAAAATGTAACTTTAAATTCAAGAACTCAACACTCACAGTGATCTCTCAGTTTAGGAATGACTGCAATATGATCATATTATTACACTAAGCAGAACTTTAAGCATAAAGTTTATTCTGGCTTCCTTATGTTAGGCTGGGTGCTATTTATTTTGTGATAACGTACTTTTTTGTTCATCTGAGGGTTTTTTTTTTGTTCAGATGCTAAAGATGCACAACATTAAGATGAACGGAGTCCTTGAATCGACACAGTTTTACTGCATGTTTTTGTTTATGTGTGAGTATAGTCTGCGATGGATTGACATCCAGTACAAGGTTGCTTCCAGCTTCCTTTCTCAAGTACAGATATACAGTACATGACACGAAAATAATTGCCTTCAAAAGAAACACAGACAAACTCTTCACTCTCTGATATTATTAATATTACCATGCTTGGACATTAGATATGCTATATGGAGTACAGAGCTTATCACTGTCATTCAGAGATCTGGCTTACTTTAAAAAAATAATGAATACCAAAGGGAAAAAAGCAGACCTTGAAACTAGCAACACAACTGTTATAGGTGGTCACTGTTAGAGCAGAACTTTAAAATCATAACAAACAATACCAAAGAAAATTTATATAATATATATTCAATTTTTTTCATTTAAAGTCTTAACACACATGGGTGCAAACTACAACCTAAACATTTTGCTAACAAGAAAGAAATATAAATATTTGGGCGGCACGGTGGCTCAAGGGTGGCACGGTGGCGCAGTGGGTAGCGCTGCTGCCTTACAGTTAGGAGACCCAGGTTCACTTCTTGGGTCCTTCCCTGCATGGAGTTTGCATGTTCTCCCCATGTCTGCGTGGGTTTCTTCCCACAGTCCAAAGACATGCAGGTTAGGTGCATTGGCAATCTTAAATTGTCCCTAGTGTGTGCTTGGTATGTGTGTGTGCGCTCTTCGGTGAGCTGGCGCCCTGCCCGGGGTTTGTTTCCTGCCTTGCGCTCTGTGTTGGCTGGGATTGGCTCCAGCAGACCCCCATGATCCTGTAGTTAGGATATAGAGGGTTGGATAATGGATGGATGGATATTTTTGCTCAAATGTATGGTAAAGAAATTTTTTGATTCATTCTAATGATTATTTATTTCACTTGCTACATGGTTTCTGTATCTTTTTTACATAAAACAACCCCTTTCAGCAGCTTTACCTTTACCAGTCCTGCAAACCTTTTAAGTTGGAATAAAAATGACATTCGTATTATAGATGTATCATTGCTATTAAATATGCAAATGTAAGTATTACCTACAAATAAAGCAAAGTACTATTTCCTCACAAGTGGGTAAACAGACATATTCTTTTGGCAGAAATAAATATGATAAATGTAAGAAATGTGACAATTATAATTCATTCATTCATTTTCAGATTCCAATTTTTTTAGAATTGAGGTGTAACTAATTGGACACCAGCAGCAACAGGTACTAAAGTATGAATCTGGATGGAATGGCAACTACAAAAGCCCTAAAGAAATCTTAGATTGTTTTCCTCTAGTTTTCTAATTAAGAAGCATTCATGTTAAAACATTTATTTAAAAAAAATAAGTGAGACAGCAAGGCTATATTACTCAAATGCTGTTGCAACTGCAAATATACCTTCAGTGAGGGATTTTACACAGAGCATACAATAATTAAGGGGTTAAGTCAAGAAATTTGAGAAAAACTGACCCAGATTTTAACAGCTTTCCTGAGGTCACGTAAAAAATATAATGTATTAATCTGTATAGTATGTGTTAATCTAACTCAAGATAAAAAATGTATTTGGCTATAAAGTATATAAGTAAATGGTAGTATTTATAAGTCCTAAAACTGTTTCTCTTGTGTACATGCCACTGCTACAAAAGGACTAAAACTCCAAAGAAGAATGGACTTTAAATGATTTTCAAGCTAATAGCTACAGATTGCTTCTGTCATGGTGAGTCATAATATAATAAATGTGAATGCTTCTAATATACAAATAACTGGACATGCTCCATGTCAGATTTATTCTAAATCTAAGCTTGTCTGTTACTCCTAACCTAACTGGTAAACTGGTATCACTATTCTCAGATACAGCAGTGAACACAGACAACTTATTATTTGTCTAAGGCCTTTATCCAAGGCATCTTACAACATTTGACATACAAATGGTTTCATTTCTTTTGTCTTTCTAACTGGAGCACAGGCAGGTGAGGTGACTTGCACATGGTTACATAGTGTCAGTAATGGGATTTGAACCTACAACTTTAATGTCTGAATTTCAAAACCTTAACTACATCACACTGCCTGCCTAAATAAACACTGTCTCACACAACTTCCTTAGACTATTAAATCACTTTTGTATGATTTTTATGCAATACATTTATGCTTTTCACATTGGTAAAAGCACACCTCTTTGTAATAATAAATGCTTTTTATTGGTATCAGCCTTTATGATGATGATATGAACTGTGCTAATGCCAACTGCCCTTTGGTTTCGCCTTTGTGTTTTCTTTTCTTTTCAAATCAAATCACATCACTTTTTCATTTGTCTTAGGCCGATAAGTTGCCTGTAGGCTATGTATTTAAAATTGCCAATCATTCTCATAAGATTCCTACTTACACTAAGTTGTTATTTTTTAGGTTTCTCTCAGTATTTTTTACATTGAGTATTTTGAGTTTAAACACATTTTAGAAAATTGTTTTCCATGTATGCTATGATTGCTGTAAAAGGTTAGGATGAAAACTGTAAGTGTAACTGCATTCTCATTATTTTAACTACCCATCAACACATTCCTAATAAAAGCTGAATTATTGCATACATATGTGCAGGGTTGTTTTAATTATTTCATCAGGAAACTGGAGAGTCAGCTTGATTACACATTCATAAAGAAGTATTTTAAAATATACATACTCATTTTATACATCTGTGGGAAACATTTTTGAGTTTTAACTGTGTGTCGGAATTTGAAGGTTGACCTTGAGCTGAACATTTTCTTCTGGTTATGTATGATTAGTTACGTTTGATGGCAAGTGGTAAATAACTAGCTGTTATGAATATCTTTACACTTACTATTAATAAAAAAAAATGATACTAGATTACGTATTTGAAATAATATATATGTGTCAACTGACAATGAATGACAGGTCACAATTAAAGGAATACTATGATCATTGTAATCAATACAATAAATCAGAAATAAATGTTACAACACTGAAAAGCAAAAAGTTAATTAAAAGAATAGAAAAAATGACATGAGAAGACTTCATTTTGAATGAATACACATACTAATTAATAATGAAGCCAAACTTAGCTCTAACATTTCATTTGTTAGCAATTTTCATTGTGACAATGATGTTAAAAACACAGAGATTTCACACACTACACAATGTTTTCAGTTTTAATCACAGAAATGGTATGTGGTTAAAAGAAATTAAAAAATGCATCACCAGTTCAAATCTATGTGTTTAATTAAGAATGTACCCAATTACACTTTCAGTGAAAGGATAGGTGCTAAATACAAGTGAGACACTTGTCATTTCAATTCTGTACTTGTTACAAGTAGCCTTACCCTAGAGACAACTTTTTGTGAATATATTCATAATTCTCAACTCCACCAACACACTGTCTTGGTAAATCAAAGCAATATTTTATTAGGCACATAAAAGCCCACAGCTAAAGCTATTTTAAACAGAATGATTTACAACTGTGAACTCTAGAGTCCTGTTGACTGAAAACATAAGTGACATTTTAATAGACAACATAAAACAGAAAGATTCTGCAAAATCATTTTAATTAAAACATTAATGATTTTCGACATCCTAGCATTTTTAAATGTCTTATCAAAAGATAATTGATTTAATTGCAAAAATTAAAAATGTAAACAGATTGTTAACAATGTGAAAATGCGTATCATGCAATCAAAATAATAACGCAAACGCACTTGTTAGTGCAGGGAATCAAATGATCATTCTTACGATATTGACACTGACAGCTAATACATTCTTACCTGAAAAAAAACAGAAAAAAACATCCAATATTGCCACAGTAAACCATTCACAAGCTGCACACATCTACATGGAAAAATCTACCTTTCACTCTAGAAAATCCAAAATGGATTACATTAACAAACATGGAAGCAGTAATGTAATATCTGGTGGAAACAGCTTATCCATCAAGATCTTTAGGAAATGAGAGAAAAAAGGTAGAATTCTGAGGTTGGAACAGTGGATGGATTGTGAAGAAAGGAACATAGCTCCAAGCATAGCTGAACCTTCACTCTATTCTTTTGTTCTGTGGCCACATGCTTAAAATTGTTTGGTTTAAACCCCAGTTAGCCTTGCCCATTCATCAGAAATAGTGTACTAATTAGCAGCATCTTGAAAGTCACATATTTGTGTAATGTATTCTTATAGTTACTATCTAATATTTATTTAGTTTTCATTTTTTATGCTTTTTGTTGCTTGGCGATGAGGTAATTGCGGTGTGTGGTGCCACTGCCTTTGAGATATAAGCATTTTGAGGTGGAGGAGGTAATTTTGGGAACTTTAGGAATATACAGTAGTTTCAATCAGAGACAGCTGTTTTTAATTTGTCTGTTTTGGATATCATTTTTTGTTTTACCTTATGGCTTTGGAAAAAGCTCAAGGCTTTGACTTGTTTGCCTTGAACTGCTTTAAAATCTGGACGCTCAACTGAATTTATATATTCTTTTTATAAAGATATACAACTCTTAAAAAGGCTGAGTTAGATCCTAGTGTGTTAGCTAATATTTGGTCAATTGTGATTTCTGGCTAAAATATTAGAATTATTTATAATCAATTGGTTGATCATTTTAACTCTGATAACTTATGAGATCTACCAATCTGTCTTAGGCATTATCAAGGTATTGACACTGCCCTCCTGAAAGTATTTAATGATATCTCTCTTATTACTGACTCAGGTGGGGCAGCATTCCTTGTCCTCCTAGACCTTTCTGCAGCTTTTGATATTATTGATGATGAGATCTTACTGTTGCAGCTTGAATATCTGGTGGGGCTTAAATGGGCTGGTTCAGGTCATATCTTACTGACAGACACTTTTCAGTAACTTTCAGTTCCTCTTTTTCATCTACTGCTCCAGTTAAATGTGGTGTTCCTCAGAGATCCGTTCTGGATGCTATTTTATTTTCTATATATCTCCATCCTATAGGTGCTATTTTTTAAGTTTAATGTTTCTTTTCATTGTTATGCTGATTACACACAGGTCTATATTCCTGTGTGTATCTCTTCAATGAATCAGCTACATAATTTTCTTGTACAACTAAGATCCTGGATGGATGACAATTTTCTCAATCTTAATTAAAATAAAACATAAGTGCAGATAGCTGGTCCCGCTGTGAAATCTCAAATTGGTTTTGATCTCCTTGGCTCTTTGTGAACCTTTGCAAACCTCATGTTTAGAATTTTGGGGTTATTTTTGACACTAACTTCTCTTTTGAAGAACTGATAAATTCTGTGCTTTAGATTTGCTTTTTCCAGCTTCATCTTTTAGCCAAGGTCAAGCCTTTTTTATATCCTAGGGATCTTGAAAAAGTTACTCATGCTTTTATCTTTTCTTGGCTTGATTAATACAACTCGTTGTATCCCTGCTACGTAGGTTGCAATTGTTCCAGAATGCTGCTGCCCGTTTATTGGTCAAGAAAGTTTGATTCTGTATCTTGTCACATACGTGCACTTGGGAGGCAGTCAAAGGTTTCAAATCGGGGTACTGACATGCAGGAACAGGATTTGGTGACGAATATTAAAGCCTCTTCTCCTCTTTCTACAGAACTTCTAAGGAAAAGACCACCTAAATCTGTCACTTCTGCCAGTTTCTGACCTCACTTCTGGCCCATACTTATGACATCACTACAGGCACCCACAGATGACCTCACACTACTTCCTTTCCTGCAAACAATCCCTTCCTGCTTTCCCCGCTATAAATATTGCTGTTTACCCTTGAAGTCAATCCCAGCTTTTTGGAACTCTGTTCAGTCTTGATAGATAAGTTTACTCATTTCTGCACAATATACTGGGTGGATCCCCAACTCTTTTTGACTTGTCTTAAAATCTCCTATTTTAGCCTCTTTACACTGGCTGCCTGTTGGTTTCAGAATTGATTTTAAAATGTTGCTGCTGCTTTTTTTAAATCAATACATGGATATGCCCCCACTTATTTATTTGAATTGTGTGCTACACACTAGCCATCCAGAGAGCTTAGACCTACTGGTCAGTTGTCTCTTGTTGTCCTTCATACTAAGTACAAAGCTAAGGGGGGCAGGGTGCTTCTGCACATCATCTGTGGGATTCTTTACCTAATTACATTAAGGAGTCACCCTCAATTGAACTGTTTATAACTAGAATGAAGATGCATTTCTATTCTTTAACTTTCAGTGACCTTCAGTGATACCGATCCTTCCTCATAGTTATTTATTTGTTTCCAATTTACTTCTTGTTTGTATTGTGTTTTATTGTATTGTATCTATTTTATTTATGTGTATGGTATATTTTATTGTAAAGCACTTTGGCTACAGCATTACTAATGTTGTTTTAAATATACTAATGTTTTTTAAATATGCTCTATAAATAAACATTGACAACTCTGAAAACATAAATATGGACTTAAAAATGACAATTATGGCATCCAGACCTCCTTCCAAAACACAGACTGGGCATCTCGTCCAGCACACAAGCTGAAAGTGTGATGAGTTGAAAGGAAAGAAAGTTTCTTTATGAAGAGCATGCCATACCAAGATGCCCATGTTCAAGTTATAACCACAGACAGGGCCTACACTGTTTCATCCATGGACTACATCTAATACAAATGCTGTTAATAAATCTTAAGTGATGCTTATGGCATTAGTAAACATTGAAGAGCTTGCTAAAATGAAACAATTTTATCCAGTGAGAAATCTCACAGTTACATTATACTAATCTGAATAAATCACTTATGGCTACAAGAAGATGACACTCATTCTGCATTGTGCAGTAGTTAATGCACTATGTACAAAAATATAATTAATTTAAAGAAACAATAAGATCAAAAAGAAAAAAACCTTACAGAGAATTCTAAAGAGTTCTTGGTGATTTAATCTTGCTTGTCACAACAGACCAGGTAAAAATGGACTGAGTAAAAAAAGCCCTCTACTTTTAATTGTGCTGAAAGTATTCCACTGACTGCATAACTATGGGAATAGGAACCAGTGTTTGCTTTATGAGGTGACAACTAGTAATCTTTGAACAAATCCTAAATTAACATCAAGGAAGTCTCCTTAGAATCCACAGACAGTTTTAGCTATAAGTCTGAGCTTGAAATGAGCAGTGAAAGCATCTGAGTTGTATAAAGGTACAAAAGGAAGTTTATCAGAGTTTTTCTGTTTGCAGCATTAACCTAGTGCAGTGATCTTGCTCACAAAAAAAAAACAAACTTAAGCATCCTTACTATTAAGTCTAGAGTTAAAATAACATAAATTTATAATGTCTACAGTAAACAGATAACCACAGTATTAGTTGTTGCAGTGATTACAGAATCAGTGCCATGTATATTTCAGGCCAATCTTCAGACTTAATACAAACTTTTCATGTCCTAGATAAGATTTTGACCTGTACCCATTCAGTCTAACAGGCAAATGGAGCCTTGCAAGATTTGGCACTGACCTCATACATGCTGCCAGAAAGTGAGAGGGAGAGAAAGAAAGTAAGCTTTCTTTCTTAATGCCAGTAGACAGGGTGTTCTAAACAATTTAGTAAATTAAAAGAACAAAAAGATCAATGATTTGCCTCCTTTTTCTCCCTAATAAAATGAGAAAGCTCTGCAGAATATCCATTTAGTAGCCAGATCATGAAGAAGATTTCAGACAGCTTTGCTTCATTGATCAAGAATTAAGGCAATAATGCTTATAAGATTCAGAAATTTTTAACAAACAACAATGGGAGGGTTGAGATAGAGAGAGAGAGAAATCACTAGAGCATCAGTCATGCAGTTTTTAAGCGTAGTGCTGTTTACTTGGTTCTTTATTTTTTCTTCATTACAGTGAGTAAAAATAAATTAGCTGAGTGGCTTTAACAGACTACTTCTCAAATAGCCTGAAATACAAAGAAAGGCCAGAAGCACAGTTGTGAGAACCAAATATCACAAAATTCAAACATCACACTTTTTATGGAAGTGCACTAAAGTTGCCACAATATCCGAAAAATGTTTAGCCATTTCTATGACTGTAATTAACTTCAGTTTGATGAAGTGAAGAACTGCTTTTCAGGAAAAGTAAAAAATAAAAAAGGAGATCAGTTATACAATAGGTACAAGAATTGAGTAATTAATTGTAATTAAAAAAATAAAAAGCACCATTTGAAAATCTAAATAAAAGTATCCATGTAACTGTAATGCTGAAAATGCCATTAGAGAAATTAACCTGGTAAAGCATCTGTAGGTATAAACTTACCCTGCAGTAATGTATAGAATGTCCCTGATGCTGACAGATTGGTGGTTATGGTCACATCCTCCTTGTTGGACGATTCCACTTGAACTTTAACTGAACTATCAGTATCAGTACGGTAGCTGCTAATGTGACCCGTGGGGAATGTGACATTGGTCAGGCGTCCATAGCTGTCATACCTGAGATTAAAAAAAAAAAGAAAAAGAATAGCATCTGTGGCTGTGCAATGTTGAAAGAGAAAGAAAAGTAACAAATTTACAAATGACTCCATCACAATATTTACATTTTTAACCCAAAATCAGTGAAATGTTCAAGAATAATTCAATGTAAATGACACAGAAGCAAAAGGCTTCAAGCCTGTATTTAAAATATAGTCTGATCTTATTAAAAGCTACAAATACATTATTTATAGTATATGCATAACACTGGATTGTTAGCCCGCTGTTAGAAAGTATAGTTCATTTATACAACAGATGTGTAATCACTAAAAAAGGCAATTATAATCCCACTTCCATTTCATCTTTATAGCTTTTCTGGCATCTTCTGCTCATTTTTTACATTGAAATTTTAGCTGACAGCAAAGAAGTGTAAAATATATTGTATGAGAAGAAACATTAGGAAAAACATATAACGCATGAAAATCTAAAGTAATTTTTAGTGGCTGTGAAGAACACTGTGTAGGTAAATAGTGGAGATGCATTAGAGATTCTGAATTGATCACACATCCACAGTTAATATCATACTCTTTAAATGTGCGTGTTTTGTTCTGAGTCATTAAGATACAAATCCTTTAAGCATAAATTATAGTTTTAAACCACTAAATGAGTAAGACATGCATATCTATGAAGGTAACTAACAACTCCTTACTGAAATACAAGTGCTGTTTATAAATCAATGTTAAACTTTCAGAAAAATATTTCCAGTTTTCAATTCTGATTATGTAATTGTGTAACAGAAAAACTGTCCAAATTATTATAGTTTCTGAAGTTTCTGAAAAACATCAAGAAGAGCATATCATGCCCTTGTATCTTGCATATTAACCATACCTTGCTGCTAGCTGTGTGGATCTGAATCAGTGAAGTGTATACAAATGAAACTAAGACACAAAAATACAAATGCAGTACAGTGGTTTGTGTTGCTTTTTTACTGAGCCAATGTCCTAAACTGACTATGAACCAGGTTAACCTATTTTGAGAATGCTATAAAAATAAATCTGTTTATATTTCTTTAATAAACAATAAAAAAAAACACAACTACTTATTGTATATTATTATGAGTATATTATGAACTTTTGCTTTTGAATTATTTCAAAATGATAAAAGTTTATTTATTTGAGTATGAAAAAGACATGTCTACTGGGATTACCTCAAGTGGAGAAAAAAACAGTTTGAGTAATTAGTTTCTGAATAACACAATGGACATCATTTGTAAAATTATTTTTGCAGATAATAATAATAATGTACAACAAGGATATACATAACATTTCTAAGAGTTTAAAATACTACAAGCTATGTGCTTGGATCACTGTTCTCAGTACCAACTAAACATATTTTTGGCAGCATAATCATTTAATGATTGAGCCATCACAAAGAGCTTACAGAAGACAAATTTTAAAAATATTTCCATCAATTCAGTTTGACTACAGGCAAGTTGTTTGTTCCAGATCACATGGTGAGTAGGTGGTCGGATATGAATATTTTACCTTGTGGATTTAAAGCAAGCATCTAAGATCTCTCTATTATAAAAAAAAATCCTGGCGATGAGACATGGTCTTCTCAGAAGACACTAAAAAGACCCGCGAGACAAACAATATCAAATAAGAGAGCACAGTCAGCAAAACACTCAGTCATGTAAAGTTGCGTACCACACACAGATCCTGTGCTCTCTGCACATATAAAGCGGATTAGGACAATACGTTCTAGATGAAACGTCAACGACTAAGCAAAGAAGAAAGAGCAGCGTGGAGAAAAGAGACCCAAAAGCATTGGAGAGAAAAAAAGGCAGATAAGAGATTATGAAAGCAGTGGAATTCGAAAGGCTCAAACAAACGATGGTGCGATACACATGCAGAGAAAGGTAAAAAATATGAAAGCAGTAAAATTCAAAAGTATTGTAGCGTCCCAGCCAGGTTGAAGCCTTTTTTGTTTTAAGTGACTGTTAGGTCCGATTGAGGGAGGGCGGAGTACAGCACGGAAGACTGATACCGGGGGTATTGATTGATGCGGTAAGGGGGGGGCGAGACCCGGGGGATGAGGGGTTGGAGAGGGTGCTAGAAAGCTGTGTTTGGGGTTACGAAGACGGCAATTGTTCAAGTAAAACTTTTGTGACACTTTATTACGTCAGTTGCTGCAGTATCAAAAAAAAGATAGTAAAGATCGCATTAGCGCAAACAAAAGAAAGTTAATCATCAGGACTAGGTGTAATTGAAAAAATAGCAGGACAAAGCGAGGTCAGAAATAAAAGGTAAACAGCAGAAAACACCTTTTCACCTTTGCATCATTCAATGCACAAAACGTAGATTTACACAATAATGGACCATACGCTATGAGAATCTGTGGTCCCGCAACAGTTAAAGCAACGACAAGTTTAATTTCAAAGAAAACACAATTCGGTCAGATGTATATTTATGATCACAGAGAAGCGATCACAATGCGAGCAGCAGAGACACGAAGTGGCAAAAAGGACAATGGCTGTACAGGCTTTAAAATGACCGATGGGCAGCGTGACAGCAGCTGCCCCCCCTTCACAACGCGAGCAGCGTTATACGTCCTGCGAGAAAGAAATTTAACCACGCCCGGGGCTGGAATTAAAGGACAAGTATTGTTTTTACAACGTCACGTGAGACGAGGCAGTGAGCCATCATTTAATTTTTTTTTTTTTTGAAGTTTTATTAATTTTATTGCAATCCATACAAATCAATCAATTTTTTACAAAAAGAAAAATTGAATTAAGGACAAATCGATCCCCACCCCTGAGAGAGAGAGCAAGGCAAACGGCGTGAAATTTAAGGCTTGTAAACATACCTAAATTAATATATGATAGATAAGCCAACAGAGATGAATGCAGAAGACAGAGAAATACGGAAATAATTGCTTCCTCTGTGCTTTAAGAGCTTATTTTAAAATATTACTGATTAGATCCTGCCATGTTTTGAAAAAAGTCTGTACAGATCCTCTGAGTATTGATTTTTTCCAATTTCAAATAATATAACACATCGGTTTCCTACTGACTTAAAAGAGGAGAGTTTGGGTTCTTGCAGTTTAGCAGAATAAGTCTGCATGCCAAAAGTGTAGTGTATGCAATCACAATTTGTTTGTCTTTCTCCATGTTATACCCATCTGGAAGAAACCCAAACACAGCTGTTAATGGGTTAGGAGGGATTGTGAGACCAAGGCTGTCTGAGAGGTAATTAAAAATTTTGGTCCAGAATAATGTTAATTTGGTGCAGGCCCAGAACATGTGACCCAGTGAGGCTGGGACTTGGTTGCAGCGTTCGCAGGTTGGATCATGCCCTGGAAACATTTTGGAGAGTTTTAGACGAGACAGATGTGCTCAATATATAATTTTGAGTTGTATAATTGTATGCTTTGCGCATATGGAGCTCGAGTGAATTCTCTGCATTGCTACTTTCCACTCCTGTCTGAGTCCTTGAGATTGAGCAGTATTTTTTCCAGCATGGATGAGGGTGCAAGATGAGGAAAATCAGGAAGGTTCTGTTTAACAAAGTTCCTGATTTGAAGATAGTGAAAGAAATGTGTAGCTGGAATGTTAAATTTGGAATGTAATTGTTCATAGGATGCAAAGACATTGTCTAGATAAAGATCTCTAAGCAAGTTAATTCCAATTTTTTTCCAGATATTAAAAACTGCATATGTTTGCGAAGGTTGAAAGAAGTGGTTCTCTTGCAGAGGTGCCACAGATAGCAGCTTGAAATGCTTTCTACATTGGTTCCATATTCTAAGTGAGTGAAGCACAATTGGGTTATTAGTATACTGCCGATAGCGTGTGTTTATTAGAGCACAGAGAAGGGAATACAAAGAAGTACTGCAGGATTTTGCTTCTAATGCGGACCAAGCCTGGGTATGTTCTTCTTTTTGTATCCAGGTTTTTATCGCTTGTATATTTGCTGCCCAGTAATAAAACTGGAAGTTAGGTAGAGCCATGCCGCCTTCTGCCTTTTGTCTTTGTAGGGTCGCTCTTTGGATGCGTGGATGTTTTGAGTTCCAAATAAATAAGGTTATTGTTGAATCTAATTGCTTAAACAATGATTTATTAATGTATATTGGAATGTTTTGAAATAAAAAAGGAGCTTAGGAAGAATATTCATCTTAACAGTGTTAATTCTTCCAGCTAGTGTGAGATAAAGGGTTGACCATCTATGCAAGTCTTGCTTAATTTTTTCCATGCAGACGGTGAAATTTTGTTGATAAAGAGCTTTATGTTTACTTGTAATGTTTGCCCCTAGGTATTTAAACTGTTCTGCAATGATAAAAGTTAGGGTGTCTAATCTAATATTATGTGCTTGAGAATTCACTGGAAAGAGTACACTTTTATTCAGATTAATTCTGAGACCAGATATCTTTTGAAATTCTGTGAGTACTATTAAGACTGCAGGCACAGAATTTTCTGGGTCTGATATGTACAGTACCATATCATCTGCATATAATGAAATTTTCTGTTCCAGCCCTTCTCTGATAATCCCCTTTATCTGATCAGTATTTCGACAATGTATTGCCAGTGGTTCAATGGCAATTGCAAACAGTAGCGGTGACAAGGGGCATCGTTGTCTAGTACCACGTTCTAGTTTAAAGTAGTCTGAACAAATATTGTTGGTACAAACTGAAGCTTCTGGGTTAGTATACAATAATTTGATCCATGCACAAATGTTCGGGCCAAACCCAAACTTCTCCAATGTAGTAAAAAGGTATTTCTATTCAATCATGTCAAATGCTTTTTCTGCATCCAATGATAATAATATTTCTGGGGTGTTTGATTTAGTTGGTGAGTATATTACATTAAACAGGCGTCGAAGATTTGAAGATAAGTGTCGGCCCCTGATAAATCCAGTTTGATCTTGTGATATTACCGAGGGGAGCACTTTCTCCATCCTTTTAGCTATGATTTTAGAGAGTATTTTAACGTCATTATTCAGAAGTGAAATTGGTCTGTATGATGCATATTGTAATAAGTGCTTATTTTGTTTTGGAAAAACGGTGATTAGTGCTTGGCGAAAAGTTTGAGAAAGAGTTTGGCTATCTCTGGCTTCTGTAAATGTTGCTAATAGGAGGGGAGCTAGCTGAGCGGAGAATTTCTTGTAAAATTCTGCAGGGTAGCCATCAGGGCCTGCTGCTTTCCCACCTTGAAGTGACTTTATAGCATCTAGTAATTCTGATAACGCCAGAGGTTTATCACGTTCCTCCGCACTAAAAGTGTCCATTTGTGGTATTTGTAATGTATCCAGAAATGTATTAGATTGTGCATTGTCTTCTTTAAACTCAGTAGTATATAGGGATTTATAGTAGTCTCTGAAAGTGTGCATTATATTTTTGTGGTCGATGATTTTATCATCGTTCGTGTTGGTGATTACTGAGATTGCGTTGCACACTTCTTGCTTGTTAATTTGTTGAGCTAAAAGCTTATTAGCTTTCTCTCCATGTTCATAGTAATGATGTCTGGATTTATAAATTAGTTGTTCAGTTTCTTTAGTTGTCAAGAGGTTTAGTTGTGAATACAGAGCCTGTCTTCCTATCTAGGGTCTCGCTTGGTAGTCTGGCATGTTCATCTATTCTAGTAATTTTGCTTTTTATCTTTGCTGCTTTCTTGGTTTCTAATTTATTTCTGTGGGAAAGATATGAGATAATCTGTCCTCTTAAGAATGCCTTAAAAGTTTCCCAGAGTATTCCTGCAGAAATCTCTGAGGATGTATTTGTCTCTAGGAAGAAATTAATTTGTTTGGATATGAATTCTGTACAATTCTTGTCTGCTAATAGAAGCGGGTTGAGATGCCATCTGCGAGGTGAGTGTGTGGGGCTTAGTAACTTTAGCTCCAAGATCAGAGGTGCGTGATCAGAAATAACAATAGCATCGTATTTGCAAGATTCAATCATAGGCAAGAAGTTATTATCTATAAAGAAATAATCAATCCTTAAGTAGCAATGATGTACTGGTGAGTAGAAAGAATATGTTCTTGAGTTTGGGTTTAAAAACCTCCAGGGGTCTGATAAGCTGTGATCAGCTATACATTTTGTAATTATCTTTGCGGTGTTAGATGCCGTTCCCCCTGTGGAAGAAGTCCTATCTAAGAGTGGATTTAAAACACAATTAAAGTCCCCAGCCATTATAATGTTATGAGTGTTCAGATTGGGAATGGATGCAAATAAATTTTGTATAAATTCCTTATCATCAGCATTAGGTGCATAAACATTTATCAAAATCATTTTACAGTTAGATAAGTCTCCCATGACCATTACATATCTCCCTTCAGGATCCAATACTACATCTGATGCTACAAATGAGACTGTTCTATGTATGAGAATTCCCACACCTCTAGTTTTCTTTGTAAAACTAGAATGGAACATTTGGCCAGTCCAGTCTTTTTGCAGCCGGAACTGATCCTTGCTTAGTAAATGGGTCTCCTGTAAAAATACTATTTTAGCGTTTAGACCTGTTAGGTGAGAGAGTACTTTCTTTCTCTTTAATTCGTGATTCAGGGCTTTAACATTCCAGCTCACAAAGTTAATTGTCCCATCATGGAGACATTGATTCTGAGTTTTTGATGTCATTTTATAGTCTTAACTGGAAGTGAGACAGCTTCGGCTTTAATTTCCTATTTCCCCAAGAGTTATTGCCATGCAGCCTATTATTACGTTGGTAGTTATAATTCTAAAGATTAAAAGGATAAAATAGGTATAGATCAAGCCTGCTCTCTTTCTCTCCCCCCCCTTAACCCCCACCCTCCCTTTTTGCCTCCCCACGTGAGGCTGGAACCCACTTCACACAGTCCCAGTCCTCTGACATACCCAGAGACAGAGCACGTCCAAAGCAAAACAAGCCCCCACGCAGCAGTGTTTTAGGATTAAAAGATAGGAGATATCTATTACCAATATAGTCTAAAAAAACTGTGCACTTAGAATATATATAATCTTCAGCAATCTTAGTGTATTAAGATAATAAACCCCGGGAATGGTGTTAGAACATGGTCCAGAATAAACATCCATCCATCCATCCATTTTCCAACCCGCTGAATCCGAACACAGGGTCACGGGGGTCTGCTGGAGCCAATCCCAGCCAACAAAGGGCACAAGGCAGGAACCAATCCTGGGCAGGGTGCCAACCCACCGCAGGACACACACAAACACACCCACACACCAAGCACACACTAGGGCTAAGTCTTAATGCAGTCTTAATGCAATAGTAGCAATAACAATAAACCAAGCGTATGATGTTGAACAGTCTCGTTTAGGGTAGAGAGAAAATAATTAGATAATAAAAAAGAAATAAGGAAAAAAAAAGAAAAAAAAAAGAAAAAGTGATTAAGCACAATAAAACATAAACAGATAGCGCCAGAGTAATAATGAGTGATAATGATAATATATGATGATAAAAACCCGTATTTTAAACAAATAGATCAGACAGTAGATTATTAATCCTTGCTATATCATTAACGGCCATGACTCACTATTATGTATCAGAATAGTCCCGGGATCAGCTTTCTTAATTCCTTTTCTGCTTCTTCCATGCTAGCGAAGACATAGAATTGACCCTGCAATTCCACTTTCAGTTTGGTCGGATACAAGTGGATGTATTTGGCGTTGGCCTGCCGTAACCGCTGTTTAATGTTGTAGAAGGCTGTACGTTTGGTAGCTGTTGCTGGAGAGAAGTCAGGGAAGATACGAATGTGGTTATTTTCATATATAATCTTTTGCTTGTTTCTGAGGAGTGCCATCACCTCTAGCTTAAATGATAATTGTTCAAAGCGAATAATAAAAGATCTAGGTCTAACGGTATTTGATCCGCGTACGCGATAAGCCGCTGCTATCTCAAAATCTGCTTTAAAGTCCTTCCCAATTATTTTAGAAAAAAGTTCAGCTGCGAATTTCACCGGGTTTGGACTTTCTCGATTCTCAGGCAGACCTTCAACTCTGACATTATTCCTTCTGCTTCCATCTTCCAAAGCAGCCAGTCTGTCAAGTTTTTTGCATTCGGAGCTGGCATTTACTGCTTTTTCTTCAGCACTGGCAGCTAAATTTTCGGCTATTTCAGTCTGAGTCGTGAATGTCTCCTTGACATCCTCCAGTTGATCAGTAAGCGTGCTCAGTTTAACCGAGTTTTCGTGAATGTGCGCTTCAATTTTACCCAGCATCTGTCGCAGCTCCTGTTGCAGTTCCTATCGCAGTTTATCATTTGCCTGTTGCAGCTCCCGTCGTAGGTTCTCATTTGCCTTTACCCTTGCTTTCTCATTTGCCTTCTCGCTTTTCTTTATCTCTTGCATGAGCTCAGCGAACATCACCTTCAGTTCAGACAGTTCAATTGTGCTTTATTGCACCGTAGGTGAAGCGGCAGGCTCTATTGTAGCCGGTGTCCCCGCTGTTCCCGGCTCGCGTGGAGTAATTGAAACCGCGGACTGCAAGGCCTTTTCCAGTTTCAGGTGATCTTCTCCAATCGGCGAGCTATCGAGACCTGCTTCACTCACGCTCGTACATTCGCTCCCCATTTCGCTTTCAGCCGGAGACGATGTGGCGGACTGTGGTCCTGAGGAGTCTGGGTTTTCGCCCATTTGATCCAGGTCAGTCTCTGAAAGGCCGTATCTTGAACTAGGGCTTGCCGATCTTAGCTTGGATGCAGCTTTAGTTTTCGGTTCTTTTGGAACCCCTTTCTTGTTGGCCATGTTTATATATGCTTATGTATACTATAGCAGTGCCCCTCAGGTTGAATAAATACAGGATATCTCAGGATAATAAGCAGATATGAAAAATAACACCGCTGCTAGCGGAGCTCCACTTCAGACATCCATCTCTTGCAATGGACGAGACACGTTTCAGTGAGCCATCATTTAAAACAAGTCCACGGACATCTAACCTAGCAGTTGGTGGATTGCTTATGGCAGACACGGATCATGTGCTCACAGCTCTTAAAACAATGACATGCGACAAGGAGAACAGGAAGCTCGCCAGCAGCAGAAAGACAGCAGATGATCCAACAGCATCTTCTTAGCATGCGTTCGGCCGCCCCCCCCTTCACAACACAAGCAGTGTTATACATCCTGTGAGAAAGAGATGTAACCACGCCCGGGGCCAGAAATAAAGGACAAGTATTGTTTTTACAAAATAGTTTTTAAAGTAAAAGTGAAAATAATGCATATGTAACAACTCCCATGAAAATAACAATCTCTTTAAATTGTATATCCGGTAAACCAAACACAGTGGTGGGCGAGTGAAGTGAGCAGGGGGCGGAGCCCCCTAGTACAATTAAAAAAAAATCTCAAAACAGTAAAAAGTGCACTTTGTTCCCATTATAAAGAGAAATGCCAGTGCTTTCACACCTACTTCTTTTGAACATTTTTTACTATTTTTTTATTCAATCATCTGCATTTTGTATATTTTACAGGTGTGAAAGCTCCATTAGGGCTTATATACAGTAGATATCAAAAGTATTCACTACTGTCCTCTTAAAAAGTAGTGTCAGAAAATACAGTAAATTTTGATGGGCAGAATGGTGTTAATTATCTCTTTTTACCCCCTAAACAGAAGACATACTAGTAGTAGATTATGGAAAGTGTGGTTAAATCCCATATTATAGCATTAACAAAATCTGAAGAAATATTCAACTAAAACAGTGCAAAGGTTCACACGGCATACTATTATAACAAAACATAACGTCACAATAAGCGATTCTAAGTCACAACCTCTCCCTGTGTCACTCAAATGCACACTTTCCTCAACTACTAACCAGTTTTTGACATGTAAACAATATTAACTAGGTCTCCCTATCCCTTTCTGTCAACATGCAAATACGGTGCTCATATATGGATCCTCTAACAAAATCTCTTTTACAATATTTTATTCAAGATGCATACAAAGGTAACCATAAACTATGCAAGTGTGTGCAATATGAATAAGAAATGTACTATGAATGTCCCTTTACTTCGTCAGTTCTTTGCTTAGGTCTAGTACCCAATGTCAACATACTGTAATAAACTGTACAGACACTCATTTCAAACTATATTGGAACGTTAGAACACTAAATGTAAAGTCTTCCTCACTTAACATCTCAGAAAAGAAGTGGAAGGCAGCCATGCAGAGAATGCGCTATAGCTCCATATGCTGAAAGCATTCAGTTATTCAATGTAAAATCTCATCTCATTTAAAATTGTTAAAATGTATCCAGGACTCAGCCAGTGAATGTTGCAATCTAGATACTGGGCTTACTGGGCCACATGTTTTGGTTGTGCACCAATTTAACATCAAAACCTCTGAATGCCTGTCAGACAGCCTTGGTGTCACAATCCCTCCTAATCCAATAACAGCTGTGTTTGGTGTATTCCCAGATGGGCTTAAAGTGGAGAAGGACACATTGATTGTAATTTTCTACATCACACTACTAGCATGTAGACTTATTTTGCACAAGTGGAAGAACCCCAACCCACTTTTTATAAGTCAGTGGGTACCTGATAATTCCAATACTATTTGAAATTGGAAAAAATCTAATTCTCATTTTGGAGAATCTCACTCTGTTCAAAACATTTTTTTAAATATGGCAACATCTAATTAATAAAATTTATAATAAACATTTATATCTGGAAAAGGACATTCTCCCTTCTTTGTTGTTTTTAAAGAGTTGATCTTGCTGCTGGCTCTCCTTTCTTTCTCTCAGGTGGGAGTTGAATTCTGTTTTGTTAAGTTTGACTGGATTGTATTCAATGTTATCTTCTTCAAATTAGACTTGATCATATGAAATGTTATTTTCTTCAAATAAAATTTTAAAAAGTCTTCCTCACTGTTACAGAGTTAATTTGATTACAATTAGTCATCACTTTTAAAGCATGGCTTAAAGAAAAAAAAGAAATAATACACACAGTTGTTAATGTTCAAAATATATGGGAATAGGTATACTCCTTTTTAATATGTAATGAAGTAACAAGGAAATGTATGAAACTTTAATAATATATAAAAAAATTATCATGCAAAATTATTTTGGGCCTCCTTGAAATTAACAATTTTGTGGAGTAATTTTTGTCTGCATTTGTTTCTTAACAAACATTTGTAACTTTAAAGTTGTATTTATTTATTTAAAATGATAGCATATACAGGGAGTGACCATGTTTTAAATTACACAAAATTGGGCAAAGACACATTGCTGTTAAGTGATTTTCATAAAAACTGGCCATGTGAAAACAGATAAAACTAAATAATACAAAAGAGATTAAAATGTAAGTATACTAGCATTAGAACAAAAGCAATCAAAGAGTAGAAATATGGAAGAAAGATAAACAGATAAAACTTTATTTGTTTCCGGGGGAAATTTGGCTTTTTATAGAAGCTCTTTAAATAAGTAAGTACATAAATAGGTAGATAAAGAAATACATATACATACACACTATGGTCTGGACACACACCAGAATGACACAAAGGATGAAAATTAGAAAGAAAGAAAATCATTAGACTTGGCAGTCAAAATCACAGTGATTCATTATGCAGATGTATTGCTGTTGGTATAAAGAAGCCCCAATTGTGTTTCTTCACATAATTCTGCTGAATAATTTGTTGGTTGAAAGTACTCAGTGTGTCAGAGAGAGGATTTGCAGCATTGTTCAAAATGGCTGAGAAGAGGGCTGATCTTCTGTCTGACACCTGTATTGTCCATGTGGATAGCGTATTTCTCTAAGTATAGCAGCTACAATGCACCGCCTAATCTATAACCCCTGTTTACTAAAGTACTAAACATTTTGCAGTGTAACTTTAAATGACCAGTTTGTGGCCCACAATCAATCATTTCAGATCCCATCTTTGTAGTGTCAACTTTTGCTCATAAAGATAATTTCTGGATTTAAAGAACCAGAAATACGGCTGCCCTAATTCAGCCCCAACTGCCTCCTTTTCAACATTCAGTGACAGGCAGATGGCAAGGCACACATTAGATAATTAAACAATTAAACTCTGTTCCTTAGCACTTGGCTGGTATTAGACTCTCCACAGGCTGCTACTAGCATGGCAATTACCCTATGCTTGCGTATTTTTTTTTCCCATTTGGCACTGAAAACGCTAAAGGTTCCATGCCAAAAGAGTGGTGTTTGTGTTTGGATTTCCTGAGACACAATATGCTGTGCGCATGTATATCTGTAATGAACAAGACAGGGCCACAGACAATTTAAAATAAAATGGCCAGATTCTATAACCCCTGAGTAGTGTTTTTGACAATTTTCTTTTTGTTCCTTTATCAGTTTACACTATAAAAACCTTGCTGCTTTTTTAACATTTGCAGTTCACAGCAGGATAATTCAAACCAATCTGGCCTTTATAATATTTTTCTTAGGCCCATATTTTCATGTTCAAAAGCTACTATCACAGGGAAAAACTAGCTGCTGTAATATTGCAGCATTACCTTTGAAAGAAGCAGACAGTATTTAAAGAATATAAATGTTCTGAGGGATGGCCTATCCAGGACGCCCTCAGTTGGGAAGGAGACAGCACGCATAGGGCATTGTCTCCATCGGAACACTAGATGGCAGCCCACCAGGTTGCAGTAGTGTCTCGGATGTATTTTGACAGTATTTTCATTAACAGTCATTTACAGTGCATGTTATGACTTACATACAAAATTAGGTTACAAACATCAGCAGGAACAGAACTTGTTTGTAACCCAAGAGCTGTCTGTATATATAATCAATAACTTGCTCAAGCACTCTTTAAAAAATATCATTTGGTTCCTGTGATTTACTTGATTACATCATTTTAATTCTAGTAGGACGTCTCTCCATGCAACTGAATACCTTCACAATAGTCTATGTACTGTAGCTAATGTACAGACTCCACAAGGTAACAGTAGTAATATTTTAATATTTAAATTAAGAGATGGAGTCAAAATCATAAATGTACAAAGGTCGATACTAGGGAGTCAAATAAATCTTTCAAACAAGCCAAGTGAAATAAATGAAGTGAGATAGGTCAGAAGCCACTCACATTTTACAAATAACCTTTTCCAACATGAACAACAAAATTAGAGATGAAAATAGCAGAGAATTCATAGCCAAAAAATCAAAATCAGAATTTACAAAGTTGCATATTGGCACTGGTATCTGTGTTACAGGCCTATAACACTGTCCCTGTATGAAGCCTATACTAATTCAGCGTGAGCAGGAACACTCAATAAAACTGAATAAAAAAAAAAATCAAGTGACGGTGAGATACGAAGAAGGCAGATTCGCCAGCATTTGTGTGTCAGCTTTTATCCCTCCCGATCAGAGAATGTCCAGTTCCATTGCCTCAAAACACCTCTCACATCTACAGATATTCCCAGTTTCAAATAAAAACTGACAGCGTCAGATCCCTAGGGCAGTAGTATGTATCGTGATTGTGACTGACAGAATAAAAGTGAAAAAAAAAGGTAACTTTCACAAGTGCTATAAATGTACACGGTTACAGAAGCAAACCAAATGTATGGATGTACTGTATAATATTAACAATAACAGCAGCTCACTACTGAAAATGGCAAATATAGGAGGCAGTCGGGATCAAACCGGGACTCTTGATTACAAGTCAGCAAATCTTACCGCTATGCCATGGAAGCTGTTGTCTTTTCCTTGAACCTTCTGTGAAAGTGTTTATTTGATCTTTGGACTTCAGGCTTCATACATTATATAATTTATGCCTACATTTTGTCATTTACTACTAAAATATGGAAAATGTTTCTGTTTTAACAATGTGTTTACACAGATTATTGTATAAATGGAACACACATGAAATGCATGTGTTCCAAATAACAATCTATTATTTCCACTCTAAAATACCAGCACTTCACTCCCAGATAATCAAGGCATTAGCTGGGAAAACTTTGTACACGTTCTGCGTCGGTGGGGGGATGGAATAGCAGGCTGCTTACTGCTTGCATTTATCGGCACATTTACAGGACAAAAGACGATGACGTAGAGGTGCGATGGGATTTAAGGTGGGCAGGATCAACGAGTTTTTTTGTAGGCTCTGGTAATTCTAGTGTTAAAATGTAGTATCAGTAAGCTGTATTGTGATGCTTGGTCATTAAGTCAATAATACATACCTGTAGTTTATTGATCAACAATGATGTTTGATTTTTACTTCATGCATTTCTACGGATTTAAAAAATCAGTATACGCTACTTCTAGTGGAAAATGTTTATTGGAGAGTAGGGAAAAAAAATTATAGCATACAAGTCAATGGATATGTTAAGAGTGGGGAATGAAGGAGAAATTACACAGTATGGTGCAACTCTGGGTATAGTAACAAACACATGTAGTCATGTAATCATAGGGCTTTTCTAGCAACACAAATACAAACACATTTTCTGAACTATGGATTATAAGCAAAGCTATTCAGTTACTGCAACTCCATAACTTCTGAAATCTGCTTATCAGTACTTTGTTAACCCTGGTTAAGAGACATAAATATGTAACGCTGATTTTTCCTAAAAGAAAGAAGGAAGTCATAAAAACACCAAACAAAAAAAAACAACTACTTTAAATAGTAACCTTAATGAAAAAAAAAAAACCCACAGCATGGCTCTGTGCTGCTGTTTTGTTTGAAGAGGCTGTTCTTTCAAACAGCATTGCAGCCCCACAGCTTGAAAGCTACTCAAGAGGCCTTTGTTTGGAATTCACTGAAAACCTGCAGGCAAACAGGGTATTGTTCCATTTGGAAACACCAGCTATAGTCATACTCAGTACTGTCCACAGTAAAAGCAGCTATACAAAGGATATAAACTATTTCACATGGCTATTGGTACCTTCTGTATTACAAGGCTATACAGTATTAATAAAACAGCTGGAAAACAATGGGCTGGTCTGTTTTCAAGGCAACCTGGTAAAAATATCAGTTAGGTTATGTTTCATAATATGGCGGCTGTGCATTTGTTATCAATTAGATTTTTCTATTATAAATCCTCCACTACTTGTGTGAACCCTTACAAGTACATAAAGGTATCGTCTCAAATCTGACAGTTTTATGACAGCCTAATAAAATCATGAAAATCATCTTGGTCAGTTTACCTGTATACTCTATGTAGTCTTCGGAGACTTCTGCTTGCCTGCAAAACAATCTAAATATCCAGAACATTCTAGATGTTGTTACTGTAGAGATCCTTGCACCCATGCATTCATGTACTTATGTGCATGATGTTGGCATTATGAAAAAGGCATATGAGAATTTACTCAGGATCCATAAATGGTAGATCAAACTTAAAGAACAAAATGCTAAACTGCCTTACATTAGAAGCAGAAGAAGAGGGTAACTGGAGTTTTTAAAGTGATTTCATACTGAACATAGTGCCAGGTTAAGGCAAGCCTGCAATGCACAGCAACTAGAAATTAGTTAGCTGAGCCCTGAAGTGTTATTATTTTAAACGTATACTCTTGTTAAAGCTAGTAATTAGATTTGTTCATATCTCTTTTAAATAACAAAGGAGAATGATTTAAATGGCTCTTTATTTTCTCATTATCCTCTGGTGGTTCTGGAGTCAGTGTTTTATTAGTCATGTTAGCCCTCAACATCTTAAAATTGGATCTCAGACTGAGTGTGAAATAGAGGTTTATTTCCTCTGTAATCTGCGTAGATTGAACTTTAGATTTTCTCTCCTGTGTTGGCAATTAACCTTAGCTTAATATATTTAGATATATTTTCATGTACATATAACTAGGTATTTTTGTCCAGTTGTTTTGATTATATGCTATTTGTGTTTCACTTTAACCATATAATATTTTAAAAATGTACACTATAACAGCCTCAGCTCGCAAATGGATTTATATAAAAATAAATAGAACTAAATATTAATTGTTTGTAAATTGTTTGCATATTTTATTAATCTGGCAAGACAAAGAATATTTAGTAAACTACTGGAATTATACTCTACTGGTCAGAACTTTTAGAAAACCAGTTTTTGGATTGTGTAGGACACCATACTCACTGAAACTTTGATTTATTTTTTGCAGTTGCTCTAAATGAAAGCACCCCTACACTTCTAGGGGTAATAATGCTCTGTCTCATTTAATTTGTTAATTGCCATTTTCTTGCCATTATCACTGGAATTTACAACTTTCTGTAGTGTAATTTTGTCCAAGTAGTACTTCAGAGGGTGTAGTAACAAAGTCTGTTTCAACTCTTCTTTAAGACAGAGAGTTTTTAAGTAATAAACAGACGTTGAGACACCTGTGCAAATTGTTTGCTTCAACTTGCTTAAGGCTTAATTTACTTTAATTGCTGCAGAACATCTGTAGGTTGTAACCTATTAATTGTTCCCTGAACAAGGCCCATTCATAATATTTCAACCTTTCCTTGTTATCAGTTTTTGGAAAACGTAAACTTTAAATTTAAACCTCTAGCAGTTTACTGCTGACCCATTAACCATTTTAGGTGAAGTTGCCATTTCAGCTGTTTAAATCTGAAGAAAAACTTGAAAAACTGAGGTGTTCTAAAACTTTTGACCAGTAGTGTACAAAAATATAAATTATTTTTTAATTATAAATATAGTAGAAAAACCATGAAGAGTTTTAATAAATATGCTATTTATTTAACTATTTATTTTCCATTTTGTTTTAGAATATTTGGTAATTATGATATCTTACTCTGAAAGGCCATGGTTTAATTTCTGGATCACACTGTTTTTTTTTCTTTGAATTCCGGTAGGCTATTTAAAATCACCAAAACTTTCCATCCACCCATCCAACCCACTATATCCTAACTACAGGATCATGGGGGTCTGCTGGAGCCAATCCCAGCCAACACAGGATGCAAGGCAGGAAACAAACCCCAGGCAGGGCGCGAGCCCACCGTAGGGCGCGCGCGCACACACGAAGCACACACTAGGGACAAGTTAGGATCGGCAATGCACCTAACCTGCATGTCTTTGGACTGTGGGAGGAAACCGGAGCACCTGGATGAAACCCACGCAGACACGGGGAGAACATGCAAACTCCACGCAGGGAGGACTCAGGAAGTGAACCCGGGTCTCCTAACTGTGAGGCAGCAATCTACCCACTGCGCCACCATGCCGCCCCAAAACTTTCTATATGTTATAATTTCATCTTTTTCATAGTTAAGTAGTGCTAAGTAAATAAGAAGCAGCAGCACTTCAGTTCTTCAGGTTAAGGTACTGTATCATTTGAGTTTTTATACTGTATCTAGAATGCAATGTAAAAAAACTGCATCTGTTTTCTAAAATACTGTTGTAATTGTTAAACTCTCAAGCTAAATAAAAAATTTGTAAATTAAGAAACTAAAGTAAAAGAAGGTGCTAATGGCACCTTATTTGTGTTTTTCAGTACATTATAATTAATAATTATTATACTGTATATTTGAATTGAATTGCCATTTCTACTACTCATATTTTGTCAGAATATTTAAAAAGGAAATGAAAATAAAACACTTAATGATATTTCAATATTTTGTATTTAGTAATCATTTTATCTATAAATGAATGTATGTCTTCTCCAATAAACCACATATATTTACTTGCCATTCATCTGTTACTTTTCATAACATGATTTTTCTGGTCAGGAATTAGAAGCTATTGCCGCAGTCCTAGGTACAGTGCAATATTTACACTACACCTTCTCATTGGTTTCTAAGCAAAGAAAGCGTAACCATAGTGGTCCAAATAAGAAATGTATAATCTGAGAGGTACCCAACTAATGATGAGTAGACGGCCATCTTAGTGGGTTAATGAAATCCCATCTGCTCTACTGAATTACTTCCATTGCACAAAGACACCAAGGGGTAGTATATACACAGCTCAGAATCAAAACCGTAAGGTTTTGCTTTTCCGTCTTGCTTCAGCTGCTTGTTGAAAGCAGCCAGACATATTTAAAAATATATATGATGGAGGCAACTCAAATATGTAAATGTTTAAATATAACTATCTTTTTTGTTTTCTGAATTGTATCTGCTCATTCTGGTTAGCTTGTCTAAGCTAACTCCAGTTTTCAGTCATATAGAGATGAATAGGAACTAAGGCTGCTATAACAAATTTCACTCTGGAGAGAATCTAGTTGTGTAAAACTGGTTGACGGATGCATCATGCCAAGAAAAAGAACAGTCTGTGTACATCCATAAAATGTTACTTGAATAATGCTAAGTCTGGCACTGCTTGATCTTAGCAGTAGATGTAATACATAGTAAAGTAAAAGGATCCCAAGTGACATGAGGTCAGACCTTGGACTGGCAGCACTTTATTATGCTTCAATAATTTTTTTAATCGTTGCTTTAAGTGATGCATAAAGATTATTTTTCAGAATGTCGCTGTTATATAATTATAATGACAGTCTAAAGGTAATAAAAGTAAATGTCACTTAATTATTAGGCGATGAAGAAGAAACTCATAACTGAGGACCAACTTTAGAAGCAGAAGCATTGAAGAGGTCATATAATTTTTCCTCATTAGAAGTGGATCTTTTATGTTACCTGACCCTTATTAATTACACAAAGACTATAAACTTAAATATGGATATAACCTGTTTTACATTTTGTACTATTTTCAATTGTTTAACTTACCAGTATAAATTAAATAGATTTGTAGTTTCAATTATTTTAGTTGCCTGGCATTTGCAAATAAGTTTCAGGGCTCTGTGAAAGGTGGTATAGCTGATATCAAATATATGATATGAAACACAGTTTTGCATTTCAAAAGCCAAAAGCAGACAACATGCCAGTGAACAGATAGGAAGGATCATAACACATGGTTTATCAGAAAAATGCAACAGAAATAATACAATATAGAATGTATATTATAATATGTATCACCAAGTGGTGCCTTAAAGTCCATTTCAATAAATCATGTGTCATTCTTACTTTGCACAGTGGTATAGTGTGTAGTGCTCCAGTCTTGCCCATCTAGTATCCTAGCTTTAAATCTCACACTCTTTAGTTGTCTGTGTGGAGCCTCCACAGTCTTCTTGAGTCTGGGTGAGCTTTCCAGCTGAATACATGTGTATTCGTGAGTGGGCTCTGAAATGGACTAGTGCCCTGTCCAAGGCTGTTTGTGTACTTGTACACAGGCTCGAGCCCTCACAACCCAAAGCCACATTATACTGGTTCAATAATGTTATTTTAAAATAAAACTAGACCTTAAATATCCATAACAGTCACTTTTAAAATTTTGGGTGATGCATATAGTCATGTTGTAAGGTCATAAAAAAGTCCATGTATGCATTCATCCATTCTTCTACAGATGAAATTCAACTTCCTAAAATCATGTTTAATTACAGTGTGTTAAGGTTATATAACTTATCTCTAAATTACTGGCTGAAATGCCAAAGCTGAACATGTATGCAAAACAAAAAATAATCCATCTCAGGACATGCACTCATTCATACATACAGGCAAATATAGAGTGAACCTAACATGCTTATTCTCTGTTCTTGTGATTCCAAGTTCAAGTGTGGACCACTGTAACTGCAGGCATTCCTCAAGCTGGACTCCTGCCTTCAGTAACCCAGCTATTATTTCCCATGATTTTGTCTTTTGTGTTAATTCAGAAATTTAAAAAATTACTTCAGTAAATTTTTATTTTAATGTAGCAGACATTGGTCTCATGATATACCCAGGTGAACTCTGTTTTTTTGCTTTTGAAGATTTTGCTCATTTTTAATGTCCTGATCATTTAAGCCTTTTCTTAATAATTAGCATGCAAGTAAATATGACACTGAAAAGGTGAAAAGGTAACTTCTCTTTAGCATTCAGCGTCATTAACACCTGGTTTTGCACTGCTTGTTATTAATTGTCAGTATTTGAATACAATGAGAGGAGTGAACTCCATAGAAAAAGGTGAATAAAAAAATTGTAAAAGAAACTTAAGAATTTAAAGATAAGAAAAAAAATATCAAACAATTCTGAATTTCATTATCAAGTAAATATCACATTTTTCTGAATACTAAATAACAGAACAGAAGCTTAACTAATTAAACAATTAGATCATTTAGAAGTACAAATAATGCACTGACTTATGACCGTGGCAGGAATGAAAACCAGCAGCCGCACTGAAACCCAAGGACTGCATCTGGGAATGCTGCTCTATTCTATTCTGAATTTTTCATCCTTAATGTTATGACTTAGTTTCTAAATCTACTCTGTCAATTCAATTAATATTGTGTTTGATTTACCATACCTGCTTTTGATGTCTTTTTTTTCTAATGTGTTTTTTCTTTATTGGTTCATTTCTTTTATTACTGGCAATCGCTAAAGCACAATGGGATTCATATGAGTCAATAATAAAAATAAAGATGAATTGATGGACCAAAAGAACTGCTTTATCATGAGCAATTATTGACTGACCAAAACAGACTGTGTGATTTCTGCATTCATTTATCTCATGGCAGAAATCAAACAGGCTGTGCCCAAGAAAACATACTAATGAACAAAAATTACTGTATACTACTGTATATGCTCAAAGTACTACAGCTGTTTCATGGTAAAATGTTTCTTTTTATGGAATGACTGTAAAGAGAAAATAATTGTTTTTTTAAACTTTTTCTTAGCGTATTAAATAATATATGTGCTAGAATTACTATATTCATCTGTCTTTTTCAAGGGTTGCACATTAATAATAACTTCCAGCTACCTCTACCTTTTTGTCATCCCATTTCATTCGATTTTGTGCAGTTCACTGGTATTAATGAAATGCCACTACTAACAATTTTGTCAAACTAAAGTAAGCACAAATCTTTTATTAATGAAAAATGTTGCTAAAACCTGTGCTCTTCTTTAGTTTGTTTTCAAATGACCTAATTGTCTGATTGTTTTACTACTTCTGTTCTCTAATTGTACACTTTTATTGGAATATTCTGTTACAGTATTTGCCTTATAATGTTGAATACAGAATCAATCCTATTAAAGGAGCTGCCATGCTGAACATTATTTAGTACCTACTAGTAATAGTAGTATTTTTTTGCTCTGAAACCTATTTAATAGGAAACACATTTAAACAAAAATGTTTAATTTTCCTCAAATGTAATTTAATCTCTTGTTTTTTGCTTTGTCCATTTATCAATTTTTGGTCAATTAATCCAATTACAGACAGATAAAAAATCACTTAATTAAAAATACTGTTTTCACAGTAAAGAACTGCAAATGTAAACATACTGTATGGAACGCACCATACATGGAAAAATGTGAAGAAACCTTTAGAAGCTTCTGTGAATAAGTAAAGAAGATTAACTGTTGAGTTTTCACGCAACTTTAAAATAACATAAATTTTAATATACAAAAATTCAACTTAATTGCATTATGAAATTGTAGAAAAGTGTTAGGGTAGCATGAAAAGAAATAAAATAATAAACACAAATTGTGAAGCAAATACAGTGGAAGTAAGGAATAAAGAATTGGATGTTGCAGGCTGCAACTTGCAGCTCAAAATCCTGATGTCAGCTTTTAGGTTACATAAAATTCACAAAATTTATAATTGATAAGTTTAGCCAGTAAGGCATTAGCACATATTTTTTATTGAGCTAACTAAACCCCAATGCAACTCTGATCTTTGCTAGTATTAACAACTCAGTGGAGAAACTCCCACAGGATTGCCATTTAATACCAACACATGCAAGGTAAACAAAATTGTAAGCATACAAATGTCATTTTATTCCATCTGTGATGACATCAGCCACATATTGCATAATCTTAGTTCTGCCTCACATATTTAGGAAGGTACAGTCAATTAAAAATTTAAAACCAATTAATTTTAATAAAACCAATGAAATTAAAAATAAATTTGGAATTACTAGAACTGCAGAATTATACAGTATACTGTGTATAATTCTCTATTAATTCCAGTAATTAAAAATAAAGTTCTGTTTTGGTAACACACCATATTGTTTACTCTACAAAAAGGTTATATAAAATGCAGGTTTTTTGTACCTGTGACAAAATAATGGAGTTATAGATAGGATGTAGGTTCATAAAAGGTCAAGATTCAAAATATGTGAAAATTTCTGTTTTTGTGATATCACAGTGTTTGAAGGGTTTTAGGTACATACAAATGTTACTAATTTAAGATCAGCATTATGTCAAGAAAGAGGACAGAGAACAAACATTCCACCTGTTCTTGTTACTTTACTACATTTTGAGATGCCTTCATAATTATCTTTCCAGGTACATTATACACAGTAAGTCATGCTGCTAAAGTATGCAGTGAATTTTTCACGAACATGAAAACATTAAAGAATTGACTGTATGTGGAGTTACTTGCAGAAGATGTACTACTAACATAAGAACAAAAAGCTGAATGCCTGACTGATAATATTAAAAGATGTACAATAATACAACCATGAGCAGTACTACAAGCAATAATGAAATATTTACTATGGTGTTTACTTATCAAAAGACAAAGCTGGTTACTGGCCTTGTTCGCCATTGAACAACTGGTTGTAACAAGATCAACTGCTTTAATTGTCTTCCTTGATTTTCATTATATTGATTGTTCAAGCTCATTTCCTACAATTTCTTTAATCTGTAAATGAAGTGTCTCATTTATCTTATGTCTTCTAGCACTGCTCAATTATGCATTTACCTTTTGTTTGATAGCCTTTTTATTTTAAATTTATTTTAAAAGACACAACTCTTAAACTGTTGCAATTTCTCTCCCACAGTGCTCAGGAAATGTTTGTAAACATAATTTTTCAAAGCCTTGGATATGCAGAATATTGACAGGTCAATGTATTTAAAACAGAAATTTAATTAATAAATAATCAGTTAAAAATACAAAATATACCACAACAAGTGTTAATCACATACCTAATGAGAAATATAAAAACTGTGATAGTACTTGTAGGTCAAACAAAAAAAAAAGTATTCAACTTTATTCCTGAATCTTTACAGCAAATAGCAGTCATTTTCTTTATGCTAATTAAACAGAGTGAAACTTAAATAATATCTAATCTAATCTAATCTTCTCTGTATCTTTCCAATTTTAGTATATGTGCAGCTGAAGCTAGCACTAATATAATAATAATATCATGACCTTCAAAGACTATTACACACAATAAACAAAACCTACTATAAAAATAAAGATATGAAAGGTTTAACAAGGCATTGTTAAAAAAATCAAGTATTTAACCATGTAAGTAGGCATTATAAACGATTTAAAACTAGAATCCCTGAAGCCTACGAAAAAACTCAGAATCCCATTCCACCTTTAATCCCTTTGCACATCTACCATCAGCATCTTTTATTTTGTAAATGCGT
>JANRMT010028174.1:115713783-115760489 GCA_026402145.1 Polypterus bichir lapradei | reverse complement strand
CCCACATTAAGCTCTGTCAATGTGGGGGAGACCTTTTTGCCCATGAGCTGAGCTCCGTCAAGGGGTGGAGATGGGACAGCAGGCTGCTTGCTGCTTGCGCTGATCAACACATTTACAAAACAAAAGACACTGATGGAGAGGTTCGAAGGGATTTAAGGTGGGCCGGGATTACAAATTTTTTCATAGGCTTCAGGGATTCTAGTGTTAAACAGAAAGACAAATGTGTTCATGACCATTGATAGAAAGATGTTTTTTTTATTCTAAAAATGCACACACAGGATTTGTCCCTTCCATAAGTACTTGTCATATTCAATATGAAATGTCTTTTATCATCAGTTTGATCTACATTGTGTATCTACTTTAATCCACTTTCTCCTGTTGAAGCAGGAAGCGCTAGTCCTTGATGAGATGCCTTGATGCCAGATCATCACAGTGTACATTCCAGAACACACTTGCAGACTCATACTGGGCCAATGGCAGTATACCCGAGCCTGCATAGCTTTGTGGAATGTGTATAAAAATTGGTACACTCAGAGAAGTGCAAACCTAGTGTATGAACCTAGGGAATGTGATGTTAACCAAGTATCAGCTATATTGTATACCTGAGATGATAATTTAGGGTTGGAGTTGCATAATTTATATGATTTAAAAATGAAAAAACAGTTTTGAGCCAAGAGGTCTAATAATAAAACCTTATCAATGGCAAATATAACATGAGTCTACTGATTGAGATATGTAAAAAGTAAGATGAAATGGATATCTAGGGGAAAAAAAACTACAGCTATGGAATTAATGCCAGCATAACCACCGGAAGGAAGATAGGATTAAAATGTGACATAAACATGACACAATTTCTTAAATGCATCATCTGAGGAAACTGGAGAAATCTGTATATATTCTACCCGGAAAAGCAGTAGTTACATGAAATGTATTTGCAGAAAATTCAAGAAACTGGACAACTTATTCTACCATGCATCATTATGATCACACTGCGTGACACAAAATTGTGCCTTTACATTTTATGTGTCCTTGCTTGAAGTTTACAAAAATGGCAGGGGTAAACAGGGTAACTACAAATGGCAGGACTGAAATGAGCCAACCTGGCTTTGGACACTAATAGGGCTGCAACGATTAGTCGACGTAATCGACTAATGTCGACATGGATTTTTTATTGTCGACACGTCATAAACAGAACCTTCAATAGAAGCTCCAGTCACAAAGAACCACATTGGTTTTTGTAACTGCAATGCACTAAATGAACGTTTGGGAGCAGTATTGTTTGTTATTGTTTGTCAAGACTGCACACAGTCCTACCAATGAAGAAAAACTTCAGAGGAGAAGAAGAATGTAGAGGAAAATAAACGTGGTTGCAATGGCGAGTTGGATAGAGGAGGGGGAAGGAGATGGAAAAAAATTGAGACAAAAACTTTCGAAAGTGAGAGAGCACTTCACCAAAAAAGAAAAAAAAGTTGAATGCAGATTATGTAAACAGAGCTTTCTTTTCACAGCAGCACCATCGCAATGCATGAGCATCTGAAACGAAAGCATCCTGGCGATGTGACGAAGCCGTCTCTTGAGAATTTATGCTGCCGCTGTTAGTTGATTAGTTAGGGTCAGATCAGGAGGGAAGGGAGAGCGTGAACGAGACTGAGAAAATAAAAGTAAAAAAAGCTAACTTTTACAAGTAACAAATTTATACCCGATCTGTTTGTTTTCAAATAATATTCCATTAGTGCGATGATGTTTCCTGATTGGTACTATTCAGGTCATACAATGATTTCTTCAAAATGTCACATATATTTGTCTCTTTCTTTTTTTTTTCCCTGGTGCTGCGCGTTGACATTAGATTAGATTAGATTCACTTTATTGTCATTACACATGTATAAATACAGGGCAACGAAATTCAGTTTAGCATCTAATCAGAAGTGCAAAGAGCAGAAGTACAATAAATATAATATGTGCATATTATGTACAATGATATTTACAGTTAAATGCGATATGTACAGTTAAGAGCACAGTGAAGATGGGAATAGATATATAAATATATATAGATAGATATACAAATGTTCTAAATGCGGATGGCAAATATACATATTTTACAATATACATTTATGTACCTATACATGTATTTGTATGTACTATAATACTATAAGTACTATATATATATATATATATATATATACATACAGATGTACAACATACAGGTGTGTTATGTATGTGCAGTAATAATATAAGTACTATTATATATATACACAGATGTACAATATACAGATGTGATATGTATGTGCTGTAATACTATGAGTATTATAATATATACAGATATACAATATATGATATATGATGTACAATGTACAGGTGTGCTGTGTGTGCACAGGTATGTACAGATATGTACAAGGAAGGGAGGAGGAGTAGTGTAGAGGATTAAGTGTGTGGATGTGAAGGTTCAACGGGGGACTGAGTTCAGAAGTGTGACCGCTGTGGGGAAGAAGCTGTTCCTAAACCTGCTGGTTTTAGTCAGAAGGCTCCTGTAGCGCCTTCTGGAGGGGAGGAGCTGGAAGAGTTTGTTGGCTGGATGAGAGGAGTCCTTAAGAATGCAACGAGCTCGGCGTAAACATCTCTTCTTGTGAACGTCCTCAATGACCGGAAGTGGAGTTCCTATGATGCGTTGTGCAGTTTTCACCACCCGCTGTAGTGCCTTGCGGTCAGCAACAGAGCAATTCCCATACCAGGCTGTAATACAGTTAGTCAGGATGCTCTCTATCGCACAGTGGTAGAAGTTGCCCAGTATGACAGCAGATAGTTGGCTCTTCTTCAGTATCCTCAAGAAGAAGAGGCGCTGATGGGCCTTCTTGACCAGGCTGGAGGTGTTGTTTGTCCATGACAGGTTCTCCGAGATATGTATCCCCAGGAATTTAAAGCTGGAAACCCGTTCGACAGCCATGCCATTGATGTGAATGGGGTGGTGGGTGTCTCCCTTCTTCTTCCTGAAGTCCACAATGAGCTCCTTGGTTTTGGTGGTATTCAGGAGCAGGTTATTTTCAGCGCACCACGCAGCTAAGTGTTTTACCTCCTCCCTGTAATTAGACTCATCGTTATCACTGATGAGACCGATCACCGTGGTATCGTCTGCAAACTTGATGATGGAATTGGATCCATACATGGGCCTGCAGTCATGAGTGAAAAGGGAGTAGAGGAATGGGCTCAACACGCAGCCCTGTGGAACGCCAGTGTTGAGTGTAATGGTGGTAGAGCAGTTATGGCCAGACCTGACATGCTGGGGTCTGTTGGTCAGGAAGTCCATGATCCAATTACAGATAGAATTATTGATACCAAGATCCACAAGTTTAGTGATCAACTTGGAAGTGATGACTGTATTAAATGCTGAGCTGAAATCAACAAACAACAATCTTGCATAGGTGTTCTTATTGTCCAGGTGTGAGAGTACACCGTGAAGCGCTGTGGATACCGCATCCTCTGTACTCCTATTGTTACGGTAGGCAAATTGGTGAGGATCCAGTGTGGGGGGCAGGCATGTCTTGAGGTGTGCCAGTACCAGTCGCTCAAAGCACTTCATAGCTATGGGCGTGAGTGCTACAGGGCGGTAGTCATTCAGGCACATTGGTGATGAGTGTTTCGGCACTGGCACTATGGAAGTGGTTTTGAAGCATGCTGGCACTGCTGCCTGGGCAAGGGACAGGTTGAAAATATCCATGAAGACCCCTGCCAGCTGTTCAGCACATGCTCTAAGGACACGTCCAGGGATGCCATCAGGGCCAGCAGCCTTATGAGCATTGATGCGGCTTAGTGCGTTATGAACCTCCGTGTGGGTGAGTGTGATGGTATGGCAGTCATCAGAGGGTAGGGTTATGGTGGACTTTTCCTTGTTGTCCTTGTCAAAGCGAGCGTAGAAGTCGTTCAGCTCATTGAGGAAGGACATATCCATGGCTGTCTGTGTGGAAGTGCCGCACTTATACTCAGAAATGGCCTGGATGCCCAGCCACATACGTCGGGGGTCAGAGTTGACAAAGTGCCCCTCCACCTTCAGTTTGTAGCTAAGCTTGGCCTTGTTGATGCCCCTCTTCAGTTCTGCCCTGGAAGTACTGTAGGCCTGTGTGTCACCTGATCTGAAGGCATTGTTACGTGCCTTTAGCAGAAGCCGCACTTCCCTGTTCATCCATGGTTTCTGATTCGGGTACGTTATGATCCGCTTCTCCGTGGTAACACTGTCAATTGTGGTGCTGATGTGTTCCAGTACTGATTGTGTGTAGTAGTCAATGTTTATTTGTGAGTCGAAGGTGGCCTGAGAGGCAAACATGCTCCAGTCTGTGTCCTTAAACCTGTCCTGGAGTGTAGAGTCAACCCCCGCTGGCCACACTTTGATGATCTTCACTGTTGGTCTCACACGGTTGATAAGTGATGAGTATTTGGGGGTGAGAAACAAAGAAAGGTGATCAGACTGTCCCAGGTGGGGGAGGGGTGTAGCTATGTAGGCTCCAACAATGTTAGTGTAAACATGATCCAAGGTTTTATCCCCTCTGGTATGGCAGGAGACATGTTGGTGAAATTTAGGTAGCACCGTCTTTAGGTTGGAGTGGTTGAAATCACCTGCTACAATAAATGCAGCCTCAGGGTGAGCAGCTTGTTGTTTGCTAATGGCTGCATAGAGTTCTTTCATAGCAAGCTTAGCATTAGCATCCGGTGGGATATATACAGCTGTTATTATAGTGGAGGTGAACTCCCTCGGCAGATAGAATGGTCTACACTTAACCATGAGATACTCAAGGTCAGCTGAATAGTGTTTTCCAACAATGACAGAGTTTGTACACCAAGCCTTGTTAATATAAATGCACAATCCTCCGCCTCTTGTCTTACCGGAATCATCAGCTGTTCTGTCCGCCCGGAGAATGTGGCGCCCGACTAGCTCTATAGCATCGTTAGGTGTACCGCTGTGTAGCCATGTTTCTGTGAATATCATGATGTTACAGTCCAGTATTCTCCTATTGTCGGTGATCCAAAGTCGCAACTCGTCCATTTTATTCGCCAGGGACCGCACATTAGCAAGGAAAATACTAGGTAAGGATAGCCGATGTGGTGTTAGCCTTAGCTTAGCTGTTAGCCCTCCGCGTTTCCCCCGCCTTTGTTTACGGTCTCTGCGCCGTCTTCGAGTATTTCCGGTCGGCCGGGTAGCCTGCGAAGCGTCGGATGTTCTTCTTATCTCAGGGATGAGATGAAGGTTGCTAATAAAACAGTCCGAGTTGTGTAGATCAATATCCAAAAGCTCTTGTCGGCTGTAGGATGTAAAAGCGAAGCTGTTCTGAACGAACAGACCCGAGATGAGCAGGAATAACACTGCTATTTTGCAAAATCTGAAGAGACGCTGAGCCTCGCGTGACGCACGCGCCGCCATAGTAAAGTGGTTGGTTGCTTGTGCTTTAACAAGTTGACCTGGCAGGGATCAAAGTACATGTACTGTGCAAGGCATGTACATGGTCCACTGAGAAAAGAAGAGTGTTCATGCCACACCTTGCAGAGGAACATTCTTTCCTCTGTATGTCCTGGAGTCCTATGCAGTCTGGGCAAGATCGGGGGGAAAAAAAACGCAGTCATTGATTACAAGCACAAGAAGGTACGCGAATGAATATGAATAATGTTGCATCCGTGCCACAATGTTTTCTGAAATGTACTATAAGGTCATAAAATGAATAATTCCAAATATCATATATACCTATGTCTCTGTTTTTTTGTCAGTGTGGCTTTGACATAACGGGCCTTAAGGTGCATACTAATTCAGCATAAGCAGGAACACTCAATAAAATTGAATAAAAAAAAAATCAAGTGATAATGAGATACGAATAAGGCAGATTTGCCAGCGTTTATGTGTCAGCTTTTATCCAACCAGATCAGAGAATTTCCAGTATGATTGTCTCAAAACACCACTCACATCTACAGTTATTCCCAGTTGCAGATAAAAAGTAACAGTGTCAGATCCCTGGGGGGCGGTAGTATGTATTGTGATCGTGAAAAAAAAATGGTAACTTTTACAAGTACTATACATTTACAGTGGCTGTTACAAACACAAATCAAATGTATGCGTTTATTGTATAATATTAACAATAAGAGCAACTCACTACTCAAAACAGTAAATATACAAGGCAGTCAGGATTTAACTGGGGGACTCTTGATTATAAGTCAGCAATTCCTACTGCTGCACCATGGAAGCTATTGTACCATCCTTGAACTTTTTGTGAAAGTGTTTATTTGATCTTTGCACTTCAGGCTTTACACATTATATAGTTTATGTCTACAGTTTGTCATTTATTACTAAAATATGAAAAACGTTTCAGTTTTAACGATGTAGTTTTTGGTTAAGTTAAATGCACTTTTTTTGTTTAAAGACTATGTGCACTTTAGTTTGTATAGTTTAATGTATTTCTTTTTTATTGTGATGGTCACACTAATATAAAAACATCTGATTATTTTCAAATTCATATGTTTCACTGGTTATTTTAATTTGATTATTATTAATTTTAATCGTGTTAATGCAGCGACATCAGGGTGACATTCACAGGTTGACAGATGTGAGCAGATGAGGTAAGACATGCACTGGAGCCCAGAACAGGATGTGCAACCACAGGTCGCAGGCATCAAAATAGTGAGGCATGAAATAATTGTGACTAATCGAAAAATAAATCGAACGATTATTCGACTACCAAAGTAATCATTAGTTGCAGCCCTAGACACTAACTTGCCATTAATGCCTGTGTGAAACACTTTTTATAAAATACATCCACAGTGAAAGTCAATAAAGAATGAACCTGAACTTATAGCAGAATAAAAATACATGAGAACTGTAAAATAAAATTGTTTTTTCAAGACTTGTCTGAATAGTGAATAGAAAAATACTAGTCCTTACTAGCATGTAAGAACCTTGAATAAGTCAGAATACAAGAGAACACACAATTATGAGCATAAATGAAACACATATTTCTAGTTATATTGGGGAAAAGTTGATAGTGAGTGACATGATTGTAATTGCACAATATAAATCAGTGTGGCATTGTTTGAATTTTAACTGCAAGGGTAATCAAAAAAAGGAGGAGTAGGGAGGGAGGAATTGGAGTGGCAATAGTAAAAGACAAGAAGCTGAAAGGCAGTCTGCTGCTTAATGGATTCAAAGCACAGCTGACCAACTAGGTGAAAAAAAAACCTGGAGCACTGAAGCAGGAAAAAAAGCTGTAGATGACATTAGGTCAAAATGCCATATTCACCAAACGGGAAGGATGGGTGCTGGATTCAACAGAAAAGAAAATTGTGGCAGAAGTGAAAGGAGTTGCCGATTGTAAGGGAAGGGTTGGTGTAAATGTAGATTATCAAAGGGAAGTGAAGGATGAAGCATCTGGTGCAACATCTAACAATTTCTATTTGTTTGAATTTGCCAGGTATTCAGTCACATAACTTGTCAAATATTTTCATTACTGAAAAGCTGTAAGAAATATCAGAAAAAAGGAAAGAAGCAGGCAGAGCAGTGGCATTGGGGTTAGACAGATCATGTAGAGATAAGATGCAAAGTGAACAAACTGATCAGGGCTGAAGAATAAAAGAAATTCAAATGTACTGAATCTCTTCTGGAAAAAATAAAAAAAACTTATTTGCCACAGCAAAGCAGCAAATAACTGTTCCAACAAGGAGTGAATGCAGCTCAAATGTCTTATTCATGTCTGACACCAGAAGAGACATGACACTGGCCAGCACATTCTGCACTGAGATTTTTGTTCAGTTCAGTGCTGTTGAACAGAGGACTAAATTGTCATTAGATGGCTTAGTAAGAGGCTGTGGATAGCATAGTCTGTTCAGTCCAAATCAGGGTGTTACTGAAACCCTCATCAGCACATGCAGAGTGAAAAATTATAACAATTATGAAAATGAATAAAAATAAATGAATTAATATGCAAAAGTGCAGCAAGCAATGATAACCTAGATCTATGTAGCAATTATGGTGATGACCAAACAATCATTGCTTAATATTTTAATGATAATGCAATAAATGAAAGCTGATTTCACTGTCCTCTGACACACACCAAAAGTTGTAACACCCCAAATCCGATTGTACCATCTTTAATTAACACAGGAGGCTTTACTGTCATGTGCTTTATGGAACTTATAAGAATATGTGCAAAGTAAAACAGGTGTTGATGTATTATTGCTTTTGGAAGTTACAGTTTTGCTTTATGAATTGTTTTAAGTGATTGCTAAAAATGACAGAATATTCAAATGTCTTAAAGCTTTTCATGTTTATGTACCTTGATCTATTTACAAAGGATGTAACATTCTGTATGATATTGTAATATATTACACACCAACAAAATTTGATTAATTGCAGGTTGAAATGATTGCCTGTTTTCATTTACAAGTGCTTTAATCTTATGAGAGTTGATTACTTATTTCATATTAACAAACCTGTTTTAATGTAAATAGTCTTTTAAATGACTCAACTCATTCATTTTCAGACACCTTTTTGGGGACTCAGGAAATTCCTTAATAATCAATTTTCAAGCCCATTTCATCCAATTACAGAATCGTAGGGGGTCAAAGTCTATCCTTTGATAGACTATCCCTAAAACCATTGGGTATTAGGGAGCAATCAGCTAAGAACACTGTGTAAATTACCTTTTTTAAATTAAATTTATTCAGTAAAAAAAGTGCTGATCTGTTTCATTTTATATATAAACTAGCAAAATACCCGCTTTTCGCAGCGGAGAAGTAGTGTGTTAAAGAAGTTATGAAAAAGAAAAGGGAACATTTTAAAAATAACGTAACATGATTGTCAATTTAATTGTTTTGTGACTGTTATGAGTGTTGCTGTCATCAAGGATTTGATTATCATTATTTCTTTGAGGATGTGTTGCGTTCAAGTTACATTCCGTATTTGTCAACCGTTGTAAAGATATCAGGTTTCATTCATCGATTCCTTTCTTACTGCATCAATAAACAGCTCGTCTTCCTCTTTATTTGAGACATCACACACTGCATGCACGGGTTTTTTTTTACACTGTCTTCCTTTAGCTGGACATTGACTTTTTCCACCGTGTGCTTTGTTTCCGCAGTAGCTGCACTTATGAATATGCTTGTATGCGTCACTCACTTCATATTCTTTTGCTGCCTTCTCAATTATGTAATGCTTTTTTGTTCAGCGCTCTTTGGAGCTCTTGCTTTTTGTCTGCGTACTGCGTTCACAGTCAGTTCACGTTAGCCACTCGGACTACATGCATCGAAGGTTCTCAGCTGTGCTTGTGCTATTCTGTGCGATGTCCATGGCTTTATTTAATGTTAGCTTAGAAACTTAAACGTTTCTCTCGCAGTTTCGCTGAGTTTTTGCCAAACACCACCCTGACCATCTCATCTTCGTTTCCATAAGCACAGCCCTAAACCCACGAATAATTAGCGGTAGAGTGTTTCTATTGGATTGCCGCTGACGGATGGCCTTATATAGGCAGGCACTCAATTACGTGGGAGGCGTGACGATGAGAGACGCAACTCCACCTCACACAGCGATCGAGCTGCAGGCTATGGTCGGTATATATGTACATAAGTAGGTTCCAGTTATGACTGTTACGCGTAGAATTTCGAAATGAAACCTGCCTAACTTTTGTAAGTAAGCTGTAAGGAATGAGCCTGTCAAATTTCAGCCCTTTACCTACACGGGAAGTTGGAGATTTAGTGCCTTTTATTAGTATAGACTAGCAAAATACCCGCGCTTCGCAGCGGCGAAGTACTGCATTAAAATTTTTATTAATAAGAAAATGTAACCTTTTTAAACTAAGGGAAAATATGCCAATAATTATTTATTAAGGATCTCTTTGTATACCACATTGTGAGTTCGGCCATCCGGTTGTAACATGACCAAGCTGTGCGCTGAGCTTACTCTTGAGCATGTAACTTACAGTTGGCCATGTGAACAGTAATCTTGTCTCAAATCTCACAGCTTGGATTGCTGCTGTCATAATCAGTTTGAGGTTCATGGTTTGTTTCAATTACGACAGTATTTGCAGGACTTGTGTTGAAGTGACATTCGGCATCTGTCAAGCGTTGTAAGCTTACAACCGGTTTCATCGATAACTTCACATCCAGCTTTTGAGAGTTTAAACATTCATAAACATCAAAGTGTCCACTACTGAAATCGTCACCTGTGACTGTAAGATGTTTAAGAGGCATTGGCGGTTGTCGAAAGGTGTAAAATATTTGACCATTTCGGTACACTTGAAAGCACCAACCGAACAATTCAGCGGCAGCCATCAACTCACATGCAGAACCATAGGTGAAGGGCTTAAGCATTTCACTCTTCTAGTGCTCCTGTGTAGTATAATTATCTCCTGTACCGTCATCAGTCCACACCTTGAACCTGTCCCAGTCATTCAATACATAAGACACAATGTTCTTCCGGATATCAAGAGTGAGCCTGATATGGCCGTGCAATATGTAACACAGAGAATGGAAAAGGTAGGTGCCATCTCCGGGCAAGGAAACCACTCGGTAAGTGACAGTTCTTTGATCGATGGTGATTACCTCGATAGACATGGTAATGGGGGTTGGAATGATGAAGGAAATGGGTACCTGAGTAACGTAAAGTAAGTGTAAAATACCTATACAATAACTATAATTGTAATAAACAAACAATAAAACAGCGGAGAAGCCGTGGATTAAACAAAAAGGCTGTAGTTATCAGCAGGGAGAAGTGAATCCCGTGGCGAAGCAAGGAAGGGAATGTAGAGACTGGAGCGATGGACGGCCTTATATAGGCAGGCAGCCAACAACGTGGGAGGCGTTGGGATGGGGGACCCAACGCCGCCTCACATGGTGACCAAGCTGCAGGCTATGAACGTATATATGTACGTAAGTAGGATTCAGTTAGCGTTGGGAACCCGTGTACCAAATTTCTTGAAGATGGGCCCATAAGTAACAAAGACTGTTGAAAAGTTCAATATGGCGGCCGACAGTGGCATCATACCACTGAAATAAGTACGTACATTGGTTTCGGTTAGTGCAGGGAAGCCGCCTACCAAATTTCGAGAAGATGGGGCCATAAATAAGAAAGTTCAACATGGCGGACGTTGTTGAACGTTATGACCGTTACGTGTAGAATTTCGAAATGAAACCTGCTTAACTTTTGTAAGTAAGCTGTAAGGAATGAGCCTGCCAAATTTCAGCCTTCTACCTATACGGGAAGTTGGAGAATTAGTGATGTTGGAATATTCAATATGGTGGCTGACAGTGGCGTCATACCACCGAAATAAGTACGTACATTGGTTTTGGTTAGCTCAGGGAAGCCACCTACCAAATTTCGTGAAGATGGGGCCGTAAATAAGAAAGTTCAACATGGCGGACGTTGTTGACCGTTATGACCGTTATGCGTAGAATTTCGAAATGAAACCTGCTTAACTTTTGTAAGTAAGCTGTAAGGAATGAGCCTTCCAAATTTCAGCCTTCTACCTATACGGGAAATTGGAGAATTAGTGATGTTGGAAAATTCAATATGGCGGCTGACAGTGGCGTCATACCACCGAAATAAGTACGTACATTGGTTTCGGTTAGCGCAGGGAAGCTGCCTACCAAATTTCGTGAAAATGGGGCCATGAATAAGAAAGTTCAATATGGCGGATGTTGTTGATCGTTATGACCGTTACGCGTAGAATTTCGAAATGAAACCTGCTTAACTTTTGTAAGTAAGCTGTAAGGAATGGGCCTACCAAATTTCAGCCTTCTACCTACACGGGAAGTTGGAGAATTAGTGACGTTTGGAAAATTCAATATGGCGGCCAACAGTGGCGTCATACCATCGAAATAAGTACGTACATCGGTTTCGGTTAGTGCAGGGAAGCCGCCTACCAAATTTCGTGAAGATGGGGCCATAAATGAGAAAGTTCAACATGGCGGACGTTGTCGACCGTTATCGACCGTTATGACCGTTACGTGTAGAATTTTGAAATGAAACCTGCTTAACTTTTGTAAGTAAGCTGTAAGGAATGAGCCTGCCAAATTTCAGCTTTCTACCTACATGGGAAGTTGGAGAATTAGTGATGAGTCAGTCAGTCAGTCAGTCAGTCAATCAGTCAGTCAGTCAGTCAGTCAGTGAGTGAGTGAGGGCTTTGCCTTTTATTATTATAGATACCATTAAGTACAATGTTCTACAAAAATGAATGATTTTGCTGTGCAAACTTACTAAAAACAGTGACAATAAGTTGGAGCATGAGTTTGAATGAATAGTAAGTAATCTTACTGACAGACCTCAGTATGTGTGTCTTGGGAACTACAGGTCTGACATTGTGGTCAGCAGCACAGGAGCGCCGCAGGGGACTGAACTTTCTCCGATCCTGTTCAGCCTATATACATCAGACTTCCAATACAACTCGGAGTCCTGCCGCGTAAAAAAGTTCGCTGACGACACTGCTATCATGGGCTGCATCAGGAGTGGGCAGGAGGAGGAGTATAGGAACCTAATCAAGAAATGTGTTAAATGGTGCAAATCAAACCACCTACAACTGAACACCAGCAAAACCAAAGAGCTGATGGTGGGTTTTAGGAGGCCCAGGCCTCCCCCGGTCCCGTGATTATCAGAGGTGACCGTGTGCAGAGGGTACAGACATATAAATACCTGGGAGTGCAGCTGGATGATAAATTGGACTAATTTCCAATACTGATGCTCTGTGCAAGAGAGGACAGAGCCAACTATACTTCCTTAAAAGGCTGGCGTCCTTCAACATCTGCAATAAGATGCTGCAGATGATCTATCAGATGATTGTGATGAGCGCCCTCTTCTACGCGGTGGTGAACTGGGCAGGCAGCATAAAGAAGAAGGATGCCTCACGCCTGGACAAACTGGTGAGGAAGGCAGGCTCTGTTGTAGGCACAGAGCTGGACAGTTTGACATCCGTGGCAGAGCGATGGGCACTGAGCAGGCTCCTGTCAATCATGGAGAATCCACAGCATCCACTGAACAGTATCATCTCCAGACAGAGGAGCAGCTTCAGCAACAGACTGCTATCACTGTCCTGCTCTAGTAACAGACTGAGGAGATCGCTCCTCCCCCACACTATGCGACTCTTCAATTCCACCCGGGGGTTAAACGTTAACATTATACAAAGTTATTGTCTGTTATACCTGCCTTGCACTCTCCACCCTGCATTTTTTAACTTGCACTGCATTTTTATCACTCTTTAATATTGCTTTTATCAATATGCTGCTGCTGGAGTATGTGAATGGGATTAATAAAGTATCTATCTATCTATCTATCTATCTATCTATCTATCTATCTATCTATCTAATAAGTCTTTCTAAACTAGCTAAGCACTAATTTCCTTACCTACAGTATGACTGATTCAGGCCAATAGAACCCTGATAACTTGGAACAATTTTCCAGATATATAGTGGACCTATATGGCAATGCAAATAATACTACTTACTTGAATTTGCGGCCACATCAGATCCTGTTCATCCTTTAATGAAATGCTATAGCCATCTTTAACAGCATATATTTGAAATGGACAATCTGAGACCAAACCATCAAGTAATCCATTTTATTAGCTTGCTTTATCTGTTATGAGGTTGTGCGGAACTGAAGGCTATTCTGCTATAACCAAGGTAAAGACAGTATCCAAACATGGATGGGGCACCGGTTCGTCAAAGTCGCACGAACTGGACCAATAAAGAGCCAACAATTAATATGCATATATTTCTGAAGCAGGAGGAAACCACAGAAAACACATACAAACACAGGGAGAATACTCAAACTGTAGACTGCAAATGAGCCAACTATATATCTTATGTCCCAGAAACAAGCCACTAGACATCAGTGCTGTCCACTAGCAAGCTAAATTTGCAGGTACAGTGGAACCTTGGGTCACGAACATAATTCATTCCAAAACTCTGGTCGCAACCCGATTTGGCCGTAGCCCAAAGTAATTTCCCCCATAGGATTGTATATAAATACAATTAATCCGTTCCAGACTGTACGAACTGTATGTAAATATATTTTCTTTAAAGATTTTTAAGCACAAAAATGGTTAATTATACCATAGAATGCACAGTGTAATAGTAAACTAAATGTAAAAACATTGAATAACACTGAGACAAACACCCAGGCTCCCTGCTCAGCAGCTTGCTTGTTCTCTCTCTCTCTCGCACTCTCTCTCTCTCGCTCTTGCTTTCTCTCTCTCGTGCTTGTGCTCTCTCGCTCCCTCCTGCACTGGCTTTCTTCTCCTGCTTCCTGCTTCTCCTATAACCTCCCATTCTTTCCTGTTCTCTTCTTTTTCCCTTTAGCCGACTCGCGCTTCTATTTATGAAGAGGACGTGATGGTTGTGGCAATCAGCAGCTCCTGGGAACAATTACGGATGTGGCCCGCTTCTCACCTGTGCACTTAGGTGAGAAACACCCACATCACAAACTCCTCAGGAACCGCTTCGGCCACACACCACCATGCCCCCTCGCTAAGCCATGAGTGTGGTGATTATTTATTAAAACTGGTCTTTTTGACAGGAGCTGTGGACCTGCTATACCACAGGTGGAAGCTGGGTTGAGAGGAGGTTACAGTTTTGAGGGAGAGTCCTTCTGCGTGATGCACCGAGAACAATGTACAGTACAGGGAGAGACTAAACACGTGCAGAAATCATCGGCGCGTACAAACCAGAAGGGAAATGAAACAGAGCACAAAGAGTTCACAGCAAATGCACAGGGAGAGACTGAACACGTGCGGAAATCATCGGCACGTACGAACTGGAAGGGAAACTGGCTTGTCCGTCAACCGAGTGTGTGGTCGTGAACAGATGCAAAAGTTTGGCGAACTTTTTGGTCGTAACCCGATTTGTACGTGTTCAGAGACATTCGTGAACCGAGGTTCCACTGTATTTGATACTTCCTTCTGGAAAACAAAAAATATATTGGGTTATCACTTTTCATAAACAGAAAAGAGATGAAATATTAAATTAAAAAAACAAGTTACTGCTTTCTACCAACATTCTTCAAAAATTATTTTGACCCCTAATCTTTCTGACCTTTCAATAACAGAAAACTTTTGCCTTTTTATAATCTATAGATTAGAGCTGATGAAGTGCTGTGTGATAAAATGATCCACTAAGTTTGAAATATTTCCATACTGCATAAAAGTACTGATCTGCACAGACAGGTGGAGTTTATTAAAATAGTTCCAATAAACAGCAAAATATCAGCTTAAATCTAATAAAGGCAGTTAATAAATACCATAAACATTGTTTCTTTATTACTTGAAAGCTGACTACATTTTAACCTGAAACTGAATTAAAATGAAATGCTACAAACAACAGTCTATATTAGTAAACAGCTTTTACTGAAAACTCTCAGTCAAATCTGCTAATCTTTGTGAAGTTGTAACAAACCTGATATTGTGACTTCCATTCAGTCCAGTGTATCCAAAATGCCGTCTGCACATCAAGTTTCACTTATTTCTTAATAGCTTCCTGTTTTCTAAGACATCACTACTGCCGGAATTCATATTAACCTATGGTTGGTCCCTATAATGGTCTTTTATGTAATTTATCAGGTAAGATGAACCATACACTGTTATTATCATTACAGTTAGAAGGATGCTGCCTTGCTCATTTTAAACTTCCATTTTCCAATCTCTCACTGCAATTATTTTTAATAAGCTGGAACAGATCAACTGTAGATTTGCAAAGCCCTAGAAGCTTAAAGAATTGTTCACAAAAGATGAAACATGCATAACACTTTGCCTAGAGAGTCTAGATTTCATTTATTTATTTTGGTTTCGTGTCAGTGGAAATATTTTTCTATTTTCTGAGTGCAGGTAAACAAAAGATTTACATCTGCCAAAAACAACTGAATTTTTAACACCTGTGTAGTTTACACATATAGGTTGTCTTGGATAAGGTGATGCTAATAACCAAACAAATAAGAACATTTCAAAGCCACTTACAGATCAATACCTTATTTAAAAATACCCAAACACATATACAGCAAGTGCTTTTTAAGAAACATGAGTGGATTTATCCTAAATCACATATTCGATTATCTCTATAAATACACAAAAACAGATATACATTAAAATAAAGAAATCATACACGCAGCACGTTTGTTATTTGTTATGTGCAGTAGAAACGTCTTGTGCCAAGTGTTGGTGTATGGCAGATGCAACAGCAAATCTATTTATAGTGGTGAGGAACAGAGAGGGAAATATTCTGCTAGTGGGTCAGTTTAAAGCATGAATGTAGTTTCTGGAGACTTGTGGGTATAACTGCAACTAATGCCATCAGTTAAGTACATGTCAAACTACTTATTGATATTTTAGATTAAAATCAACATGAATAAATAAAAAATACCCTTCATATGAATATATAAGCATTTTCAATCAGCCTATGCATATACCAATAAAGTTATTAGAATTTAGTATTCAGTGTAATGTGTACAGTTCAAACTTTGCACATAAGGACGTTGTTTTATTAAATGGCCAGGGGTACTTACTCATAAAATGTAGTCCATCCATTTTCATCACTTTTTGTTGCTAGAAGACCAGAATTTCCATGGTAAGTCATCATTGCCAATTCATGCCCTTGAGCAGTAATACTTTTGAGAGCATTGTTTGTGCCAATGGTCAACCAGTATTCCTGGCCATCTGGCACTACCAGCCAAAGTGGCATTCCTGTGCCATCCCTGGTGATTTTTAGAGTATTTCCATTATTATCAGTAATAAAGCTGATATCACCATTGCCAGTATAGGTAATATTGTAGAGGTAGTCTCCAGTGATTAGACTCTGAGTGTAGATGTGGCTGCCATTAGTGTCAAAAAGATACAGTTCTCCATCAATAGGGGATGAAACCTCATAAAGGTTATGTGGGTTGAGAAATGGCTTATTCTTGCGGACATAGCGGATTCTGATATTCCCCAGATCTGCAATGAATAGCTCTCCTTCAGGTGAAACAGCGAGGGAAAGAGGTGCATTCAGTTTGGCATCCTTGGCATATCCATCATCGCCAGAATAGCAGTCACAATTAGCATCATTTTTGCAGTCACACCCACTCGGTGCTCCAGCAACCAATGAGATTTCACCGTTGGTTGTCACCTGCCTTACACGATTTATCTTTTTCTCATCTGACTCAGCAATATAAAGAATGCCACTGTGAGATAGAGCCAGTGCTGTCGCAGACTCCAGAGTGGCATGCACAGCCACCTTACTGAGGAGAAAGTGGTCAATGCCTGGCACTTGGCAATGCATAGGTCTCCCAGCCACAATGCGCACCTGGTGGTTTTCAGAGATCTGAAGCACAACATTGTTGTCCAACACATACAATGAGTTATCCATGGGACTGACAGCAAGATCAGTAGGCCATTCTAGTCGCACCTGTGAAGAAAAAAAAATATTTTACAGTTTCACTACACTTACATTATACAGTACCTACAAATAGAATACTTTTTGTGTATAGCAAAAATATACAATATGCAAGAAAAATACACTAGCTAATCTCAACCAGGGTCACAGTTAACCTGATTGGAGGAGGATAACTGTTTTATGTCTGAGGGGGGACCCAAAAAAATGGAATTATCTTCTAGAGGGTGGGCCCCCTCTTAGTACATGCTTCCCCTGGTAGGTGAACATTCTAGAAACGCTTCTGCATTAGCGCACCAACTGGTGTTGTTGTGAAATTCTGCGTTTGGCAACAGTGATTTTTTTTAAGACTCTTTCAACTTGTTTGCCTATTTTGTGATGCTTGATTTATACAAACAAAGTGCGGCAGTGGAATTTCGTTTCCTGTTAAGAGAAAAATGTGGAGGAAATAGTTGTTATGCTACAAACAGTCAAACGGTCAACCAAGGCTTTTATCTGTATGATTTTAAAAGGTTGTGTCAGGATTTGAGGAAGAAACGTCCCCAGTTGTGGCAAAAAGGTGACTGCTTCTTCCTCGGTTCCATTATGACAATGCAGTTGCAACACCGTGCTGAGTGGTCAGCAAAAACAGAGTACATCAAACAGAGAATACTTTGAAAGTGACAAAAGTTTGAAAGTGTAAAAATAAATACATGATTTTTTTATAAACAAATTTCGTTTTTTTTTTGGGTCACCCCTTGTATTTAAAAATGCAAAAATAAATAAATAAATCCACTAAACAAACTAACAAACACCACAGACTGTTGAAAGGTTAACCATATGGGTATGTTGTGTTGGCTGAATAAATAAATGAAATACAAATTTCCCATTATTATTTTTTGTTTTTCAGTCACAATTTCTGAAACACGGAAATGAAATAAAACAGCTGGAGATCAAAGCTTGAACGAGAAAATCAAGCATCTTGATCAGAGAAAAAGCAACATAAGCAGCCAAAATTACACCACACTGTTAAGTGCATTTTAACATACTGTATACCAATAATTGGCTTTTAAACTTGTTTTAGGCTTCCTCTTTCTGATTTTTGACACCCTGTAGGCTCTCATCTGATTCAAAATAACCTCAGAAACTACTTTTCAATCTCAGTTTATTGGAAAAAATCAACAGGAATGTCCCTTTGAAAGGAAAAGAGAACATTCATCTTGGCATGGGGTTAAACTCTTGTCTTTATAAACCAAACAGAAACACTACCCAAAGTATTGATATATTTAATGGAAAAGTTCTGCATTCCTAGTTTTTGCACCAATACATTTTAGTTTCTAAGTTGCTTAAATATATGCTTTGCTTTAACTGACAATCTTAACCATAACATTTTGCATTAATACCCACACACATACGGAAAAAGATTAACAGGGTAGGAGGGGTACAAAAGAACTGTGGAACAGCTTACAAATGACATACATATGGAAGGCATACGTCTGTAAATTTCCTGTAAAAACCAGTAGGAATGGGCAAATAAGAGTGAGAAAGAGCTTTCAGGAAATAGGTTATGTGAATGCCCAGTCGATTCTGGGTTTTCTGCTGTGTATGATAAAACTCTGGACGTCTGAACACTGTATGGGCTCTTTAGTTATAAGCCTTAGAGTACAGAGTATAGAGACTTATGAAAGATATACTTGTTGACCCTGGAAAAATATTTCTGCAGTCCAGAAGATTTACGGGAAAGACCTACAAGCAGCCTCAGATTGGAAGTTGTACAACGTAACTGATTTGGAAGACAGAGTGGATGGGAATTTCTAGAGAGGGAAATAAAAAGAAATCATTTTGGTATTTTTTTTGGTTGGGCAAATAGGTATACTATATCCAGGACAACAAAAAAAAAGTGAAAATGTTTGGTTATTACTTCCAGTGCAACAGCAAATTTTTTCATTATTGTTTCCATATCTGAAACTTTATTGAGAGCCCTTATTTATTTGAATCCTTTATATAGGAGCTAGACAGGAAATTAGTAAGGGTTAGATCTTATGTTACTCAGTGCAATGGTGGAAAAAGGAAGGATCCTCCATATGACTCGTTCTCAAAGACAGTATGGTCAAGACATATGATTGTTTCCATTGTGGGGAGTCAAGCAGTCCTATCTCAAAATATTTCAAGACCAAAGGGGGGCATATTTTTTTTTAACAATGGCCTGCTACCTTAAAATATTCTTAGAGAATATTTGGTACAGTTTAGGAACTGCTTTGAATACAAGTACAGAATGCACTGAATGCACAAGATGTTGATTTTTACTATATGCAAACCTAGTTACAGGTTTAATCATGGTTTGCCTGCATTTTTGATTTAAATAACCTTCTTTTATTTTTTAAGCTCTTGATACCTATTTTTATTATAAAGATGCTATGTAACAGTACTCTTCACTTTTATATTGAACTGGAAAAACCAAGAGTTGTGCAGTGAAATCCAACATTGTGATGAAAAAGTAATAAGCAATTATAATGGTAAAATAAAAAGAATAAAGAATATTATTTCTTAAGATGGCATACTTAATATATTATCTGATTTCCCCATGGTTTTAAGAGCATTATTTACAGCTGTGATAAAGTCTTTTGAGAGACTGGTGATGGGACATAGTAAACACAATATTCCAGACCATCATGGTCACCTTCACTATGCATATTTTCACTACCGGTTTAGAGGTAATTCCACATACCTTTCACTTCATACCATCCTGGCACATATGGGTAATACAAACTAAAAGAAAAACTTAAAATGTGCAGATTAGTAGCAAAACATCCACTATGCAAAGTAACTCTGCAGGGAAGTGTGCTGAGCCTCCTTCTGTGCTCTTTTTTTCACCTATGAATGTGTGGTCAAGCAAATATCCAACTTTGTCATTTGAAATTATTCTGATGACACCTGATTATCAATGATGATAAGATAGCTTACAATGATGTCACCAATCTGCTGACTCAGAGACACTAGGACAACTATCGCACTCTTAGTGTTAGCAGAACCGAAGAGCTGGTCGGAGTTGCTCTGAGGCTAAGGATCTGCGCTGGTATCCCGAAGGTTGCCGGTTTGAATCCCCATCACTGCCAAAAGAGATCCTACTCTGCTGGGCCCTTGAGCAAGGCCCTTAACTTGCAATTGCTCCAGGGGTGTTGTACAATGGCTGACCCTGCGCTCTGACCCCAAGGGGTATGCAAAAACTAACAAATTCCTAATACAAGAAATTGTATAAGGCGAAATAAAGAACAAAAAAAATAAAATAAAATAGACCTCAGACAGTGTAAAGCAGACCACATTATCATCTACATCTCTGGAAATGATGTTGAAAAAGTGAGTAGCTTTAATTTTTTGGAGTGGCTATCACTAATGAACTGAAGATGACTCAACACATTTTGGCTCTTGTAAAAAGGCTCACCAACACATTTACTTCCTTTGACATTTGAGGACAGTTTACATTTATCCATCTGAGCTCACAAATGTCTACAGGCGCATAGTGTAGTCCATCCTTGCTGGCTGCATCACATCTTGTTATGATACTCGCTCAGCTCAATATTATAAAGCATTGCAAAGGTTGGTGAAATCAACAGAGAATATTACCGGCCCAGACCTGCCATCTATTCAAGACATATACAACACTCCCCGCAATAGAAAGGCAAACATTGTAATTGAAGACCTCCTTTATTCTGCACAGTCACTTTTCTAACTCCTTCCTTAAGGCAAACTGTACAGGGCCAGTGGCACTCACACCTGTAATTCACTGACAGTTTCACCCCACAACTCATAAGGTCGATAGACAGTCAATAATAAAAACAAAGTTGTAATACAACAAACATTGTGAATGTGTGTGTGTATATATATAGATATATAGATATGTGCTATATTATGTAAACTTGTTTTATTTCATTGTACTATGTACACATGACAAAAAACCTGATTTGAGGCAGAGCTACTGAATATTGGTGAATACTGTTACAGTATCAAAAGTTTTAGGGATTCTGCTAAGCTTCAAAATACATTTTTTACCTGGGTATTTTCAGAAAATACTATTTATACTCTACTTGTAACATAATATAAAGTACAAAATGTTCTTTGGTAAAGAACATGGTAACCTTGCAAGAATGTATTTAGTGAAATGATGATAAGCCAAAGTATGACTCAAAATGGCAAGAATTGGCCTTGCAATATAAAAGAAATATTTACAAGTGGTATAACACCTCAAAAAACATTTTTAATAGTAGGACACTGAAAGATGAAATTCAAAAGACAGTTGGTAAACAATCATAAGCCATGGACCTCACAGGGGAGGAATACATTTAGTTTGTCTTTACATTATTATAGAAGAGCTATGTTCAAAAACAATTATTTTGTACTGTATGTTAGGGATAATTTCAATATTTTTAAGAACAACTAAACTGGGTAAAATACAAACCTATTCACTAAAATGGAAATATTGAAGTACTGAGTGATATGTTCAAGGAAAACTGACTTTAATCTAAACAAGAGATAATACAAGGCCTCAAGTGCTTAGATACTGCAAAAAGCAAAAGGCCAAACAACAAAATTTTATCTGCCTGAAGAGTTTAAATCTATTTTTAACCTCTACATTTTTATCCATTCATCCATTTCTGACCCTCATTTATCCAGTTCAGGGAGACAGGAGATCTTTGGTTTAAATTGTACAAACATAACATTTGTGTACAACTCATGTTATTTTTTAAAAAGGGTTCAAATTGAATTAAATCCTGGCAAGTCACAACTTACAAGATTCTACTGCTGCTGCACTGCAAACATTTGCTTTATCAAATTCTTATTTTTTCTTGAAATGGATTTCATGTTCCATTTATAACTTATTAGAAGGCAACCTGATAAATCCATCCATCCATTATCCAACCCGCTATATCTGATCTACAGGGTCACGGGGGTCTGCTGGAGCCAATCTAAGCCCACACAGAGCTCAAGGCAGGAAACAAACCACGGGCATGGCGCCAGCCCACCGCAGCAACCTGATAAATATAATGTTTAAATAACAAGGTTTGATTCAATACACAAAATGATAATAGTAATGCAGTAAAAAAATAACAATTAGTTATGAAACTTGATATGAAATATGAACTTAGTTTTTTCACATTTAATAGTTTAAGCTTCCTTAGAGTAATTCAGAAATTTAGAAAAGCAACTTGAAAGATTAGATGTGCCATTTATTGATAGCTAAAAATGATCTTCATCTCTGCATCTGTTTATACTGCATATAATGTGCATGTTGCTAAAAATGAGGAAGAATGAACATATTGACTAATGTTATATTGCAAATATACTTAAAATATAGCAGCTTATTCAGATGCTGAATCAATCTAAATTATTTTATAAATGGCTTCCATTTGAGTCTTCCACTGCACCGTTCACTACTACATCTTATCACCATTGTATTCTAGAAATCTCAAAACAGGAAAGGAGGAAGAAGAAAATATATAGAAATTATAATGTAAAATGGACATTTTGCCTTACTTACATGACCAAGAGCAGCATAATGACACAGCAGCATATTCCTTGGGTGAAATTTACATGAGATAATAACTATTCTTTTATTGACAAAATAGGGATAAATGAAGGCATAAGAGTTGCAAACACATGGGTGCAACTTCTTTATAGCTCCAGAGATGTATGTTCAAACTACTGTCCATGAGGATTGTGTATGCTGTCCTTTATGGCCATTGGCATTTTCTCTGGATACTTCAGCTACTTTCACATTAGCGAGATGTACAAATTAGGTTGATCAGCATAATAGGCCTCATAGAAGTGTATTTTTTGATCAACTGGTATTCTATGAATGAGGCTGAAAGGAGCTTGCTCCACATAAATCTGAAATTGAAAGAGAACTTTAGAAAACTGATGGAATGGAATGACAATATTTAAGGTAACGTATTTAATTTGAGATAACGAAGGCAGAAAAGCAGACAGTCAATATTTGCACTACTTTGCAAACTGACAGTGTTTGAAAACTTTTGTAACATCAGTAATATATTTCTGTGTTGCACTGAAATATGCTAACTTTGGATTTGTCATCTTTTCATGTGTAACTTGTTACATATTCTCACCTGGACAGTAAATGGTAGAGTATGACTGACTGCCACTGGCCCAGTCAGGCATACCTCTTTTAATTTATTCTGGTGGTGTAACTTCTGCATGGCAGAATAAAACTAATGCCGTTATTTAAGATTACTTTTGATAAGCCCTGCTATAGTTCATCTATCTGCCACACACATCTGGAAATCACACCAGTATACTTCCTATTATAAAACATATCATTTTACCTAATATCAAATGGCAAGCAAGCTCAAGATATATCCAATCCTTAGAGTGAATACCGAAAACCACATTTACTTTGGGACCAACAGGGGAATTTTCAATTTCTTAAAACCCATTTCTTGTCAACATTGCCAGTTAAATATTTCATGACCTCTAGTCCAGAGCTACCCAAGAGACCTGGCTGAAAGGGCTTACTTGCAGTTGTAAATGATGAAAGGATATTTCCCTTGCCACCATCACATGTAAAACAAGCCTGGCAGCCTGAACAAACCGCACCCACTCTAAAAAGGTAATAGCTCTCAGCTGGACCGGAACAAAGCCCTAGTTAATAGCCTAGAATTGAAAAAAGTATTAAAGAGTATTAGACAGGATTACTTGAAAACAATAAAATACGTTGGTTTGGCTCAGCTGAAGATGGTTCTATTACCTCCTCATAGTCATTTACTGTCTTTTCTTTAATTGTGCACCTCACTAAGTACCTAAAATCTGCTCCACCTAAACTGTGATGTTCATTTTACAAAATAGGTGTAAAAATCAAGTACTTCAAGCTGTATATTGTTACAAAAATTTAAAACTGTAAGAAAATTAGCCAGAAATAGGTAATGAATTTTCCAGTACGCACATACAGAATCCCACGTGTTTATGCTGATCAACATACACATTACTCATAGGACTTTATGACAATACTGGCATGTGTTGGACTCTATGGCAATTTATAATACAAAAATAAGGTAAGCTCACCAAATATTGTAGTTTGCAATAGACTAAAGACTATTTTTGAGGTAATAAATTCTTAAAAAATTAATTCTGGATGATCTGTTCCTATACTTATATTTCATGAGGAGATCAAATTCTGTCTGCGGTAGGCTGGCGCCCTGTGTTGGCTGGGATTGGCTCCAGCAGACCCCCGTGACCCTGTAGTTAGGATATAGCGGGTTGGATAATGGATGGATGGATGGATCAAATTCTGTTAACTGTACTGTAAAGTGAATGTAACTTAAAATGTTACTTAAAATAACATGCATTTCAATTGAAATGCTCACAAAAACTTTTGGTGTAGATTTTTCCAAAAAATCTTAAAAACTGAATTCTAGTTTATCTCTAAAACTGCATGACATCCATGGATTTTAGTTTTTAAATGTGATCGCCTGTATGTGTTTATATATCAAGGCACCCTTTGATCTTTTAAACTAACCTGCAAGACAAGAGCCCCATGTACTTATAGTTGCTATTCACATGAACAAATGCAAAATGAAGAGAAAAGCATTTTGAGTTAAATTCTACTTGATTGATAATATTGTTAATGAACTCTCTTCTACAGCGATCAATATAAGCTTGGAAATAGATTAAAACTAAGCTCTGGAAGTTTAAGCTAATTTTGATGTTAATACAGACTATATTGAATATATGATATGCTGAATAAAAATAGTCATAGATCAAGTTACTCCACAATATAAGCAAAATCTTTATGAATATTTTTCTTTTCCTATTAAAAATAAGATATTTTTGTGATTTTGAACAAGACCCAATAAATTCCAACTGAAAAAATTAAAATGGATGGACCACTGACCAGTGACCAAGAATCTTGGACATGTGCCAGTCCTCTGCTGGGCACACTCATTTAGAGAGTTGCTAATTAACTTCAACTACACACTTTTGAGGGTGGGGTCAGAACTGAACTGCCTGATGAAAACTACAACAATGCCAGGGGAAAATGCAAACTCCACAGAAAAAGAGTAGGACTGAATGCTAACTAATTCTAATATACATCAATGACCACATTGTCACAAACACTTTAACTTGTATTTATGAAATTTTACACTATAATTAATGAAACTAAACCTTAACCTCCTCATGAAATTATCATTATGGGTGGGTTAATATGGTGGAAAGTATTAAGTGTGGCATCACAAAATCTTTCAAGTATAAAACAGCTTAACAAATGTTATGTGTCACCAGTACAGAGCTGTTTCATTATCAAGCACATCTTTTTGATGGGAAGCCCGTATGCACTGTGCAGTGGTGGTGCTGGCAGGGTGTTAACTGACTTCAGTAGAGACTGTGTATTTTTTCATGAAAAGAACGAGGTGATAACAAAGCCAAATAACTAACTGAGGTCAAAACTGAAAGTCACCAGATATATGAGCAGAGTGAAGATGAGAACAATAATCAAATGTCAGTTTGAGTAAAATAATCAAGAACCTGGAAATTAAAACAAAAAGGTCTTGAAAGTCACAAAAGAATGTAGGTTTGTTATCCATAAATTTGGATACAAAATTGCAGACTGGACAGCTTTTTAACCTTTCAAAAATTAACCCCTCAAAGTTGTGAGCCTAGAGTCCACGGCCCTGGCAACTAGGATCCGCTTCATAATGATATAATCCACAATCCATAGCAGCAAGATAAACAAAATGATGTTGAGGCAAAATGCAAATATATTATTTCCTCAAACATGCATTAAACCTTAAGTCATTCAGCTTCAAAACCCCAGAAGAGACATATAAGATCACCAGAATTCTTTCAGGATAAAGTATAAAAAATATATGAAAAGTATCAAACATAACAACAAGAAGGCCTGTAGTTCCAATTTCAAAATGCATATTAAGTTTCTTTTTCTTCCATTCTTTGTAAAACTCTCTAAGAAAAGTGATTTGATCTGCAAGGCCAAAAAGTAAGCATTATGTTTTGTAATACATTAGATCTGTTTTTCTTAAAAATATTAAGAAAAGTAAGCTCAGAAGATTTGTTAGTAATATATGGGCTTATGAAGCCTGCTTATGTACAAAGCAAAAACTATGTTAACTGGATTACCTTATTATAATATTTGACTTGCAGTACATGCATACCATAAAACTTGGGTGAAAACACTGAAATCATGAAACTACTCATTCTTCTGAATCACCTTAATTCAGCTTAGGGTGAGTCGTTCCTATCAACAATCCAGGGGCCAACTCTGGCCAAGGGCTGCCTGACCACAGTAAGAAAGACCAGAACACACATCCCCACAGTAAAGGTAATGGACCTGGAGAAAGATCCAAACAGACTGAAAGAAAAAATACAACCTCCACATATAGAGGAACCAGGATTTGATTATAAACCCAAGCCACATGTATACATGTGCACAAACCCGTACTCCATCACAGTCAGTGCCAATTAAGGCCCATTACTGGACCTTGGCAGGAAACTGAAGTATTCACAAAAAATTCAAATATCACGTCCATGTTCCTGTAGGCATAAGATGGCCACTGGCACAACCCAATATAAACTATGTCACTAAAAAATAAATAAAATGTAAAATGTTAAAATGTGGAATTCCCACCCCCTCATGTATACTTTATTTCTATAAGCAAACTGTATTTTGTCATTGGCTTGTTGTAATGCAGAAGTGACAGTACTTCTCTGAGAGACTTTGTTCAACTGAGAAAAAATACAGAACATTCTGACAGCTACAAATTCTTCAAGATGTAACCCCCTCCACAAATACACTGAATTTATTAACAAAAGCCTGGAGCTACTTTGCCAGTTAAGATCCCCCTAGACTTCATATTTATGGGCCACTGACAGTTTCTGCAGCATAGATGTTGCAAGGTTCAGAAATGAGATGGCAGAGATCATGCGATAAAAAAGCTTAGATCAAGCATTGTCAGCATGGAATGAGGTAATATTCAACAGCTTTATAATGATCAAAACTAACAAGCACATCTTTCCCATCATCAAAGCCTGAATTGATGTCTAATACTTGCTGGTTATGCTTCACTGTTTTTAAAGATTTGTTTGTATCTTAAAGTAATGATCTTGTTTTATGTTTTGGATGTTTAAACTGTAAAAATAAAGGATTTTCAAGAATCATGTTAACATGAATGGGCCCACTATCAACAAGGTCATAGAACTGCCATTCTTGTTTCATTATTTATTTGCATGTTATGACAATTTTCCTTATATCTGGTATTTATGGTTTCTTAAACTTAATGTGTTTTAATTGTGGTTATTTATCAGTGCAATCCATGCCTCCTTGGTCAATATGTTGGGTTATTGTCAACAATGTCTATGTGGATAGATGCAGACGTGAGCTCTCATAGCATATCCCCAGGGCTAAGCAGATGAGTAAAGATACCAGATGCAAGGGTGTAAGGCAAGGAAAATCAATGTGTTGGCATTGAAATAGGAACATTGCAGAAAATTACAAAAAGAAAGCCAAAAATCAAATGTCCTCTGAAATTTTAATTTTAAAATTTGGTGCTGCAGTGTAAGAATATCAGACTGAAAGAGCAATACTTGTATCATCTGGTTGTTTTTATTATTTTTTATTTTATTACGAGTTGCCAAATAAGCATGTTTGATTTTTCAAAATAAGTTCTGTGTTCTTTCCTGTATTTTGATTTTTATAAAATGTCTAATAGGCCATTATGATAAAGGGTGTATTTCCTTGCACATCCAATGGTACTCTTTGTGGTATTTAGCTTAATTTTTGCATAAACCACAATAATAATATACTCATAAGAAGTTTTAACGAGCGCTACATTTTGAAATCTACTAATTTTCAGAAAATCAAATAATTTGCAGACAACAGTTCAGTCTTGCCATTTTCATAAAATGTCATTTGTGGCATGCATTCATCCACCCATTAATTTTCTAGACATTTATAAGTGTATATCCCAATGACAATAGGCAAAATGGAAAAAACTAAAAAGTTATGTAAACGTGCATTCATTCACAGTGAGGTAATCTATAGTTGCCAGTTAACCTGAGATGCACATGAATATGTAAGATCTTCTCATGAGGAGCTCTATAAGAAAAGGCTGTCTCTAAAACTGGAATTTGATCTTTTGACTGAAAAAAGACACAAAGCATCTTATTTTTAAGTCATGTCATGAACAATATGAACATGAGAAAAGGTCAGTAAAATCTAACTCCAACAAACAAATAAACAAGGAGTTTGGAATACAAATATACAGATTAAAAATCACATCTGGGTATAACAAGAAATAACTGGAATACCATAAGCCCTTATGTTACTTGTTGTGCAAAGAAAGTGAGATTCAATTCAAGGACTTTCTTAATAAAGTAAAGTGCCACAGCTTGATGCTGTCTATTTAGAGAAGCATGATCAACCGTTGTTATTTCAAAATTAAGGATGGTATAAATGCACTGTAAAGCAAGAAAGCTACAGGCCTAAATGAAAGCTACAAGCCCTGATGGTTAAATGGAATTCTATAAAAAGTTTTCAACTCCGTTCACAACATTATTCTTAGAAATATTTATTAAATATAGACAAAATAAAATTCTACCAAAAATATTATACCAAGCTTCCATCACTGTCTTTGCAAGAATAAATAACTGCTAGATTTTGCTTAGACCAATCTCACTACTGAATAATGATGTTAAGATTTTGCTGAAAGTTTTAGCTTAAAAAAGTGAAATTGTGCTTCATTCTATGCATGACATTCAATCTTCAGAATCTGTTTAATTTACTGTATTCTACAGAATCTGATTTTCCAGAGGTCTTACTGTCTCTAGATGCTGAAAATGCATTTGACAGAGATGAATTGGGAAATCTATTTACTACATTGGGCAAAGTTGATTTTAGTTCCAATGCATTCGAAGAGTACTGCAAGTAAGTGAAATACATATTCAAGTGAATTTGAGTCTTTTCCTGCTGAGGTTAGTACTTTTGATAAGTTTTGGTGGTTTTAGTATAAATTGATAAATGTAATTGTAAAGGAATCAAAATAGCCATGTGGTGAACTTTTTCATTTTATTATACCTCTTCATTCATTGCAAAGAACTACTTTACACGGGGCTCTCTTGTAACATAGCTCTCAGTGTTGGGTGTGGGTTGAGTGCTGAGTATTATGCATAGTCCTTAGACCATACTATTGCATTTAAGGGTTGCTACAAATGATTGTTTTGTAAACAATTAATCTATTGAGTATTTTATTCATTGATAGATTAACAAGTAATTTTGTCCAAATAATTTAAGTAGGCATACAAATGTATGTTATATTTGAATATCTACTGAATAATTTTATATATAGAATTTGAAAATATAAAGGAGACACAATCGAAAAAAAAAGAGACAAGCAACACAACACTGTTAACTCTAAAGTATTTAGGTATTTTATGACTTATTAACATTGCTTAATGTCAGAAGTCCAACTTGAAACAAGACCGAATAATGTTCATTTATAATACTCATTTCACATGTATTTTTAAAAATCCATCTTAAATTGAGATAGATGTTATTCACTGACATCATGAATATAGCTGCTAGGCATATCTGACATAAAGCAGCTTAATAATGTTTGCAAAGTATAAATGATACTGACTGAAATCACATTGTAGGAGACAGGCAACTTATATCTCTTGAATAGTAGGCTGAACTAAAATGAATATTCCATACTTTTTCAGCTGCACAGAATTAAATACTTATAAGTTAAACTTTTCAGTAGCAGTCAATTCGTGTTTTGTTCTGAATGGGCACTGACAGTACAACAAGCATTTTTTTTTCATTCTTGTTGCTTGTTATTGCCATCATAACATTTAAACATTTATTTATCATTTAAAGAAATGGTGACAAGCAGGGCTAACAATATGCACATAAATATGTTTGTTCATTTTAAATTCTTGATGTTTGTTTACTTTATTGAAGGCAACCTGCTACATATTTTATTCAGTAGGGTACCTCATGAGTGCACATTAATAAAACATCATCACAGATAACTCGTCCCACTAAGTCTGTAATGCAAATGATCAGCAATATATACATGAGGGGACGATCCCATCAATTTTGGCTGTTACAGCTTCTGAGGACGTTGCACTGGCCTCGCAAAGCATTATGGGGCACTGGTATTAAATGAAAAAAAAAATTCTACTAAACAGGCCGAATTATCAGTAAATAATTCAATGAACAAGGGTGAATGTGAACACAGCAAATTCACTGCCGAATACTGCTTTGGCGATATTTGCTGATCAGCACTAATGCACACATCTCTAAACAGACCAACCAGACCTGACCCTCTAATCTACTCGTTTCTAATCCTGTCCATCCTAATCACACTCAAAGCAAATCTTAACATCTTTAACCCTGCCAACTCCAGCTTTGTCTCCTGCCTTTTTGTCAATGCCATCATTTTCAACCCATATAGCATAACTGGTATCATTGCCATCTTGTAGACCTTCCCTTTCTCTCTTGCTGGTCTGTCACAAATCACTTCTGACACTCATCTTCATCCACTCCATCTTGCCTGTACTCTTTTCTTCACCTCTCTTCCACACTCCCCATTACTCTCATAATAATCTTGTAATACTCTCGTTTATCAGATGCATGGGAGGGTTAGAGGTAAAAACAGACTAAAAGCAAATTTATGTTTTTATTACATGATATATTATATATTACATAATTTATTATATAATAGTAACAATTAAAGAAGCTCACTATGGAAAATGCAGGGAAGACCCAGGATCAAACCTGCAATCTCTTGATTTAGAAGCCACTGTTCTTACCGCTACACCATCCATGAAATTGGTATTTGGGCTTCAGTTTTTACATATTGACAGCAACATGTAAATTGAATCATTTCTTTTTCTTCGGTTATATTTTTGAATAAAGTATACTTGTTTTGTTGTACCTTTTGTGAAAGTGTTTATTTGATATTTGGACTTCAGTCTTCACATATTATACAATTCACGTCAGCATTTTGTCATTATTATAACATCAAAAAGGTTTCTGTTTTAGTTATGTGTTCAATATTTCTTGCCTCGAATTTTCTGTCATCCTACATTTATCCAGATCATTGTAGACACGGAACACAAATGAAATGTATCTATTCCAAATAACAATACATTATTTACCCTATACAATTCCAGGCATCTCACACCCAGATAAACAGACTTGAGCTGGAAAAACCTCAGCTGCATCGGTGGGGGATGGGATAGCAGGCTGCTTGCTGCTGGACACATTTGCAAAGACTCTGATGGAGAGGTGCAAAGGAATTTAAGGTGACCTGGCATTACAACTTTTTTCCATAGGCTTTAAGGATTCTAGTGTTAAAATACATATTCACCACAGCAATGTCCATTTTTTGCAAAATACACTACCATCTGACCTTTGGCATTTATCTCCTTGACACAATAATTACCCATCACTTCCTAAACCCATCTGTTCCGGTTCGTTAAAATCTGCTCCAATCACCCCCCTCTCTCCCTCACTTCATCCAGCTCACTCCAGAAATCTTCATTATCTTCCATCGCATACCCAACTTGCAGGGCATGTGCACTGATAACATTCATTATAAAACCTTCAATTTTCAGTGTCATAATCAACACTCTGTAAGACACTCTTTTCACCTCCAAAACACTCTTGACATATTGTTCTTTTAGGATAACCCCTACTATCTCCTCCCATCCACATCATGATAGAAAAAGTTCTTGAGCGTGTTGTAGCATCCCAGCTCACCAATTACTTAACCACTAATAACTTGATGGAACCCTTTCAATCTGGTTTCAGGGCGCAGCACAGCTGTGAAACTGCTCTGCTACAGGTAACCAATGATTTGCTTATGGCAGCAGACTCTGGACAAACCAGCATATATTAGACCTTAGTGCAGCATTTGACACTGTCAAACATGACATTCTACTGTCCAGAATGGAGAACATGCTGGGTATCTCTGGCACTGCCCTCCAGTGGTTCAAGTCCTATCTGACTGATAGGCAAGAGTTTGTTAGTCTTGGCAACAGCAGATCCAGCTCAGCACCAGTGACACAAGGTGTTCCTCAGGACTCTGTCCTCGGCCCTCTTCTCTTCTGTATTTATATGCTTCCCCTTGGCCATATTATTTGTAGCTATGGACTAGGCTATCATTTTTATGCAGATGATACTCAACTCTGCTTCAATGTTAAAGTGTAACTTCATCAGAGCTTTCTCAGCTCACAACCTGCCTCAGTGAAATTAAAACCTGGATGAAGAGCAGAACTCTTTAAAATTAAATTGCTACAAAACTGAACTCCTGCAAATTGGGACTAAAATGCAACTTAATAAAATGAGCTCTTTCCCAGTCCATCTTGGAGGTGATCTCATCAGACCTGCCTCTACTGCAAAGAATCTTGGTGTCATTTTTGATTCTTCCTTATTCCACCCACATAAATCACATTAAGAAACTTTTTTACTTTCACATCCGTAACATATCCCGTGTTCGCTCCTTCTTCTTTTCTAATGCTGAAAAGCTTGCCCATGCTTTTATCACATCCCGCATCGATTATTGTAACTCACTGTTGGCAGGTGCCCCTTCTAATCTTATATCACAGCTCCAGCTTATTCAAACCTCAGCTGCAAGAGTCCTTACTCGAACCAGCAGCAGTGAGCACATCACATCCATCCTGCTCCATCTTCACTGGCTCCCTGTGTCTTACAGAATACAATCAAAAATCCTACTAATAACCTACAAAGCCTTAAATAACTTTGTGCCAAACTACATCAGTGACCTTCTCCATCACCATGTGCCTGCCCGCCCACTAGGGTCCTCTGATTCTGGCAATCTTGTTGTGCCTCACACTAATCTACACTCCATGGGTGACAGGGCCTTCAGCTGTATAGCGCCCAGACTCTGGAATGACCTACCGAAATTAATCAGATCAGCTGACTCCATGAATTCTTTTAAAAAACAACTCAAAACTCATCTGTTCAGGAAGGCTTTTAGCTCAACTTGACTTCATTACCCTTCTCTCAGTTTACCTCTATGTCAAGATGCTCATGTAACCTGTATGTGTGTGTGCTAAACCATCAATTATGTTGTCTGTTAGGCTTTTTTTTCTCTAAATTCACTGTCGTAATCTTCTTTACTTATGTATTTAGTTTGTACAACGCTATATACTGTATACCCTGCCGTTCTTTCTTATATTGTGTAAGTGACTTGAGCATGGGAAAGGAACTATATAAATAAAATGTATTATTATTATTATTATTAATCTGAACCCGCCTCTGAAACACCTGGCCTTACTCCTGTTCCATCTGGACTCTTACATGCACAATATATCAGCCTTCCTTCTCCCCATTATATTAGCTAATTCTCTCCCTCTACTAGTCATACTGCCGACATTCAAAGTTTCTACCCTCCCTTCCACTCTCCTAACCTTCATTCTCTCCTCCTGCTTCTGGACACACCTTCCCCCTCTTCTTCTCCTTTGGCCAACAGCAGCCTAATGTTCCCCAACACCCTCTTGGCTAACAGTACTGATTGCGGCTGTTGTTAAACCATGGTTTGACCAATGCAGTATGGAAATCTGTATTATTATCCACAGTGTGATCTGGCAAAATTTTACACCAGATTCCCTTCCTGATGTAACCCTCCCCATTTATCCTTACTTGGGACTGGCATGAAAAAACACACTGATTTGTGCATCCCCAAATCTTCCCCAGTCAGCCTGGTTATTTAATTAATGTGATTCAATGACAATTTAACAATTGAAGAAAATACCTAAAAGTAACTTTATTAAGCTGACCTATGTTTATATAGGAATTGACTGCTGCTCAAATTTAATAATGTTTTTTTTTCAGACCTGCAACAAAATGTCAGTAGTTTAGAATTTGCTAGCCCCTCTATAAATATCTGGCAAAAGGTGAAAATGCAATGCTGCCTGAAATAAAGCTAGCAAGTGGATTTAACAGACTAGTCTATATTACTGTATTTAACTAGCCTATGTACTGAAATATTACTTCAAAGCATTCTCGAGTAATAATGGTGAGAGCAGGCAATTTATCTCTTCTGTTTAAAGAAATACTCATAGCTCTAGCTTACTCTCAGGTCTAATTAGCAGTATGAATTTCCCAAGTTAAACAGCTACACAACAATAAAAGAGCTATTTTCGAATGGCTAAGTAAGTATAAGTGAGTCATTTGCAGTACTGTTGGCTTTTCTCATGATATACTTCCAGGATGCTTTCTCTTTTGGTGTCCATGCATTGAGCTAGTGCTGTTGTGGAACACTATGTTTTTCACACAATGAACAAACAACTATTTTTTCAGATTTTTGGGTGAAATTCTACCACACAGAGAATAATTTTCCCTGATACTTGAATGAACCTTCTTCCCCTAAATGTGGTGAAACTGCCACCATGATTAGCCTACTCAAAAACATTATAGACAGTCATAGCTTGCTGGGGCTCAACTTGAGTGGGAGGGGCAGGGAAGACTAGTTGGTTATGAAAACACAATTTGATTACAATTTTTTAGTCGATTACATTAATTAATCATGGCAGCCCTATTGCATTTCCATCCATCCATCCATTTTCCAATTTTTAAAATTAGATTTATTATTATTGTGTTTTGTTCTTTAAGTAAAATAAAATAAAATATAAAAAAGGTTGCATATCTTTAGAATGTAGCAGGAAAACTAATTAGAAATACATGCAGATGGGAATGTGCAAAGCCTATACTATATATTGAACATCCTGACTTGTATATACCTAATGAAAATATTACTAAGAATTAAAGTATTAAGGTTTAAAAAATGTTTGAACCACAGGAAGTAAATGGGTATTGTTATGACTTTAAGTACACATGTATAAATTAAATAACATCTGTCAAGGTAAACTTCATAACATTAATCTTTATTATCAAAAAAGAATAAAAACACAAAACAGGAACAAAAACGAAGATTTTTTTCTGAATCTGTCTAAGCTGAAAAAAAGAGTAATGCAAAGTACTACCAGACTCCAGACCAGTTGCTGGATGACTCCCAGTTGAACATAGTAGAAGAGTATAATCATGGTATCTAATAATGCTAGAAAGTAATTGGTTGCTCATGTCTCAGCCAAAGCATCTCAGTTTTGTCAGACTGTTATGTGGCATTCTTTAAATAACATGACTGAAAAATGGCTGATATCAACATTACTGTACATGTTAGTACAGATACAGTAAGTAAAATAAATACATGATTTTAGTTTTCTGTGGATATTATTCTCTGCCTCCAATATCTCTAGTACACTGAACGTGAAGTAAAAACTACTTTACTGTTGAGTGTAAATAGCAATATAAAGATATGTATACTACATATGAATTCCTTTCAAAACATTTTTAGTGCTAATGAATTACAGAGCAATATTACACTATTCTTATCTTTAATGGTTTTGCCACTTTTTACATGGTGGTATGATTTACTTGACAATAAGGTTGTTATTTGTGTCATTTTTATTAGTACAGTTTTACATAGAAATGAAATTAGAATTCCTGTTAGATGCTACTTTTTTTTAGATAACTGCATTTATCCATGAGTTTGTTAGGAGACTGTTTTATATTTGCAAAATAAGCCAAATTTTAACAATATTTTTAATTCACACTGATGTTTTCTCTTACTTTAACTGCCTTAAAAAAGAACTTGAATAAATCTGCTCAATAACCACGTTAATGAAGACTTTACCTGTGAGATATCCATAACAGAGTCACAACTCAGAGGACGAGCTGAAGTTAAGTCATTGGAGCCCAGAAGAGTCGAAATTATTCCATTTTGATCAATTCTTCGTATCATTGTCCCATCAACAAAGTAGATGAACCCAAGCTTATCAACAGTAATACCTGGAAGAAAAGATGTACATAAAGAATACTATTTGTTTAATTCACACGTGTGTGTACAAAAAGGTTTTAGTTTGTCTGTAACATAACTTTTTTTTATATTTTAATGACTATTAACGACAAACCTAACATTCACATTTTGAATATAATGATTGCTATTGTTTTTAAAATTCAAAAGCTGAGGCCATTCTAAAGAAAAGCATAAGTTACACTTGTGTTTTGTATGATAAGCTGCACTGTACGCTGGTATACAGTATGTGTGTTTCAAATGCAAAGGACCCATTACCATTCTTCAAGTACTACAATATCCTGGAACAGCAAACCAAATACAGCAAAAACAACTGTAGGCAGTTAAAAAAAAAAAACATATTTGGTGATAACAAGGCCAATGTCTGTAAGACCTTAAAGACATTGAGACACTGTGAGAAAACTGCTAAAAATGAGGATAACAGGAAACTTGCATCAACATTCAGGCTCACCAGGACAGTTTTATGTTGTTAAAAAACATGAAGTAAGTGCATGTCTCTGAAATGTGTAAGCAAAAAGGGCGGGGAAAAGGGTATTGGGGGCTTGGTCACACATAAGAAAGAAATCACAAAGGATTAAACTCCGTGTGGCAGCAACATTGAATCGCCATCCTGCAATTTGTATCTTATTATACAAAAAAAGTGCCAGGCATTTAATGTGATCTATAATTATATGATTCACAGTGTTTTACTTATATACTTTTATAATTAAACTTAATACTTGTTCTAAATATTTGTTCTTTATATACTGCAGCAATATTCACAGTGAACAACAGAAAAAGAATTTTATGCAAATACAACATGCACAAAATAAAAAGATAAAGAAAGTACATTTTATTTTCTATGCATATTTTATACAAAAATCACTTTTTTATTCGATAATATGTATTAAAGTTTCCCAATCCCCAAATGATATTTTGTTTAGTGCTGCTGTTTCACGGATGTAGTGTGTTCGATACTGACACCTGGGGTCTCATGTATAAATGGTGCATACACACAAAAATGTTGCTCATTTCCACGTTCAAATTGCAATGTATAAAACCTAAACTTGGCGGAAAGCCACGCACATTTCCATGGTATCTCATACCCTGTCGTACGCCAGTTCTCCGCTCGGTTTTGCAGACTGGCGGCACCCAGCATCAAAGCAGTGCTACTGTTCCTGTGTGGTTACCCTTTCTTTTTCAGATCCATATCCCTGACGCGGCTTTATAAATACACTGAAATTAACCGCATATTGTTTATTAGTTTAATGCATCTGATTGTAATTAACCAGTAACAATATAATGGTCCACAGAATGGTCAAACTATTCTAAATACCATAGCTGCTTTAGCATTGTTACTCTCACTGCACCTTCTTCTTCTTCTTTCAGCTGCTCCCGTTAGGGGTTTTCCATATTACTTTCACTGCACCACTTGGAGTATTTATATCACTGTATCTGGGTGGGGAATCAAAAATCTACAGAAGCTGAGAAAAAGAATTATTGGTATACAGCATCAAGCACATGCTGCCTCAGCCATGCTGTCTATTGAACTACTTTCACATGGCAAACGTTTCAAAGCCCTTCCTGTATGGATCTTGTGGTTCAGAAAGAGTTTCATCCCAAGAACTATAAACGCACTCAATCAAGTGCTCCTTGTAGAACTTTTTGTACTTATAAGTAGAATTACCTCACTGTAAACTTGCACTACAGTTATAATATTGCACAACCTGAGCCACTTTATAAATTGCGTATTTACATATGATGACGATATCATTTTTAAGATGAAATGCAGCAAAATATGTTTATTATATTATACAGATAAAACTTTAACTTCATTTAAATAATCTATATTGTTAATAATTAAACATGTGAGGACACGATGCCGCAGCGTTAGCTAGGAGCTTGCGCTCCATTCACAGATTGTTCCTGCCTCGCGCTGTATTCTCACTGGGACTGGAGTGACACTGGAATGATAGATGGATAGAATAATTAAACACGTGCTATGAAGATATTTCAATGTTCCTTAAAAGTTTTGAAGAATCTCAGCTACAGATGGCTTAACGTCTATTACAGAGTTGATTGTGTGGCGATTGGGTATTTAGGGAAAGTAAAGTAAGGACAGGAATTGGAGGTTAGTATGTTTGAAAGAGACAGTACTGCTGCAATAAATTATTTCATCAAAGGTCGCGCACGACGCAGTAAGCATCTTGCGTGAGACATGAACAATCACTGCGCCACCGTGTTCCCATGTTTAATAACATGCTTTAACTCCTATCATCATGAAAATTATATTACGTATACATCTCAGTATTTTAATTATTCAGAAAGCTGTAATATCACGAATGCAATGGATTCTGTGTCCTGTCGGAGGAAGAGCAAGCCAGTTTAAGAGGCACATAGTAATTCACACACATATAGAACATAGAAGATCAAATACAAAACAAAGGATTTAACGTGCTACTTTAGTTACGATAAGATTTGAGAAACTAATAAAGAGAAACTAATAAATGAAACAATTTTAAGATAAAGTTTATGATGTTCTACTTTAATGACAAAATAAACTACGTAATTAAAGTGGAAATTTCGAGATTAAAGTTGACATTTTGTGCTTTTTTCCCACTGTGTGCCTATTTTTTTTGTCTGTACCCTAATAAGCTTTCATATGACACTCAGATGGTGGGCTACGACTCGCCTTTTCACGGCGACTTTTTTATCTGACAACTTTTTTATTTCGGGCACTGTGCAACTTTGTGAACATGAGCTTTCGCGTTTCTTCGACACTCTGTCACTCGATCAACTTCCTTTTGTTGTTTATATCACTGTTTAAACCAACAAATACTACGTTTTTCTTTGCCTCCAATTGGTACTCGCTGAAATTCTTCTATTTTCTCCCGTGCTTTTCCCATTGACTTTTCACAGAACGTTGAGCTTAAGGGCTATTTATATTGATTTGCATATTTAAAGAGGCATAATTCTGAGAGGAGTTGGGGCGGGATAGCAGGCGCGTGCATGAGCGTTACTTTTCACGCTGTCCGGGATTTATGTAGTGGAAGAACGGGGAAGTTGGCGAACACACAGATTTATGCATCTGGATTTTTTTGTGCGTAAGTACATTTTGGCTTTTGTGCTTACACCATGTTATAGTGCGAATTCTACGCACGGCGTTATGCATGAGGCCCCTGGTCATCGTACAGGCATTCTCTTCAGAATATATGCTAGTTTTCCTTTGGGTCCACAGTTTTTCCTACATCTTTAAAGACATGCTGGGTAGGATGGCTGGCTGTTAAAAGTTGGCCTTGCATCGTTGAATGCATTAGTGGGCCATGCAGAAAGTTGGTGTTCTGTTCAGTGCAATTTCTTGCCTTGTGCCCAAAGCTACCAGAATAGGCTACAGCCACCCATAACCCTGAATTGGATTAAGCAGGTATGTGAATCTTACATTATCTTGTATATACAGTATAAGAAACAATATGGATGGTTTCAATGACTGAAATGAAATGATAAATTATTTTTTCAAGCATAAGTGTTGCTTGACCACAAACATGCCACCTTAGTGTGAAATTAGCTCTTTGTCAGCAAAGCAGTGAAATGCATATATACAAATGATTTGATATTTTGATGTAATGATTTGGGGCGGCACGGTGGCGCAGTGGTAGTGCTGCTGCCTTGCAGTTAGGAGACCCGGGTTTGCTTCCCGGGTCCTCCCTGTATGGAGTTTGCATGTTCTCCCCGTGTCTGCGTGGGTTTCCTCCGGGCGCTCCGGTTTCCTCCCACAGTCCAAAAACATGCAGGTTAGGTGGATTGGCGATTCTAAATTGGCCCTAGTGTGTGCTTGGTTTGTTTGTGTGTGTTCTGCGGTGGGTTGGCACCCTGCCCAGGATTAGTTCCTGCCTTGTGCCCTGTGTTGCCTGGGATTGGCTCCAGCAGACCCCCGTGACCCTGTTTTCGGATTCAGCGGGTTGGATAATGGATGGATGTAATGATTTGTTAAAGCATTATTTCAACATGCAAATGGTACTCTTACATGATCAGTTACATAGAACATTTTACATGAAGCCACGTATGTGACAAAATTGTCAACTTCCACACTACATGCAGTGGTCTTAGCAAGATGAAATCTGTACTATAAATGACATATAGTTAAATTATACTGTACATATGTGCATAAAAATAACCACTTGGATAACTGATTTAATCAGGCATATATTACAAATTCATTACTGCCTCATTACTGCAGCTTTGATTTTGCCAGATTCAATACTGGTGCTTTTTAAATGGGGCAAACATTATCATCTGAAAGTTTCTTTATATGTAAGCAGGTAGGAACAAAGTAAACACAAAAGGTATAAGGGAGGTAATTGAAAGGTGTCCAAAAAAAAAAGTTGGTGTATTTATAAATCTAAGGCTCATTTAGGAATTGATGATAGCATTGTTAGGAAAACTGCACAGGTTTCAATGAGTTATTTATATCTTTGCCTGTGTTGAAAAATCAAATCAAATGACACAGTGATTTATGAAAATATATTTTTTTATTTTTATGCAAGATGGTGGCATTTAGAAAACCATTATATGATCTTGATGTCTTTAGTTCAAGCGCCTTTGCCGACATAAAACATTGTCACCAGTTCATTAATTAATAAGAACATTTGAAGTCAAACTAGGAATGAACTGAATAACTTCTAACAACTGGACTTTAGTTTAATGATTATTTGTGAGACTACAGTCCTTTGTCTTTTTTTATTCTCTCTTATCGTTTCAGGCAGAGCCTCTAACCTGCCTCAAGCTACACATGAATGTAAAGTAACCCACTGCCGTTCTAACTACATTCTGTTAGCAATAAAAGACATAGCAGAAATGAAATCTGGACAGATTTTTAAAAATGTCTGTTTGTCTATAACTATTCTTGTACTGAAGTCAGCAAAATGGCACAGCATTGCTCAAAGTGACATGGTTTGAAAGCAGACAAATGATGGCAGTGCAGATCCTGGACTGGGATGCATTTCAAGGACACAACTGAATGAGTTTCCAGGTCTATTGTGAATGCTGTTTATTCTTTCTTAAGTGAAAAGAAAGCAGTCCTTTCATTCAGGCATGTGGCAATTATTTCCAAAAGAGTGAAGGTTTTGAGTGATAGTTGGCAGGTTTTGATGAGGGTTATGTTTAGACATATGATTTCTTATTTTTTTCTATGGCAGTATCTTAATCTCACTTTTGTGAGAACAGCAGTGGCTCAGGACAGAAAAAAGGCCAAGATAGTGAAATAATTTGCTGGGCAATAATTACAGCGTATTGATCCATTTTCCAAGAATTGTGCTCTTTGACGCTATCAGAGTTTCAGCTACATAGCTTTGATTTTGTTTAGAAGTATAAAATGACAGGATTTAAAGGTTTTGATTTAAACAAAGGCACTAAGAACAATCTGAGAATCTATACCAAACTAAAACAGTAGCCAGCTGCCTCACAGCTCAAGCAGACTAAGTTCAAATCAAAGTCCAGTCACTGTCCTTGAGGAGTTAGCACAATATATTCTCCCCAAGCATGCATGGGTTTTCTACAGATATCCTGGTTATCTTACCACACCGCCAAACATATGTGGTAAGTTGACTGGTGTCTCTAAATTGACCTTGGGAGGTATGCATGATTGTGCCAAAGGATGGGTCCTGACTTACGTTTCATACTAGCTATAGACTCTTCAACCTGCCATAACCCAAACATTTGTTTAAACATGTTCAGAAAGCATGTTTATATGTTCAATCCTTAATTTAAAGAATTTATATTGAGACTTGTTCATTGCAAATGACATTCTTTCAAAAAATAGCCAGGAAAGGAAGTAATACGCATTTCTATTATGAAAAAATTCTTTTTGCATTTTTTGAGTTTTTTAATGTTCATTTACTTTTGGCAAAAAAAACCCAAAACAAATGGCCTGTTGTAATGCCTGGAGGTTTGGAATTCATCTGGAAGCAAGGAATTCGACATTAAATGGCCTTAATATGAAAAAATTCTTACTAGCAGCCTTCTTTCAACAGAGATATTATAGGAATGCTTGTGTGATACTTGCTTCTGCTTTATCATAAAATAATTGGAAATGCCTAGTCATTTTAGAAATGCCCTGTTTACTAATATTTTCCACTATCTGTATCAAGTCATTCTAATCAAGATTCGGACTTTACGAGAACGCTGAAACATTTAATGGTGGACCTCATATTGCAATATGTTTTCTTGACTATGATACTGATTTTAATGCCGTTGACCATAGAAGTCTGCTTTTGAGCTTGGTAGTGAACTAAGCTCACTATAGCCTTTTCTGTACTCTGACTTAATATACAAGGCTTGGACTCCACTTCTTTCCTAAATCTACCAGTTGTCACTTGACTCACCAGCATGAACTCATGTTTTACTTCTATGCAAATGACACCCAGCTCCATATAAAAGTCACTACTGATTGAAGATCATGTATACCCTCATTATATTAGTATATGTACAAGTATATCTGACAGACACCTACAGATGAACACAAATAAAACTAAACTGCTTCCTGCGGACTCTCCAGTATAACTTAAAGAGCTTGTATCGGTAGTACTGGACGCATCTCTGCTAAACACTTGTTACTGTCACCAGTCTTGGAATCATACCAAACAGCACCATAAGTTCTTAAAAAAAACACATTTCTGCAAAAGCCAGTATGTTCTTTACACATAGGAACACTGCTACAGTACAGAACTTTCTCTTTTTTCCTTTGATGCAGAAATAACTGTTATGCTTTTGCCTTGGTAAGATTACTGAAATTCATATTTCAGTAGTATTAGTGATGGCAGTACAGTATCAACAGAAAAAAGCATTATCAAAAACTCTACTGTTAGAGAGTTCATAAATGCCAAACTGCCAGTGACTTATGAGTCTCAGCAGTCAGTTTTCATAATAGTCCAAACATTTCTTAAGGAAGTCTTGGTAGGTGTTATTTAAATTAGCCTTTTTGCTTTTGCTCTACAGAACTCTCTTCCGAGGTATGCAGGTGAAGCCCTATCAGTGCTTATATTTAAATCACGATTAAAAATAACCTGTTCACTCTTGGTTTGCAATAAGCTATACAGTATTTTTAACTATACCTACCTTGTACTATGACTGTTTTTGTACCTGCAACAGACACTCCTGGCATTAAACATAAAGTGGCACACCCTGGACTGAATCTTTTTACACTGCAGCTGTAAAGTACAATTGCAGCTGTACTGATATACTGTTACAATGAATCAAACAGAAAGATCTATTGATGTGTGAACCACAGTTGTAGACTCTAGTGATATGCAGTAAATTCTTCCCTATTCTCCTCATTCCTAAACAGTACTGCACTTTAGCTCTTTTGCTAAAGCTACTGAATTTGGAGTAACGAATGCACCAGCACTGAGGAATCAGGGTGCTGCCAAGAAGTGGTCTACTGGAACCAAAGAGCCATTGCACCACTGACTTCTCACTCTGAAATATGTAATTCAGCTTGCAGCATGGAATGAGAAAACTGGCTATCATGTAGGCCAGAAGGAAACAATCGTGTGTGAGTTAATGAGATACTAAAAATCGATTGTGGCATTGTCTGAACACAGACTTACAGGACTGGAATCTATGACTATCCACATAGCAGACAGAAATGACACTATGACGTTGTACTACTCTGGCAGTGAGGAACATGAAGCAGGAGTTAGCTTTGCAGTCGATAGTATGATCTCTAGAAGTGATATCGCCTTCTAGCCAGTCTTGTATTGCCTTGCACTCCTTCAGATTGGTGGAACTGTCTGAACGCACATCTTCTACGTTTATATGTCAACATAAATTAACCCAGATTATGTAAAGGACAACTTCTATGCCCAGCTACAGGCCATGTTGGATTCAGTTTCTCAAAAAGATCTGATCATCATAGCTGGTGATCTCAATGCACATATTGGTGCTGATTAAGCTGGCTCGAAAAAGACGCTAGGGAGGTTTGGAGTGGGTAAAATCAATGACAATGGACTTTGACTGCATAAACATCAAGAAGAAACCAGCCGTGAAGAGCAGGCTGTGTTTCAGCCTAGCAGGGGATATTTTAACCAAATTTTTGCTATCAGGCCACTTATGGAAGAAAGGATTTACTGCGGCCAGCGTAATGTGATTGTGTTTATTGAATTTAAGTCTACTTTCAATGGCATCCACTGGCCAGCATTGCGGAGATCACTAGAGAGTTAACATGTGCACAGAAAATTATAGGTCTCCTTCAAGCAATTTACAATGGCTCAGCCAGTTGTGTCTGTCTCCATAACAAGCATTCAGAAGAATTTTCTATCCAAATTGGGGTTTGTCAGGACGATGTGGCATCACTGGTGCTATTTAACATTGTGATCAATGCCGTTAAGAGGAAACCCTTTAATGGCAAGCAAGGGATCCAATGCAACATAAATTGTTTTATCACTGACCTCATGTTGGCTGATGACAGTGCCATCTTTGCCGCTACCGACACTGAGGACACTGACATCCTTCACAATATCATCCATGTTGCTCAGTCCTAAGGCATGAAGATCAATGTGGAAAAGATCAAAGTCTTGACAACCGGTGACTATATGGCCAGTGTTCATCTCAATGGCATTCAGGTCAAACAGGTTAAGTATTTAAGTACCTTGGATCACTGGTTCAGGAGCGAAAAAGTGGCATGCATCACCGAAATCACTAGCTGGACTGGGCAAGCCACTGTGGCCTTTGCATCCCTCAAATGGTGCTTGTGGCGAAAGAAAAACATATCCATCAAGAATAAATTTAGAACACTGATCTTATCTATTTTGCTCTATGGATCAGAGACTTGGACAATGCTCCAATCCATGTTGCTCTCTGCCCAAATCCGAATTCAATGCAAGCAGCAACCCACAATCAAAGAAGCAACTCAGAGATGCAGTCTGTGATGGTTCAGACACATATGCAGGATGGCTGACAGCAGGTTTCCACACAGGCTACTATGGCGGCAACGACCATCACAGTGGAAAGTGCAGAAGGCAACAAAGAAAAGGACCTGGATTAAACAAATCGAAGCTGACCAAAAAAATTGCAGAATCAACATCATTGAAGCTAAGAACATTGCACTCGACCAACAGGAGTGTAAACTCATTATGAAAGAAATCTGGGACCCAGTGGTGCCCACAGCAACATACTGGCTTCGATGTCACCCTCATTCAGCTGTTCGATATGGACCAAAGAAGAAGAAGAAGAAAGAAGAAAAGAAGATAAATGTGTCACTCTATTATTCAATACATGATCAGTCTTAAATTCAGACCAGTTCTGGGAGCGGAGGATGCCATCATCTATATGCTACACCGATCCCTCTCCCACCTGGACAGAGGCAGTGGTGCTGTAAGAATTATGTTATTGGAATTCTCTAGCACCTTCAACACCATCCAACCTCTGCTCCTTAGGGACAAGCTGACTGAGATGGGAGTAGACTCACACCAGGTGGCATGGATCGTGGACTATCTTACAGACAGACCTCAGTATGTGCGTCTTGGGAACTGCAGGTCTGACATTGTGGTCAGCAACACAGGAGCGCCGCAGGGGACTGTAATTTCTCCGGTCCTGTTTAGCCTATATACATCAGACTTCCAATACGTTTCGGAGTCCTGCCACGTGCAAAAGTTCGCTGACGACACTGCTATCGTGGGCTGCATCAAGAGTGGGCAGGAGGAGGAGTACAGGAAGCTAATCAAAGACTTTGTTAAATGGTGTGACTCAAACCACTTACACCTGAACACTAGCAAGACCAAGGAACTGGTGGTGGATTTTAGGAGGCCCAGGCCCCTCATGGACCCCGTGATCATCAGAGGAGACTGTATGCAGAGGGTACAGACCTATAAATACCTGGGAGTGCAGCTGGATGACAAATTGGACTGGACTGCCAATACTGATGCTCTGTGTAAGAAAGGTCAGAGCCGACTATACTTTCTTAGAAGGTTCAACATCTGCAATAAGATGCTGCAGATGTTCTACCAGACGGTTGTGGCGAGTGCCCTCTGCGATGCGGTGGTGTGCTGTGGAGGCAGCATAAAGAAGAAGAATGTCTCACGCCTGGACAAACTTGTTAAGAAGGCAGGCTTTATTGTAGGAATAAAGCTGGACAGTTTAACATTTGTAGCAGAGCAACGGGCACTAAGCAAACTCCAGTCAATCATGAAGAATCCACTGCATCCACTTAACAGTGTCATCTCCAGGCAGAGGAGTAGCTTCAGTGACAGACTGCTGTCACTGTCTTGCTCCACTGACAGACTGAGGAGATCGTTGTGACTCTTCAATTCCACCCGGGGGAGTACATGCTAACATTATTCAAAGTTTTTTTTTTTTTTGTATCAGTATACTGCTGCTGGATTATTTGCATTTCCCCTTGGGATTAATAAAGTATCTATCTATCTATCTATCTATCTATCTATCTATCTATCTATCTAT
>JANRMT010028174.1:115667847-115713773 GCA_026402145.1 Polypterus bichir lapradei | reverse complement strand
ATAGATAGATAGATAGATAGATAGATAGATAGATAGATAGATAGATAATAACTTTAATTCCAAGGGAAATTACAGGGTTTCAGTTGCAGACAAAAGTGCACAAATACAGCATACTTGTATCAAAACATATCTATATCTATAAGGATATTGAGAAAGTAAGTATTTGTGGTACTAGTACAAAGTGACTGGAACTGCACATAGCCTTTATCAGTCAAAATGACACAGTATGAATGTTACAGAGTATGTCAGTCTTTCACAGAGTACATCGCACATAGAGCCATTGTCTGTTGAGCTGTATAGCTGACTGCCTCAGTACCATTAACCACAAAGAAAACAATACCACCTCAGCAGTGGGGTGACCCATTATACAGCCTGATGGCTGAAGGTAGAAACAACCCCACATTGCGCTCCTTAGAGCAATGCAGTTGTCTGAGTCTGTTATTGAAGGTGCTCCTTTGTTTAGCCAAGAGCTCTACTGGAGGAGTATCAATAATACAGTAACATCAGATCTTCTAGATAATAATAATAATAATAATAATAATAATAATAATAATAATAATAATAATAATATACTTTATCTATATAGCGTCCAAACAAAAGGTCAAGATCAGTTATGGCCTTTTGGCAAAACACTCTTTAATCACTGGTGATAATGAAAATGTAAATAAAAATATGTGGTATGTCAGCATAAATCCATCTGTTATCTAGAATCTGCTGTTAAGTGTCAGCTGTCCACATCTTGTGTCTTGCTTACATTAAGTAAAAAATAAAATGGTTTTACATATTCACAAGAACAAACATAAATAAGTAAAAGGTTCCTGAATATGTATGACATATATTTATACATTTAACAGAGGAAAAAACAAAATTATGTTTCTATGTTTAGGGAAAACAAAAAAGTCAGATGCATTGTGGAGTTACAATTAGGCACATAAAAAGGCACTCAAAGATTTGCCGCCTACAGAGTAAATAATACTTAATGCAGTTTAGGCTTGCTTATTTTCATTGTGACAAGCTCTTATATCATCTTGACTTAATAAATACTGCCTTGTTCCTTTACCTCTCAGGAGGGTATTCCATCCTGCTGATAGAAATGTTATGAAGTGATGGATGACTGCTTTTGTTATTTTAGTATAGTTTGTTGCATCAAAAATTGTTTTTTGATTTGAAATTGTTTTGACATCTTTTATGTCATAAATGTGACATGTAGGCATCAAATACTCTAATTGTAAAGTGAAAAGAAAGTTAAAGTAAAGCAGGGCTGGGCTTGTCAGGCATGTATTGTTTAGTATACAGTTTTTACCTTCTTACAAATATTAATTTTGTTTTCTAAACCAAAATATAAAAATAATACAAACAGCACAAATTATAACAATCCTACCTCTGGGATTAGTGAGTGTGGCTTCCACAGCCTTGCCTCCATCCCCACAGCGAGTCTCGTCAAAAGGAAGGCACTGATCACCGGTGCCTGCCACTACTTCGAAATTCTTGGCCACATCTTTAATTATGGTAAGAGATTTTATTTTAAACACCTTCCTACTGTTTGTATCTGACAGGTAAACAGCACCGGATACTGGACTGGTAGCCAGATAATACTTGTGTGCTGGACTACTGCTGCAAAAAAGAGCAGAAAACAAAATGGGAAAAAGGTCAAACCATAACATAAGCAAACAGCACAACAATGCTGCAAAAAGGAAGCAACTTGTTAATAATGACATAAAATTGTTCAAATGTTCTTCCAGCTTACTTCTAATTTTAGAAAGATACGTCAAAAATTTGCCTTCCTTAAATACCTCCATCACCAGTAATAGAATTTTGAAAAAATTAGAAAATTACATTTTTAATATTACTGTGTTAATTATTTTAAGCAGCAGCTTCTAAAGTCACTGGTCATTAGGTTTTAATCATGTTCTCTGTGTATGCCAAGTGGCAGTGTGCTTCTAGAATTGTACTACCATACTATTTTGCCAATTGGAGAGCAGCAGAACACCCCAACCTGATGGGGGGTGGGGTGGCATTTGAGGGACAGCCTGCAATTATGAGGAAATTGATTAAAAATGGGAAAAGAGAAGTGAATTGACTGAATTACCTTCTCCTTCAGAATCAGTACACAAACAGACTTATATTTGAGTGTTTAATGGACAAATAGCAGCGGTTTGAAATGCAAGTATTAAAAAGGCTGGCTGAAAATCTCTTTAAAAATACTTTAAAGCTGTATTTTTCAAGGTCTAGATTATATAACTAAAATAATGGGTTTCTCAGCACATTGTTATGCTGAAAGACAATATTGATAACATTCACATACATATCAATAGAAAAGTCTATTAAAATATTTCAAGAGTCACCCACAGGAATACAAATCAAGAACAAAATACAGATTTCCAACATCATCATGTCTAAATATCGACCGGATGCATAAATTACATTGTCTCTCTGAGGGTGACAACATAATGAAATTCCCACAGAGTCAGCATCACTGATGGCAACTATCTAAATAGCTTTGGGTTCATGCTGAGGTAGCTGTAAGCCCACCGGGGGACTTCATATACAAAGACATGAACCATTTCAGCAGATTTTAATGTACTGGCATCAACTGTTCTGCAAATAATCGGTACATGGCTATAAACAACTTCATTAAGTGTAAAAATAATCCTGACAATAAAAATAAGTTTGTCAAAAAAGAAAAAAAATATCTTTTGACTTGATCATTTTACATTAGTTTCATTAGCTGAGGAGAACAGAGGTTATCAAATGCCAAATGCTTGTAAAGATTAACATTATGTGCCTAATGAGACATAACCTGTCTTTTTGTTCTTATTATAGCTACTACCTTATGAAAAATAATAAAGAAAAAGATTTAATGTCAAGAAATCAACTGCAGCTATGTAAAAATAGGCTCATCTAATTTGAGAATAACACAAGAAGGAATAAGAAGGAAACAGTTTTACAAAAATTGTTCAAGATTAACAATTAGAATTCACACTATTTCCATAGAGGAACATGAAACAACAGACTTCCAACATAATATAATGGATGACCTTTAACTTCCATCCAAATGCTTTAAGTCATAAAGTAAAGTAAGTATTTTGCTGTAAATGTGGACAAACACTAAAAAGCTAGCAGCACTTCAAAGTTTGAGATTATTTTTGTGTATATAAATACACAGTACTGCAGGGTATGTCACTGAGGTCAAGTAAGTCACTGAGGTCAATCTAGTATTAAAAACAGGAATCTGCCTGCAACCTCACCAGAAATTTGAAAGTAAGCCAACTCTTAGGCTTTGACAGAAAATCAAACGTTTTTTGAGACAACAGAAATACCCAAGAAGTATAAGGAGTCAACAGTCAATAAGTGACTTACAACCAAAGAGACCAGATCCAACTTTGGGCTTTGTAAACTTAAGTTTCAGATTTATCATAAATTAGGTAGAGTATTGTTATTATTCAATCAGTTTGGGTTATGAGTTTGAAATGTCTGAAACTTTTGGATTTTCACAATTCCTTATACATACTTAGCCAGGTTCTGTGATAATAGATATGTTAAGCTGTCAATGATGATTTTGACTTCAGCCACAGCTCTTTTAGAAGTGAGAAATTTTTGTAATTTTACTTTGTATTTGACAATTTCAAAAAAATACATTGTAAATAAGGGTGGCACAATGGCACAGCTGCCTCGCAGTAAGGAGATTGGGGTTCATGTCCCAGGTTCTCCCTGCGCGGAGTTTGCATATTCTACCCATGAGTGTGTGGGTTTCCTTTGGGTGATTCGGTTTTCTGCCACAGTCCAAAGACATGCAAATTTCTCCATTTTAAGATGGACGAATTTGCAAATTCGCTTTTCAAATGTAAATTTTAAAATTTTAGAATTTAATTCAACGCTATCTGTGCGTAAAATGGTTACTTATTTTATGCTAGTATTTGTCACTAATAGATATTTTGAATTGCTAATTATTGGATACTATTCTATTGGGTGTACTTTCAAAAATGTTACAGTGCACCTGGAAAGTATTCACCGCGCATCACTTTTTCCACATTTTGTTATATTACAGCCTTATTCCAAAATGGATTAAATACATTTTTTCCTCAGAATTCTACACACAACACCCCATAATGACAACGTGAAAAAAGTTTACTTGAGGTTTTTGCCAATTTATTAAAAATAAAAAAACTGAGAAATCACATGTACGTAAGTATTCACAGCCTTTGCTCAATACTTGTCGATGCACCTTTGGCAGCAATTACAGCCTCAAGTCTTTTTGAATATAATGCCACAAGCTTGGCACACCTATCCTTGGCCAGTTTCGCTCATTCCTCTTTGCAGCACCTCTCAAGCTCCATCAGGTTGGACGGGAAGCGTCGGTGCACAGCCATTTTAAGATCTCTCCAGAGATGTTCAAATCGGATTCAAGTCTGGGCTCTGGCTGGGCCACTCAAGGACATTCACAGAGTTGTCCTGAAGCCACTCCTTTGATATCTTGGCTGTGTGCTTAGGGTCATTGTCCTGCTGAAAGATAAACCGTCGCCCCAGTCTGAGGTCAAGAGCGCTCTGGAGCAGGTTTTCATCCATGATGTCTCTGTACATTGCTGCAGTCATCTTTCCCTTTATCCTGACTAGTCTCCCAGTTCCTGCCACTGAAAAACATACCCACAGCATGATGCTGTCACCACCATGCTTCACTGTAGGGATGGTATTGGCCTGGTGATGAGCGGAGCCTGGTTTCCTCCAAACGTGACAGCTGGCATTCACACCAAAGAGTTCAATCTTTGTCTCATCAGACCAGAGAATTTTGTTTCTCATGGTCTGAGAGTCCTTCAGGTACCTTTTGGCAATCTCCAGGCGGGCTGCCATGTGCCTTTTACTAAGGAGTGGCTTCCGTCTGGCCACTCTACCATACAGGCCTGATTGGTGGATTGCTGCAGAGATGGTTGTCCTTCTGGAAGGTTCTCCTCTCTCCACAGAGGACCTCTGGAGCTCTGACAGAGTGACCATCGGGTTCTTGGTCACCTCCCTGACTAAGGACCTTCTCCCCCGATCGCTCAGTTTAGATGGCCGGCTAGCTCTAGGAAGAGTCCTGGTGGTTTCAAACTTCTTCCACTTACGGATGATGGAGGCCACTGTGCTCATTTGGACCTTCAAAGCAGCAGACATTTTTGTGTAACCTTCACCAGATCTGTGCCTCAAGACAATCCTGTCTCGGAGGTCTACAGACAATTCATTTGACTTCATGCTTGGTTTGTGCTCTGACATGAGCTGTCAACTGTGGGACCTTATATAGGCAGGTGTGTGCCTTTCCAAATCATGTCCAATCAACTGAATTTATCACAGGTGGACTCCAATTAAGCTGCAGAAACATCTCAAGGATGATCAAGGGAAACAGGATGCACCTGAGCTCAATTTTGAGCTTCATGGCAAAGGCTGTGAATACTTACAAGTACTGTACATGTGCTTTTTCAATTTTTTTATTTTTAATAAATTTGCAAAAATCTCAAGTAAACTTTTTTCATGTTGTCATTATGGGGTGTTGTGTGTAGAATTCTGAGGAAAAAATTATTTTAATCAATTTTGCAATAAGGCTGTAACGTAACAAAATGTGGAAAAAGTGATGCGCTGTGAATACTTTCCGGATGCACTGTATGCTTAAGAAAATCGAACAATTAGTCACATTAATTGATGCCATTTTCACATCACTTGAATTGCAATTTGCTTGTAAAAGCTATTGAGCCACCAAAAGTCTATTTCTGCTTTGTTTTTAACTCCATTGTAAAGTGCTGTTAAAAATTACACATTTATTGCAGTCTACTAAAACATGTAATCACATTCTATTACTTTTGAATATGACTCATTGTTACAAAATTATTTCATAAACAAAAATATAATAACTGACATATGGATAAAGTACATAAAAAATGTGAAATTCGGCAACTTTCATATCAGTTAAGATACCAAATGCACTTAAATGTTATGCCTTGCATACATCGTTAACTTTTTTTAACTTTCCAGTGTTTCAGGTAAGTCTGTGAAAGTCAATAACTACGGAAATATCACAATTTGTTGAAATTATATACATATATGTGTGTGTGTTCTGTCACAACATGCAATCATCATAGGCTAGATCACCAACAATAAAAATATCTTACAAAGAAAAAGGTTTAACTTGTGACCCTTTACCATAATCAAAAACAATGAACTGCTCAAACACTTCATGAAGCAGAAAGCAGACCACACTCAGGTCACACTACACTGGCAAAAAAGATGTTCAGAGGGTGAGCAGGTTTAAATTTCTTGGAGTGACCATCGCTGTTGAACTGAAGTAGGCACAACAAATTTCACCTATTGTCATGAAGAGTCACCAAAGCTTCTACTTCCACAGAAAAGCTCAGATTACTCTCAATAACATCTACAAGTACATAATATAGTATATCCTTACAGTGTAACATGCTCTGTATCACACTGATACTCTAACTGCTTGGCTCAAGAAAGTAAAGCACTGCAGAGAATGGAAATGGTGGCACAGAATACCTCTGGCTTTGAGCTGTGTTGTGTTCAAAACATGAAACATTATTAAAGTTCTCAGCCATCTGGCTCAGTCATATTTCTCACTCATCCATTCTGACAAATGGTACACACTTGCATCAGTAGATTCTGAGACAATGTCATTCGCTTCACCTGTGAGTGGTTTTAGTGTTGTGGCTGATTGGTGTATATTGCATGTACCTTTGAATGTATTTTGTTGGTATTGCATTACTCTCACTTGTCTGAGGATTCTTCTAAGTAAGAATGTCATTGGGATATGTAAATATGACAACAAACTTGAATTTCTGGATTGTAGAACTTCACTTAACCTTTTTGCTTTCTCTAAAGGGAGTTAAAATATTTTTCTTTCAGAAAGCGCACAAAAGTATTTCAGCTAAGAACCATAATGTCTTAAGTAATATATATGATACTAAAAACAAGTTTAAATTACTTACTTTTCAATATCTGGCAGCAATCAACTAGTTAAGAATGGACGAATAATGAAACGCCTGAATAGTTATGCACTCTCCTTTGTAGACACTCTGTGCTACAGTCAGAAATATTGTGCTATGCAACCACATTCTCTTCAAGCACCAGACTAGTATATATAAACAATAGCTATGAACAAAATTATCTTCCAAAGTTAATTTAAAACTCACAGCTTCTACAGTTATAAAGGTATATATTAAATTATTCAACAGCTTACTATACCAGTTCTAAAATACTACACAGTTTATACATTTAATTTTAATGTCTACAGTACAGGAACTTTATAAATATGATACATACAATCATAAGACAGCATACAGAAGTGGGAAGGGAATGCCTGGCAGACAACTGGCACATCTGCAGCTAAATTGCTTGGAAGAAGCCAAACAACTGGAAAATGTTCCAACTGTGAACAGGTAGTCTTATTTGACTGAGGTAAAAACCCTTTAATAGTAACTGCTGTATATCTTTGCCTTAAAAATGTACCTTATAATGAGAGAAATCAAAGTACAGTACAGCAGAACTGAGCAACCCAAAGTCCTTGCCATTTACTACACTATAATGAATCCTCAGTGAATGTGAGCCCAATGTACACATTATACAGAGTGCCTGACTAATGATTGTATTTCTCAAGTTACATGATATACTGCACAACAGAGATATGCAATAACCATTTCTATTTATGAAACAACAAAGATACATCCCAGAAAAAATATTCTTTTTATGGTCTAACTGTGCCCTGAATAAACCTTCAAATCAGTTTTCTAAAAATGTTTCTTAAAATAATGTTCAGTTCAATAAAAATTATGTATCACAAAAGATACTGGTTTCCTTTTAAAATGATCTCATTGTCTACATGGGAATTAAAACCTTTCTGACCTTCAGGAGAAATTATTAAAGTCATGGTTTATATTGACAACATCTGGCTACTAGAAGATGATTTAATTTTAGCTCCATTGCATTGAGACATTCAAATACTTCACTAGTAGCAAAGCCAAGCAGCATGTTGGGTGGGATCATATTATGTACGCTCACAGCTGTCAAGACATTCATGAAACAGGCTGCAACAAAATGAGCCTCTATTACTTTACTTGTAAATGTAATTTTGTAGTTTAATGAAGTTACAATGCAAACTTTTAATTTAAAAACAAACAGCATTTCATTCCACTAATGAAATCAAACGGCATTCATTTGAGAATTGGTTATCTTCTAGAGTAGATCAAACTACTTTAATGTATTTCTTCTTACATTCTTAAAAAGGTATTTGTCATGATACACAATTAATGCCTGCAATACAATATTTATGCAAAATACACCGAATAATGCTTTGTTTCATATGATATAAAAAGCCAATATAATATATTTCAATATTAATACAACTCTGTAGGTAATAGAATTTCCATCAGATAATTTCTACTTAAGTAATGAATGTACAGTGTAAATAGTTTATTACCCATGTTAGTATAAAGTCAAGGCTTGAATCTAAAATGGCTTTTAGTAGTTGGTAATATTGAACTTTTATGCATTTATAAAAATATTTTGCTATTTGTACTTAGCAAAATTAGTAGGTTTGTAGAACAACTGTAATTCTCCACATTTGCAAAGCTACTTTAAGTGCTGAGCTATACATACAGCAGTTGTAATAGAGAACCCTAATTTCTGGCTCATGCATCTTTAACACCTTTTCCCGGGCCTCTATTGGATACTTGCCAACCACAAAAGACAATGCCTGAGGCAGAACCCCACTAATTGCCACTTTCCTTTTGCCTCCAGCTAGTGAGAATCTTAGCTGAGGTTCAAATCACTGCTGCAGCTAAGCCAATATCTACAATGAACTTGTGTTTCATAAAGGCAGACTTGCCCTGAAATGCAGGCCTAATTCTTAAATGGCTTTTCAATCAATACATATTTTGCCTTTTATCAGTAAAATAACAGTTTTTTTTAGCTTTTTACATTTACTAATTGATAGTACAACTGTCTGCTTTGCTTTATTTTCCATGTTACAAAGTTGCAATTACTGAAGAAACTACTGAAAGACACAGTCTTGTGTGTCATCTGCACAAGATACTGCATCATTTCTCTAAAATACCCCTGGTCAAAAGGTGTCCATAACAGAAGTCATGTTGAACATGAGGTTATTCATGAGGATGAAGTGAATCTGTGACCTTAACATCAGGAATATATACTAGAAAATTGGGTGTGAAACAGTGGATAGGAATTGTAAAGCATGCTGACAACCACATGCGTTACTATAATTCAATGCTTAGAAAAGTGCCAAACAATGGCACTGAAGAATAAGGAAATAAATACACATATATTTTTGATTTCTAAGCCATGTACTTGCATATCAGAATCTACAGAGAATCAGAGCTCAGTTCTTAAGCAATCTTTATTATACACTAGTATATGTGTTTTTATTATTTCACAACAACTAGTTGTAATTTTCTATTCTCAGGTTGTCCTTAAATATAAGAGAGAACATAGGTGGAACTTATTCCATATATTTAAGCCTGTCAACTGATCCTTGGTGCTCACATCAAATTGATCCCAGTTGTGCACCAGACATTTTTCTTTTGTTAGACTTCATCTTTAAAAAAAAAGGTGCATTTGTCTAATAATTCTATAAACTTCAAACAAATTCCGGGCAGGACGCCAGCCCACCGCAGGGCACACACACACACCCACACCCACACACCAAGCACACACTAGGGACAATTTAGGATCGCCATTGCACCTAACCTGCATGTCTTTGACTATGGGAGGAAACCGAAGCACCCAGAGGAAACCCACGCAGACATGGGGAGAACATACAAACTTCATGCAGGGAGGACCCAGAAAGTGAACCCAGGTCTTCTTACTGCGAGGCAGCAGTGCTACCTACTGCACCATCATGCTGCCCACATCAGAGACATTCCCTGCTTATATGTGAAATCTGTTTTTGTATATTCTTGCTGTTTTCCAGTTAATTGAGTGCCACACTGCACTTCTAGTTTGCTCCTTTAGAATAAAATTTAAGAGGGTTACAGCTTTGCATTAATGACTATCAGGGTTAAAGAACAACACATGTATAGTCGGATAATCTTAATGCAGTGGTTCTCAACCTGTGGGGCGGGCCCCCCTAGGGGGGCGCGAAGTAACAAAAAGCAGGGCGCGAAGATGTGAAAAAAAGAAAACAAGAATCAAAAATATGAAAAAAAACATCTGTTGAAACCAAAACAAATTAACTTAAACTACATTCTGATACTAGAACAATAAATATAGAGTTAGATAAATGTCGATAAAAGTTAAGTAGGTATAATTAAAATATGCATCTACATTTCAAAAAAATGTTAGGAGGGGCTCGATTAAAACTGTTATGGAAACTCGGGTCGCAAATACTTAAAGGTTGAGAAATGCTGTCTTAATGGATTTAACATCTGTCATCTACTGATTCCAGTCTATTAACCTTAATGATGCTTTTTTTTGCTTTATTTTCGTTCACAGAAACAACAAATAAATGCTAGAATAACTAGCATATATAAGTAAATTATTGTTGGTGTTAGTGTTATACAAAAAGCCACTGTTAAGTTTGATTATATTAATGAAATACATTAGGAAATCTGCAAAACATTTTAGCCATATCTTTTCATATCTGTGTGAATTTCTCCTGGACATATTTTGCAAATTTCAATTATCAAAAATCACCATCCTCATTATAGAAATAATCAACTTGTTATTTATTAATGTCTTCAAGCACGAACAAATGCATAGATTTGTACACATTGCATGTACAGTATACACATTCTGATTCACTCTTAAAAAACAGCTTGGCAATTGTAATAATGTTGTTGCTGATTTCTGTAAGACATCTTTCATTAAATTTTTAAATATTGCTGTAAAAGGGTAATTTTACTTTTAAAATATCTATCTATCTATCTGTTCTTTTCAACAATCTCTTAGATAACTTCAGCAATAACCAAAGCAATCATTACACATACTAAAAAGTTGTGATATGAACAACACTGACTCTAAAATATGTAGCAGCAATAGATGCTTTGGGCCTGTCTAAGGACTGCTGCTTTGGCAGCTCCTTCTGATGCCAATTTTGTAAATATATTCATACTGGCCTGTTTGTAGCTTTCAATAAACTTATCCAATTGATATCTGCTATTAGCCATAGAATCAACAGTCCTCCCATCATAATTTGTCTGTTTTTGGCAGACTGAAATGTGATCACATCAAGCTCCCTTTGTACCATATAACAGTTGTAATGAGGCTTTAACTGTCTATAATATTACATTTCTAAGACATAAAAAATGAAGAGCTTAAAAGCTACAAAATGCAATTCTTGCAGTGTACTGAACGTTAAAAATATAATTATGCAGACTGTGAATAATTTTATCCAGACATGTGACAGCTCTGAACTCTATCAACCAACCTGTTATTTTCCACATAATCAGAGAAAAACAGCATGGTAAGTGGATGCTAATGCTTATATTCATTAAATGCCAGCAATGCAGTAAAAAACTGTGACTAAGAGAACGAACTTGTGCTTTAGATAAGCGAAGTGTTTAAATGTGTCAAATGCCACAAAACTATCAAAAGAGTTTCAATCATAGCCGTAAATCAGGTACAGAATTAAGTGTTAGAGAATCTGTGATACCTCCCATAGTTTATTTAATTTTAGCTTGTTTCTAACCATTTAAACTCATTGAAACTATTTTGGAAAAAAAAGAAATTTTCTACTTAAATTATTGATTAGCATTTATTCATTTTTTTAACTGAGACATACCCTTCAATGTCAGTATAAACTGAATTTTATATATTAAAATAGAAAACCCAGAACTTGATTTTTTTAATTGGAAACATCATTTGCAATAAGTATTGTAAATTCTTACTAAAACAACAACTACTTAACTCATTACGAGGAAGTCATGTCTGCTGGCAAAATGGAGCAGTCCGGCTTGTGTAAAAACATGATACTTATTTATGACATGTATCCTATTCCTTTAATGATTTCTTTATTTAAGTAAAGAGTGGGGAGTGATTTTGAATGTGTGACTCTTAAAATCAACATATGATTAAAATGGGTCAAAATGCATTCATAAACCACAGTAGACTTACCTTTGTCGGTAATCTTTATTTCTGGCACAACACAAGGAAGCAGAAGTAAGAAAGATAGAAAAGAAATGAAGGAATATGTTAACTAAAAAGAAACATGTTAGTATACTAAAAATGATTTTAAAAATGGTGAGGTTAACATTGAGAATACAATGTTGCATTTTGGACTTGTTGTTAATGTGCTACTTTATACAAAAATCTTTCTTGTTCTAGGTATAGATTAAACAAACCACAATTCATTTAACCAATCTACAGTGAAAATTTTTCCACTGCGATTATCCACTGCATTCACAGCATTGAACATCAATATGAATAAATATCTATGCAAATGATAACAATAATAGTTGGACCTGTTTTTTGTTACTTAACTTGTTAATACAGATACTAAATGTACTTTGTAAAATGTGTTTCTCTTTGTTTATTTTAAAGTGTGTAGTAACTCTTCTTGAGTCACACAGTTAAACAAAATAAAGGTTTGTATAGGGTAAATAAAACAGTATATCGTTATTTGTACCAATATACTGTACACGCAGATAAAGAGCCTTAAGCTGGGAGAACTTTTTGTCTGAGTTGAACTCCTTTGATGGGGGGGATGGGATAGCAGGCTGCTTGCTGCTTGTGCTGATTGACACATTTACAAAATAAAAGACTCTGATGGAGAGGTGCGAAGGACTTTAAGGTGGGCCGGGATTACAAGTTTTTTCATAGGCTTCAGGGATTCTAGTGTTAAATATGTTTGAATTTAAATATATTTATTAACTTCACACTCTATTGTAATTCTAACTTCAAGTTAAGGTAGTTATTTCATATCGGAAAGACAAACGTTTCAAGGTAAGGTCATTATACTCACTGATCATGGAGCCGGGGAGTGGCAACATGTTGCACGTTGATAAATTTCACTCTGTACATGTGACAATATAGACCCTATGAATCTATGAATTCCGAAGGTAAACGAATCAAAACCTTTGCTTAATAAGTAATCTACCTTATAACACTAATGAAAATAATTATGAAGTTAGTTAAGCAGGTTAAACTAAAATAATGAGAACAATGTGGGGAGCAATCTTGTTATATCACAATATATTATTTAGATTTCAACTGAAAAATTTTAAAGAAGCTAAATACTGATACCTCAAAGAGGGAAAACACATTAACCTACTTACACAAAACTCTGAAACTACCTTCCTAATCACTGTATCATTGCCAAAAGAGAGCATTTTACATTTTAAAGGACTGTTTCATACTACCTTAGTTCCAGCACGCTGGTGACATTGCCTGAATAGATCCTGCGGATGTAGTTGAAATCACCCACATAGAGACTTCCATCAGAACCACAAGCTAGTGCAGCTGGTGCCAACAGCTTGTTCCCATCAGCAAGGCCATTGCAGCTTGGACAGGACGTACTGCGTTTCCTTCCATTTCCCATAATACTGCTAATGATAGGGGGCTGCTGGGAAATAAACAGGTTCTCTCCGTTTCCTTTGTGTAGTATGCCTTAACAGTGAGGGAAAAGGGACAGATTTTGTTGAATAACAATAGGTCATAGAAAAGCAAGCTACTTACTGTATAAATGGTTGTATAAGAAAATAAAGGTTAACAGATGAATACAGTTGAGGCAGTCCCATACATTTAACCTAATGGTGTTTTACATAAAGCAAGCTAAGCCAAAAACACCATAAACCCCTCCACTGTCTGGAAATAAATCTTGAATAAAGCAAATATCATGCACAAAATTTAACTCCAGTGCCTTCACTAGAAATAGAGAATAACTAATAAGTATATGACTTAAAAATGGTAATCACCGAATTACTTATACATTATAGAATTCACTGCATTTTCATGGTCTGAAATCAAAATTCATGGTTCAGAAAAAAAAAAACTCTCACATGTACAACTATTACAAAAACATAACTTATTGCATTCAAAAACCAGTTCATGCTGATTTGGAAAGTACCACAAAAGTGACCCTTCTCCTGCAGCCCAAAGATGTCAAATTAAATGGTGAGTACAGTATGAAATTGTTTCTAGAATAGAATGCCTTTTACTGTCACTATACGCATCTACAATGAGATTAAAAGCAGCTCCTTCAGTGCAGAAAAAAGTTCTGTATAGGGCTTGTATGGTTATTTTTTAGCCTTAGCATAACGCCGTATCTGCGGCCCCGCTTCTGCTTTCTTTCCCTCCTCCATCTGTGTCGTCTCCTAGACCCGACAACAAACCACGGAGAGCCCGCTGGTCTCGCTATGTTGTCTGGGATGTTGTGTGTGTGATGAAAAACACTCAAAACAGATGTCTGGCTCTGGACACCGATGTCTATAAGGTTCTGAATGGTGTAGCGGATGTTCGCCGAACCGATCGTGCACAAACAAGGACAAAAAAAAAGTACAAAAACAACAAAAAAGTGCACTGAAAAGGAGAGCCTTGATCCGCTGCGACCATGCGCGCCGCCATGCTCCTAGCCTAATCGAAGTAGGCTAGGCACTTTTTGGTTAGTACATTAGAAAAATTATTGGTGTTTTTTATTATGAAAAGGTTAAGTAAGTGTTGCAGTGGGAGGTTCGGAACGCATTATGGGTTAGCCTTTGCGAACGAATTAAGTTCGTAAGTCAAGGGTCCACTGTATTGTGTATTTAAGTTAATCAAATTTATAACAAGTCTCCGGAAATCCACCCGCCGATGTACCGTATTTGTGTATATAGTTTCAACACAAAGGTTCCAATTTACCAAACTTCTCCGCAATCACTTCCTGGTTTCCATCAAAAATGCTGGCAGTCTCAAATTCTCGCCGATAAACATTATAACTATACCTGAAGAGACACTTTTAAGGAAACTTAGAAAATTTTGCTTGGAGAAGGGGGTCGGCTTAAATACCGGTCATCAGCAAATACATGTAATTTAGTAGGTAGAGAAGGGGATCGGCTAATATACCGGGTCGGCTTGTATTCCGGGATCTACGGTATATACTGTTGTGTAACAACAATGGCTTTTTGTTCTTAATAACAAATAAGTTCCATAAATCCTTAATTAATGATTATTAGGGCGAAATGCACCTCTCATATTCACAATTTATTTTACCAGATAATCACTTAGCTGGTGACCTAATTTTTAGTTTATTTTTAATCATTGCATTGCAGTACGGGCCTACAACCTCCACCAGGGTGTGAAAACAGGTACTTAAAGTTGCTGTATTGTCCCCATGAAAAGTCACACGTAATTTAACTAGAGCAAACTTTTCTTATTTTAGAGCCACTGACCCATCCACTGATGATGGCACTTGTATATTTTATAACAAGGTTTATTTAATTAAGCATTTAGCATTTTGTACTTCTTCATCTGTCTAATCCAGATAATGTCAGAAAAAAATAATTTTTTTCTGACAATACTGTTGCTTAAACTTTCACAAGCATGCTCCCTTTTGAGAATGTAAATTCTGATAGTAAAGACTGCTGTGCCTTCTATTTGGGGTTGCATAATTCAAACATTGCTTTTCTGGGTTACAATGAGGGCTTTTAACACTGAATCCCTGAAGCCCACAAAACAACTTGTAATCCCAGGCCACCTTAAATTCCTTCACATCTCTCCATTAGCGTCTTTTGTTTTGCAAATGTGTCGATCAGCACAAGCAGCAAGCAGCCTGCTATCCCAGCCCCAACTAACAGACCTCAACTCAGGCAAAAAGTTCTCCCAGCATAAGTCTTGTTTCATCTGTGTGAGAGGTGCCTGGAGGTGTATAGGGTAAATAATACAGTATATCGTTATTTGGAACACATGCATTGCATGTGTGTTCCGTGTCTACAATGATCTGTGTAAATGTAGGATGACAGGAAATGTGAGGCAAGAAATGTTGAACACTTAGCTAAAACAGAAACTTTTTTCATGTTATAGTACTAATGACAAAATTTTGACATGAAGTGTATAATGTGTGAAGACTGAAGTCCAAATAACAAATAAACACTTTCACAAAAGGTACAATTATCACAAAAATAAGTACACTTTTATTCAAGAATATAACTGAAGAAAAGGAAATCGGGTTAGGGTACAACACTGATATGACTGCTTGGGTAGAGCAGTGGTAAGAACTCCTGACTTATAAACAAGAGGTTGCTGGTTTGAGTCCGGGCGCTTCCTAGATGTACCGTAGTGAGCTGCTCTTACTGTTATTATTATAGAATAAAAACATACATTTGATTTGAGTCTGTAACAGCCGGTGTAAATGTATGGTACCTTAAAGGTTAGCATTTTCTTTATTCAGTTTTATTCTCTCAGTCACGTTCACACTCCTCCCGTACTGATACTGCTGTTTTCAAATAAAGATGTGCTATAACAGAGGTGAACTCAGATAAGGATGAGGGTTCTACATCAGAGAAAAAGAACAGAAGCCCTGCCTGCAAGAAACACTCACTCACACATAAGAACAACGCAGTTGCACCAGGTGTAAAGGCAAAAGATGGCACTGTTTGGATGCAGAAGCAGGTTGGATATCATCCTGCCAGTGAATCTTCCACATACATGTCCTTCAACAAAACAGCAGGGCTTACAGAGCTTGTCAAGGTATTGTGCAAAGTTCCGTTTGCATTTATGTTTCTTGATAGTCTTTATATGAAAAACATTTATATGTTACTTATATAAATGCCACATCAAATGTTGTTTACCTATATTTATTTACTTATCTTCCTACAGCGCAAAGTCACAAGTAGACTGTAGAGCTTCCTGTGTTTGATTAACATAGGTATGCTGACAAAGTACATGTGTAAAGCCACTCCTTATTTAGGAAAAGATCTGTTATGAAAAGTGCGACAGCAGCTTCCACCTGCAGCTACAGACACTTAATTATGCGAACAACTCTCCATGCTAGTGTTTAGATTTGGCAGTGCCATGCTGATGGTGTATGTGCCAAAAAAATGAAGTCTGACTGCATTCTCTGTGCCATTGCTCGCATACTGAAGTGTCAGCATGGCATTACCACATCTAAACACACACTCATCATAGGCCATTATAATGTCAGCAAATGAACCCTTACAAAGACATCTTTAGGATGTGGTAAGAAACCCTTGTAAAGCCATGAGTACTTGCTTTGCTAGCTCTATAAACTGTCCGTGTTTGTGCAGGGATATGAACTCATGACTCTGAGAATGGTGCAAATGAAAAAGATTTGAAAATAACCATCTATAGTTTACTGAGAAATGTTATTCTGTTTATTATTAAGTAACAACAAACAGATGTAGGGTGTCAGGAAATGAAAATCTATTGTATACACATCAGATGAATTTATGTATGACTTCAGCAGATATGGGTGGGGCTGGATACAAACTGACGCAGGTAGGAGTTTGATTTTCAGTACTTGTGCAAAACTGTTGTTAAGCCCATAGCTCTGAAAAAGGCAAAAGAGAACCTTCACTTCAGATACATAAGAAGAATACAAGTCCAGAATGATCATCTTCAGTTTTTATAATTATTAAGCCAAGTAAGTGCCCAAACTGGAAAAGTAACATAACCACCCAAGAAATAAAGGCCACTTCTGAGTGACCCCGTGTTTTCCATTTTGTTATTCTTAAATGCACAAGATGTTGCCATAACGCCCTGCACCTTCTAAAGCTTCTGGCACTGAGCCTAAGCGCCAAAAGAAGTTTAAAACACTCCAGGAGAAGGTTGAACTACTGGAGTGCTCCGGGAAATTAAAAGTTATACTGCAGTAGCGCGCCACTATGGAATTAATGAAAGCATCGTACACTACATAAAGAAGAACGAAGCAGCGATCTGGAGAACTGGATCTGGATCTGGAGCCGAAAAGGTAACGACTGTAAGGAATAAAAATATCATCAGGATGGAATCTGCCTTGGCATTGTGGATCACCAACTGCAGGAAGAAGAACATCCCCTTGGAAATCACGGAAATTGTACCAGCAGTTTGCTACAGGTGACAATGTAGCAACTTCCCATCGCAATGTTCCTGAAACCTATAAAGAAAAGCCAACACGAAACCCCACCAGAAGAAGACCCGTCCAAAGATACGACTCATCCTGAAACGCCTGAAGAAGAGGCGCCACCTGAGGAGTTTTAAATCCTCTGCATCGTACTGCACAGCTACTTCATCATCATCATCAATATCATTCATCATTGGTGAGTACCTGTACATTTTACTGTATTTTAATTAAATTAAATTATGTATTTACTCTACTTATAACAAAGAAAACGACAGCACATACCAAAGAAAACGCGCTTGCATGAATTACAGTATGTATAGCAGCAACATCGGTATTTTACATACTAGCACCGTTGGAGACAGTACTGTACAGTATATGTGTTTACCTTTACATTCTGTTTTTAGGTAATGTATTAAGGTCATTTTTTAGGTAATGTATTAATGTATTAAGCTGAGTTTGCAACAAAATTAAAGTGCTTTGGGGGCATACTGTATTTAGGGTTTAAACTATAAAAATAGGCATTTAAAAGGCATTTTTAACCACATCCAAAAATCGTGGTTTTTCACAATTAGTGGGTGCTCTAGGAACGAAACTCCCGTGAATTTTGGGGGTGTACTGTATATATACACACAGACACAGCAAACAAGCAGCGACAGGACCAGGTCAGTGGCCAGGTTGGAATGTTCCCCGCTTTAACCATCAGGTGACAGACATGTTATGCGGGGAGGCTGCAAACTTGCAGTTGCCTCGGGGCACCGCGGCAATGGACAAACAAGCCTTGACACGCGCATGAACTGCATTTTGGTGTGAGGCACTGTTGGGGAGAGTCTCAAAAATCTCACTATATATTATCTCATCCACTTTACCTGGTGAAGGTTATGGTTATTATACTCACATATAAAACTGAAAATGTTACTTCTTATACATTTATGTTATATTACACAATATATTATTCCAAATAAAATGAACTTGTTTTGATAGAACTGGAATACCATTTTACAGTTTATGCCAATTATGTTGCCTTTTATTAACATTTGCCAGCGCATTAATCATTTGTTATTTGGTTTGTTTGAGGAATGAATGTGTCTATATGCATAGTAACACAATACAGAAGGCTAACTATACTAATGCTTCACTTTTAGAAGGCACATGGGTGAAAGCACCCAAAAGTGTAGAAACATGTCAAAATAAAATGTCAAACAATTGGCATCTTTAAAATAAATATGAGGCACAAGAAAAACAACATCTCCAATTTCTAACACATCTATTAACCCACTCTTCTACTTTGTGTCTTTTCTAGGAATTCCCTATGCCCATCAGTATTTAAAAATGGGAAGAGGGAGTAATCTTATACTTTAAACTGTCTTAAAATTTACTAAGGCTATACCTCTTGGGTGGTAAGGGAAATCGCCAAACATTTAATCATTTATTTAAGGTTTTCATATCCCTCTCAAAAACACCACTCGTTTTTTAGTGACTATGCATGTCCTTTTGGTTACTCACCACTTTGAATATTCAGAGCATGGTGTTTGTCCAATGTCCAGCCATCAAGATTGGAGGCATCCATTTCATACCCTTGTAGAACAGCAGTCCTCTTCTCCCAAAGTATTAGGTCTGGACAAGATTCATATTCGTATCCCACTGAAACTACAATAAGGAAAATAGTTATTTATAAATCTAACTCAATTCCTACACAAAACAAAAACAGACCTCCTAATATGGTAAAACCAAAGTGAATCATGAGATTGATTACATTTGTCACTGACATTGTAATTTGTATGCTTACTGTGAAAAGGTTGAACAACTACCCAAATGACCAAACCTTTTTAATCTAGTTAAGGGTAACAGGCGCTAAAGATGATCTTGGGAGGGTACAAAGCAGGAACCCTCTGTTGACAGGATGGTAGTCCATCACACGTACAAAAAGTTTTGAGTCAAAAGTTAATTTAACACAAACATCGTTGGGGTGGAGGAAGGACAAATACAAGCAAACCTGGATGCATAGTTTGGAAACACTCTGAAACTGCAAGGTAACAATGTTAATTATTTAACAATTGTTTTAATGATAATCCGAACCAATCATTAATCTACCTATATCCTCTTTAACCAGCACTGAGACCTAAGCTTATCCAGGCAGTAACTGACTCAAGGCAGGAACCAACAGTGGAAGGGGCACTATCCCGTCAAGGGTAACACTCTCATATACAACCACAAACACACATATGTACCCATAGACACACACACACACACCGAGCAAACAAAAAGCCCCCAATTAACCTAACAAAGATGTGATTGATATAGATGAAGAGAATGTTTAAGCAGAAAGTCAAGATATAGAGCTATGAGTGCTTACCACTGTGCCAGCTTATTGTCACAAAGCAAATTGGTGTCACTAAAAAAGAGCAGGAACCTTTCTCACAAAACAATCTGACACTCTCTGTAGGGTTCAGCTATATTACACAACATGGTAAACACACAACCTAAAAACAATTTGGGCAGTAAAAATTCAACTCTGTACCGTTTAAAGAAAGGGCAGCAAATACATCCTGTAAAAGGCGAGATAAGAGCAGTTTTTAAGCAGCCATATATCCACTCTGGTGTGCAACTGAATCTTTGCAACTATCATTTTTTTAAAGTCATAATGAATGGAAGCAGACACATACAAATTGTCACATAGCACTGTCTTCATCATCCAAATCTGCAAAAATAGCTAAATGGCATAAAACTCTGGTTTGATTGAGCAAGTTAAAAAAATAGATGAATGAAAAATATAAGCTTTCACATGCACAATATTAAACAAAGAATGTACCTTGAGAATTTAAGTTCTACATATATTCATTAATTTATTATTTAATATTAATTCATAGACAGACTTGAAATACATACCGAAAGCTTCTGAGAGTCCATAGACCTTTTGGCTGTATACATCAGTCTTGTCCCAGATAAAATAATATGAAAGATCTGGGGCAGCTGGAAACCACTTCCTGAAGAGCCGTCCTTCTACTGCCACCATTAAGTGAACCTTCATGAGGTTAAAAGGAATTGATGAATGTGTCAAGATGACACGGAGGACTGACTTGTACCCTGGTGTGCGACTGCTCAGGTAGCTGAGCTTCATTTTGCATCCTGGAATGTTGATCTCTTCCTGCAGTACCTGAAAATTGTGATTTAAATAAAAGTTAAAAAAATGCAGACTATTCAAATCAGAATTAAAAACTATTAGTAAATTGTTTTTTAGAAGATGCCAAATACTGCTATTATTTTCTTAGATAATGGCTGTATAATTAAGTATTCTTCAGTATACTATACAACAGTAAGTCAATATTTCACATAGCAGTACATGCCAATAAATGCCACTGGAGTAATTACTAAACAGATGTGCTCTACAATGCATGAAACTAAAGAAAAAAGAGTTTAGAAGAAGTTATTTTGAGATTTTTTTTACTAAAATCAATAATAGGTTGCATATCTAATTTAGTATAAAACTTTATACTGTGGCACAGTTTCATAGAACACCTAATGCAATATTTCCAAGCATGCTTAGTCCAATTCAGCATCATGAGGAGCAACAGCTTAACCTGACAGCATCACATGGAAGGCAGGAAGTAACCATGGATAAATCACCACTTGTATACCCATCCACATGGTGCCAATTTTGAATTACCAATTGATCTAGCATTCACATCTTTGAAAGGTGAAAGTAAAACGAGACTACCTGGAGAAAACACAGATGGGGGCAGAACATGCAAATTCACACAGGCAGCAAACAGCTGTGAGATAAATAAAGTAGTGGCATTTACCACCATGCTACCCCATTACAGAACATGTTAATTTTATAGACTATTGAAGCTGAAATACTTCAGTTTTTCATTCAAATACTAGTGGTACCATTTTTATTTATTATTGAAAAGAAATAAACTAATTAGACTATAGAACTGGCAGAAAACAGTTAATCATGAAGCTGGTTCGAAACATGTCTATCTATGTATCTATGTATATGTTAAAAAAGTGCATTTTTAACTACTCTGGATATTGGCACTCATTAAAAAAGAGTTCTCAAAATCTTAAAAGACTTCTTAATATGATGTGGCAGACCAACTTAAATAAGTCACATGCATGTACTTCACTTTTTCTTTTTTTTGATAGACATACAGAGAGGTATTTATTGATCTCATGACACAGCAGTGTTACGAAGCCAATACAGAGAAAAGTACACAGAATACAAGTTTATTAAAAGGTAAGAAGAAACTGGAGAAATATTTGTTTACCCAATAGAATAGTTTCTATGTTAATAACCCCACATGAGAAAATTGTTTAGTATTGTGCAATTAGCATTTGTTTGAATAATTCATTATAATATTAATGCTTTCCATCTTTTTTGAAAAATGAAAATTTAAAATAATTGCTACAGAATGTTCTTTATCTATACTACATATACATATAAAGTAGTACCTGAATTTCTGGGACAATTGTTCCCCTGTCAGAACATGATGCAGCAAAGGCAGTCAAGGGTGCAGGAGAGACAATAGGGTTGGGTCGTGCAAAGCTGCTGAGATCACAACTGGGAATCTCATTTTCTTCATGCCTCATTGTGATGGCATCCATGACATAAAAACGCCCCCAAGGCAACCAGAGTGTGTGTTCCTGGGTAATAAAGGGGGCACGCTCAAAACGCAATGTTATGGCGACTCCACCGTTGGTGATCAAATCAAAGCTGCAATGGAGATGAAGAAACAGTTTCTGTAAAGATCATTCTAATAAATGATTTTAATGTCAATCTATCTGATAACAATGAGAGTGATTCAAAGAGAAATCAACTCATACTAATTTATGTACAGTAAATATAAACATTGAAAAAGCCAATTATATGACTGTTGTTTAGTTTTCCTCAATCTATTTTAAAAGGGCCAATTTAACCTGAACTTTTCACTCTTTATATAACCAACTCTACAACTACTGAGCATTCATCCTTGATGTCTGGAATGATACTGTGAGCTGGAATGCAATTTCATGGTATTTACAAAGATTCAAATCATCCAGACCACAGAATGAATTTCACAGAATATTTGTGTACCTCTTTTCTCAGAAACATTTTCACAGTTAAAAAACTGATAAAGTGTTAAAAACAATAAAAAAGATGTGAGTGAAGAATGCAATATATTCAATGTATTTATTTATGAAGCATCTGTATTATTTATAGAAATTACAATACTTCTTCAAAAGTAAAGTGTGTGTATATGATGTATATATACATTGTGAGATATGGCCGGCCAGTCATCCTGGCCAATACCCCCAGGCCGCCAGGTGGAGCTATCCCTGCATCATGGAGGAGCCCCAAATTCCAGCAGGGACTCATGGGAATTGGAGTCTTCCAGTGCAACCCTGCTGGATAACGTGGAGGCCACCAGGAGACGCTGCTGGGAGGCCCAGAGACATTGGTATTCACTACAATCCAGAAGTACATCATAGTCACGGGGACAGACGGACCGACGTACTTCCGGGATGAAGAAAAGAGGACTTTTTATCTAACCCGGAAGTGATGGGGAATCACGGACTGAGAGATGAAGCACTTCCGGGTTAAGCAGTATAAAGGATTGTGGGAAACCCAGATGGGTGAGCTGAGTCAAGAGTGGAGGAATTGACTATTGTTTATTGTATTGGAGAATTGTGGATTTATATGAGTATTGGGGAGTCAAGTCTGAGGGTTCAAGGGGATGACAGCGCCCCCTATCTACCACTATATATATATATATATATATATATATACACACACACACACACACACACATATATATACCACTAATTATAACATTATAAAAAAATGATAAAAAGCAGGGATCTTATATTTTCACACAAATGTATTTGCTATATCTCATAATGTGCATATTTCATACTGGTAGGGCAATGTTTTAACATTACAAATCTACTAACACAACAGTAATTTTTAAAATCCAAGCTGTAGTCAAATCTACCAGGTTATCATTTAAAACAATGCTGCAATTCAGGTAATTCTGGTAATAACAAGGAGAACGCCCATTGAATATTAATTTGTTTTAATTTAAATTAACCTTTTAAATGAAAAAATGAAGTGATATTATTTTAAGCAGCTGAACACATGAATGTCCCTTTGTATTAAATCATAAAATGCAGTGAAGTTATACATACCTGCCATCTTGACGACTAATGGTATATCCATACAGAGGGTTGTTGATAAAGCTGATGTTCACCCCAACAAGTGGGGTTCCATCTGATGTCATTACCTGACCTCGAATTACACAAGCATGGCTGCAAAAGAGCAAGTGCAACTTTTGTTTTATATGTTAAAATGAACTAAATTTATCAGGTGCATTTCCTACCTTATTAAAAAGTAGAAGAAAAAAAAATGTTTCTAATGTTTGGAATCACTACTCTAAACCATTTTCAGCACTTTACCTGCTGGACAACAAGTCCATCTAAATATAATACTCAGTGGTCTGACCAGTATTATCTGTTTTTCTTAATAGTCTTCAATGAGAAATACTTCATTTCTGTTAGGTAAATAAGGGCCTTACAGCATTAATTCAGAAACTTATCTAAACAGGCTTGTAAAAAATATGCTTATACAAATTGTTGAGCATACATACTGTAGACTGATGTTTACTACATTTGGGCAAGTTTTAATGGTATGGGAGGCATAAAATCCCTGTTTTCTGCACATAAAGATTATTAAATTGGATAAAACATGCACCATCTCTTTGTCTTTGTTTGCAAATTATTATTTTCTCACCACCATGTGTGAAATATTTACCTCTTTCAGGAAAACAATTAATTTCACCCTGTTTGCATCTGGCCTTTATAGTGTCAGACTGTCCTTACTTGAGGCAAGATCACTTGCCTACCATGCCGCAAGTCCCCAGGAACTTTACTTAATGCTAATTTTGTCGGTCTTTTCCTTCAGAAGACCTTGGCTAATTGCAATTACTTGCAAACAAGCTAAGCAAAGTGAAAAACACAAAAACATTTGTACAAAATCACATCTTATAAGCACGATTTTTCATTTTTATCCTACTGTTATGCAACAAAAAACCCAACTATTCTGGAGTAAATCATAGTTTAGGTTACAGTTAATTTTATGAAATCCTAATTTCATATCCAGGGGTCACAGTCTATCCTGGCAGATAATGTACAGCAAATGAGAATGAAATTTATTTTACTTTATCCTTGATTGATGAGCAAGTGGGGTCAAATGTGGCACCAAAAATGCATCAACTAGTGATAGGGCTTATGAGGGTCCATACTAAGGAGTGCATGTAGAGGTAGTACATTCCTACAAGTACTTGGGGGGGTCTAAATCAATTACAGGTTGGGCTGGTGTTGTAACTATAAAAGAAAGGGCAGAGCAGAGCAGAGTCTTTCTTCTTGGGAGATTGCATTCATTTAATGTGGGTAATGACATCTGTCACATCTTCTACAACTTTGTGATAGCTTGTGTGATTGTGTGATAGCTGTGGTGTGCTGGGCTGGTGACATCACTTGAAGCGATGCCCACCAAATTAGCAAACTAATTCAAAGGGCAGACTCTATTATGTGGCATACTGTGGACCCCCTGGAGTTAGTAACAGAGGAGAGAGTTAAAACAAAACCGAGTGCCATTATGAACAATGGTACACATTCTCTGTCTGACACACTAACACTGTCAAGAAACACTACCGGGGCTCCTATGTACCAACACCAATATGCCTGTATTATGCCTCACTGTGACTGTGACTGCAAAGTCAAAGTTTTCTTTGTTTTTAGCCATTCTGCTGTGAGTTCAGGCCATAGTGTGTATGAATAGCTATCTATCTATCTTTGCTAAATATGATTTTAGTGCAGAATTGGAATCTCAATCAATGTTACTTCTACACCAACTCTTCAACTGATTAGAAAAATGAAATGAGAACAGTACTGTATGATGTGTTGCAGTATTATATTGCCTTTTAAAGCACAAGCAAAGAATTCTACATTTTATCTTTCATATCCAACAGCTTTTAAAGCAATCAGTAGATAAGAGAGCCTTTTCTTGTGGTCTCTGATAGTGACAAAAAGCACTAGTATCTGCTTAGCAAATCATTTAACAGAGCAAAGTGTATGTTGGAGATTTATGCACAGTACAGAACTATAAATAAAACAAGGCACCGCCTCTCTTTAAAGCTGCCGGCAAGACAATAGTACCAGTTTTTGCAGAAATGCTAGTACTCCACTTTGTCAGCCATCAGGTTTTCTGTCATCCTTAATTTAAAATAAATGCACCATCCCCCTTTCTTGTCACTGCAGGCAGCAAGGGTATTGTTGGCAGTAATTTAGCTGTATGTGAATTCATACTTATCAAATTATGATAAAAATAAGAATAATGCAAGTAAGAAAGACTAAACCTCATATTTCCAGAGAATACAAATCGCTTTAATTAAATGCTAAGTTTTAAGTCCACAAACTCCTCTTTCTCGTAGAGTAAAACATTTCAGCATCCTTTTGCCTAATTTCTATTTTGCAAACCCACTTCAAAAAGAAAGCTTGAGCCATGGAGGAGCAGGATGTGCCATTTCTGTTATTCATTCTTCAAAATATAACCCATGATAGCAATGTTTGCTGTCTTCAGATGCTATCATACTCTTTAACACAAGCTTGCCTCAGTCACGTTTGACTGTTTGCCAAGGTGGTAATGTTAGAGAAAGGTTTTGGATTTCTTGCACTTTCATAGAACAGGGCAAAGAGAAAATTAAATTAAAAGCAAACACAAAGGAAAAAGAAGTAAACTTGAACTAGTGCAGTCTGTAATTTTGATAAGGAGAAATATAATTATGTCTTTATGATTGTAAAGGAAGATGAAATCCAAGAAGAAAGCTAGAGGAAGCTTACAATTTGACCATGAATTTTATAATTTTATAATTACATTTTTTCAGGCTGGAGATTCCAAAATGTTATCCATTTTTATTATTATAACTCATAGTGGTTTATAATCAGATTGCAGCTCAGTCTGAAATAAGTGGTGCACCATATGATACAGCAGAGCAGTTGAGTGTTGGTGTCATTGTTGACTTTCATGGCAGATACGAAAGAGGAAAATGTTAATTTTACATGTCACTTAACTACAATTGATATCTAAAAATATAGGCATTACCAATAAGATGTAAATGTATTCAAATGGTTTACTCTGCTAGCTTCACCCTTAAAATCAATTACGTAGAACTGAATTAATCTATAGTGATGCATTTTCTTTTGGCAGTACTACTAAGGCCAATAGTGTTTCTTGCTAAGGATGTTACTATTATCTCTTATTGGAGAAAGTACCATGCATTCTTTATCGCATGTTTTTAAAAAAATAGTTTTGTGCTTTTAAACATGCATGACTATTTTGGGGTATGTCATTAGTTTGGATTCAAAAACATGCACAGATGTTGTTAATTTTGTTAAATTAAATTATCAGAAAAAGTAAATATTAAAAAAAAAATCTTAAAATATTAATAATACAATTAATTATAACTGTTAATTCTGGCTAATATCATATGCTTCACAGCTCCAGGGAAATTACCAGATGGCTTACATGTTCCCTTCCTGTGTCATTATGGGTTTTTCTCCAGGTTATCCAATTCCTTTCATACCTCTATAGACTTGTATTTTGAGTTGAAAATTTGGGTTGATTCTAAATGTAAATTAAATATGAAAGAGTGTTGTTGTATGCAAGAGTGTGACTTTCAATAGGCTTTGATAGGTTTTGCCTCAGGGACTCCCCTGCTGTCTCTTTAGGAAGGAAATATGCCAAGATACACCTTTAAGGAAATACTGAAAATACAATTGGGAACATGGTTATAAGAAGGCCAACTCTTCTAGTTGTGCCCAAGTGAAATTGGGTGTAAGAAATCTAACCAAGGGTATGATGTGACCACTCTATAATGAGAACCACATTTTAGGCCTTTATTTAAAAATGCTTTATTAGTAAAAAAAAACAAAGATTAATGTTTAATAAAAGTAATCAGCATGGCTGGGATTCAGTACTACAGAGGTGGGTTGAAGTGGGATGTTACCATCGGCAACAGTTAATTATACATGATTTCAACAAGGATAATGAGACAGAATCCCCTCTACTCATTTAGCAAGTGCACTTAGGTTAAGGGCAATACAGCTAAAGACATTTAAATTCATGTAGCATTAGGCACATGGAATTATACTGATACAATGTTTATCTGATAATCTGTTACTCCATCCATTATCTGCATCCGTCTAATACAGAGTTGTGTCAAAAAAGACTAAAAATTTAATGAAATGACTACCATGGACTGAATGTGAAAACCACTGATTTAAACCATAATTTTGCATGGCATTCAGAGTAAACATACAGCAGCTGCAATCTTTTTCTTTTTGAAAAAAAAAGAAAGAAAATAATGCTTTGGAATAAGCATTACATTATAGAACACTCTATATTAAACACAAATCCACTGGTGCATGCAAGTAATGCAACAGAGCACTTAAAATACAATACTGACAAAATTCAGTATATACAAACCAGCAGAAATACACTTTTAAAATGTATCCTAAAAATAAACTTGCATTCTCCAATGCAACAGTAATATTTTTTATGGCAGAAATATCATTTGCCAGTGATGCATATCAAGTATGTGTTTGGTTCAGAGAAATGCACTTAGAAGTCAATTTTAAAAATAAACATTTTCTATCAAAAGCATTGATGCCTTTTAAAGCTGTAACAAACCCCGTATCACATATCACCCTAGAACATTGGCCACTTGACACAGTGCCATTCATACTGCTTTTTGTGGTGAAGCACAACCATGAGGAGGTTAGGAATACAGCAAACAGCACAAGTAAGTGGTTTGAAAATCGATAGAAGCCTGATCAAATAGCAAGCAAGACCCTGTTATCTGGTCCCTGTCCTAATACAGGAAGCGCAATCCTTACCCTGCTGCTGAAGACCTGCCTTCTCATCATAACCTCTCCAATCTATATGTGGGTGGTAAATCTGAACCATGAATAATATATCACTGATGATATTTTTTCAGAAAGTTAAGCTCTAGTGTCTTGATTGTCTTTGTCATTTACTACACTCCTTTTAATGTGTGTGTATGTAACTCTTTATTTGCTTATGTTGAAGCTGGTTGAACTAATACACCTGTTTTAAATCTGTTTACTTATACTGAAATGCTATTTCTTACAAACTGATGGTACTTGAAAATCTGAAATGTTAAATCATTCACTCATCCATTTTATTAACCCGATGAATCAAAATGTATTCATGCATTGAACTGGAGCTTTTCCTAGCAATTATTTAAAATAAATGTTTTTTATTGGTATCATTCAGCTGACACATTTTTATGAGCAGCAAACTGCAAAATGGAGCTATTCATACTGAGGTAATCCTTAGGATTAATCCTTAGGATTAGGCTGCAAAAGGAAGTTACAGTAGGGGATTTATTGGACAGGGCAAAAAAGCTTACTTTGTCCACACGGCTAACAGATAACTTACTAGTCCTCAGGTAGAAAAAGACAAAATGCATCAGTGAAAGAAATAAAGACCTGAATTTGAGAAACTGTTTCAAAAAGAGTGTCTGGCTCTCCAACATGGAACAAAAAAGCAAACATTTTCACCTGTGGTACCCAGCTCCTTTTATGGAAAATAAGGCTAATGTGACCATTTTGAAATAATGTAAAGACAGTAAATTATCACAGAGAGAAAAAAAATCAATAAATGATGAATATCATGCAAAACAGCACTCTCACCAAGCTGTTAAATGCAAAAAAACATGTAAACATAGGCATGCATGTCATGCTTTATGTATGTATATTGTAAAAATGACATACAGGTAAAATTCCGTTACAACGAATATCTTTACAACAAAATTTTCATTACAATGAAGTATTTTCACTTTCCCCATATGACAGAGTCTATAGAAATCTCGTTACTACGAAATACATTCAGCAGATACTTTCACTACAACGAAGCGCCCAAAAGACCTTGAAATGCCTGAATGAATCATCCAGCAGTTAGTTCTGTGGTCGCAGCACAACGATCCCCAAACAGAAACATTTTTTTTTCTTTCTGTAAACTTTCCTTGTACTGTTTTTTTTTGCTGTGTTTGCTTTCTGTGGTTTTCAGTGATACCTTTTGCCTATTGCTCGTCAACATTTGAAAAACATCCATTGAAATTTAACTCATTGTCCCCCTCCTATACAAATGGCAGATGTCAAAAAACGACAACAGTTCACATTAGAAAAAAAAACTTACAATTTTTGCGGCTCTCGATTCAGGCAAAAAGAAAAAAGACGTTGCCAATAAGATTCCATCATTTACTGCACCTAAACCAAAATTAACTAGCACAAGTTTTTCAGGCAAATGAACAGAAAATAGGAAAAAGAAAAAAAAATTGACTTCAAAAATGTCAAAAGTTTCCTTTACAATGGGGTAGAGGAAGAGATATTGATAATGACGGTGAAAGTGATAATCTTTGCCAACACAATTCCTTTAATGCTGAGGGTAATCACATTTAAAAAACTAGAGCATGACATACTTCATATGACTCAAGGTCGTTGTGTGCTTTACACTATGCTAGAATACTAACAATCCAAGAGAGCAAATTTGTGCATTCACTTATAGTAATCAGTATGTGTTGAAGACATAGCTGGAAACACAAAACCCAAACTAAACACCTGACAACATACAAAAGAAAAAAAAAAAAAAAAAGATTGGGTTACTAAGGGCAAAAAAAACTTGAATGAAATGCACAAAATTAAATTTGGATCCAACTCCATTTCTTTATATCTCAGAGGATAAATAAACTTTATTCATATTCTTGTTTTATCTTTTTGTTTAATCCTGGAAACACAAACCCTCTCCTGATATTCTGTACTTGAGCAAATTAATATACAGTATTCCATTTTGAAATATTATGGAAATGCCTGTGTTTTCCATGTGTCCCACACACCAGATAAGAATCTTCTTTCTATGGTTTACAGTATATCAAGAATTTCTAGGCAAAAAAAAATATTTTTCTATTGGCAAAATTAAGAAAATAGTAAATTAATAGCCAATGCTATATATCTAATGCATTTTCACAAGAATTCATTTAGAAAATGACATGCAATAACTAAAAATGTATATATTCTGTAAAGTGCCTGAAGTAGAGGTATATTCCTACAAATGACTAAAAAAACTTCTTAATCCCTGGTGCGAGGAGCACGAAGAGCATAATATTTCAAGAGGACTCTGACACCATGTTTAGAGCAGCAGGGTTCTTGTACCGGATATGTCCATGTACTGTAGATAACTATTTGGCACAGCACTACGTGCCACATTAAAATGACAAGAGCTGCTTTCTTCTTTGTTTTTTCACTTCATAGTTGGCAGTTGGCAAATACTGCAAGATGAAATTTGATGTCTAGTAATTTGAGTTGGTGGAAATTATCACACTTGACTCTGCTTGTTCAAGCAGAGATGAAGCACTTCTTAAGATTATTTTATGCTTGAAAGAAGGAGCATCAACTGAAAAAGGATAAAATGTGATACTTATAATAAGGACCTTCTAAAAAAAAACATCACACTGGACTGCAAAATAAAAGACAAGCCTTTTTAAAGCTATAGATGTCTCCAGCTCTGATTTAGTAAAATTACTCCTTACCTACAGAAAACAGTTTTAGTCATTTTTGTACTACTCTAATCAAGTATAAGTGCATGTAACTAATCAGCAATTCATTTTTAAAATGTCTACAGAGGCGGATATTACAATGTGAATGCACAGATTACATTAAAATCATAATATAAATTACTTTCCATTTCCTTTTTTGGGGGTTAGTATTTCAGACTCATGGGAAAAGTGTGGTCCCATTACTGGAAACTCATAAAAATTCATACAATTTATTGTATAACTATTTTCCACTCTTAAGCACACCTGGGAATCTTCTTTCACCTTACATATTCACTTGTCTAAGTCCCATAGCCAATATTTTTATGTTTCCTCAATATAGCATTTTCTTTTTACAAGTGATTTTATAACCTAAAAAAATTCTAAAAATGGACTTACTCTACATTGAAGGGGTTTTCTCCTGGGATGATGTGAGTGCTGTCCTTGCCCACAAGAAATCTGATTCGGTCATAGAAGGACTGCAGGTTGGCTTGAGTGGATGGAGCCTGAGTTTGCTGAATGACGTCCAATGGGTCTGGAGAACCTACACATAGTGATGTAATGTGGCAGCTTGTCTGAAGACAGCAGTCAGGGTCCATGCAATCTATCAAGCCATCTAAAATGTTCAAGGGAAGAGAAGAAATAAACAACAGAAAAAATGCAATACCAGTTTTTGGGATGTATCAATATAACAACATATACAATTATAGAAATCATTCAAATTCTACTTCTTGTCTTTAAATTTATCAGATTTACCAGAGTTTAAAACCACTTCAAGTACAATGACAGTCTAATGATATTAATGTTGTTTCTTGTCTTTAAATTTTCTACATTTACTAAAATTTAAAATCCCTTTGAGTATAATGACAACCCTACTGCGTAACCTAGAGACTCATTTTCTTTAAGATAAAATTAGAATAAAATTGAATTGTACATTCTGACATATTTCAAAGAAAAACAGCTATTAAAAGTTCATGTTGTCATTAATATATTTTCAATTTTTTTTTTTCTTTTTTATTCGGATAGTACTGCTGGTAATAAAAACTCTCTTCATCTCCCAGAAGCACAAAGTCTAGCCCTGGATGCTTTCACTTATGACCAAGTCATGCATATATCCACACTTGTTCATTAAAGGGCAATTTAGAATCATCATAACATTTCTTTGAATTATGGGATGAAACCCGAGTTAGAAGAAAAAAAATGTGAAAAAAAAAAAAAAACCAAAAAAAAAAAAAAAAAAACACACATAAAACTTTCACACTGAAGCCTCACGTAAGCATTAAAATTTCACCATATGTCAATATGAACCTGAGTGTACTAGACAAAGTATAATAGTACCTTTAAAAGTCTTAATACATCGGTGCAGGGGCTCATGGCACAAGTTTGCAAGAGCTAAACTGTTCTAAAAATCTGCAAATCTTCATAGCAGTAATAACTCCAAACTCCATCACAGTTGAGCGGAGTGTTTAAAAAATAACAAAATATACAAAATGAAAATTAGACAGTGCACATCTTCTGATTGGGTGACTCAGTCATAGGGCCTTGCTTCTTACATTGCTGCAACCTTAGTACAAATCCTACATGGAGTTTGAACATTCTCATTGTGTCTAGGCAGGGATTTCTGGGTCCTTTGGGGTCCACCAAACTGGCTCTTTATCAGTGTGACTTAATTCCTTGCACTAAATGCTGTTGGGATTGTCTCTGGACGTATGCAACTCTCAAATGGATTATGCCGGTTTGAGAATCCTATGTTATCTTAAGCAGTCAAAACTATTGTTGAACTGCACGCGGGGAGCTTCTTTTGCCATTGCTGGAACTCATTCATATAAGCTGTGCTCCAACTTTAAATACGTACTGTACTTAATACAGGTACTGTAGAGCCTGTCATTTGACAGGTTGCTGAATGGTTTTTTACTGCTCTGTAAAATTTGTGAATGAATGGTGTTTTCCCTCATCACATACTAAAATAAATCCATGTTAATATAGGTTCTCAATTTGTTATAATTACAGTGGGTTTGGAGCAGACTGGACTGGTAAAAAATCAACAACTCACACATTGTGACAAAGGCATACAATGAAGTGTCCTCCCATTTTATTGCTAGGGGTATTATTTATTTCATTATTATTTCACATTGTCTTATGTCCCTTGGGTAATAACCTTTAGTTTAATTTCCCATTATATTTTAAAGCTTGTTATCTTCAGTTTTCTCCATTTTTTCTTTCCAAACTCATAATTCTTCTCCTGTACATCTATTCCCTTCCCTTTCCTTTCATGCTGTTTTCATTTTAGATTCTCTCTTCAGCCACACCTTTCTTTATACTTAGTGTTTTGATGTGTTTGTTTAATATTGATATAGTTAATTATGTTTCTATATCTGCCTTACACAGAACATTATTATGTCAAGTACCACTCAATAACAAAAATTAAATTCAGATCACATTTTTAGACTTTGCATTTTGATAGTATTCTGATATTTAATAAGTAACTGTTCTTACATTAATCTACAACCACTTCTACTTCACCCAAAGCTCCCACTTTCTGAAAGTTCCTCTTTATGAATAATAATTAATTTTCAGGGATTTTGAAAAATAATATGACTTGAAAATATATTAGAAAATCACATCTGTATCCTAAAGTAAAAGAGTGATAGCCTTTTCCTCTATCTATTGCTACTTTAAAAAAGTGGAAAATGCCGTAGTGACATAAAATATTACCTTATTTTATTGAAAAATACAGAAACAACTTACAATAATTTAACATATATAAAAAACAAACAGTAAACAGGGCAAACTTTACATTTCACAATCTGGACATCTACACAGCTCATTCATTTTTTGTGCCAACTTTCTTCATAAATTAGTTATTGAAAGTGAAGGTCTTCCCTGGTAAGTTTATACACATGGCAGGACTAACATTGGATTGAACGCCAGCCCACTGTAGGGCGTACTCATGCACACATTGAGACTCACCAGGCTAGTTTAAGTAAGCCATTTAACACACTCATCTGCAGAACACCAAAAAAAGCCAGAAGAACCCACTTAATATTAACTATCAAAACCAATAAGATAATCACTTTAGATATATGAATTCTGATATATTTTTTGTTAAAAAAACTTTTAACATTCTTAACAAAGATTTTCATTGTACGTAAACAAGAAATGTTCATGCTCCAAAACTTTAACAGTCTTATACTGCACAACCCTAAAACTTGTGATAAACAGTAAAGTCAGATTTTAAAAACTGACAAATAAACACAATAGAAAAGTAAAAAATATTATTTTTCAGGTTTGGTGTCTACTGAATCAATTCCTTATTACTGATATACTGCATTTATTGTTCAACTTCTGCCATTTTAAATTAGCTGTTTAGTAAATACTGAAATAATAATATATTAAATAGATTACTGCTGAATTCTGGCATACATAATAAGTGTGGGTGACTTTTGTAGCAAAAAACATAATTGTGAAATAAACAAAAGCTAATACAGAACAACAGTAAAACTATTCACTGTAATATAGCTAAGCAGCTGTAATATTTCTATGTTATGCAGTGTCACTTTTAATTTGAAAAATATAATCATTCTAGGTGACATTCTGTATCACTGCCATATTGAAATGAATCTGGATTCAAATGTCAAGACACTACAATGCATTAGTCTGTAGATGTAATGTTCTTATTACTCACTCTGCTTTCCTTGCTGTGTGTTTAATAAAAAACATTAATAAAAAATATGCAACCTTACTGTGAATCACTTACCATTGTCATTATCTTTGCCATCACTGCATGCAGTTTCCATGGATGTGTCACATCCAGAACCTCTCCAGCCCAGCTGACAGACACAGTTCCATCCATTCTGGTCAAGAGTGCATCTTCCATTTCCATTACATAAACCAGGGCATCCCTCTATATGTATAAAATGCAAAAAATCAACAGTTTGATGCAAGACATTTTGTCTGCAGAAAACATTTGTAGAAAAACGGTGATAGAATACTAAAATAATAAGGAAGATTCAAATTTGGATGCAGTGCAGAAGGCCCTGTTGTACTTGAGGTATACATAAGCATTTTCAAGCACTATATTTTTAATAAATACAGTAAATGCAATTAAACTGCAGTTGTAAATTCTAATTAACTATTGTAATTTGTATATACTGCATATCACAGATGACATAAACACTATTAATATAGAATGTGCAATGATCTAAGCATATATATGCTTATATTCTTATTTTTTGTACATTTTTAAACATCTCCAATATCCTGCCAGAGAGAGAACAGGGGCTGAAGCTTTTGTTAGCAGTAATGAATAAATTCTAGAAATCAGTCTCAGAAGGATGCTAGTCTATCAGAGAGTACATTTATGCACATAACTACCCTGGCCCAATTTAAAATTTAACAAATTACAGTGTTTCTTTGAACTGTGAGAGAAATCCATAGAAACACAGGAGAAACATCCAAATGTAAACAGAAAGCACCCAGGCTTGTAAACTTTGTGTTACTAGGTTTTTAATTTCTGTAAATTCAGGCTTGAGTGTACATATGAAGATAAAGAACAGGAATCTTTTGATAAAAAAGTTTGTTGTTTAAACCTGGTATTAGTGCAGGCCACAGGGACATTGTCTTTCTGTGTCGCTATGTCCATCAGTTAAGCTTGTTTGGTTGCTTGTGTCTGTTATTTGCAACGTATGGCAAATTATGGAGGGTCGGCGTTCTACTCAAGATAGGGGATGATTTGTAGATTTTAAAAATTTAACTGAGCAATTTAATATTATTTCTGTAATGAGTAACACTGTAGCATCATTATTGATACAGAACTACTGATAACATGTAAAATTATAACAAATTATCGTTAATGGAATCACTGTTTTCAGTAAAAACGATGATCACATAAATGTAAGTGTTTTTCAAAGACAGGAACAAATGACTAAGAGAGTGTTTAATGAATTCATGGATATCAAATGTGATACAGAGTAATCATTATTATATGCTGATTGAAGAGAACTGCTTGTTTCTACCGAGTTTCATTTTTGTTTCTATCTGCTTTAAGGTAGTGTGAAAGCAGAGACCTCTACAGAATGTGAATGAGGGTGGGGTTCCTGTAATATTTCCAGTTAAATATTTACACAAGATGAAAAATTAATTTTAGATGAGAACATGTCTGTCAAGTTTCTATTCCCATTATGTTACTTAACATTTATAAAGTATTGGTGAGTGAGAAAGTATGGTAACTGTTGCATAGACTGAAAAAGAAATTAACAATCTATAAAGCACCTTGCTGATTTTCCATGAACTTTATAATTTAATACTGTTTTTAACCACATGCACCACAATTCTGTCTGTGTTTAATAAAAATAAAGAGATCTCAAAACTGGGTCTAACAGTAGACAAAAAGCAACAATGAAATGTTCAACATTTGCTATTTAAAATTATAAACAGAAACCTAATCTTAAAACTACAGCAGGAAGACATCCCATGTGTTCTCTAGTGAGGGGGTGGAGGAGGTTTGCCACAGCAGGTGAAGAAAAAAGTTCTTGGTAGAAACACAAGATCATTTTAAGGGAGATCTATAAAAAGAGACAGGACACATATCTTCAAGTAGTGGTTTTCAAGGACATGCACATAGCAAGATTATTTTTCATCCTTCCTGCTCCCCTGGCACTTATCTGTTACCTTTTGATCCAATTTTCCGATGCAAACGGAGATGAAAGGAATAAATCCTAAAAGTTTTTAAAATGTAAAATAGTGACATGCACAACAGTAGCAGGATTCTGTAATGACAGCCTCCTGTTCTGACTCTCATTCTGCCCTCTCGCTTTGTGAGCAAAGAAATTATAAAAGGAAAAGAACATAATTTCTTTTTTTGGGAAAAATAAAACACCAGTAATCACTATAAATTGAAAAACAATTCTTATTTATGACATGCAAAAAACAAATAAGATTGATTCATGCTGTGGCCAACTAATTTTATTAATTCAAAAAAGAAGAGAAATACCATAAAGTATTGCTATAAACGAGTCTGATTTTAAATCCATGTTCCAAACTCTAGACTGTTGTGAAAAATTAATAATAAATTTATCAAAGTAGCCAGCAGTGGGTATGGAGTGAAAGGAAAAATCATAATAAAACCAGTGATGAAACTAAGAGATAGAACCAGTGGGGAATAATATGAGATGTAAAGTACAGATTACCATTCTAGACTACTAAGAATCTTTGAATAGTGGCGAATGATATTCTCACGTAGAAAAAGGAGAATGACCTCTATGAGTATTTCAAAGACTGTGTGAGCATTGTGAAAAGAAGGCATTTCCTACCAATATATATACCTTATTAACAAATATGAAAATGGTACTCAAAGAAGAAGCCATTTACTTTTATAAAGCAGTATATATTATCTCTTTTCTAATAAATAGATCATCAATCATTAATCATTTATTGACATTTTTAGAAATTCACGAAAAGGGCTTGGGGCTTGTTGATGCAGTGTTACTACACTGCAACAATAATTTGTTACATAAGCATATTCTTTATCTGTAAATAAGTCTCATTTAAAGTACTGCAAAAAAAAAAATAGTCTGAAAATGCTATGCGTAATGATTGATTACATTTGCATGTAGATGTTCATTCTGTAGTGTGTTTTTCTTCATTTGAGAAAATAAACATTGTGACATTGTTTTTTTTACTTGGCAATCACTTCAGCTGGTGTGCAAAGAAGCTACAGCCTGCTGAAAACCATTAGTGCATGTGATTAAAAGCAAGCTAGGATGGTCACAGTGAGGAATCTCTAATCATTTGCCAATTTAGTCCCCTTACAGCAGGATTCACTAACACTCACAGCAAGCACAGTGACTGTTGCCTAATTAAGATCCCAAGACACCTTATCTGGGGCTGGTAGATATACAAAACCATTTCTTATTTCACTCATTGTGTATACCCTGCTTTTTTGTGTAAAGTAGACAATTTAATTTCTGTAGTCTGGCTGAGAGTAAGCTTTATCCCTATTATTTCACAATATGCTTCGTTTTATTTCAACACAGCACAGATAAAATGATCAAGTGGCTCAGTATCGACATTTCAGATTGAACAAAAAACTAAATTTGGGCGAGACATTCCTTTCTGCTGTTCCCTTATCTCGACAGGCATTTCAATAGTGCTGACGTGAAGAAAAATCGTCTTCTTAATCTTTTGGTTTGGATGATTGATTATCACAGGCCAGAATTCTTCTGACTTGCTACATTTACTTTTACAGCAGAATGAATGTCACATAACTCTGAAGTGCTGTAGTTTCCTGCTTTGGGCATGATACACTTTGTGGTTAAATGCAACTCATAACTGCAACTGTAAAGTATTCTTTTATATAAAGTATTGAAATGGAATAGTAACAAATATGAGGAGAATGTCATCAGTGAGACCTCTTTAGTACTTTTTATTTAGGAGCACAGGTTTCGCATATTCTAAATACACTGTTTAAAATTTATAAGTGGTGTTGATCGGTAAAACCTGCAGTGTTTTACTGAGGAAATATACCACATTTGCTGGTGACCTTACTTGCTATTTGCTATCTATTTTCTTGGAAATCTGCCATGCATTCGGCTTGGACAAGCTTGTTTTTCCTATCACCCCATGAAGTTTTTGTTAGGCCAGCATGATATGAACAGAGCTATAGCAGGCAATGTTGGATGATACACGCAGGCCGAATATATAATATTGATCCTACTAGTGGGCTAAAAATTAGCAGAAAAGTGGCAAGTACATTTAAGTACAAACTGAGCATGTAGAAAGAAACTGTAAATATGTCAGTGTATTTGTGTCTTATAGGTAATGTCTTTTTGTATGGACTTGTATGTGGCCTGTGTGAACATATACTCTACACCTACCTCTTTAATAATGTTACCCAGAGTGCTGTGCAGTTGATACAAACTATTTGAAAGCAGTGGCAGTGAATGAGCAAAAGTGTCAGACAGAAAAAAAAAAACTGTACTTTACGGCTCGACAGAATTGAGTACCAGCAATCGAATACATGGGGGACAAGCCTTAGTCAATTAATGTGACCAGTCAGCAAGAAATTTTTACTCTTCTGATATTTAATTCTGTTAATTTTCCCTCAGCGAGCAATGATGGCACACTGCTGCCTCAGAGCTCAGGTTATAGTTTTGGCCACAATAACTGGTCCAGGATAGTTGGCAGACATTTCTCTAGCCAACAGGGACACTTACAAAATGATTGCACTATTATAATCAACATAAAACTAGTCAAATTTCTCATTCTCCATTGATTTCAATGCAATTCACTGAGTTTGGCGAAGTTCCAAAAACGTTTGTGGTTTTGCCAAACTTCAGGCAAAGTAAATATAGTGGAGTGCTCTACTCATTATTGTGTAGCTGTTCAAAACCTGTATGTTCCATTATCTGTGGCCTAGGGTCTTGTACTTCTATTTAGTTTTTGAACATCACTATGTCAATTGTTGAGTTTGGCCTGCTGTAGATAGCATTCTCATATAACTGCTGGTAGATAAAAGTTCATTGAAGGGCAGAAATAACTAGAAAAATTGTACTGCAGGGTTTAAATGTATATATATATAGCGCAGTATATTTCTCTCAAAAAACACAAAACAACATCAGATTATTGGGTGTGTTCTTTTGGCATTTAAAAAAACTTATAGTGTCATGCTGTAAATAGAAAAATTCTTTTTTATTTTAACTTCTGGATATACATTTAATATCTGTTTTATTTCTCTTTGAAAATGTTTTGGCAAGCCTAATAATATTTAGCACTAGTGTCTCATGTATCCAGCTTCTGCAAACCTGAATTGGATTAAACAGATTTAAGTATGTATGTATAATAATGATTTGATTCATAACGTTTGTTTTTTTTTCTGAAAAACTTTGATATATTTTGCATCACGTTGTCAGCATAGACACGTATCACTTCCACATTTGGGTCTTGACCCAGTATCATAAATATAGTTAAAAAATTGACCCATAAAAATGATAATTACTTGTACTGTACACTCAAACACTACATTGTGCATACAACAATAAGACAAACTCTGCCTCTATGCAGTCATGAACATTAAAAATATTCTGGCTCCACTACCAAACAATTAGGATCTATTCACATTAATAACAGTGTATATGTGTGCATCCATTCATCCATTTTCTTAGGTGGAAAGGAGCCAAAGCAAGGCCCTGGAAAGAATGGTGGATAATGCTCATTTACTTCTGGACAAATTAGAGTTACCAACCACGTAATAGAAAACTTGACAACTTGGAGAAACCAAACATAAAAACAGCAGTCGCATGCAAACTTCTATCCAAAGCAAAACAAACCAGTACCTCAGTATAGTATGTTTGTATTAGGAGCCATTTCATATGGTCATGTCGGTAATAATTTTGCAAAGGATGCAAACTGTTCAATGCAAAACAACTGACTGAAAAAATAATTTTGCTTAATTTAGAAGATTTTGACTATGAATGATCTTGCAACATACTCACTTCAATTCAGCATCATTAATTATATAATGCCTCTTCAGTTTAAAATTCATACTGTATTTTGCACGTACCACCTGTTAATGCTGCCTCCCATCACATTAGGTGTGTGCCATCTTCTTTTTCTTTTGTGTCACTCACATTTCATGTTATTGCACTGAGTGTATGATTGAATTATACCACAATTAAAAAGGGACAGTTCTGCCCCACACCCCAGTTAAATAAAGAATCAGACACATTCTAATAAATACTTTGGTGCATCATAACTTAAACTTAAAACTAAGACCAAGCTTACTAAGTTCAAGTGCTGTATTGTTTCAAAGACTTCATAGATAAATCGATAAGAATACATACAGTATACTTGTATTACTATATCACAGTATACTGTGTTCCAATAAATTTTCAAAGTAACACCATTTTTACTGCACTTATAGTTTACAATTTAAACAGTCATGCAATCATTTTGCAGTTCAAGAAAAGCTGTTGTTAGGAACAGAAAATCTGTCGTTATGGTGGTTTTAATAACACAGTTTCAAAATCTGTGCTTTATTCTCAACAAATATTGCTTAATTGTGTCATAAAATTTAGAGAAAACATATTGCCCCTTTCCTAATATTATCTGTTTCTTGAATGGACTTGAAGCTTTAGACAGAATGCAATATAAGAGAATGGGAAACACAATAGTTTTAAAATTATTACTTTCTATATTCAAGGAAGAAAGTTATCCAACACCCCAATCACTTATATGAAGAAGTACTTACCCCCATAGTTTTCAATATTTGGTAGTAGCACTTTTAGCAACAATAATCACAACAAAATGTTTCCTATAATTTGTTAGCAGTCTTTCAAATTACCACTGCAGAATTGTAAACTAGAATTCTTTGAAGCATTGCTTAAATTCAGACACACTGGTAGGCTTTTGAAACTGAACTGCTCATTTTAGGACCTAGCACAACAACTCTAGGAGGTTTCAAAGTCAGGATTTTGACTAGACCATTCCAAAATTTTAATTTTATTTCTTAAGTCATTCAGTTGTGGTGTTCAGCTCATTTTCCTGCTGCATAACCCAATTACACTTCATCTTCCATGACTGGACATTCTCCTTAAGACTATTTCGGTAAAGTGCAGAATTCATGGTTCCTTCAATAATGAAACTGCAAAGCATCCCTATACCATCACACTACTATCCCTATAATTTATTGAAGACATGATGTTCTGACTGACGAAAGATATTTTAGCTTTGTGTCATCCAAAGAATCCTTATTTTTGACTGTCCATAGAAAATTATTCCAAAAGGATTGCTTCTTAGCAAATGCAAGTTGAGCACTGATTTTTTTATTGGATATCAGATGTTTCTATCTTGCTAATTTCCCATGAATCCCATTTTTAATCAGTCTTTTTCTTATCGTAGAGTTCTGAACATTGATCCTAACTGTAGAGACCTGCAATTCTTTGGATGTTTTTTTTGGATCATCTTTAACTTTTTAGATAAGTCATTGCTGTACCTTTTGGGCATGTTTAGGACTCTGGCTTTTCCACTGCACATTCAGCACTGTACCAAATATTCTCCAATTGGAGATAATGGTTTTTTACTGTGGTGCAGTAAGAGACTTAGAAATGGAATAACTAAAGGGGTTGATTACCTTTTCACATGGGCAATACAAGCATTGGATAACTGTATTACTTAAATATACAAAGTTACAATTTATAAAACTGTCTTCAATTTTTATCCGGGCTCCCCTCATCTAATATTATATTGTGTGAAAAGATCCGAAGACATTTATTGTGATAAATATTCAAAAACATATGATATCAGGAGGGGAACAAAAATACTTTCAGCACTATAAACTGTATATATTATTATTGCTCTATAAACTGCAGTATTATCTTTTTATACTGCAATGTCATCAAAGTATTCATAATAAAATTCTGGAATTTCTCATTTCAAGTATTTGCAACTAAAGCAAATAGATCTAGTAAGGTAGAACCAAGAGATCTTGTGGAACAAGAACTGAACTAAATAATACAAAATGATGTCACAGCTGTACAGTAAACTGCAATGTTTATGTTGTACTTTGATACTTCCATTAATTTTTTTGATTATCATTAAATTAAATTTAGTACTACTCATTTCGTTATCACAAAAATATTAACAAGAAAAAAAAATACCTCTAAATTAAAAATTATTTCTGACAGTGAAAAAGGATAACAAATATTAATGTGGACAAATGGGTGCTAGTGCTTTATTGGACAGCATCTGTGATGGTTTCTGGCCAACGTAATTGTTTGACCTTTAGTTTCTAACAGTGTGGATATCACAGAAATGTGATAAGAAAGTGTAAAGCTTTGGAAAATTAGTGCAACAGCCAAATGTTGATGATGAATGGTGAATAGCTTGAATGTGAACGCTGCAAAGAGGAATGAGAAAAAATAGATAAATATAAATATATAAGGAACAAGGAAGGTCATACCTTTCACTACCTTATCCAGATAGTGAGCTTGGGAGATAAAAGACAGGACATTTAGGGGAGGATTGAACAAAGTGCAATTGCCACCAGCTAAAGACACAATGAAGGATTTTGTTATCTGTTTGGTTCTATCATTCCACAAAGACAAAGAGAAAGGATAATAAGCAAGCACATGCAGCACATGCAGCCTAATTGTACTGGGGAATCAAAAGATGCTCAAGCAAAGGCAGGGGAGTAGAAGCAGAAGTAAAAACAAAATAAAAATTCCATCAGATTCTGTTTGAAAAATATATAATGTAAAAAAATAATGTAATAAGAGTTAACTTTCTTTTTATATGTTTGTTGCATATAATATCTACTGTACACTTAACTACACAGTATGTGCATATACAATACTGTTATAGTCTTTTTCTGAATGAAACTGTTAACAATATTTGATTTTACAGTATTGCTGAATTTCCTGAATAAAAAGAATTACAAAGTTCTTCTGCTTAATATGTAAGAGTGATCCTTTTTGCTTTTAATGGTACGTTCTTGCTTTGAAAACAAAAGTAGCAAACAAAACTAAAATCAACATTGCACTTTAATTTAAATTGAAAATAGTAAGATAATTTAAATGAAATATTAAGAGTCTATTCAAAAATTGCTGGGATATCAAACATGATCTTATTTGCATCCAAGACTCTCTAAAACAAAAATCAAATAAAAAACAATGGTGATGTTGGGTTAAGCCGATATCACATTATGTAGTTGTTGTGTATGTCAGATTTGCCAGTTGTCAGTTTAAACAATTACAAATCGCTGTTCATGTCACATTTATCGACTAAGTGCTGACCTTCTAGCAAATCGTGCTCTCCCCTCTTTCGCCTAGTAAAGTGCTGCCTTGCAGAGGTGGCGCTGTATGAATGGTTATTAGCTATGGCAAGTTCAGTCACAGTCTCTGACCTTTTTTTCTCTTCCATTCTGTTGTGGTTTGAAAAACATGACACATCAAAGAGACAAAATTCTCGTCTGTTTGTGAGGCTCAAAACACCAGGGTTCCTAATTCCTTATCACTATATTAAATGCATTGCCAGATGAGAATTCACGGGTTGCCAGCTGTCATGGATTCACAGCCCGCCCATAAATTAAAGGCAAAAATCAAACCTGTTTGATTAAATTGGGGAGAAGTGTGGACTAGTTGGAGTGAGTCACTGAGCATGTCAAATTACATGACTGGATTCAAAGGAGCACGCCTCTGACTGCCTCCTACTTGCTAAGATTAGCGATAACTGAAAATCACTAAAAAAATCACATAATGTGACATAGCCTTCACCTAATTTTTTTTTATTACTCACAATGCTTTTAGATGTTGGATGGGCTGTCTATTTTCTTTTTATTGTAAATTATAGATTATAAATTTACATTAGATTCTGTTATAAATTGGCTATTTTTTATAAAGGCCAAACAATACATATAAAGCTGAAAAATTGGCAAAAGGGTACTTCATTCATGCAGCATGCCACAGAGGAGGTGATGAGAATATAAAAAATAAAAAGACATAAACATTTTAAAAACCAGTGTAAGTAAAACTGCTTAGTAACAGTAAAATGAAAATGTTTACATCAGTTATACTGTGTGAATTAATAAAATGAATAAATGATTCTTATATGCATTCCTGTTACATAAAGTACAACATCGATAGATATCCAAAGTACCACCATTTACCTGTCAATAGTTATAAAGAATATTATGCATTAGAAAAAATCTAAGTAAATTAAACTACACACAGCAGGACATTGAAAGAAGCAACAGGAAACAAGAGAACAAGAAGTCAGTTGACTGCTGCTGAAAGCGTCATGTTCATTAATCTGAACAAAAATCATGCTGTGGTCAACTATAAAATTAATTTCAAATGGTGAGTAAAGGATCTGGAGAAGAACTAATAAAAATGACACAATTCAATAAGACATATAGATTCAGTTTTAACAGTGTGGTCTCTTCATATCTACCAATAAAATTGCCTATATGACAATGAACCAATCATGACAGATATTTTGCTTCAAAAGTAACAGGAATACCATTAAGCAGTGTTGTATTTTAAAGGTATATGCATAATAGTTACATGCTTATTACATATAAAATAAATAAAGGCACTGCTAAATGCTCAATTTAACCATATGATAATGCATTTTGGTATGTTGATGATACATCTTATAATCACTTTATGATACACAAGCAAGACAATATATATATTTATATATATACAGTATATAGATAGATAGATAGATAGATAGATAGATAGATAGATAGATAGATA
>JANRMT010028174.1:115652713-115667837 GCA_026402145.1 Polypterus bichir lapradei | reverse complement strand
ATAGATAGATAGATAGATAGATAGATAGATAGATAGATAGATAGATAGATAGATAGATATATACATACAGATATTTAAGGAGTATGCTTTTATACTTTAAATGTTTCCTTTGAAATGAATGGAATCACATTATATTATAAAGTATCCCTTTTACTTCTAGACTTAATTTAGAGCATTTGGTCAAGGAAAATAAGTATTTCCAAATAGTTGTGTAACTGCTTTGATTAAGAACTAAAAATCTTTATAAATGTCATTATCTAAATAAGACTAAGCTTTGTGATAATTTGCTGTCTGCAGCCACTGTGACTTGTCACATCAGCACATTATCAATCTGCGGATGCTCAATATGCACTTTTTGACCTAGACAAGTTAAGTCAGCGCATCCTTTATCACAATGTGTTTTGTCATTATTGCAGCCATGTACATGTGACATGTGTGCTGCAAGAAAACATTTTATAAACATCTAGATCTGGTTTACTGTTTGATTCTGAAGGAATATTTAAGGAACAACAATTGGGATCAAGGTTTTAATTGACATAAACACACGCTCACACACACACACACAAAGATAATGAACATCAGTGTGCATTCACACATTAAAATGCATGAAGCCAGACTTATAATACCTAAGCAAACCTCAACGTGCTCAGCAAAGTTACACAAATTCAATTAAGCATGCAATCCCCATTTATTTATGTTTTTGTACATTTATTTTGTGAATCAAATGATTTTTTCAGCCTACCAATGGTGCAGTGCTCTCCATTCCAACCAGGACTGCATTCACACTTGCCGTCCTTGCATGTTCCATGCTCATTGCAGCGTGGGTGACATGCCCTCTGATCACAGGCAATGCCCATCCAACCCTCGTCACAGCGGCAGGTGCCTGACACACAGATACCATGTCCTCCACAGTCGGCTGCACAAATCTCTGTGGGAGAAATGGGTTGGAGATGCAAAGGAAGACAGAGAAAGAGTCAGTGAGTGAAGCAAGAAGAGGAGAAAAGAAGCTAAAGTTATTGTCAGGGAAAACAGCCACGCTCCACTACCTTGTCCAACAGTGAATGAAAAGAATTCCTGCACCTCATAACAGTAATCCCTTTTGACAATAAGATTCTAATAAGTAGATTACAAAGAAAAGACATGGATTGTAAAGCCCTTTAGCTGACTGATCCTCCTACTTGCCTCTTCCTTCCTTTCAGCCTCCCATCTATTGTTCAGTAAAGTAAAAGAGGGAAGAAAATCCAATTTTAGCTTTTTAGACAAAACTAGAACACATGCTTAATTTAATTAAAAAATGGCTAATGGAATTAGCATGACATCAAGAAGTTACTCAAACCATAAGTAAGTGCTTTACTGAAATCAAAAACATTTGCAAGTCAATGGATGCAAATTATTATTTCATGAAAGCACAAACGCAAATTATAGTAGATGGATTTGCCCTGTGATTATTTCTACTATTATTTAATAATTTATTTTGCTAATTAATTAGAATGTGCTTTTAACATTAACTATCTGCATTCTAATAATATGTCAGGCTAAGGTTAAATATGGATAAACTTTAAGTGTTGCAGTTTCTGTTGGACCCCATAAATGCCTAAGATCAGGAGATGCATGCCAAATTAGTTTTGCAGTTTCAGGCTTAGACATATTTTCTTGACTGCCATTCATGCTAATGCTTATTTAACATAACAGCTTAATAACAATGTAAAGTAACTAGGAAGATCTGAACCAAATTGGTACCACTCGTGCTTTAAAGAAAAATATATATCATAAAGTGGCTGTCCACATAGATGTAAGTGTTCTGCCAAATGTATTTGACTAAATCATCTGGTCATGGGTGAAATAGTAAATTTATTGGATGCATGGATAATTCCACACAGTTTCTAGCCATAAAGATGCTATGGGATGGAAGCATAAAAAGAAAAAAAAATGTATGTTCCATCCACTTAATTCTGCTCCTTTTGTGTTTCACTTGAGCTGTATTGACTTTAAATTTCATGTATGTGTCCAGATTACAGGTATGAAAATATTATTTGAACATTATTAGTTTTGTGTTTACTATATGTTACTAATAGTCTCTGGTTTGTCAGATGTTTCACAATATGTGCAATGTGCTGAGCCACCCTGCTGGGAATATAATAATAAATTAAAGAGAAATGGAAAGTTACTCAAATAATTAACCAGCTATAACAAGAACCCAACATAAGTGAAGACAATTATTTAGATAAGCACATTAAAAGACATATCCTTCCATTTTTAAATTTTGTTAATCTAATCAGGATTATAGATAATTGGACCATAAGTAGGCAGCAATGGGAAGAAAATTGAATCTTGACATGGAGGTGAGAGAAGATTGGAGAAAGAACAATGATAAAATGAGTTCTAAATATAGTATTAAAAACCACAACAGTAAACTAAGAATAATCCATTTGTTTTGCTCAGAATTTTACTATAGTCTTAATGTAAAATAATTTATATAGTAAGGAAAAAGCTTCAGTAACATCTAAAAATAGTCAGTATTCACTTCATAAACTTGTTTAAATTGATAGTTCTCTGATGTTTGTAGCACAGATGTTTCTATGTTCCTCACCTGGCAGTGTGAACTCTAAAAATAAAATGACTAACAAAAGAGGTGAAGCCAATTTTCTCCTGTTTCAGTTTAGAGAATACCACAGTCATTTAAATAGAAGGTCTATCAAGCAAAGGATAAAATGAATTACATTCAAGGTTATAAGCCATATTATTCGTCAAAGTAAATGCTGAAAGGTCATATTTGTATTATTGCACAATTCATATAAGGCTCTGTTAAAAATGAATAGTTAACTATTTTGCTAAAACTAAGGACTCAGGCAGCACAGTTTAAATGCTGCAATGTCACTGTTTGCAAATATATCTTTGTTTGTTTTTATTCCTGCAAATAAAACATAAGTTATTTAGGCCATGGTCAAAACTGCTGACTGACCTATAACAAGGGCATTTTCCTGGATATGCCCAGCATTCATTCAACTATAAAATGAAACATGGTAAAAATGCTTACTGTTACTCAGACACATCTGATATTATAAACATTTAAAGAGAAATTGATGGGTCAGCCATTAACCTAGGTTGTGAACCTCTAACAAACAACACATCACAAGGTACACTGCAAACATTAAACATTTGAATGGTTAGTTTTTTTTTTATCTGGATTTCCAATGAATATGGTAAATATTTTATTAAAATGTTTAAATACTTACATCATACACAAGTTAAAGAGATTATTCTACAGCAAAATATATTAACCCAGGCATACCTGTGATATAGTTCTTCCTTATTGAGGCTGTCAACCTGGCACTAACAGTTCCTACAAATAGCAAGCATTTATGAATTGACATGGGCCACAATCTTTAACACCAAAATCAATTTATCTATTAACCTCTTCAAGCCTGTTCAAGTTTATCTAGAGCCGTAGAGTATCCCTGTGGTACCAAGCACAAGGTACAAACTAATTCTAGATGGGGCGGCAATTTATCACAAGAATAATTTACATACCGTATATACTTGTGTATAAGTTCTCCCGTGGATAAGTCGGGACTTGATTTTACCATATAATTTCTGGTATTTTATAATGTCGGTCGTATAAATCGAATGTGGAAAACTCACGCCCACCTGAGAGAGGAACCATGGAGCACACTGCCTTTTTTTTATATGTATTGTGCCTACGTGACCACACGGTAATACCTGAAGTATTCCGAAGCAACATTTGTACTGAGTTGTGTTTTATGTATCTCACACCCACATACCCTCCTAATCGTGAGAGCATCCCTTATCTACGATGCAGCGTTCGATCAGAAGAAAACATGAAGCTGGTTTTAAATTAAATGTCGTTAAAGTAGCGAAAGAAATTGGTAACTGCGCTGCTGCAACAAAATTTGATGTGTCTCTGTGATAACCCTGAATACCAGGTTATCACAGAGTAGGCTCATAAATACTCAGCCATTTTAGAGTGTTCAGTTAATTTTACCTGCTGTTTTGGATAGGGGATAATACACCTGGAGAAAAACTCACTCCAACATTGGGATAGCATACAAACTCCAAAAAGACTGGGCTTAGATTTGAAACTCAGAAGCAGTAAGGCCCATTGTGCTACACTGCACAATTATCAAGCTCTTATCCACCAGCCTTGAATTAACTAAGTGGGTTACGTACTAGATGATTGGATAGACATCTGTTTTATTCAGGGTGAACAGTTCATCAACATGAATCTAAGCAATCTAACAATTAAATACTCAGTTTCTGCTGAAGTTAAAACTAAACCAAATATTGTCAAGAGTCTGAACATACTTTGAAAGTTCTGATGCTGTCATGGCTTTCTTTACATCTCAGTTGGCTAACTTAATTTCTCTCTTCAATGACCTGCTCATACAAGGTATTACTGGTTACAACAAATTATAAATGCTGCACCAGACTCTTAGTCTTCATTTGACCATCTCATACTGGCTACTTGTATAATGCTGAAACTCTGCTGCCGACATCATCAAAACTTAGACAGTGGAGATCTGACAGTGTCCATCAAAAAATCACTGTTATATGGAGCTTTGTGGTTCTGTTCTTATGTGTGTTTATGAAGCTCTGTTTGTATTGGTTTGTACATTCAAACCGAAGACACAGCTGTTCCTGTTCTCTCTGGCTGTATAATTGGTTTGCCTTCATTCACAACTTTTAAAATTTCTTCTATTTATTGTGATAGCAGTAACACAATGCTATTGAAAATTTAATTTGGACTGCAAGCAGTACTCAGCCAAACTCTACTCAAAATGGGTCAGTTTGCTGTGAACTTTAACTTCAGCCTCATTTCTTTACACATGTACACTTTCCTGCAGTTTTACATGTCTGCTCTGCAAATAATCTTTTTGTCTGGGTTTTCCTCTAGGTTCTCTGGTTTGGGTTGTTTAATTGGTGATTCTAAATTGTCTCTGTTTAAGTGTGGGTGTGTCTACGAGTGGGCCCTGCAATGGACTGGTATCCTTTCCAGGGCTTTTTACCTGCCGTGTCCCAAGAACTTAAGGATCAGCGCTGACCCACACAACCCTGAAACAGAATTTAGGACTGTCATGTGTGATAGATAGCACGCAGGGACTGGCGTCATGGAAGGAGTAGAACACGAATCCTTACCCAGCAGGGATGCCAGTAGCGTGGCAGTTCCAGGGAAGATAATGCGTTCGGGACGTTTTATTCCTCAATATGTCAGGCGACAGCCTCCCTGGTTTAGGTTTCCCATTCGGACACCAGCAGGGCATGCTAGGTCTTGCAGTCCCATGGAAGTGCATAAGCCCTTCTTTCTGGAACTTCTGATTGGCCTGGAAGTGCTTCATTCAGGCTATACCCTAGCACTGCAAGTCCTCCTGGGTCCCATAAAAAAGGAGCCATTTGACTTCAGTCAGGAGAGCCAGAGTAGGGATGAAAAACACAAAGCTTGCCTGAACGAGTGGAGAATTGAAAGAAAGAGACGGAAAAGAAACACAGAGTTGCTGAATATTGTAATTGTGGTTGTGGTGTGGACAACTTTTACTGTGAAAAGATTTGCAAAGTAAAAAAACTTTTATTTTACACCAGAACTTGTATCTCTGTGCTGCTGTGTTGGGTGTTTGGGGAGCTACAATGCCCCCTGGTGACCACATATGGTATATTTATAAATGCTATCAGGATTTATGGCATGGTGACTGCCAAACTTTGAAAAACAGGGTGAATTTAATAAAGCTTTGCAACTATATTATATAGCATACCTATTTTAATTACCTGATTTTAAAGTTGAGAACAAGATCAATTGTCTTATTTAATGGTAAAAATATGAATCTACTCCTTTGCAGTTTATATAAGTGTTCATAAAATGTTCACAAAGTGCCAGAAATAACAAGAAAATTACTCAGCTAGAAGCAGCTGGTCATTGCATTATGATTATCATTCTTGTGTATGTATGTGATTAAAAAAAACCTAATATACTGTACAATATGAGTGCTCAATATAACACCCAGGTTTATAGAACTCATGTTAAATTAACATATACAAGTAACTGTTTATTATTATGAACTCTTTTGAAATCAAAAATGTGATTTTAGAGGCAGCAAAAGAAGTTAAAAAATACTAAATGTCTTCATCCAAAGTTAAATGTAAGGCAAAGATTTATAGAACAACAGTAACTGCAGCCAAAGGGTGATACAAATGTCATCATTATTTACACTGTTCTGTCAAGCGTAATTCTGAGTAGCGACAGTTATCTGCCTTTTGTGTGCCCTTCAGTGCCAAAGCATGGCAAGGAATCTCACATATTATAAATTCACATATTAGAAATTCACACTGAACTGATAGAAAGATGACCACAGAAAAGAGATTTTACTTTTTTTTGTTTTAATAAGTACTTTAAAAAATATGTTTAAACCTCTGTTGACATTTTGCACTTACCAGTGCAGCTCCACTGGTGCAATCTAACAATCAGTATACTCTTAAGTGCTTACCCTCTTTCTTACTAGCTGGCACCAGACAGCTGGAGCACACATGTGTACAATGTTACACCGACAGTACAAGGTAATGTCTTTTTTTAGAGTGCTGAAAACACGTGTAGTAACACAACAAAATAAGTATTGCATTAGGTTACTTGTTACTTTAAAAAGTAAACAGACTATGTCTAATGGATGTTATTTTGAATACATTACCACCAACACTTCATGGGACCAAAAGCCATCCTGGCAGTATCAGGTGTAAGGAAAGAAGCAGCCACTGATGAAGTATAAGTCAATCACTTGACATATTCAGGCACACAACATTGCTCATACTGGGCAGGGTTAAGAGTGTCCATTTCATTTAACCCACAACTCATTGGAACACAAGAGAAAGACCAAAATGCCAGGAGGGAAATGGGGGCAGATATAAAGAAAGTGTATAAACTCCTGCAAGTCACCAGCTCATGGTTAAAATCCTAACTTTTTAAAGGAAAATTGCATATGCATTTATTTGATTGGACAACATAAAACGAAAAAGGAACTGTAATTAAGAGAAGTCATTACTAATTAGGTTACTACTTAGAAGAAGAAAACAAGAATTGAAAATTTAACAGCAATCAAAGTTTACTGCAAATACCTTCCATGAAAGATGAATCTTGAGTCTCTTTATATTATGTGTTTAGGAACTGTATACATGATTCTAACATTATGAGACTGCATGGTGTGGACTATGCCCGGCAGTTTATCCCGGCCAAGTCCCTCAAGCCGCCACATGGAGCCCTCCCTGCAATGTGGAGATGCCCAGAATTCCAGCAGGGCATCATGGACTTTGGAGTTGTAATTCACAGCCCTGCTGGATAAGGTCGGGGCCGCCAGGGGACGCTGCAGGGAGGCACAGAGACATTTGTTTTTTCCTATAGCCCGGAAGTATTGCAGGTCACGAGGATGGAAGGAATAAAGTGCTTCCGGGCTGACAAAGAAAGAAGAGTTTTTGATTTGACCCAGAAGTGCTAGGAAGTCACATGGACTGCAGGTTAAGGAGCACTTCCGGGTCGTGGAGTATAAAAAGGACAATGAAACACCAGAGCATTGAGGTGAGCTGGGTGGTAGGAAGTTGGGAGTTGGAGGATTGGTTATTGTTATTATTATTGTATTGTGTTTATTTATGAGTAGTGTAGAGTAGTGTAGAGTGGAGGGTGCTTGGTGCACATAATTATAATAATAAAAATAATTATTGTAGCACTTTTACCTGGTGTTTGGCGTGGTACCTGAGGGTTTAAGGGAGCGATAGTGCCCCCATCTGTCACACTGGCATAGCCAGCAGGATTCTCTGGCCGTCGATTTGGCAGAGGACCTGTTTTATAAAATTTGTGTGGGCAGAAAACCCTAAGAAGGTCGCGTCAAAGTATCCAGAGGTAGAAATGCTACCCTCTACAGAGAGTGCTGCAACAAGAGGCCTCCTTCAACGGTACGTGATGGGGAAAAATCTGGGAAGAAGAATGAGGATCGCCTAAGGAAACAGGCCCTATATGATGCCGCGAGTACGTGGACCTACCTGACGGGAAGCGAGGAAGACCAGGCAATGATTGAAGCCGAAAGGGCCCGCGCGTTACGGCAGCGGGATGGATACTGGACATCGGAGACAAAGGACTACCTGTATGAACTGAAAAAATGTAGTCAAGGTTCAGAGGTAGGTGCCGAAGAAATGCCCGATACGCCGGGACTTTACTTTAATTATTTTTCAGAGGCCTGTCTTCTTGTTTCTGATGACGAGTCGGAGGTATACTTCCCACCTAGGCAAGATGGCCGTGATGACGAGAAGTCTAGCCCCTCTAGGAATCAAAAACGGGGGATCCTATTCGACAAAAAGAGTCATGTGAACTATCCCAGTGTAGGCTGGAAATACCTAAAGGACTACAGTCGATCATATGACCATGAGGGTCACATTCCATTTGCCGAAAGTGGGCATGTGAATTTCCCAGATGGATTATGGGAAGGAGAAGGTCGACAACAGTCCAGAGGTGAGGTCAACGTTTCCTCGATGGAATCGAGCTCCCTGAAGGGGAAGGGGGAGGCAGGCAAAGCAGTGACAGCTATAATTGAAAGTAAAGAGGGACGGGACGTGACTGAACGGTCCGCCGCTAAAGTAGAAAAGGTGGATCGCAGTCGGCCAGTGGCGCCACCCCGGCCCTCTAAAATGAGAGACTCCAAATCCCAAGAGCCTCTGCGTAACCCAGCCGAGCACGTGCCAGGAGTGGACGTGCCGATTGGCTCCCGGCCGGAAGGTAAGGCAAGTGATGGCTGTAGCCTGCCTCCGGTCAAATTAAATAACGTTATAGAACTGCGGGATCTCGAGAAAATGCTCGAACCCGTATATGCTTTGTTACAGATATTAACGAACGTCAAGAAACAGGTGGAAGAGTTGGGAGCGACGACCAAAGCGCCGCTAGAAAGGATACAGGATTATCTACAGCGTTTTGGTCGGGAGGCTCCCGTCATGGTTGATGCGGTGGTACAGGTGAGTGGGACCGGTACTGTACAGTATAAAGGGACGTAGTGCAAACAGGGCCCGCGGTTAATAAGTAGCGGGTGCCAAGTCACTGCAAACCCAACAAGGGAGTGTGGTATGATGACAGACGGAGCGGGGGAAGCGCTGATCGAACCGGAGCAGCTGGAAAGTGCTATCTCTCGGAACGATGCGGTGCTAAAGACGCCGCTTCCACTTATAAATAAATCAAAGGGTGTGAAAAAGGTGAAAGGGGTCTCTCTCTCCCATAGAGAGACTCAAACTGTAGACAAACCCAAGAGTAAAAAGGAGATCCCAAAAATAAAATGGGGGTCTCCTGACAGGAGAATGTGAGGGCGGCTGATGAACCCGTCTCAGCAGAGAGATGGATTGAGCCAGGAGTACTGAGGTGCTTCCAGTGTCATGGAGGAGGGCGACCAGGAGGACAGCGGATCTGCTACAACTGTCGTCGGCCGGGTCACATGTGGCGATGCTGTGCTTGGAGAACAGGGGATCGGAGGGATTCCCGTTATAACGTTCCCCCAAGGTTCTCCGCGGAACCTAGACAACTTTGCCAAGGCCCGACTTACGGATCCTCCTGGAGGAATACCTCCCTCGTGGGGCTGGACGCTCAAAATCATGATTTATCGCTGGGGGGGGGGGGAAGTATTGTGGACTATGCCCGGCAGTTTATCCCGGCCAAGTCCCTCAAGCCGCCAGATGGAGCCCTCCCTGCAATGTGGAGATGCCTAGAATTCCAGCAGGGCATCATGGACTTTGGAGTTGTAATTCACAGCCCTGCTGGATAACGCCGGGGCCGCCAAGGGACGCTGCAGGGAGGCACAGAGACATTTGTTTTTCCTATAGTATATTCCTATAGAATAAAGTGCTTCCGGGCTGACAAAGAAATAAGAGTTTTTGATTTGACCCAGAAGTGCTAGGAAGTCACATGGACTGCAGGTTAAGGAGCACTACCGGGTCGTGGACTATAAAAAGGACAATGAAACACCAGAGCGTTGAGCTGAGCTGGGTGGTAGGAAGGCAACGTGTCTGGGAGTCTGAGGATTGGTTATTGTTATTATTATTGTATTGTGTTTATTTATGAGTAGTGCAGAGTGGAAGGTGCTTGGTGCACATAATTATAATAATAAAAATAATTATTGTAGCACTTTTACCTGGTGTTTGGCGTGGTACCTGAGGGTTCAAGGGAACGATAGTGCCCCTATCTGTCACAATGGTTTTCTTAGATGATTTGAAGTTTCTGTTTAATTATTTTTTATGAGTTTTCATGTCTTAATTTTTCTGTGCACTGATCCAAACACATTAGAAGAAGTTTCAGCTGAGGGGCTGCATGCTTAGCTACAAAATTAAACACAAAATTTTATACTTATGGCAATAGTAACTAGAGAGGTGTCCCAACTTTAATAAAGTATATACCATTCAGTAATTTAAAGCTTCTAAATAAAAGGTACTCTTCCCTACTAATTATGGAATAAAGGTTCCTTTGATTTATGTCTGCCTCCTCTAATTTCTGGCCACCTGCTTATTGAATTAGATATTTATCTCTTGTATTGCCATTGAAATGGATTTTAAGTATCAGAAATAACACAAGCACTTTACTACTTAGGTTATATAAACATCGGTATACTTGGTATTAGGAAGCCCAAGTATAATTCAAACCTGTTTCATGCATTTACATTTTAAAATGGTATGTCTGTGAACATGGTACACACATTTAAAATACCAGGAGAACACAATCTTTTTTTTTCTCACTATTCTTTATTAAGCATATAATTTAGCACAAAACATATGTATTATCATTCTTGAGCTTTACCCAATGTCCGTCATTCTCAAAACCTTTTAATCTAAGGCAGGGTTTCAGGGACTCTAGCTTATGCCAGCAGCACTGGGTGCAAGGCAGGAAATAGCTTTAGGTAGGGTGTTAATAAATTATAGCACCCACTTGCTCACGCACCCACACTTGCACTCATACTGAGACTAATTTGGAATTGTCAATTGACATAGCTTGCATGTCTTTGAATATGTGGGAGTAAAAACCAGAGTACTCAGAGGAAAACCCATTCAGGCATTAGGAAAATGTGTATATTCCAGCCAAACATCATCCAGAGGCAAGATTCAAACTCAGAAAAAATCGATGCATGATGTACAATCACACCACCACTTTACTCCAAACTGATTTACAAAATTTACACATATAAATACAAATGAGTGCTTGAAATAACATGCAAAGTTAACTGTCAAAAAGCAAATATTTATAATAAACTTAATTGGCTTCCAATCAGGAAATCAGTGCTATGAAGTGTTTAGGCTCTTTGTTGCAATTTAATATTGCTCAGGAATGAACGGTCATTTGATATCTTAAAAATACCTTTTTACTTTAATCACTCACAACATATCCACAGGGGTCAGGTTTTTTGCTTTTCATTTCTAAGGCCACTAAAGTAAAGATGAAAAGTAAAGTAAGGATCATATTGGGTATTGTGGGCAATTTTCTTGTTAAGTGGACTCTATTCTTAATAATTACTAAATAGTGTGAATGGTGGCTTTAACTCTGAACTAAAAGTGAAAATTTGTTGCCTTTTGTAATTGCTTCAACTGGACACCTGAGTGCTTTTTTGTTAGAAAACCAGCTTACAGGAATAAATTTAAAGCAACTATGTTGTATTTACATTCAGCTAAAACACTACTGCACTTATTCTATTCTCACTTTTTATATAGATAAACAGTACTGCTACTATGCCTTCAGTACTATCCAGCCATCCCTGTTAAGGAGTAAGCTATAACATATGCTAGTAGGCAAGACAATGTCAGACTGCAGTTTATGAGGCTCAAAGACTGTGTCATTAACATGGATGTGAACCATAATGAAGTACCACAAGGAACTGTCCTGTCACATTTTCTGTTTATGTTGTATACCTCGCACAATAAATATAACACCTGGTCATGTCATTTGCAGAACTTCTCAAATGACTTTACACTAATGGAGAGCACTGACAAAGAGGGTGAGCCGAGACTCAGTTGGAGAATTTTTTTCTTGGTGGAAATACTGTATAATTGTTTGCAACTCAACATCATCAAAAACAAGGAACTAGTTGTTGAGTTATGTTGCATTAAACAGCCTCTACATTAAGTCAATATTCAGTGACAGTGGATGAAAAGATGTTGTACTACTGCAAGTATTTGGGGGTCCATATTATTGATAAGCTGGACTGGTCTAGTAATACAGAGGAGCTATTAAGTAGAGCAGACACTTTTTTTTGGAAGAATGCATTCATTTAATGTGACCAGTGACATATTTTACATGTTCTATAACTCTGTCATAACCAATATGATTTTCTGTGCTATAGTGTGTTGGGCCAGTAAAGTCACTTCAAGAGAGGCCCTCTGAATTAACAAGTTACAAAAGAAGGCAGACTTAGCTATGGAACACACTCTCAACCTGATGGAGGGGGTATCAAAGTTGAGAATGAAGATAAAAAACTGATAGCTATTATGAACAATACTGCCTATCCTCTCTGTGAGACAGCAGCATTGAGTACTTTAACCAACAAACTATTCCACACAAGTTTGTCAAGAAATACTACACAGGCTCCTTCAAATCTACATCAATTTGACTTTATAATGCCTCACCATAACTGCTTTTTTATCAATAGCCAAGTCAGAATTTTTGGTTTCTTTTCTTTTTGTAATTCTTGTGTGTTTTTGAGCTAGGATTGTTGTTGTGTGAATATAAATATTTCTACATGTCCTGAGCTTCTGTCAAAGATAAATTTCTCCTTTGATCTAATAAAGTGCCATCTTGTATATAAACATCTATGCGTGGAAGTGTGTGTGTCTGTCTGGCACTGGGTAAAGGCTCCACCTCCGAGGAAACCGAAAACTTGCTTAGCCGCTAATAACACAAGCGGAGCCAGCATGTCAGCAAAATGAAACCTCAGAAGAAAGACAAAGTTGCTTAGCCGCTAACATCAGCAAAACGGTATCCCTTTTACTCTTGCTCCCGCTGCTAATGCACAAGCGAGGCGAGTACATCGGCAAAACGAATCCTCCTAGGAGAGAGATGCCCAGAGTAGTTCCTTTCAATTACATGACATCTCTACATTTCAGTTTTTTTTCTGACAATTTCAATAGTTTCTAGGACCCCGGGCTTTTTACAGCATGGGCTTACACAGCTAGTCTACTATAAAGACCTCAGCCATCCTGCACAGTCACTGTTCTCCCTTCTTCATTCCAGAAAATGGTACAGGGCCACAAGTACTTGTGCCAGCAGAGAAGAGTTTCAAGAGAAGAGTGAAAAAAAATCTTCCTTAAAATTATTACTTAATTGGACTTTTTATTAAATTAAATTGATTCAGAGGCTAATAGAGTTCTTGTTGTCTTCTTACTTACATGTGCTATCAATGTGCAACATATCACAGCTCTCTGGAATGATGATTAATGAGAATTAACACATTATAACTTCTTAATTCCTTTTCTGAAAAATTTCAGAAATTACAGTCAAGAACTTTTATTGAAAGATTTTCAAATGAATGCAGTGTAAAGCAGATGTAATTGTTGAACATTCTTGAAAATGTATTGATATTTCTATCGATATTTTGTGCATTCAAATGGAACTCAACTTATGTATAACTTAGTCTCTTTCCTTTGTTTTCTTATGAGAACTTCCATTGTAGCCTGCGTATAATACATTCCAGGGGACCTCACTTCTAAACCTTTTTGTGAATTTGGATGTGAAAATATGTACACATCAAAAAACAGGATAATACATACAACAAAGAAATAAATCAGACTTTTAAAACCTGCTGCATGCAAATTTCTATGCAACCTACTCTTTAGAAATTACAATCACCTTTTAGATATGTGAATGTGAATGCACCTTGAACACAACCCTAAAACATTCCTTATAACGCAACCCTAAAACATTCCTTATATAGCGCATGCTAATGAACCTCTAAAAATACAATCATGATGCTGCAGAAATTTAGCTGGTAGTACAGCCTCCTTCCTGACGCATTGAGACCCTACCACCAGCATTCAAGAATATCTGAGAGTGCAAGATCATGCATTAACATTATAGCGCCTCTCCCCTTTGTTCTGCAGGTCTAGGAAAGGCATAGGACATCTGAGTGGGTAGCCTCTATCACCTGGAGCATGTATTGATGATACTGCAAATAGTACAGGTCACATGAAACACTGAGGGTTCAGCCAGTTACCTTATCAACAAGCAATTCACCACTTACAGTATAGTCATGTCTGCCAAAGCTACTTTGCCTCAAAATAAATGAATAATGGACTGACCCAGGCCACTGAGACAAAACATTTGTCAGCCACATCTTGGTATCACAGATGACTTGTACAACATGTCACTACTTATGCTTAATAAAAGCAGCTTCATTCTTGCTAAGCGCCTTTATTGTAATAATAGTGCAAAAGTTGCTCTGATTATGTTAAGAGAATAGGACTCTCCTGTAAATTGCCCTTTTAATTTGGCAAATATATTATGTTTCATGTATGCACACCCGCACCTTCCAGCACAGTGGCCATAATGGTGATACTGTAGACAGTTGGCCAGTTCCCTGACAACTGATAACAAGTAGCTGATATAAATTGCCAAAAAAATAAAAAAGTTCTTCACTACAAACACGCAGAATTGGCCCTCTTAAAAGGGACCTAAAATACAGTCTGTACACCATATTCAACATTTTTGAGGTGTAATATGTTTCTCACATCAATGCACATTATAATAACAGCTCAGTGATATGAATTATTATTCGTGTTGAGTGATAGGTTAAAGCGCCCATTAATACTTCACGCTCAGAACGCATACACACATGCATCATGGCTGCCACGTGTTCCCAGCATTCATTTGATGTATCCCCTAAGCACATCCTCAGAAATTAATGCGACACATGTGCGACTTGCACAAACAGCAAGAAGTCGGGAGGCACAGTGTGATAAATGTTGGAATGTGATGTCAGAATCTCTGTTTACTATCTACATGTGACAGAAAGCCGCTTTGAGGATCCTCCAGGATTGATGTGCCTGCTTCGATGTCTGATGAATGGTTCGATGTGGTGAAGCAAAATGCAGACATACAAATGCATTTGTGGTGCTTTTA
>JANRMT010028174.1:115619661-115652313 GCA_026402145.1 Polypterus bichir lapradei | reverse complement strand
TGCACCTTCACAACAGCATCAGAATGTATGGCAGTGTATTTGAGCCACAGAGAAAAAAATTAAGGACATGGTGAAAAGGTGTATTCAGGTAATTCACAACACAACGAAGCCAAACCTGTTCTCACCTTGATGATATCTTGCACTGCCACCTGGTGGAATCTTCCAGATTTACGTAAAGTACGCGCACAAGTATGAACAGTACAACGCTTGTGTAGCAGTAGCGTCCGCTGGAGCAATCGTCGCCTGGCATGAAGTATAAACCTGGCCAAACACATGTACCTGCAATTCCCTACTTTATCAAGGATGACAATTTACCAGTTTCTCCAAAATTGTGTATACATGGGTCAGAACTTCCATGAATATGTGCATGTTCTTTTATAAATTCTGATGTTTTCATGGGAAATTGCATGCACAAGTTTTGAGCATCTTTTTGTGTGTATGCAAGCTTTATAAATGAGAATCCAGGTGTGGTAAACTACAGGGGACCGGTCAGGTTTCTGACATCTAGATGGCCATAAATAACCTCATTTATTAAGCATTATAAATTAGCATTCCATTCATCAAATACAGATGAACAATTACCAAAGGCAATTGCAGTATATTTAAACAGGCAAGAATTAATACACACACAATGGCTTATTAAGCAGTTCTGGATTTACTGTATGAATGTGCTCACATAACAACTTGAAAAAATGCAAAAAAACAAAAATAATACTCTATTCCCTGTCTTATTTCCATTATGAAGATTTGTTTTGTAGTTTTTTTCCCCAAAATTTCCAGCAAAATGCACAAACTACAAAAAAATCATCTTGGTTAAAATAAAATTTTTTGGCTAGTAGAATTAAGTAGAATTTCTAGGACAATGTTATCATCTTATCAAACACTATGATCTAGTCAATTAACCAAATTGATAGAAGTACTTTATAATTTCCTCAGTTTAAAAATGTTATCTATACTTCTAAAAAGCCCAAATAAAATGTTCACTAAAACGTTGAAAAATATTTGCAGTTTTGACCCAAACATTCTAGTAAAGCAAGAACAGGCCATAATACCAAATCTTGTAAGCTGTGTTTTAGCATTAAACGAGCTTACATTTTTCACACCTTCTGAGTGGTATTGCTACAGATTATTTTCTATTACCTGGATTATATAGGCTTTTAGTTGGATGTAAAATGGAAATTTGACAAAAATTAACTAAACTGAAGAGATCTTTTAGCATAATAAACAGGTATCATGTTGTTTTTAATGAAATGGTGGTTGGATGCTGTTGTATTTCTTAGTATGCAATTTGCTCTAATTGCTGAGAAAGGTGGTGCCACTTTTCTCAAAACACATTTCTGACAGATACAGAGTATCTGCAGCAAGGCATATGAAAGCAGCTAATTGTCCTTTTCTCAGGAACCAAAGGCGCTGATTAGCACCCACTATGATGATGCACATGGTTTTTTCTATAGAAATTTGCAACAAATGAGCAGAAGATTAAATCACTGAGTGGGTGATTAAACAACACTGATACTAACACTTTATATAATTTTAATTGGCAATGGAATTATATCAATGAAATACTTTTATTTTCATGTCAATTGTTACCAAAAGGAACCAGCAATGCCCATCAACTTAACTCATTTGGCACACTGAATCAGTTTCTTGCACATGTACATCAAATACTTCTCACAAGCCTTTTGCTAACCACTGGAATTATTCTACCATTGTAAAACAGAAGAAAACTATGATTACCTCATTCATTGCAATGTGTTTAGATATTCCACTAATCCACTTTCATAACTTCAAAACCTTCTCTAAGAAGTTCAAAGTGAAAACTGAAAAGGTATGCCAATGGTGTACCAAAAATTACCTGTAGAACAATCATGCCCAGTCCAGTTGGCATCACAGCTGCAAGTTCCAGTTTCTTGGAGAAAGGTCCCATGTCCCGAGCAGTGGTCCATGCAGGATGGTCTTGTATTTTCACAATTGGGCCCTCCCCATCCCACAGTGCAGTGGCATTCTCCACGAACACATACTCCTCTCCCAGAGCATGTGGGATCCAGGCAGTCCACTAACAGCAAAAATAATAAAAGAAGGAATAAATGTAATGTCAAAAATCATGAAATTAGTCAAATCATATTACTAAATATAGTGCTGCATTCATAAGAGAGAAAACCTGTTTATTAATTTTAAGTTTAAACATTCAAACAGAAGAAAAAAAGTTGTAATATTTCTAAAATGAATATACCACAATAAATGAACATATCACTAGTATACTTAATTGATCTACACTGAAGAATGTCTTCAACTAGTTAAAGAAAAACTAAATTTAACACTAGAATTACCAGAGCCTACGAAAAAACTCGTAGGTCCGTCCCACCTTAAATCGCTTCCTAAAACCGTTCTCACCTCTCCGCCAGCGTCTTTTGTTAATCTAAATGTGCTGATAAAAGAAAAGCTGCAAGTAGCCGGCTATTCCATCCCCCCAACGACTTAGAACGTGTACAAACTTCTCCCAGCTCATGCCTTCATTGATTATCTGGGAGTGAAGGTGAGTTTTAGAGTGGAAATAATATATCATTATTTGGAATACACGCATTTCACGTGTTTTCCGTTTCTACAGTAATCCGTGTAAACACATTTTTAAAACAGAAACGTTTTACATATTGTAGTAGTAAATGACAAAATGTAAGCATAAACTATATAATGTATGAAGTCTGAAGTCCAAATATCGAACACATTCACAAAAGGTACAAATATAACAGAACAAGTATGCTTTTATTTAAAAATATAACTGCAGAAAAAAGCCACCTTAGTATGCCACATTGACACATATTTACTATAACTGCCACGGTAGCGTAATGGTATCAGCCACTGACTAGTATTCAAAAGGTCATGAGTTTGATCCCACGCGATTCAGTTTTGAAACGTAAACTGCTCTTATTCTTACTATTTTATAATAGAAACATACATTTGATTTCAGTGTGTAATAGCCGGTGTAATTTATGATACTTGTAAAGGTTAGTTTTTTTTTTTATTCACTTTTCATTCTCTCAGTCGTGTTCAGGATCCTTAGCTCCCCCCAAATCTGAGAATGCTGTTTTCACATAAAGATGCGCTATAGCTCTGCAGCGTATTTGTGACTGCATTCTCGTACCAATGCTTGCGAACTGAAGTGCCTGCGTGCACTTTTCGTGGCATTACACGTCTATTTTTTTTAGCATGCCCGTGTCGCTCAAACACAGGAACATATGTTGGTGTACAAGAATAACAAAACAATTGCACTTTTATTCTAGACTATAAGTGAAGAAAAAATAAAGCAAGTTACAGTAGGCGGTTGATACGACAGCTTGCGTGGTACAATGCTAAGAACTGCTGATTTCCGATCCGTGCTATATAAAATCATCACATTCAAATATTAACAATTCCCACACACCCTTCCTACATTCACGACATGTGTACTTGTTGCAGTGTACACATCTCTCTGTGCTATGGTTCCTATTACACTGAATGAGCACCTGACATTGTACTTTCTTCCCTATATAAATAACATTCGAGTATAGTGCGTCTCCAAATAAATCACATTCGAGCTATACCGCGTCTCCAAATAAATCACATTTGAGTTATAGCACGTCTTTATGTGAAAAAAAGCAGTGTCAGATTGGGGGGGGGGGAGGGTGGATCGTGAACGCGACTGAGAGAATGGAACTGAATTAAAAAAAAAAAGCTAACTTTTACAATTATGCATTTACACTGGCTCTTACAGACTGACTGAAATCAAATGTATGTTTTTATTCTAAAATAGTTCAATACATGCAATATTATTTGAAAACGAACAGCGTCAGATCGGGTTTGAATACACGCTGACGCTGTTACAGAAGGAGTCAGCTTATTCACTGCAGCAGTTTCAACGCACAGTACATGCAATATTATTTGAAAACGAACAGCGTCAGATCGGGTTTGAATACACGCTGACGCTGTTACAGAAGGAGTCAGCTTATTCAGTGCAGCAGTTTCAACGCACAGTACATGCTATATTATTTGAAAACGAACAGCGTCAGATCGGGCGCATATTCAAACCCGATCTGACGCTGTTTGTTTTCAAATAATATTGCATTAGTGCAATGATGTTTTTACATATATTGTCTCTTTCATTCATCTTGCGGTTTGTAATCAGTGGCCGCGTGTTTTTTCCCCGATCTTGCCAGTTCGCACATGTTGCTGTATGGTGGTGTTTCTTTTGTACTCCAGGACATGCAGAGGACAGAATAGTACAGAGCAGTAAGTTCAGCGCTATATGCAATCAGACAGACAGACAGGCAGCTAAGGGGATAGATATAATGGATAGGTAGGAAGGAAAGGCACTATATGATAGGCAGACAGGGAAGCTCCTATATAATAATAAAATTACTGTTATTACTATATAGATAGACAGGGAGTTCAGGCAGGCAGAACGGCGAAGGTTAAAAATAAATAAATTTTCTCCCTAGCGGGGATTTGAACTCAGATCTCTTGAGGTACAGCAAGTCTGCTGTGCTCTAAGTGATGAAATCTTACCAGTACGCCACGGAAGCAGTTGTAAAAGTCATGAACCTTTTATAAAAGTGTATTTGCTCTTTGGCTGTCAGGCTTCACACATTTTATAGTTTATGTCTACATTTTATGACATTTATTACTAAAATATGAAAAAGTTTCTGTTTTAACATTGTGTTTATACAGATTACTGTAGAAACGGAACACACATGAAATGCGTGTGTTCCAAATAACAATCTATTATTTCCACTCTAAAACTCCACTTCACTCCCAGATAATCGAGGCATGAGCTCGGAGAAGTTCGTGCACGTTCTGAGTCGGTGGGGGGATGGAATAGCCGGTTGCTTGCAGTTTGTTTTTATCGGCACATTTACAGGACAAAGGAGGCTGGCGGAGAGGTGAGAGTGGTTTTAAGAAGCGATTTAAGGTGGGACGGATCTACGAGTTTTTCCGTAGGCTCTGGTAATTCTAGTGTTAAGTTTAGAGGGTAATATTTTTGTTTTCAATCTGCTTTAAAATGTATTTATATAGTACATGTTAGATGCTCTATAATTGCCTGTAGGCAAAATAAAAAAAGCCTTCACCAAATACATTCTCCAATTATGAAGCAAGGCAGCTTTAGAAATTACATTTTGCATCAATTAATTAACTGTTTAATAAATCTCTACTATCCCAGTTCATAAGTGAGCAAAAATTCTCAGTAGAGTACAGTGTATAGGAGTTAATCAATAAATTTATTACTAAAGTAACTGCAATTGAATAATTTCTTATTAGGTTAAGTACACTAACTTAGGTACTGAGAGTGACTGGGGGTGTGTGTGTGAATGGGCCCTGTGATGGATTGCCAATTTGTCATGGGCAGCTTTCTGTTTGGCATCCAATCCAGCCAGGAGTGGCTCCTGTCCTCTGGAACCTTGAATTGAATTAAGCAGGTTTGAGAATCTTATGTTGCATTAGTCACTTTAATAAAGTGCCATTGAAAAAATAAATGCTTGAGCAAGTCAAAGGCAATTGTTTAACTAGTCTTAACTTTGCATAGTTTTTAACAAAGCTTAACATGGGACACTTTAACCTGATGCTTGAAGAAGGCATACGTTTGCTACCATTAACCTAATTTTCTGTTATTGCAACTATAGTGATCTGAAGACATTTGCCTTTTATTACAGCTTCTAACCAATGCATACATTGCCCAACAGAAACTTTTAAATGTTTCAGTTAGAGATGTGCTGTTAACGAGTAGCATTACTTTTTTTTGTTTTAAATAATCTATTTGTTGAACATGACTGCATTCAACAGATTCATATATTCATTTAGTCTGAGGCCTTGTACTAAATTAAAGACTATAGTGCTTTTACTTTAGTGTTTTGAAATAATTAAACGTAAGAAATTTAATGAAACAAAAGGTATGTCAGTAAAAGAATACCATAAGAGAATCCCATTATTAAAATATACCAAACCTAAAGTGAAATACTTTGTGCACTACATTGACCTGAAGCAATAATAACTTAATAAAATACATAAAGATAATACCTCCTCTTCCTAAAATGCTTTTGGAAAAGTTTCATTCTTGAAGTAATTTTCTGAACATGTTTACTTAAATACATGGGTACAACAACATTACACACGAGACAGGGACTGACTTTGGACAAACTATCACTCCACTACACACTTACTCAATCTTGGTCATAGTGGGCCAGTTTAGAATCACTAATTAATTTAATGTTCACGTCCTTGGGACAAAACACATACAGAACTAGGCAAAAACCTATCCAAACAAGACAAGACCTTGCCGGTTCGAATCCTGTAAATGCCAATAGGGGCTCTGCTCTGTTGGGCCCTTGAGCAAGGCCCTTAAACTGCATTTGCTGAGTGCTTTGAGTAGTGAGAAAAGCGCTATATAAATGCAAAGAATTATTATTATTCATAAAATTTCACACATACAGCTCATGCATGGACTGGAATTTGGACTCAGAGGCTATTAACAATGATCAATTCTGCTGCTTGCATTTCCATTACAACATTTCTATACTGTAACAAGTTCTTCCAGACAGATTTTCAAAAAACTTTCTTCATCTTTTCCACAGGGAGATGTGGTGGCACACTGACTAGTACTGCATCCTAGACTGCATTTCAGCTGCACAGCCTGAACAATACATGCTAAAATAATGGGCCTATTCCTGTTAATGCTTACAAAGGTGCCAACATTTATTATGCAAGCTTACATACAGTATACAGTAGTTCAGCACATATTGAACTGTAAAAAAACAAACAGAAAACCAAAAAAAAATTCCTACATGAATAAAGTTTTCATATAACTAAACAGATGACATAAACACATGGACAATGTATGTTGATGAAACAGCACATTCCACTGAGCTGTCTCGATTTGTTATCTACTTACTGTATATTAAAAGTTCCATGTTGACATTGTCCCTTCTGTTGTGAAAAATTGACGAGTACAGCAGATAATATTGTCTTCTTACATTTGTTGCTAAGTAACTAACTAATGCAGAATAATTCTCACACAGTTTTAGCTGGAAATTTACTTCTCCTTGTTTTTTTTTCCTGCATCCTCATATTTCAGAAATATGCACAAATGTGTTGTTTCTGCTCTTAGGTGTGTTTTGAGTTAAAGGAAAGACACCAACATTTATACAAGCTTTTCTGGCTGGTATAGAGCCAAATGTAAAACCAAATGCAAGCTTTACAAGAGTGAGCATTTGTAAAATGATAATTGTACTGTTTCTGGTTAGTCACTTCTCAAATCAAGGACAGTTTCTTTTAAATTATTAAACAACTATAATCTACAGATCACAGATTTCTTTTATATTACTTTTGTGATGTAGTATCATTATCCCTTATTTGAAAAAGCGAAATGTTTGCTTTGCTTTTGATTAATTGAATTCACCAGTCTACTGTGGTGAAGTAAATCAAATTAACTGCTGCATCAAAAAGCACCCATCATTATTACATTTGCAGTATAGTTAAGTCTTTACATTATATTTCGGTAGTTTAGTGACGTCAGAATCCCTACATAGTTTCTAAAGGCCATGACTTTTTAATAAAATTAAAAAAAAATTGTAGGGAAAAAATAAAATGTAAGAAGCCTTGGGAAAGGTAATACAGAGAAAGACTGCCTTCCAGGTAGATTGGGCATGCAATGACTGTCAAATAATGGGGTAAGTACAACACACAAAACCAAAAACAAGTAATCCTCTTCACAGAGCTTGATGGTCAATCCATCACTGTTACCTCAGAAATACAATGCAATAGTACAAACTAGTTTATTGTTGCACATGGCTCCAAGTGTAACTCAAGGCAAAATGTAACAATAGATTATACCGCTCACTAAATACAGAATTCACGCATGAGGGTACAAATGTGTTCAAATACATTAATAACTAAGTAGAAACTAACTAACATAAATGAAATCCAACAATATCTGTTTACCGTTTAATTGTAGAACCACACCAGATTTTAGAAAAGGAGTCTGACAAACTAGACACAGTCAGAGTCAAGAATATGCACACAAAGGAATTGTATATCTGAACACTCAGGTCCAACAGAATGTATGAATAGAAATCATTTCTCAATACATTTTTGAAGTGCAGAGTGCCACAAGAGTGTGCATAGACATGCTGCCATTTTTTTGGACATAATTAAATAATTATGTTTATATGTTTACTCATGACAGCATATACATTATACATGCACACAGAGTATAACATTTACAAATAAATGGTTCTTTTATGCAAAAATAACTAAAAAAACATAAAAACAACAGAGTTCTATAAATGGGGGAGAAAAATCAAGCTAATGACTTTAAAACCAGACAACAGATTTGCAGGATGGAATAAATCATAGCACCTTTTTAGTGAAGGAATAATAAAAAGAGGACAATTTTAGAGCCAGACAAAGAACAGAAAGGACCAGATGTGGCAGTTTTACTTTAACATTACACAAATAGGTATAAAAGGCCTAATAATGTGGCAAACAGAGTCTCACATCTTTTAGCAGATGGTTTGGGCTCAAGGAACAAAGATCACAGACTAACTGACAAGAACTTCTCTCCTGGCAATAAATCATCCCAGATGAAGGTCACTGGAAATAAAGGTAAAAGTTTTTAAGGGGGCTTCATATAAGCTTGCCTCTACTCAGTCTGGCTCACACCAGACCTAAAATAGAATGGGGGTATGCATGCCAGAATCCCCCATTTATCATAAACCAAATCCCATTTTTCATCTTGAAACAAGGCCCTTCAAGTGCTGTCACACACAATGCCTTCCTCATTCTTATCTATGCTTGCCTTATCCTTTTAGAGCGCTTGTATCAGGAGGAATGTGACAGGCTTTTCTTCTACTTCAGCTCATAGGATTCCACCAACAAAGCAAGTATGGCTGTGCTATTGGTAGTAAAATGTCTGAAAATAATTTACATTTTTTCCCTAAAAGAACTACTTCCTGAAACAATTTTTTTCTTAAAAGAACTTATTTAAATGTGAAGCAAAACATAAGTATTTGTCACATGTATTTTGCATAGATCACTTTTGAGCATTTTTATATGAATGGAAAGAAAACTATGATAATACTCTTTAAATAATGTACAGTAACTTAAGTTTTAATCACGAAAAGAATGGAACAAATTTTAAAATGTGGTCATTTTGAAATGTCTGTGATTTTAAAGCTTGATATTTAATATAGACATATATATATATATATATATATATGTGATAAATAGATATTATATAATAAAGACTAGCTTAATTGAATGTTATCAATGAAAGGTCCACTCTATATGCAAATTTATTCTACAACATTATAACCAATACTCCACACTCAAAGTTCACAACAGACAAAACAATACAAACGTTATTTGAAAACATTGTACGACTAAGAACCTAAAAGAAAACAAGTTACACCTTATAAGGGTTCAATCAAAAATGCAGAAGTACATTTTCAAATCAGTACGATTTTTGTATATTGAAGGGAGAAGTAAAACTCAAGGGTACACCATATCTCAGCAAGTGGTTTTCCTACAAACATGCTGATAATCGTAAGACAGGACATGACTCCATATCAGACTATACTGGGGAAACTGCCTTCAAAAAGTTTTTAGATAGATGGATGGATGAATGGATAGCAGACAAAAGTGAGCCACTCATTTGAAAATTTTGTAATCTGTATCTGCCTATTATAATGGAATAAATGTTTTTCCTGCCTATATATAAGAAAAAACAGTAATAGCTACCTGGGAGGCTGAGGCAAAATTAATAAAATAGAAACACTACTCAAATGTGTGATGAATTCTAATAAACATGTTATAAAAGTGTTAATATCTATAGATTTTGTAATATTTTAATTTATTATTCATTCATTTTAAATTGCTTACCTTCTTCACAGTTTTCTCCTTTGTAGCCAGGATTGCAGATGCAAGTTCCCATAATGCATGTTCCATGATTGCTGCAGGCCACATCAATGCATTGGCTAGTAGGAATGTCACACTCTGACCCTTTCCAGCCACTGTGACACATGCAACGCCCTTTCAAATATTGACCATTTCCACTGCACAGAACTGGACATGATGCTTTGAATAGAAAGATTATAATAAAGAAACACAGCATTAATACAGAGAAATGCATACTTTTTTAAAAGTAATATTTCAAATCCCAAGAAAAATGTTTGGAAGAGATATATTTTGCAAATTTTGGAATTATTCATAGTATCTAAATAAGAAGTAGTTAGCCCAACAACTATATTTTCTCTCAATTGCATATCCACAACACAAGACTAACAGGGATAAAAGCATATTATAAAGTGTATTTTAGTTCTAAGTAACAAATGGCGTAATTCAGAAACTCCACTTATTATATGGGAATTCTCACACTTGTACACATTAGGGAAATTTATACTTACCAAAAATTTTACAATATATTTTAATTTATATCATGTTCCCCAATTAGATTTCTAATAAGTTAAATTCTACTAAAAATCTTAAGTATATTTAACATATTTGAAGTCTCTAGGGTACCAGAAACTGGATTTTGAATCTCAGCCTGGTCACTTTTGGTGTGTATTTTTTAGACTCTTCTTGCATTTGCGCAGGTATTCTCTCTAAACCATGGTCTTATACCACATGCCAAACACATGTAAGATGAGCTCATTAAGAAAGTGGGTGTGCTATCAGACATATCAGTGCGTCTTTCAAGGACTGAATTGTGTCTTGTGTCTAATTCTATAGTGGCAGGATTTAGCTCCAGTGAAGCTACAAATGTCAAGAATTCAAATCTAGTCTGCTGGAGCTGTGTGGCAGTGTCACTAAGACTGCTGCTGTCACCCACACAATAATGCAAAAAGGTAATATCTATTTTAAAATAAAATCTATTCAAGATAAAAATACTTAATATAGAATCATAGGGATTTCTACAGCCTATCATTAAAGCAACTGACAGGGAAACACTTACAAGCAGAGTAATTTATCAACACTAATTAACATGAAAGTAAGTCTTTGGACTGTATGAGGAAACCTTAACACTAGAATTACCAGAGCCTACGAAAAAACTCATAGATCCATCCCACCTTAAATCGCTTCTTAAAACCGTTCTCACCTCTCCGCCAGCGTCTTTTGTTAATCTAAATGTGCTGATAAAGAAAAGCTCCAAGTAGCTGGCTATTCCATCTCCCACTGACTTAGAACGTGCACAAACTTCTCCCAGCTCATGCCTTGATTGATTATCTGGGATTGAAGTTTTACAGTGGGAATAATAGATCATTATTTGGAATACATGCATTTCACGTGTGTTCCATTTCTACAGTAATCCGTGTAAACACATTTGTAAAACAGAAACGTTTTTCATATTGTAGTAGTAAATGACAAAATGTAGGCATAAACTATATAATGTATGAAGCCTGAAGTCCAAATATCAAAGAAACACTTTCACAAAAGGTATAAATATAACAGTATGATTTTATTCAAAAATATAATTGCAGAAAAAAAGCCGCCTTAGCATGCCACATTGACACACACTTACTACAACTGCCACGGTAGCGTAATGGTATCAGCTGCTGACTAGTAATCACAAGTTCGATCCCGCACGACTTAGTTTTGAGAAGTAAACTGCTCCTATTCTTACTATTTTAGAATAAAAACATACATTTGATTTCAGTGTGTAACAGCCAGTGTAATTTATGATACTAGTAAAGGTTATTTTTTTTTTTTTTTTATTCACTTTTCATTCTCTCAGTCGTGTTCAGGATCCTTACCCACCCCCCCATCTGACACTGCTGTTTTCACATAAAGATGCACTATAGCTCTGCAGCGTACTTGTGACTGTATTCTCGTACCAATCCTTGTGAACTGAAGTGCCTGCGTGCACTTTTCGTGGCATTACACGTCTATTTCTTGAGCATGCCCGTGTCGCTCAAACACAGGAACATATGTTGGTGTACAAGTATAACAAAACAATTGCACGTTTATTCTAGATTATAAGTGAAGAAAAAATAAAGCAAGTTACAGTAAGCGGTTGATACGACAGCTTGTGTGGTACAATGCTAAGAACTGCTGATTTCCGATCCGTGCTATATAAAATCATCACATTCAAATATTAACAATTTCCACACACCCTTCCTACATTTACGACATGTGTGCTTGTTGCAGTGTACACATCTCTCTGTGCTATGGTTCCTATTACACTGAATGAGCACCTGACACTGTACTTTCTTCCCTATATAAATAACATTCGAGCTATAGCACGTCTCCAAATAAATCACATTTGAGCTATAGCGCGTCTTTATGTGAAAACAGCAGTGTCAGATTGGGATCATGAACGCGACTGAGAGAATGGAACTGAATTAAAAAAAAAAGCTAACCTTTACAATTATCATGCATTTACACTGGCTCTTACAGACTGACTGAAATCAAATGTATGTTTTTATTCTAAAATAGTACAGTACATGCAATATTATTTGAAAACGAACAGTGTCAGATCGGGTTTGAATACACGCTGACGCTGTTACAAAAGGAGTCAGCTTATTAAGTGCAGCAGTTTCAACGCACAGTACATGCAATATTATTTGAAAACAAACAGCGTCAGATCGGGTTTGAATATGCGCCCAATCTGACGCTGTTCGTTTTCAAATAATATTGCATTAGTGCAATGATGTTTTTATGTATATTGTCTCTTTCATTCATCTTGCGGTTTGTAATCAGTGACCGCGTGTTTTTTTCCCCGATCTTGCCAGTCTGCACATGTTGCGGTATGGTGCTGTTTCTTTTGTACTCCAGGACATGCAGAGGACAGAATAGTACAGAGCAGTAAGTTCAGCGCTATATGCAATCAGACAGACAGACAGGCAGAGAAGGCACTAGATATATAAATAAACAGGGAAGGCACTGTATAATAGATATATAAGAAACAGCTAAGGGGATAGATATATAGATAGATAGGAAAGAAAGGCACTATATGACAGGCAGACAGGGAAGCTCCTATATAATAATAAAATTACTGTTATTACTATATAAATAGACAGGGAGTTCAGGCAGGCAGAAAGGTGAAGGTTAAAAATAAATAAATTTTCTCCCCAGCAGGGAATCGAACTCAGATCTCTTGAGGTACACCAATTCTGCTGCGCCGTAAGTAACGAAATCTTACCAGTACACCATGGAAGCTGTTGTAAAACTTTTGAACCTTTTATGAAAATGTTTATTTGATCTTTGGCCTTCAGGCTTCACACATTTTATAGTTTATGCCTACATTTTGTAACATTTATTACTTAAATATGAAAAGTTTCTGTTTTAACATTGTGTTTACACAGATTACTGTAGAAATGGAACACACATGAAATGCGTGTGTTCCAAATAACAATCTATTATTTCCACTCTAAAACTCCACTTCACTCCCAGATAATCGAGGCATGAGCTGGGAGAAGTTCGTGCACGTTCTAAGTCGATGGGGGATGGAATAGCCGGCTGCTTGCAGTTTTTTATCGGCACATTTACAGGACAAAGGAGGCTGGCGGAGAGGTGAGAATGGTTTTAAGAAGCGATTTAAAGGTGGGACGGATCTACGATTTTTTTCGTAGGCTCTGGTAATTCTAGTGTTAATCCCCAGAGGAAACATACCACACCTAACAACCATGGGAAAGGTGGGCTAAATTCATAGAACACCACTGCCGAACTTACAAGACATTACTGACAATGTGATTATGCTCCTTCTACAAATAAATGCACTATACTACAACAACTGAATCAAAGTTTTAATACAAGAGGTTATAACTTAAATGGCATACATTACATTTAAAAACACTTAATGTCAATCTGATTTTTTATTTATTTAGCTATAGGTTTTTAACCAGAAGAGGCTCAAAATTATTCTTAATAATGTTAAATATTACTGTAATTGAGTTTATAACTATTGCATGCTGATCTGTATTGCAATGGATTACTTCTGCATAAAACACAAATTCAGTATTTAAAATATATCATTTTATTTTTTTCTTATAGAATTGTTTCCAGTAACTTCAGCTACTGGTACATAGGAAACCATGTGATATTACAGTTGCAACATGCCAAATTGAGAACAACATCAAAGTTAAAGAATTTTCTTTTTAATAAAATGTACAAGAACACAAGTTGTATTTAAATGCAGGTGTCTTTAATAATATTAACAAAATATCATTTGCTAATAGTTTTTTGTTCTGATACCAGGACAGTCTGCATGACCAAGTAATAAAAATCTGCCACTTTTCTAGAATTTCAGATCATTTTTAAATCAGCCATCTAGCATTTTTTCCCCAGACTGGATGTAAGCCTGGTCACGGTCTTGCAACAATGCTGAAATATTGAATCTGACTGTGAAGTGCTTGTCCTCATGAGACCATTTAAAAAAAAAGGTACAGTGGGGAAAAAAACCCAAAAAACTAAACAACATGTAATATAATACTTGTGTAAATAACTGAAGTTGCAACCAAGTATGAAATCTTCTAATTATTACTCATAGATGATAATAAAGAAAAGCATTTTAAAGGAAATGTTTGTTTGTAATGTAGTCATTATATTACCTCTTCCACAGTCTGGTCCAAGGAAGCCTAAAAAACAATGGCAGGTGCCAGATACACAGTCTCCATTCCCATAACAGTTGCTTGGACATTCATCCACAGATTCTGCAAACAAAACAAAATGATAATGTCAGCATTAACATGAAGATATTGCATGAGCTCATCCATCTATCCATTTTTAATACTTGCCATTTCTAAGGTTAGCAACCCACAGCCTAGCACCCCAAAAACAGCCACAAGGCAACAACATATCTGTTTATCGCAGCACAAACAGCATAACAAATAAGTTAATTTGTGAACATAACCACTCCTATAATTTGGATTTTGTTTTCAACAGAAAGTAGTACTAGGTCTTAATTATAACAAACAAATATATTCTTGCTGTGAAGGTGTACAAATTTAGATCAATTCTAAAACTTCAGCAAAGCCACATTTTACATGTACTTTAAACATACTTCTAACAATGATCATAAATATTTTTTGAATATTTGCTTTGCGTGAGTGAATGTTGTTTAAGAATACTACCAATGCTCTCACATGATATCAAAGATTCGTACCCAAATTAACCTAATGGTCTTTCTTGCTTCCAAAAAGTCACACTTTTTCTCTGTCTCTCTCTTTTTTGTCTCTTTAAATGTGACACTCAGCTATACACATTAATGCAATCTGATGAATTTCTCTTATTGTATCATTCATAAACTGTTTTAACGGAAAATTGCTATTTCTGAATGGCTACTAAAAACTGAAAAAAAAGGAACTTGGCACTGTGATACCAGTGTATGTTATGCAACATGATTTAAATTTTATTTTTTTTTAATAATCTTCTATTTAGAAGCTGGAGAGATTAATTGATATACTGTATGTATGTTGAAATATAAAATAATAGATGATTTTTGACTATATATATATATACTGTATGTGTACATATATATTTACACACACATACATATACAGTATACAGTTTATAATATTACTTATATATGAATATGCACCGATAAATTATTGTTCACATTGTTTTACATTTCAAATGAATAAAAACTACTTTTCATATCAATTATTTGTAATTTTTTGCATACAACAGATTACCTTGGAAATTCAAATAATGACAGATCATAATCTCTGATACCATAAATATTCATATATGGTGTTAACCTACTGTACCTGAGATTTGAGATGCATGGCACAGGCCCATGTTTTATTAGCAGATAAAAAGTAAGCACAGAGGCAGACAAAAACAAAACATAGAAGGAAACAGAAATGATGCTGTACAATGGGGCAGTAATTAGAGATACTGCCTCTGACTTACAGAAACCTGGGATTGATTTTTTGTCCTGTTAATAATTTACTCTGCAGATATACATGTGTGTTTTAACATGATAGTGTTCCTCGATAGACTAGTGCCCCATACAAAGTTGACCCGTGCCCAGTGATACTGGGGCAGACCCTGAGTCTCTGCAATCCCATAACAGAAAAAAGAGAATTAGGAGAATAAGGTGGGGAGAAGGAAATATTGGAGATAAGAACCTTGCCATTGTAGCAGTTACATCTGGTAGTTGAAGTCCCTGGCACTTATCCTGGCCAGCTCATGTATTGATATTATGTTTTTATTATTTTTATTGGTAATGCATTTTGTGAATATCACTTTCACTATCCTGTTGGTGAAATCAAAGTGAAAATATACAACACAATGCATGCTGAGAATTACTGCTGGTCTAACGGGCTAACAAATCATGGCAACCTCCAAAAATTTACAATTGTGTAACTTTTACATTGTATTTACTAGATAAATCTGAATTGCTACTATGAGGAAAAGTTAGTGAACTGTTTCATTTTGACATTGACAAATATGTAGCTGTCAAGTTGCAACATGAATGTGGAAGAAATATGCCTGAAATTGGCTCACTCACTCAGCAGAAATATTCAGATTTGGTCATGATGAGTTTCAAGAGAATATTCAATAGCTTACTGATTCTGAAAATGTTAAAGAGCTGTGTCTGTGGCAGCTGGCACAAAAGATAAAAACTGATAAATGCAACAGTGTTAAGAAATTAAAAATCAATCACAATATTAATACATTAAAGCTGATCTACATTAAAAATTAGAAAGTTAAGTTGTAGCTGTAAGACTTCATCTCCATCTAGTGATAATTTGTGACAACAGATCAACGGATAGTTGAAGTAGAAAGTATTATGTTCATAGTGAATGATTATGGTTGGAATGGCATGTCAGCTATGATATAGATACACCATTATCCTAAGGGGTGAAAAAGTAAATCAATTCTATTATTTATAACTATTCCCCTTTGGGAATTCCCAAACAGTAATCTCAATAGTGTGGCCTTGGCAAATTATGTTTTAATAGTTCACTTGTCTTTTAACTGCTATCATAAAATTACATGAAAGCAAATTATATCGCTATAATATTATACATGATATGTAAAAAATTAAATTAAAAGAGTATGTACAAGAGATTTCACATCTCTTTATACAGTTCACTGGCGGATTCCTGCTAATTAATTATTTTTTTAATATTTTAGAAATTTAGTTGACAGTCTTTAGAATGACCTTCAGAACTTGTTTGATACAAGTAGTACATACAGAAAGCAACTGTCAAAAGAGGTGTGAATTTGATTGATGACTTTAAGCCCCGCCCCCAAATATGATGGATGACATTAAGCCCTGCCCCAAATATGAAAATATGAAATATGAAAATATAAAAATATAAAAATATGAAAATATAATTTATGTAAATATGAAAATATAAAAATATGAACTATACCCCGCCCCTGGGGGGTTGGACCACGTCATAATTGATCATCTCTAAACCCCGCCTTTTAGGGTGGGTTTTTCGTAAACCGGACACTTATCCCTCCCCATTAACAATACTCACGCCCCCGAGTTACGCCTTTATCTCTCTATCCGCCTATAGGGTTAGGGAGAGGCGTATTGCTCCACCCCTTCCCAACCCCGACTGTGGGAGGAGATGAAAGAGTTCTTGTATAAAATTCTAGTCATTTAGTGAAAACGACACACAAAAGCAAACAGAATGGACGGTCTTGTGAACGCTCCTAAGAAACTGAAAGCCAACAGGGCCTTAACGGGAGTTACGGGAACCACGCTTCAGCTCTGTCTGGTACGATTCTAACTGTGCATTGTGCCGGGTAGAGGTAAAAAGAAATGCTGAGGGACAGCTCACGATCGCCGTTTCCAAGAAGGAGCCTATCCTACCTGAATATAACGAGGCCGGTCACGAAGAGGAAGATAAAGAAAATGTGATAAAGGATCGAGTGAGTGAAATTAATTTTTCTATAAAAGACTGGAGTTTTTTTAAAGCTCTTATGCCAAATATTGATGAAGCTATTTATCAAGGAAAACTATCCGACCAGATGAAAAGAATTAAAAGAAAATTGGAGGAGGAGTTTAGCATGTTGAATAATTCATGCTCGGAGGAGGAGGAGGAAGAAAACTGGGAGTCAACCGCCCCCTAAGTGAGTGGAGATAAATACAGAGGTCTTTTCCTTAGTCTACATTAACCTAAAGCCCTATCGAGATGTCTTCAACTAACTACCCTTCCGAAGCTGGTGCTAGCTGGGCCGGTCGTCTCCCTGTTCTCTCAGCCTCTGAGGTGGCAGAAGTCCTCAACATTTTGATGCGCTCCGAAGAACCAAGCTCCGGGGGTATGGAACATACGTCCGCCGCTGACTACATGTTTTGGCCGGCTAACCTTCAAGCCAACACCGCCTACTCTACTCCTGATGATATGATCGACCCTAACCTACAGCCCGGCTACTCTGCGGCAGACCAGATGCTGACAGACAACGATGTGTTTTGGACGGGTAACAACCAGCTCCCCGCCGGCTACGTACCTGATCAGGTCTGCTGGTCTATGGAACAGACAGCAGCAGTCAACGACCTCTTTTGGCCCGACGACATCGTACCTAACTCCGGGTACTCTGCTCCTAACAACTCTGCTTCAGACCCACCGTCTTGGCCGGATCTTCTGATGCCCTCGAATGACCAGATCTATTGGCCCGAACCTCAGTTACCCGCTCCTGATGATATGTATTGGCTGGATAGTCTCCTGGAGAACCGTACAGGACCTGATATTTTTGTCCCTGCTGAGGATACTCTGGGGAGCCTGACGGGCGCTGAGGAGATAGCCATGCAGACCATGCATCAAGAAGAGACTGTGGACGACTTGGTAGAGGCTCTGGCCTCTTGGAAGCCATCGTCCCAGGATTCTGATTATGAGGGCATGGACATTGAACAACCTTGACAGGTGCTTTTTAGGTCCCGATCGACTATTATGTCCAGCAGAGCCGCAATCAAACTCTTGATCAGTTACAGAGTCTTTCGAAGAGTTTCACCCAGAGCACCGTCAGTTTCTGGAAAATTTTTATATTTTCATACATCATATTTTCATATTTCATATTTTCATATTTGGGGCGGGGCTTAATGTCATCCATCATATTTGGGGGCGGGGCTTAAAGTCATCAATCAAATTCACACCTCTTTTGACAGTTGCTTTCTGTATGTACTACTCTTGGGTAAAATTAGTTACATTCAGTATTTTGTTACATTCCGTCATTAAATTTGGACATACTGTATATACATATATAAAATGAACTTAATTAAACATTAACCTTTAATAGTGTATTGTAACCTTTAATAGTGTAGTGTAGTGCAATAGTGTTTTAACATTATATACAGTTATGTGTTTGGTATTTGTGCTTAATTTACTTTGGGTCTTTTAGGTGTTTTTACATAAGGAACTACAAAAGTGAAAATATTTTAAGCAGTTAAATTTAAATAAATGTGGTGAAGAATATTTTTAAATATAACTCCAAATCTAACATAAGTCAAAAACTGGAAATTCTGGAAAACAGAAAACAATAAAGCAAAGTTTGGTAAATCTGGTAATTCTGAAGTAGATTAATTAAAGATGAAGTAGGGTGTGAATGTGTCTTTACATTAAAATTCTTTTCACACTTTAAATGTCAGTTACAAAATACATATGACCACTGCCCAGAATATACGTTCTAATTAACCAGAACGCAGTAGCTGAATATTTTCAATAGGACCAGTCAAAAAATCAGCAAACATTTCATTCAAATTTCTTCCCCATTGACATGTAAGTGTCAGTCCATGGCACCACGTACAATTAAAAATGGTATTATACAGATTTCCAACTACTACAGCTGACTGATAAAATCAAACTCAAGACAGAAAATGAATGAAAAGCAACATATGTATTTACAACACTAAGGTATAGGAGTGTTGTTAAAGTTAAAATTGAGAGTAGATTAAGGTCCACACTCCTGTACATTTTAAATAAATTAAATAATCCCATCTTGATAGATGATGTTCAAAAAGAATTTGTTTTATTGATTCTATGTCTCAATTGAGTTATTGTTTAATTGTTGCTGCTTTAACACAGATAATTAAGTATATACCAAAAATGCAAATGCAGAAAAGTACAAACACAGATTTATAAGAATATAAATTATACAAAAATGGATTTAGCTGAATTTTCAGCCACTTAATTATTCTGTCAAAATCTTCTTCTTCTTCTTTTTTGGCTGCTCCTATTAGGAGTTGCCACAGCTGATCATCTATTTTCGTATCTTCCTGTACTCTGCATCTCACTGTGTTACACCCATCATCTGCATGACCCCTCTTATCACATCCATAAACCTCCTCTTAGGTTTTCCTCTTTTCCTCTTACCTGGCAGCTCCATCCTTAACATCCTTCTCCCAATATACTCAGTATCTCTCCTCTGCACGTGTCCAAACCAACTCAATCTCACCGCTCTGACTTTGTCTCCCAAACATCCAACCTGAGCTGACCCTCTAATATACTCATTTCTAATCCTCCCCATCCTCGTCACAACCAGTGCAAATCTTAACATCTGTAATTCTGCCAACTCCAGCTCTGTCTCCTGTTTTTTGATCAGTGCCACCATCTGCATCCCATATATCATAGCTGGTAGATCTTTTGTAGACCTTCTCTTTCACTCTTGCTGGTACCCGTCTGTCACAAATCACTCCTGACACTCTTCTCCACCCACACCACCCTGTCTGCACTCTCTTCATCACCTCTCTTCCACACTCCCCATTACTCTGCACTGTTGATCCCAAGTATTTAAACTCATCCACCTTCACCAACTTTACGCCTTGCATCCTCACCAGTCCTCTGACCTCCCTCTCATTCACACACATTCATTCTGTCTTGTTCCTACTGACCTTCACTGCTATAATGTCTAGAGCATATCTCTGCTTTTCCAGGGTTTCCTCAACCTGCTCCCTACTCTTGCTACAGATCACAATGTCATCCAAAAACATCATAGTCCACGGGGATTTCTGTCTAATATCCTCTGTCAACTTGTCCATCAATATTGTAAATAAGAAAGGGCTCAGAGCTGATCCTTGATGTAATCCCACCTCATTCTTGAATGCATCCGTCACTCCTACCACAGTTCTCAATGCTGTCACACTTTCCTCGTACATATCCTGTACAACTCTTTACATACTTCTCTGCCACTTCCGACTTTCTCATACAATACCACAACTCCTCTCTAGGCACCCTGTCATATGCTTTCTCTAAGTCCACAAAGACACTTTACACTTCTCCATTAACCCCCTCAGAGCAAACACTGCATCTGTGGTGCTCTTTCCTGGCATGAAGCCATACTGCTGCTCACTAATCATCACCTCTCTTCTTAACCTAGATTCCACTACTCTTTCCCATAACTTCACACTGTGGCTCACCAATTTTATCCCTCTGTAGTTACTACAGCTTTTCATATCCCCTTTATTCATAAAAATCGGTTCCAGTACACTTTTTCTCCACTCCCCAGGCATCCTCTCACTTTCCAAGATTGCACTAAACAATCTGGTTAAAAACTCCACTGCCATTCCTCCCATACACCTCCATGCTTGCACGGGTATGTCATCTGGACGAACAGCCTTCCCTTACAAATCTTTAATTAGCATTTATAAGTAACAGAATTTTAACATTTTAACATGTAATTAAATTCTACAGAAGATAAAAATTTAAAATAAAAACATCCACTAATTTCCCAAACCTGCTTTTCTAGATCAGTTCTAGGAGTACATGGTGCCCATCTCATCAGCCTATTTTTTTTGGTTTGGATAGTGGTACTCTTTTTCATACAAACTGTTTGCAGCTTTCTTGAAAAGATTTTTTAAATTATCTTCAGCCTTTTAACAAAGGAGGCAACTCTATGAATACATTGTTTTTCTAATTAATCTTAGTATAAAATTAGTGCATTTTCAATTCATTTTCTCACTGTGAAAATCTACATTTGACCTGTTTCCAGCATCAAATGAACAAGAAAAGACACACTAAGAATATTACATTGAACAGTCTGAAATACTGGCAATTGTTGGAACAATACTTTGCAAGCATTTAACAATACTGTAAAATTTCATTTAGAAGTGATATTAAACAGAGCGTGGACTTATAAATCTTATAAATCTTATAAACATCTTAGATACAATTAGGCTGTGATAGTACCTTTTTTTCTAATATATGTCTACTCTTAAAACATCTGCTGTCCTTTAAATATAGTATTATTGAGTTCAAACATCCATTGGGTAGATTACTTTATCATATGCCAACATAAGTACTGACCCTTCTCAAAAAAAGCAATTTCTGGTAAATAAATGACACAGATGAATTAAGGGACTATTATCATAGCTAAATTGGTAAAAACACAAAATGGAAAAAATATAAAAAAAGGGTTTCCAAAGATATAGCCAGCATGGAAATATATTTCTTCTAATAGTGCAAACTCCAATAAATAAAGCAAAAAAAAAAAACCTATAAAAAAGAGAAACTATGCCTTATATTTCACTTGATATAAAAGTAAGTCTTTCTCTAGCATTTTTTTGTTTTTGATAAAATAGGGTCTCTATATCGTTGTGTTTGTTAATCTTCATGGAATAATGTTTATTACTCATTTGTGTGTGCACAGAGAGGTTTTAAAGAGTATAGACTTTTACATTTATGTGGAATGTACAAAGATTTGAAAAGGCAGTAGAATTTTCTTATTCTACTATATGACACTTTTTCTCCTTTTGGCTGCTCCTGTTAGGGGTTGCCACAGCAGATCATCTTTTTCCATATCTTTCTGTCCTCTGCATTTTGTTCTGTTTCACCCATCACCTGCATGTCCTCTCTCACTACATCCATAGACCTCCTCTTAGGCCTTCCTCTTTTCCTCTTACCTGGCAGCTCTATCCTTAACATCCTTCTCCCAATGTACTTAGCATCTCTCCTCTGCACATGTCTAAACCAACACAGTCTCACCTCTCTGACTTTGTCTCCCAAACATCCAACCTGAGCTGACCCTCTAATGTACTCATTTCTAATCCTCCCCATCCTCGTCACAACCAGTGCAAATCTTAACATCTTTAACTCTGCCACCTCCAGCTCTGTCTCCTGCTTTCTGGTCAGTGCCACCGTCTCCAAACCATATAACATAGCTGGTCTCACTACTGTCCTGTAGACCTTCCCTTTTACTCTTGCCGATACCCGTCTGTCACAAATTACTCCTGACACTCTTCTCCACCAATTCTACCCTGCCTGCACTCTCTTTTTCACAATCCCTGTTACTCTGTACTGTTGATCCCATGCATCCCTTGCATTTTAACCATTCCACTGACATCACTCTCATTTACACACATGTATTCTGTCTTGTTCCAATTGACCTTCATTCCTTTCCTCTCTAGAGCATATCTCCACCTCTCCAGGGTGTCCTCAACCTGCTCCCTACTATCGCTACAGATCACAATGTCATCAACAAACATCATAGTTCATGGGGGCTCCTATCTAATCTCATCTGTCAACCTGTCCATCACCACTGCAAATAAGAAAGGGCTCTGAGCTGATCCCTGATGTAATCCCACCTCCACCTTGAATGCATTCGTCACTCCTACCTCAGATCTCTCCACTGTCACACTTCTGTTGTAAATATCCTGTAAAACTCTTACGTACTTCTCTGCCACTGCCGACTTTCTCATACAATACCACAACTCCTCTAGAGGCACCCTGTAATATGCTTTCTCCAGGTCCACAAAGACGCAATGAAACTCCTTCTGGCCTCCTCTATACTTCTCCATCAACATCCTTACAGCAAACATCGCATCTGTGGTGCTTTTTCTTGGCATGAAACCGTACTGCTGCTCACTAATCATGAAGCTGATTTCCTCTTGCAAATGTGCATGTATTTGAAACATCTTTATTCAAATATATCATAAATGCGGCACATCATGTTTTTATTTAGAAGAATATTGCACATTAACTACCCCATTCCCTACTGACAACCCACAAAACAGGTGAGAAGCAGGCCTAACAATTTAAATTTAGACCCATTCTTAGACAAGTATCAGTTCACAGGGACATCCACAATTAGAGATGGTATTATACAGATTTCCCACTAATGTAACCGGCTGATAAAATAAGAGTCATGATGAAAGTAAATGAAAAGCAACAGATATACAGTAATTACCTTACTACAGTGTAGGACTGTTTTGAAAGTTAACATTACATGAACATTTTATTGTTACATCAAAAAAATATAACATTGATTGTTGCTTGATGTGTGTTTTCTAAATGTGTGCAATTGTTTATTTCATGTGTACTCTTTTCTTCTAAAAGTTGGTTAAGGCTGGCACTAAAGAGGACTAGCATTAGTCACAGTAGCCTTATGTTATGAAATATACAGTATTTGAGCATACAGTACATTGAATTCCTTAGACGCACACTCAGTGTACCAAATATTTTTCTTATTGTCTTATTCTGTTAAGAAATCAGGATAATTAAAACTGTTCAGGGTGTGATTCTCTTCTGAGGCCATCAAAAAAGATTCCTTTAGTATAAAACACAATCCATTTAATTAACTGCACAGAACAGTGTTTCCAGAACTTATTCTTGGTGTACCACAATGCCTTTTGGGTTTTGCTGTAAACAATTCACTAAACAGGGTCCAAATCCTATTTGTATTTGGACTCCTAGCTGGGTTAAACATGTTATTATTCTGACCGACATGGTGAGTCAATACTGAATTTTCCAATCTCAGCTAGTTTTATTTTTCAAATATGTGTGCCTTTTATTGACAATTCACATTACTTACATTTTTAAAAGCCCAGATATCTAAGTACTCACATTCCTCGAGCCAATAATTGGTAGAAACACCTCTGGCAGAAAGTGCATCACAAAGTGTTTCAGACAAAAATAGCATTAGAAGTCTAACAAATGAGAGACGACCATTTACTCAAACAAACTTTTCTGTTTAGTAAATAGCTCAGATGTCTAAATAACTTTCCAGATACATTGTCAAAGTTGCCAAGCTTATTGCGTCAACCTTGTATATGTGATTCAATATTTAGCTGAAAGAATTCTTTTGGATCAACTTTATCAGTGCCTTTGAGAATTTTAAATCCCTTGACTTAGGCCCCACATGGCCTTTTCTGTACAAGAAGCAAGTAGTGACATTTTTTAGCCTTTCTGTGTAGGGCATGCCCTTTAGTCCAGTGCTAATATCAGTTTAATCTTTTCTTCAGATTTTCTAAATCGGCACTGTTTTCAGGGTGTGGTGAGTACATAATATTATAATGCCCTCTAATTTACACTCAGTAGAATTTACAATATTTTGTAATTTATTAGTTGTCTTTGTCTATAGGAATGAAAAATCAAAAAAGTGATCTCCTTAATGTATTTTTGGTTTCTCATAAACAGCAATGAGAGCAGAAAGAAATGAAATGGAGACATTTTCATTTGTGTCAAGATTATCAGATTTTTTTTTCTTTAGAAAAAAATACCCTGGTATTCTCAAAAAGGATCTGCTCTTGAGTTTCAGTAGAGATCTCAGCAAAGTCACACAATGGGCTCAAATTTTTCAAGCAGTATGTTGACATTTTTTTGCAATTTGAAAGTATTTGCATTGTGTGCTCAGTAACATATGGTGAAATGTATAAGCAATATATCAGTGTTGATCTTTTTTACTTCCGGAAAGAAGATTGGTTGTATTGGGATTCATTTTTACTTCTCAAGAAAAATTTGCAGGCATACCAAAACTGACGTATAGTTTAATCTATTTTCTTAATACCATTCAGGGTCTCAGGCAGCTAGACCTATCCCAGAAGAATCATGAACCAGAAGCAAAGCCGGAACCAACTCCAGACAGGCTAGCAGTCTACTGCAATGGTTAAAATCAGTCATGAAGGCCAATTTAGAGTGCAAATCAGTTTAACTTGCATGTCTTTCTTTAGACAAAGCAAGAAAGTACCAATTTCAATCTGATACAGACAAACACCAGTCCAACATTCAAACCCACTTACTTGTCCCTAGAGCTGGGATGCAAGACCATTAATCCCTGCAACCCTTTGTGTCCAATAGTTCATAATAATAATTATTATTATTACTAGCAAAATACCCGCGCTTCGCAGCGGCAAAGTACTGCCTTAAAATTTTTATTAAGAAGAAAATTTAACCTTTTTAAACTGAGGGAAAATATGCCAATAATTATTTGTTAAGGATCTCTTTGTATACCATGTTGTCAGTTCGGCCCTCCGGTTGTAATATGACCAAGCTGTGCGCTGAGCTTACTCTTGAGCATGTAACTTACAGTTGGCCATGTGAACAGTAATCTTGTCTCAAATCTCACAGCTTGGATTGCTGCTGTCATAATCGGTTTGAGTTTCATGGTTTGTTTCAATTACGACAGTATTTGCAGGATTTGTTGTGTTGAAGTGACATTCGGCATCTGTCAAGCATTGTAAGCACACAACCGGTTTCATCAATAAAATCACATCCAGCTTTTGAGAGTTTAAACACTCATAAACATCAAAGTGTCCACTACTGAAATCGTCACCAGTGAATCTAAGATGTTTAAGAGGCATTGGCGGTTGTCGAAAGGTGTAAAATATTTGGCCATTTCGGTACACTTGAAAACGACAACCGAACAATTCAGCGGCAGCCATCAACTCACATGCAGAACCATAGGTGAAGGGCTTAAGCATTTCACTCTTATAGTGCTCCTGTGTAGTATAATTATCTCCTGTACCGTCATCAGTCCACACCTTGAACCTGTCCCAGTCATTCAATACATAAGACACAGTGTTCCTCCGGATATCAAGAGTGAGCTTGATATGGCCGTGCAATATGTAACAAAGAGAATGGAAAAGGTAGGTGCCATCTCCGGGCATGGTGGAAACCACTCAGTAAGTGACAGTTCTTTGATCGATAGTGATCACCTCGATAGACATGGTAATGGGGGTTGGAATGATAAAGGAAATGGGTACCTGAGCAATGTAAAGTAAGTCTAAAATACCTATACAATAACTATAATTGTAATAAACAAACAATAAAACAGCGGAGAAGCCGTGGATTAAACAAAAAGGCTGTAGTTATCAGTAGGGAGACGTGAATCCGGTGGCGAAGCAAGGAAGGGAATGTAGAGACCGGAGCGACGGACGGTCTTATATAGGCAGGCAGCCAACAACGTGGGAGGCGTTGGGATGGGGGACCCAACACCACCTCACACAGTGACTGAGCTGCAGGCTATGGACGTATATATGTATGTAAGTAGGATTCAGTTAGCGTTGGGAACCCGTGTACCAAATTTCTTGAAGATGGGCCCATAAGTAACAAAGACTGTTGAAAAGTTCAATATGGTGGCCGACAGTGGCATCATACCACCGAAATAAGTACGTACATTGGTTTCGGTTAGTGCAGGGAAGCCGCCTATAAAATTTCGAGAAGATCGGGCCATAAATAAGAAAGTTCAACATGGCGGACGTTGTTGACCATTATGACCATTACGCGTAGAACTTCGAAATGAAACCTGCTTAACTTTTGTAAGTAAGCTGTAAGGAATGAGCCTGCCAAATTTCAGCCTTCTACCTACACGGGAAGTTGGAGAATTAGTGACGTTGGAAAGTTCAATATGGCGGCTGACAGTGGCGTCATACCACCGAAATAAGTACGTACATTGGTTTCGGTTAGCTCAGGGAAGCCACCTACCAAATTTCGTGAAGATGGGGCCGTAAATAAGAAAGTTCAACATGGCGGACGTTGTTGACCGTTATGACCATTACGCGTAGAATTTCTAAATGAAACCTGCTAAACTTTTGTAAGTAAGCTGTAAGGAATGAGCCTGCCATATTTCAGCCTTCTGCCTGCATGGGAAGTTTGAGAATTAGTGACGTTGGAAAGTTCAATATGGCGGCCAACAGTGGTGTCATACCAACGAAATAAGTACGTACATCGGTTTCCGTTAAAAGTTTAATATGGCGGCTGACAGTGGCATCATACCACCGAAATAAGTACCAAATTTCAGCCTTCTACCTACACGGGAAGTTGGAGAATTAGTGACGTTGGAAAGTTCAATATGGCGGCTGACAGTGGCGTCATACCACCGAAATAAGTATGTACATTGGTTTCGGTTAGCGCAGGGAAGCCGCATACCAAATTTCATGAAGATGGGGCCATGAATAAGAAAGTTCAATATGGCGGACGTCATTGACCGTTATGACCATTACGCGTAGAATTTCGAAATGAAACCTGCTTAACTTTTGTAAGTAAGCTGTAAGGAATGGGCCTGCCAAATTTCAGCCTTCTACCTACACGGGAAGTTGGAGAATTTGTGACGTTTGGAAAATTCAATATGGCGGCCGACAGTGGCGTCATACCATCGAAATAAGTAAGTACATCGGTTTCGGTTAGCGCAGGGAAGCCGCCTACCAAATTTCGTGAAGACGGGGTCATTCTTCTACCTACACGGGAAGTTGGAAAATTGGTGACGTTGGAAAGTTCAATATGGCGGCCGACAGTGGCGTCATACCATCGAAATAAGTAAGTACATCGGTTTCGGTTAGCGCAGGGAAGCCGCCTACCAAATTTCGTGAAGATGGGGCCATAAATAAGAAAGTTCAACATGGCGGACGTTGTCGACCGTTATCGACCGTTATGACCGTTACGTGTAGAATTTCGAAATGAAACCTGCTTAACTTTTGTAAGTGAGCTGTAAGGAATGAGCCTGCCAAATTTCAGCCTTCTACCTACACGGGAAGTTGGAGAATTAGTGATGAGTCAGTCAGTCAGTGAGTGAGTGAGTGAGTGAGTCAGTGAGGGCTTTGCCTTTTATTAGTATAGATAAAAAAGTCCACTGAAGTTCAACCGCTCCTCCACATAACACAGACTGGGAAACGCAATCATAATTTTATTTATGAGAGTGGCTAAAGAGGCTCTAACAACATACATTCAAAAATGGCAGAAAAACTTAACAGATTACCATACCACATCAGTCGTCGCATGGGTAAACAAGGTTCATGTCCCTCAGTAGGGAACCATACTGAGGTTGAAATGTCTGCTACTGGAACAAACTCTACCCAACAAGGAAATTAGGATTACCTTGCCGAGGATGACACTCACAGAGGCCCTCAAAATACACTACCTGAAAACCATCAAAAGTCAACCAGAATTAAATGCTCAAGGGAAGAGTACAAAGATGTGATGGAAACACACTTCAAAGATGCAACAAACCCAAAGATTGTCACAACAGACATGTACAACATTTGGAGTGAAAAAAACCCAACATCAAGACCCAATATAACTACCAATAATCTTAAAACACCAGATGGGGCACCATGAAAAACAAGAGAATAACAGAAATTGAAATTCAACAGAAAAAAAAAAATGTCTCAAAAGCTAAGCCCCAAAGAATCGATTGTAGTGGTAAATGCTGAGGCAAATGATCAGAATGATGAAAAAAACTAACCAAAAACACCAGATCACCCAAATGCTAAGAATAATATTGACAAAGAAGTAGAGGAAATTATAGTAAGCATCGTGAGAAAGCGGAAATTTGTAAAAGAAACTGACATTGATGAAACCCTACGAAAACCGAAAAACACAACAGACATTCAAAATCAGTATTACAAACAGTGAACGGAGCAATAATGACTATCAAGAACTGGCCTGGGCATAAGCTGTCCCTTACTGAAGTGAATGAATTATTTTATATTGCTGCCTCTGCAGTCAGTGACAGCTTGGGCATAAAAACTAGTAAGAAGGTACACAAGCACGATGGAAAAAACAAATTGAGAAAGAAATCCAAAAGATATGAGGAGAAATTTCAAAACTCCATAAAATGAATACAGAAAACAATGTGATTGTGAGGAAAAGAACAGTCCTCATGAGAACACATAACATGAAAAACAAGAACGACATGCCAATTATCATCGAAAAGCTTAAACAACAGCTGTAAGAGAAATCACAGAAAATCAGATGTTAGGAAAAGAAACAAATGTTCTTCCACCAGAGCAAAATATACAATGAAAACACCAAGAATTATGAAAGAAGAACATCGACATCAGAGAAAAACTCAAGAAAGAAGCAGTTTAATATTTCTGGGCCAACATTTGAGCAAAGGAAAAACATCATAATGAAAATGCTGAGGGAATAAAGCAAAAAGAGAATGAAAACCAACAAACACCTGAACAAAAGTGGCTAGAAATAACCACAGAAGAAACAAAAGCAATCCAGAAATCAAGCAAGTGGAAGGCTCTTGGGGAATGATAGCATAACAAACTACCGGCTAAAACACCTGCCACCACTACATGAAGACCTGATGTATTCATACAACAAGATCAGAGAAAATCCTGAGCTGGATAAAATGCCTAGAAATCTCCAGTTTTCACCAATCATGATAGCCTTTATAAGAACCAGTATGACAAAATCAAAGATAACCTTCCAACTCAACTACGACAGCAGAACCTTAACAGTATGAACCATTAATATCAAAAGTGGAATCTTTCGGGGGACTTTCTCTTCTCTTTTGCATTACTCTTGCTTCACTATCCTCTCTTCTGAACAAAAGATGGCTATGGATACAAGACAGGCAACAAGATCATCAACCACCTGTTCTACATTGATGACTTGAAAACCTTTGCTAGAAATGATAATTAACAGAATAGCCTAGATACCATTGTTAAAGACTTTGGTGATGACATCTGCATGGAGTATGGCTTTGACAAATGTGTCAAAGGAACTTTTAAAAGAGCAAGTTAATAAACACTGAGAACATTGAGGTTGATCTAAATACTTTCATCCAAGATTTAGAACAAGAGAGCACATACAAATATCTTGGTGTGAAGGAAGGAAATGGAATGCAACACTCAAAGATGAAAGAGAAAATTCAAAAAGAATATTACAGATAAATATGACTGGTGCTTAAATCAGAACTGAATGCCATTAACAGAATAGATGAAATCAACACTCTTATAGTCCCAGTTGTCACCTACAGTTTCAACATCATTAACTGGAAAACAGAAGAATTAAATAAACTTGTTCAAAAAACAAGATACAGTAACTGCTTACAATGGAAAAGATTCAATACCCAAATGTAGATGTGGATAGGCAGTACCTCCCAAGAAAATCAGGTGGAAGAGGCCTTACCCAGATTGAGGCCACATATAAAATACCGTAACATTGATTGCTCTGGTGACATACCTCGAAAACAAAGAAGACAATCTCTTTAAGATAGCCAGAGACCATGAAAGAACTACGAAAGCATCATCAAAACCACCATGAATCTGCCAAATTCAGAAGAGAATTCAACATGCCAGCGATCCAAACAACAAAAAACAAGCCAATTATTAACTATGTTGGAAAAACAAAAATAGAACCCAAACATCAAACCCTAGAGCAACTAAAAAGCAAATGGGAAGAAAACCTTTATATGGACAGTATCCAAAACGAATACATAACAAAGACATGGACCAAGCCCAAATAAACCGTTGGCTAAAAACAACAGGCCTCAAGTCAGAAATTAAAGTTCTCATCATTGCTGCTCAAGACCAATACATCATGACCAGCTATAACCGAAATAAGATCTTGAAAGATAGCACCAAGCTGATGTGTAGGATATCCAACAAACAAAAAGAGACAATAGACAATCTAATCTTTGGATGATCAGATTTAGCCAAAACGGAATATATACGAAGACATGAAAAAGCAGCAGCATACCTCCTTTGGGCAATATGCAAAGACTATAACAACCAAGTCAAAGGCAAATGTTACAAACATGATCCGTCAATGGTAACTGAAAATGATGAGGTGGCTATATTATGGGATATACCAATACAAACTGATAAAGAAATCAAGATTATAGACCCGATAAAGTAGTGAAGGACAAGAAGGAGAGATCCTGTCTACTCATAAACATGTCTGGCCCACTGAAAGAAACACTTCCCTAAAAATACAGAAAAACTCTCCAAATACAAAGATCTAGAAATTGAGAAAATGTGGGGTATGAAAACCACAATAATACTAGTGATAATATGTATTCCCTGATTTGGCAAGAAAGGGATAGAAAACTACATCAACAAAATCTCTGATAATATCAAGATACAGGAGGTCCAGAAAATTGTCCTCCTTGGCACTGCTCAAATAATGAGGAGGACTTTATCCATCAAGTGAACCATCATACCCTTATGGTAGCCCTAAGCTCAAGGGATAGACTCGGCTTCATGCGTGAACAGAGAAGGACTTTAATGAAAGATGATAATAATAATGATAATAATAATAATAATAATATGGGATTGGCTCCAGCAGACCCCTGTCACCCTGTGTTAGGATATAGCGGGTTGGATAATGGATGGATGGAAAATAATAACAATAATACACTTACCTATTACAGTAGTTATAAAAGAGACTTGTTCTGCTTCTTTCCCATCATTGTATACAGCCAAGTGCCATATTCCTGAATCTAAATATTGGATGAATCCAGTGTCATGATTGGTTATTGGAACTAAGCTACGATGCTGCCTTTGTGGTCCTTCCAAGCCCCGGACATCCTGTGCTAGTAATCGTCGTCCATCCAGCAACTCCACAAAGTCGAACTAGAGGAAAATAAATTCAGATATGTCATTTTTCAGGCAGTTACAGGCTAAAAGAAACTGTCATTGGAGAGTTGTGTACATATACACATTTACACACACAGTATAGATAGATAGATAGATAGATAGATAGATAGATAGATAGATAGATAGATAGA
>JANRMT010028174.1:115587268-115619651 GCA_026402145.1 Polypterus bichir lapradei | reverse complement strand
AGATAGATAGATAGATAGATAGATAGATAGATAGATAGATAGATAGAAATGCTTAGAAGTGGTTAAGAAATTTTCTAAGACAATTACTAAGGTTCAGCAAAGTAATTTAATATGATACTTGGTCAATAAAATTATAGCTCCTTATTACCGTTTTATTCTCGTTTCATTTTTGCATTTTTGAGCTTGTGTGTAACAAATTAAAGATAAAGGAGTTGAAATTTGCGCCATTTTAATATGAAACTGGAAAGTGGTAGACCTATAAATAGAATTTTAGCACAGTATGGAGCAAGCCAAGTATGTGTGTATGTATGCAAGCATACATGTATTTTCTTAAATCTAATACAATAAACCAATACCATACCTTTTCCATGTATCACTGTGCCATATAACACAGTACTTCAAAACCATAAACAAAGACACAGTATTATAATGCACCAAATATCATTGTATATTTTTTGTGAAAAACAAATCAAGTAAATTCAAAGGTCCAATGTATGTAGTGTATTCCAAAATACAAACACACTAACTACACTAATTATTACATTTCTTACAAAATAGATAATCAAATTTTACTTTGAAAAGAAGAATCTTTAACAAATAATTTACCCCTTACGCAGATAATTACAGTTATTTTTAAATGCTTTTAAAGCAAACAAATTACTTTGGAAATGTAGGTAGCACTACTTAAAATAGATATATATTCTCTTCATCAAGTTAATGTGTACAAGAATGAAATCACCATGTTAAAAATAAAAACGTTTGGCTAGATTGCTCATTTAAGTATGAAAACTGCCAAAGTAAAACATGTATATCTGTAATAATTTTCATCATAATCACTTTATTTTTTCAATATCTTGAAACCATTGTTAAATAAAGAGGAAGAAGATGCCGTGTTCACTGGCAACTACTATAATGCAACCAGTAACGTAGGAATCTTAAATGCATTGGAATAGCTTATTAATCTATACTAATAAAAGGCAAAGCCCTCACTGACTGACTGACTCACTCACTGACTGACTCACTCACTCACTCACTAATTCTCCAACTTCCCGTGTAGGTAGAAGGCTGAAATTTGGCAGGCTCATTTCTTACAGCTCACTTACAAAAGTTAAGCAGGTTTCATTTCGAAATTCTACGCGTAATGGTCATAACTGGAAGCTGTTTTTCTCCATTAACTGTAATGGAGATGAGCGCGAAAGCCGTGGGGGCGGAGTTTCGTGTGACTTCATCACGCCTCCCACGTAATCACGCAGTGCGTAGATGAAGATGAGATGGTCAGGGTGGTGTTTGGCACAAACTCAGCGAAACTGCGAGAGAAAGTTTTAAGTGCCGGGACTTCGGTAACATTAAATACAGACATGGACATAGCACGACATGGCACCAGCATATCTGGGAAACTTCGATGCAAGAACACCGAGCGGCTCATATGAACTGACGCAGTGCACAGACAAAAAGCAACAGTTCTAAAGAGCGCTGAACAAAAACCGAATTACACAATTGAAAAGGCAGCAAAAAAATATGAAGCGTCTGATACATACAAGCATATTCATAAGTGCAGCTACTGCGGAAACAAAGCGCACGGTGGAAAAAGTCAATGTCCCGCTAAAGAAAGACAGTGTAAAAAAAAAAAACCCGTGCATGCAGTTTGTCAGGTCTCAGATAAAGAAGAAGACGAGCTGTTTATTGATGCAGTAAGAAACAAATCGATGAATGAAACCTGTTATCTTTACAACGATTGAGAAACACGGAATGTAAGTTGAACACAACACATCCTACAAATACGAACCTGATTGAAAGAAATAATGATAATCAAGTCCTTGATGACAGCAACACTCAATAACACTCACAAAACAATTACTGTATATTGACAGTCATGTTACGTTATTTTTAAAATGTTCCCTTTTCTTTTTCATAGCTTCTTTAACACACTACTTCTCCGCTGCGATACGCGGGTATATATATATGTATATATACCCCGATCTACATACTCGAATAATGGATACTTTATTCGCCATCAATGATTGTTTTGGTAAAGCCATACTCAGTGTATTCATTAGATGAACAGTAAAAAAGTAAGAGCGAGGGGAGGGTGACTTATTGAGGCATGCAGGCAAAACCACAATAGCACGCGGGCTCGATGTACGAAAAAATATATCTTTTCAAGTTCTATGTAGTCCATATGTGTCGAACTCAAGGGCCGCGGGCCACATCCGGCCCGGCGTGTAATTATATCTGGCCCGCGAGATCATTTTATATACTGTATTATTGTTATTAATGGCCCGGGTATATGAAGCGCTGGTAACACAATAAACTACAGATCCCATAATGCAGCGCTTTAAACGAACTTGTTGCCAAAAAAAGATACCAGGCGTCCAGCTCTAAAATGACATATGAGCAAAGACAACTGAATGATTTGATTTGTTATTGCTGAAAAGAACACATTTTATTTATATTTCCAGGTTTTGTTATGCAGCATGTTCATATTTGAATTTGTATAGTTTTGACAGGATATATTTTTATGGAGAGCAAAATCTTTTGGGATATTTAAAATCTAAGTTTATTTTTTATATAAAACTACATAAGAGTAAAGAAATTTGAATGTTTGTTCTTTTAACGTTTACTTTACTAACGTTTACTTTTAACGAAACATATGGTTTCTACTTCGCGGATTTTCACCTATCGCGGGGGGGTCTGGAATGCAACCCCCGCGATCGAGGAGGGATTACTGTATACGTTTATATATGTGTGTGTATGTACAGTATATATATATGTATTTGTGTGTATATATGTGTGTGTGTGTGTATGTATGTGTGTATGTATATGTATGTGTATATATGTAGATATATATATGTATGTATATATGTGTGTGTGTATATATATATGTGTATATGTATAGATATGTATATGTATATGTTTATATGTGTGTGTGTGTATATATATATATATATATATATATATATATATATATATATATGTGACAGCAACACTCATCACTCACAACAGTGACAAAACAATTACATTGACAATCATGTTACGTTATTTTCAAAATGTTTCATTTTCTTTTTCATTACTTCTTTAACACACTACTTCTCCGCTGTGAAGCGCGGGTATTTTGCTAGTCAACTAAATATTTGACATTATGCAGCATCAGACCTTAAATAGCACATGTCAAAAAAATTTTAGGGAAGAAGAACTATAGGACACTTACTTTAAGAGTGTGTTGAGAATGTCAACTTAATGATACACCAAATCAATGTAATGTATAACAAAATGATGTTGTCTCTTATTTAGGGTATATTATTTTATCTGACAATTCAACCTAGGTGAAATCAAGCACTTTATAATTTTACATATGGGGAAATGTTTCAACAAATTTTCTATAATACTTAACATAGAACTGAATAATGTCTTGGCATATAATCATTCAATTTTGTATCAATTTAATGTTTTTACTTCATTTGGAAAAGCTTAACATATTTAAACAAATCTAACAATACTGCATAATAAAAGCTAATTAAAAGTTAACTGTTATTAACAAATCATCAACCATGTGTAACACTTTCTTGATAATTATGTTTTATGTGTGTACTACTTTGAAAGTGTGTTAAAGTAAACAAAAAACAGTTTACTTGATTGAAAAAAGTTAAAGTGTGACCAGGTGATAAACATGCTCATCTGCATTTCATGGAACAATTAATACTTTCCCAAACTAGCTTTTTTATTAGAGCTTGGTAGTGAGCTATCCTGCAGCACTTGGCACAATGCAAAAAAAATAAAGACCCTGGATGGCAAGAGACAAGCATGTCATAAGAACACAATCCCCCAGCCATTGATTAACCTAACTTGCATGTTTTTGGAATGTAGGAGGAAGCTAAATAGCCAGCAAAAACCAATGGTGAATGCATAGAGGACTTGCAAACTGCACAACAGCTGTGCATGGGTGTGTGGGATAGCAGCATTAACCACTGTATTATTGGAAATTAACAATTAAAATATTTTTGAAAATCATTTAAAAGTTTAACTGGTACAAAATATCAGTCTTATATTTTAATAATGTAATAAACATTAAAACAACTTTTTTGTTTTAGATAAAAAAAAATTATTGTCTGGTAACATTTATTATCACCTACTGAGTGTAAAACTTATGACTTTTTAGGAAGTTGTACAATTAAATTAATACAGAATTATTATTTATAATTGTATTTTTCATTTTTAGCCAGTATAGCTAGTTCTGCTTCAGCACCATTTCAAGCAAAGAGCGACTATACAGCATAGGTTTAACTCTGTCTTGTCATTTTTATTTTAAAAAATGAAATAAAAGGTGTGAAAATATAAAATAATAATCACCTGTGTATGTGATGGAGGAAGGCCCCTTCTGCCATAGATGCCAACAAGAGCATCTTTTCCTAGGGATACATTGAACTTTAGATACATTGGATGATCAATGAACACTTGGGAACGCCAAAATATACCAGAAGGAATCTTCTGTGTAACCTTCCTTCCAATATCAATTTCTCCCATGTCTATAAAAGTTTCTTCTGGAAAAAGACCATCCGGTTTTCCTGTAAAGACAATGTTATTTGAAGTTGACACTGCTGTTAAGCATTGCTATAATTTACAAGCATATATAAATCAAAATAACTTAGTCCTGTGTCTTACTGTTCTTTATTAACAATTGAAAAAGTAACAATAAATGTAGGAGGCTAAAAAATATCTTCCGCATATTAGTTTCATCCAGTTTTTAGATAGTGGAACCCATGTAAAATTCCAGATATTTTACTCACTGTTCAAATACTTTCAAAAGAACAGAATGCAAAAAACATGGGAAAAAATCAAATAAATGAGAAACATGCAAAAAGACTGATATTTATAATAAACAACTTATGTGCATTAGTTATTTTAAATACAGGTGGGAAAAAAATATGATTCATTCTTAAAAACTGAACCAGATGATTCTGTATGCTCATACATTTTACTCCAAGAAATCAGACAAATGGTGTCACTGTAACAAACTTCACAAAGATTTTAATAAAAAGATAAACAAAAATACTGCATATTTTGTCTTCTAGTTTGAATTAATTAAACATAAACGTTGCACTGTTGCAAATATGCTCAAAATGTTTAGTACTTCAGAAATTTCACTGCTTCAGAAATCAGAAGGCGGTTCACTTTTTATTAAGCTGTGAGGTTTTAGCAAATGGCAAGCATATGCTATCAGCCCTGGGGAAATTATTGCAAAGGACTAATTTGTTCACTTCATCGTTAACATTCTTCAGCACTGTTTTATTTAATTTTAATTTAAAAGGGGGCTCGCTATAGGATAGTGCCACTGTCCCATTACTTCAACTAAAAATATATCTGCATACTGATTACATGCAGAATGTTGTATTTTCAACCTAAATGACGTTGTGGAAACAGTTAAAAATGGATTCAAAAAAGCATTTCATATTTTAAATAATATTACAAATGTAAACTTTGTCATATTTTTATGATTTACACACACTCATGTAGTTTATCAATGACTAAAGCTAATTTTATATAATATAAGGAAAGTGCATTCAGGTAACTGCTTTTAAATTAAAGCTTTATTGGTAATAATAAAAATTAGGGTTTGGAATTGATAAAAAAATAACTAATCACACAGATTTATGTAATTAATCGCAATTAATTGAATCTAACATTAAAACATGTGTTTATAAAATTAACATATAAACCATGAAGTAAATACACACTGAATCACAAATTCATTGTAGAATCGACACAAAGGAATTGACAGTTTGAATGACAGTTTAAACTTAAAAAATGACCTTAAACCTGAACTTTTAACAAAATACTACTTGAACAAGTACAACCTGAATTTGAATGCCTTCCTAAAAGGCAAGTTGAGAAGCAGGCATAAGAAAACGGGGCCAATGTATTAATTCTCAAAGTGGCATTGCATATAAGAGACAGACGTGTCAAAGTAAAAATTAAATAATCGAAATGATTGTTGACTTTGAAGGCACTGGTAAAGACTGATTTAACTTGAAGAGTAAGCATCTCTTAAATGTGCATACATTAAAGCTTGTGTTAAAACTGAACAATTGCTCATCACCATCAACTGGTGCACCATGGAAGTAAAAGTGTTTTGGCCCTGGGTCCTGACCTTACATAGACACGCTCCTCATAGACATAGAATTACTAGACGCCGCATGACCAGCAGCATTATACGTCAACGTCACCGCCATATTGCGAGTGGCACTGCTGTGGAGTGAAGTAATGAATAAAGATGCCTCACGTATGTGCTGCTTGGGTTTGTACAAACCGCTGTATGCTCCAAATCAGATCTCAGGGGATTACATTTCATAGGTAAGGTTAAACAATTGTTTTGGTTATATTTGGCCTTTAGAAAATCCCGTTTTATAATGTTAACTTTAGCTAAGGCAGGCTAAGGTAGCAAAGCATTTATGTGCTCAAGTGAGCCTCCAAACAACATTTTGGCTAAACGTATTTAGTCACTAACTATGTAGATTGTTGTTAGCTGTTAACATTTCTTAAACTTTGAAGGTTTCCCAAAGAAATCTACCTCAGTAAGCAGTGGGGGGTAGCCCTTAGATGGGATTTTGAGAAAGCTGTCCTGCGATGTTTGCCGTGCTAGTCTGGTAACAGATGCTGTACTGGCATCATATGATCAAAGCTACCACTCGCTCACATTAAAAAACAAAGGAGGTCTGATAATTCCTTCTGAGGGTACAGTCAAGGTGGTCAAAGTAGCTGAGGGTGTTATCTGACAGTCGACATTAGAGCAAGCTGTCAGTGTATCTTTGATCAATCAGTTTGTTTGGGCTGAGATTGGTCCAGATGTTGTATTTTTTCTCAAGGAGCACATTGGGGAGAAACAGTTTGAAATTGACAACCATCATTTCATGCTCATGTCTTTAGTTGTGTCTGTCTTCCACAAACTAAGGCTGCACCATATTGCCAGACTAAATACTCTCAAATTACAGAGTGGCAACACATGGAAAAAGCTATGTAAGACAGTTCTGTATCAAGGATTTTAGATCCTATCCTTTATATATTTAAGTAACCACATTGTGTGTGTGTGTGTGTGTGTGTGTGTGAGAGAGAGAGAAAGATTGAGAGAGGAATTAGTGAAATGTTTTCAGAAATTATTAAACCAATATGTATACAATAAAATTGTTTATTTTTGTCATTGAGTGTATCATTTCACTGTTAAAAGAAAGACAAACAAAGATAACTGGCAGTAACAGTGCAAAATTCACAATTGGTATGCCAGTTTGAAAAGATAAGTTTTGAGGGCAGTTTTAAAATGTGTTATTGAATCGAACTGACGGATATGAGAGGGAAGAGAATTCCTCAGTTGGGGAGCACTATGAGAGACGCTCGAGCACCCATAGCAGAGTCTGACGTGTGGTACAGTAAGTCGAGCTGCAGATGAGGATCCGAGTGAGCGAGAGAAGTGTCAGTCTGTAGGAGATCAGTGAGGCAGTGGAGAGCTTTAAATGTTAAGAGCAGTATTTTGTATTGTATTTTGTAGTGAACAGGGAGCCAGTGAGGTTGAGAGAGAATTGGTGTAATATATTCAGTGGATTTAGAACAGCAGGTTATTATCCTGGCAGCAGAATTTTGAAGAAGTTGTAAGCGATGGATACGTTTTTGTGGGATGCCAGATAGAATAGCATTACAGTAATCTATACGTGAGGTGACTCGGCCATTAATCAATACTTCAGTACTGTGTTGCGTAAGAACAGGACGAAGTCTAGAAATGTTTCAGAGATGGAAGAAGGCAGACCAAGAAATGTTACTTATATGGGAGGAATTATTTAACAATAATAATTATTATTATTATTTAAAAATTGCCATTATTAGTGTATAAATGGAAATAAATAATTGCACTTAAATGGTTCACCAAAATCTGCTGTATGTAAACGATACTGTTTAAAACGTTATTTTTTTTCATCAGAAAACCCGGTTTCCATGTCTACCTGTATTAGTTTAAATGGCACTTTTGTCACTCGCAATATGACGGACGCGCTGATGTATCATGTTGACTGGGCAACGCAAAGAAAGCGCTGTCTATCTGTATATGTCTATGATGCTCCTCATGTGGTCGAGACCTCCCAGAGGAAGACAGAACTCTCTGGAGAATCCGCACATAAAAGCAGTTCAAAGATCGCCATTTTGCAGTCAGTTTAGTACATGCAGATTAATGCTTTTGTGTTTGGTAGAATTGTACCTTGGGATTTTTTTGGGTTACAAAAAGTGTGCCACCACAGAAAAATGACAGGAAAACACTGTTCTACCTACACCTTTACTTCTGGCATGCCATAAAAAGATCTCTGTAGCTGCTATCTTGCTTAAAATTGACGCTGTGCATTACTTGGATACTGCAAACTTAAAACATGGTAGGGATAATTACTACATTTGTATTTCACATAATTAATCAGCACTGTAAACCGGCTGGCAGACTGCTGAGTTACATACAGAGATACTATAGAGACTTATTCTGGTTTTAGAGCCACTCATAGATAACGTATTTAGCAATTATGTGATACATGACAACAAAATCTTGCATAACTAGAATGCCATATTAGCATGTAAAAGAAACAAAAAAAAGTCCAATTGAAATGTTGGTCTATCAGCATAAAAGAGGTCAGAATCAGTGAAAAACTGAATGAAAAAAGTGTATTTGTATCTATTAAATTGAATTGATTTACTGTATTTTATTGACAATGCTGTACTAAATCGCAGAATTAAAAGGCAATGTGAATTGATTTTCCTTCAACTCTGCCTGTCACTCACAGAGCCCTCCCTCACGAGGCTATCATTTGGTATCACTGTTGTTTATGTAAACTTCAGATGTGTGGTGTTTCAGACCAGAGGTCTGGGATCAATCTATATGGTAATTCAGGGGGCGTTATCTTCTCTTTTGTTTCCTGAGCTCAGCTGTTATAATTGTCAAATTGTAACCATTAGTCAAGATTCAGTCTGAGCAAACTTTTACTTAACCTTCACCAAAGAAAGACGTTTTTTTCACCACACAGATGCAACCTTTCATTTGAGTTTTTTTGTAAAAAGTGAAATTAAGAGATGAAAAAAATCTTTGTAAATTGGGAATCACATCAAAAGGGTGTCTTTTACTTTAATGTCACATAATATGGTACCCTGGTTTTGCCAATGCTGATTTCAAGGACAGCCAAAAGACACTAAAATTAAAGGCATATGTTATTACACTGTTAAAAATATATCAGTAAAAGAGTTGAGATCCATGAGTACAAAATGAATGCAGAAGGAACAAATACTGCCCTCGTTTTAAGTTTATATATGGATGATGAGTCTGCTATTGCTGCACCAATAGAAGTCTTAGTGTGTTTCCCTAGTACTATGTAGCAATATAGGTATCACTGTGCAAATAAAATATTAATGCACATAAAATGAAAAAGCAATGTGATCCTTAATTGCTCAGCAGTTATTTTGGACATGAAGGGGGAGACACCTGAATGGAATTTATGGCAATTTTTTTTTCGTCTTCCACTACAAACAATAATTGTAAGCACAAGCTTGACACAACTTACTATGATCTTAAAACTAGAATTACCAGAGCCTACGAAAAAACTCGTTGATCTAGCCAACCATAAATCCATTCGCACCTCCACGCCAGCGTCTTTTGTTCTGTAAATGTGCCGATAAAGACAAGCAGCCTACAATTCCATCCCCCCACCACCGCAGAACGTGCACAAAGTTCTCCCAGCTCATGCCTTGCTTGATTATCTGGGAGTGAAGTGATGGAGTTTTAGAGTGGAAATAATAGATCATTATTTGGAACACATGCATTTCATGTGTGTTCCGTTTCTACAATAATCTGTGTAAACATATTTTTAAAACAGAAAATGTGTTTTTCATATTTTAGTAGTAAATGACAAAATGTAGGCATAAACTATATGATGTATGAAGCCTGAAGTCCAAAGATCAAACAAACACTTTCACAAAAGGTTCAAGGAAAAGACAACAGCTTCCGTGGCATAGCGGTAACATTTCTAATGTTAAAGAGACTAGAACTTAATTATTCTATTAAAAATCAATCTGCCATCTGTATGTTACAACTGAATTTTTAACCTGATTCTTTTTATTAAAAGAAAAAAATTACATTTAATGGTTGAAATATAATTGTATAAAGACAGAAATGAACAAATTAATAAAAAAATAAATTAGCAAAAATAAGTATTATATAGATCAATAAACAGCAAAAACAAATGTACACATCAACACCAAACATGATTGACCATAACATATTGCCAGACTTGCTGTGGATGTGGATGTTTATCCTCATTATTATTACATGCAGTAGTTTATTACAGGAGAGAGCCAGTTAATTCATATCACTTTAAAAGTGATGCCAGAAATAGTCTGTATTATCTTTGCACAATATGAATGAAAATATTTAATCCCCATTCAGAAAAATACAACTAAAACATAAGCTCCACATTTAAAGTACCCCTCAAATTCACTTCATATTTAAAAAAAATATTGTATAAGTTTAGACAAAGCATAAAACCAAAAGGAACATCCATGCAAAACAAAGCATTGGAAGATGCATGGGGGAATATACCAGAAATAAATAAATAAATGCATGCACAGGAGATTAAATGCTAAGATTATTATTTGAAAAATCAGAAGTCTAACTCTCTGGCCACATACTAACAGGCTTCACTTAATGAGAGGTGCAACTTCATTAAATATTAGTAATGCAATTTTTTACATAAAATGTGTAGCTGCACTTGTGACGTATTCACTGCCTTACTAGGGGTTATGCTGCATGGTAGTAAGAAATGAAGAAATTGAATACGAAGCCATCTTTGTTCATCAAATAAATAAATACCTTGATTGGGAAAATTCCAACACAATATTATCAGGACTGTGATATTTGGTCTGAAAGGCCAGGAAGTCTTTTAATTTTATAGTTTTGAAGATTTATTTATTCTTCACTATTTTTTTTAGAGTTTAGCATATTTGATATTTTTGTTGCAACTCTATTAGGCAGTGTCAAGAAGCAATACTGTAAGACAATTTACTTTCTGGATTCAGTAGTTTATATACAAAAAGACATACATATACAAAAGAATAATAACCACATGACTAAGTAAATGGGGAACATGGAAGAAAGAAAGTCAAGTCTTATTGTACAAAACATCGAGGGGTTAGGACACACACCATCCAACCTCTGCTCCGCTGGGACAAGCTGACAGAGATGGGAGTAGATTCATACCTGGTGGCATGGATTGTGGACTATCTTACAGAAAGACTTCAGTATGTGAGTTTCGGGAACTGCAGGTCTGACACTGTGGTCAGCAACACAGGAGCGCCGCAGGGGACTGTACTTTCTCTGGTCCTGTTCAGCCTATATACATCGGGCTTCCAATGCAACTCGGAGTCCTGCCACGTGCAAAAGTTCGCTGATGACACTGCTATCGTGGGCTGCATCAGGAGTGGGCAGGAGGAGGAGTATAGGAACCTAATCAAGAACTTTGTTAAATGGTGCGACTCAAACCACTTACACCTGAGCACCAGCAAATCCAAGGAGCTAGTGGTGGATTTTAGGAGACCCAGGCCCCTCCTGGACCCCGTGATTATCAGAGGCGACTGTGTGAAGAGGGTACAGACCTATAAATACCTGGGAGTGCAGCTAGATGATAAATTGGACTGGACTGCCAATACTGATGCTCTGTGCAAGAGAGGACAGAGCCAACTATACTTCCTTAGAAGGCTGGCGTCCTTCAACATCTGCAATAAGATGCTGCAGATATTCTATCAGACAGTTGTGGTGAGCGCCATCTTCTACGCGGTGGTGAGCTGGGGAGGAGACATAAAGAAGAGAGACGCCTCATGCCTGGACAAACTGGTGAGAAAGGCAGGCTCTATTGTAGGCACGGAGCTGGACAGTTTGACATCCGTGGCAGAGCGTCGGGTGCCAACCAGGCTCCTGTCAATCATGGAGAATCCACTGCATCCACTGAACAGTATCATCTCCAGACAGAGGAGCAGCTTCAGCAACAGACTGCTGTCACTGTCCTGCTCCACTGACAGACTGAGGAGATCGTTCCTTCCCGATACTATGCAACTCTTCAATTCCACCCTTAGGCGGGGGATTGGCAAACGTTAACATTATACAAAGTTACTGTCTGTTTTTACCTGCATTTTTATCACTCTTTAATATTGTTTTTATCAGTATGCTGCTGCTGGAGTATGTGGATTACCCCTTGGGATTAATAAAGTATCTATCTATCTATCTATCTATCTATCTATCTATCTATCTAATTGTGTTAAAAATAAGACATAAAATGGTGCTGCAAGTGCTTTGGTTAGTATACACATTTTCCTTTTATGGCAAATGGCCTAATAGAAAAAATACCTTACGCAATTTATTTAGAGATGAAAGGAAGGATATTGCTTTGAGACACTGATAAATCATCAAGAACAATTTAGAAATAGGTATCACAAAAAAGACTGAAAAGATTCCATACCTTCACCCATTCCAATGCCTTTGCCTTTTCTGTCAGGTAACTCTAACCCTGTTCCACCTGAAGGTGAAACTGTGAGGTCCGTAGGTGCTGGCAGGCTGCTGGCTCTGTCTTCTGCCAGCTGATACATTTGTCTTTGCATAGGCTGCAGGTGCCAGTTTAGGCCAAACAGATGCATAGCTGTGTTGACAATAAAATCAATAATAATAATTTTAAAGAAAAATAACTTATATTTTAGTAAAATAATGTGCAACAATTTACTACATTTGTGCATGTAAATAGCTCTGAAAAGGAGTCCAAAATAAACATGTGAAATATGTCTTATATATGAAAATCAAATAAAAATCCAGACATTTCCAGGTCTTCCTTCACCATAGCATATATTTCTGAATCAGTTAACTCACATACTTGCTTAAAAGAACTTTTTTCATAAATATTAATTAACAAAGCCAATCCATTCTAAATGGAAGGAAAATAAAGATCTCATGGTAAAAGAGTGTCAATTTTTTTTAATTTACGAATTAAAAAAAGGAAATATTATAAAAAGGAAGATTGGTGGTACAGTGTCTAACAGTGTAGCCTTAAAGCTCCATGAGACTGGGATTGAATCCTGACTTGATTAATATGTATATGGAGTTTGCATATTTTCTCTTTGTCACCACAAGTCTATATCCGGGCACTATCAAATCTAAAAAAGAAACAGATGTTACGTAACATCTAAATGGCACTGGTATGATTATGCTTGAATGTACAGTATCTGTAAGCGTGCCCTGAGACAAACTAATACTCCAATCAGGGTTTTATCTTACATTATCCAAGATGGTATCAGGTCAGCCATTGGCTAGTGAAGACAATGAAACTGCATTATGTGGGTTCAACAAATGGATGGATAGATATTATGATTAACCAACAAAAAAAATTAAAGGAAATCATCTTGCTTCTACTTTTTTAAAAATAAGGCAATATTTATTTAAAGAAAACATTACAGTTGTATTGTTTTTGCTTCAGTTCAGAAAATAATGAACAAATTAAATTACCTCTCTACAAAGCATAATTACATATTTAAAAAATATTCTGAACTTGGGAAAAATGAAGTAAGATAAAAACAATCAGCTGATAACAATGAGCAGAAAAAGATAATTAGAAAAAAGTTAAATGTGTATTATATAAGGCTAGAAAGGCATGTTTTAATTCCTCACACACAAACTCTATTGACTGATAGATGTTACATTGTTCTAATTGTTACTTAACCACTTCAAAGAACAAGAAGTAAATTGAAGGAAATGATTTGGTCAGCAAAACACAAAAGCAAGAAAAAAAAATGGAAGTAAAGACAAAAAAGATAAAACAATAATTTGCAAGGTCAACAAAACAAATGCTCTTTGGAACAGATTGATGGAGTGAGGGGCAGACTTGGCAGGGAGGGGGGCAGAGATGACCGTAATAGATCACTAAGAAGAAAAAAAGACAAGACAAGCTTAGTGAAGCACAAACTTTCATCAAAACACACCAGTCAGCGGAAAACCCAAAAACACATTACATCTCTTTATTAGCTTGGTTTCCCATAGCCTTCTAATAAATAGGCAGACAAATCAATTATGATCTGTGAAATTAAGGTTTAGATTAAAAGAGTTTGGCTACTGTTTTTTCATTTCCCTTTCTATCTTGAGTCTGACAATTTAGTGATTTATTATATGGCTATAACAAAAAAGATCGTTTGTGATACTCCAAGTTCCATCACTTTCAGTTCTTTCACACAAGAGAACCTTCCTCTTTGCATTTTTTTTTACCTTTTCTTATCCATTAGTAAATGTCGTTATAACTCCATTATAACTGTAGAAACTAAAAACACTGTTTAGGATTAAGGTGAAATTCCAAAAAACAAAAAGATAATCAAATAATCTCTACTTTCTGAATTAAAATATTTACATTTTTTTTTAATGTTTGCCCTAATGTTTTTTAAAGCCTCTCCTCCAATCTGGCATTTTTTCCTTAAATACTTTCAACTCAAAGTTGAAAGTTAATTATAACAGGATTCTATCAGTCTGGAACACAGCAAGGGAAAAGATCCTTTGTTCAGGTGTCTAATTCTGTCTGTCTGTCTGTCTGTCTATCATTTCTATAACTCTTTTCAACACTCTTTCAAGCAGTCTAAAATGGAAAGTCCTATCACTTGTTATTGCTCTATTCTTTCTTCTTCACTTAGTATAATGTAACAAACTACTGTATTTCTTGATTTCTACGCATTTCCACAAAAAAAAAACTAAAGATATATCTCATGATACTTGTGAAAGTTGTCTACTGTCAAGAAATATTTTTTTATGCTCCAAATCTTTACAGCTAAAGTAACACACGAAGAAGGAAACAGCAGCAATTCAATAACATTTCAAATTTTGCTCTAGGTAGGTAAGTAATAATTGTATTTACAGTAGTATCTGACAGTTAGGCAATGATTTTCCACAGTATGGACTGAGTGTGAGGCAAATCCAAAACATATGACCAAGAAAGGTTTGTGTCCAATGATATCTAGTAGTTAAAAATCATGATCTTGTCCTGTGTACATTTTAGGTTATTTAAGTGAAATACATGGGAGCAGTGTAATATTACTTTGAATTACACCCTAATTTGATCATAGTAATTCGGGCTATATCATATCAATGGCTGAGCTCCACTCTTTATCTGAAATTCTGATTGAAAGGTCCCTTATACAATATTGCTTCAGACCAACAGAAATGATGTACATATCTTAAATATGACAAAATGGTATAATTCCTGATCCTAATACTGAAAGAAAATTTGGAAATAAATTGCAGGTATTTTATAACAGACTTTCTAACTTGCATACAATACAAGACATAGGTTGCTGGAAGGCTAGGTTTCAAACATACGGCAATTGTTTAAAGAGTGAAACATATTTTCAATACATTTCTAAAGTTCTCAGTCCCATGAATCTTCCATATGTTGAATATGTTGGAAAGTAGGAAAAGATTGCAACTGACAGGAGCATCTTGAACTTAAAAGACCACTCACACTATATTGAATGAGTGCTGAACCACCATATTCCTGTTTAATCAACAACAATAATTAGTTTTGGGTGAACAGAGCAATTAAGTTTGAGCAGTACTTCCTATCCAGAGCTAACCAAGCCTGTACAGTTCTTCATTTATTTTTACTTCTTAGAGCAAATCCAAATGTAGTATTTAATTATTTTAATATACTCTCTTTGCACTCCAAATGACTGTAGTTAGAACTGTGTTAAACTTTTTAAAGAGGGATTTATTTACAGATAGTAATATTCCAGAAAAAATAAAATACCTTTGAGAGAATTGTCATTTTGACAATATTCTCCCAGCTATTGTGAGACGAGGTGACAAAGAGACAATCTAATGTAACACTTTCCACCAAATTTCAAAAATTAAGTTGAAAAAGGGTGGCACAGCGGGTAGCGCTGCTGCCTAGCAGTCAGGAGACCTGGGTTCGCTTCCCAGGTTCTCCCTGCATGGAGTTTGCATGTTCTTTCCGTGTCTGCGTGAGTTTCCTTTGGGTACTCCGATTTCTTCCCACAGTCCAAAGACATGCAGGTTAGGTGCATTGGTGATTCAAAATTATCCCAAGTGTGTGCTGGGTGTGTGTGAGCACCCTGTGGTGGGCTGGCGCCCTGCCTGGGGTTTGTTTCCTGCCTTGTGCCCTGTGTTGGCTGGGATTGGCTCCAGCATACCCCAGGTTGGATAATGGATGGAAGTTAAAAAAGTATTTTTTTTTGTAATTATCATTACTACATATTTAAGTAGGTTAGAAGCAGTTACAGAAAACTGATCAATTGCAAATTGTACTGCAGGGGCATTAGTTGGGAATAATATGCTCTTATTTAACCTTAACCTATTTTATCATAAAAAAATAATGAAAGAACACTTTTCAGTCTTTTTACTATGGCCTTTACAAAAACCCTAACATCACTGTAGTAACATTGGTGTGTATTCAGATGAGCTTTAATTTTTCTTTAAAAAACTTTGTCTGATGAGTGACCTAATGTGAGTAGAAGGTCTTCCCCTTTATCTTCCTCAAATATAGTTAGCATTAACAGGCCTTGTTAACAACATAGCATTTACTAAAATTCTGCTGGATATCTATCTGGATATATGATGTGGTCTTCTAGCTCCTCCATACACAGGGTATCACACTGTGAGAAGTTTTACTTCATAAAAAGAGTGTTTGGAAAGAGACTCACTTTCAATGTACTTGAATCTGCAGAATATCTTACAGTTTTCCTTAATTATATTACTAATATTTTCATGATTAGCGACTTTAATTTAATCTACACTATCGATTTTTATGATTATTATTAGCCTTTTCCAAGCATTTATGAATATTGTAAAATCTATTAATTGCCCCATTTATCTTGTCAATAATTTCAGTTCTTTATATGATTTAAAGATTTATTTTAATACTAGCTGTGTAAGCCTGTGCTGTAAAAAGCACGGATCCTAGAAAGTATTGAAATCATCAGAAAAAAATGTAAATATAGAGTTGTCAGGTAATTGAAAGGCACTACTCTGGGCATCTCTCTCCTAGGAGGTTTCATTTTGCTTGCATCATTTGTGCATTAGCAGCTACAGTAAGTGACTATCTTTCTTCGGAGGTTAGCCTTGCTTGTATTAGTAGTGGGAGGAAAAGTAAGAGGGATACCGTACTGCTGTTGTGCTTGCCACGCTTCCTTAATAGTGGATAAGCGAGTGACTCTCTTCGGATGTTTTGTTTTGCCGACGTGCTGGCCTCACTTTGTGTATCCTCAGAGGAGGAGCCGTTAGCCTGACTCCACCTCTCACTTCCAGGCCAGACAGACATACACACTTCCATGTGTAGACGTTTATATATAACATATTACTATATACAATATAGGTAATCCATCTGAAGATCTCCTAAAATTATTTACAGATACCTTGATAATTGATTCAGAGATACCTATAAAGATTAGTTAGATATAAATCAATTTTGTCTACCTAAAGGTAACTTTACATGAATTACAGATATCTTTAAATGAACAGGAATATGTATAGCATATGTGATCAATTTAAATGTATCTTTAAAAAGAGAGAAAATAACTACAAGATATGTGTAATTCATTTAAGAATAACATTAACTGTACAGGTAGTAATTTAAATATATATGTAATAAAATTCATTTAAAGGTATCTCTAAATGGCATGCTCCCAACCTCTATCTCTCTCTAAATGGCTACAAATTTTTAATAAACCTTAATGGTTTAAACAGAAGTTTTTATGTTAACCTGATATAGATGAATCTTTACATTATTTGAGGGTATCTGTAAATGGTTTGAAAAACATCTTTGACAAATTTACAGATTTCTTACATGCTTTAACTAATATTCTTAAATTACATGGCATTGAAGATATTCAAGAGTCTCAGCCGGGTTTTAAAAAGAACACTCTAGCCAACACTCAAAATTCTGATTAAAGAGCAGCAAAGATGATTTTGCCCTGGATGTGAAGGGCAGGGAACTAAGTCCTGGCCAATTTTTCAGTGATACAGAAGCCATCTGGGCACAGTAGAAGAGCAATGAATTCATCAAGACAACAGACTTCCTCACAATTGTTTTGTATCAGAGATTCTTGTCCTGATCATAATATGCTGCTTACTACTATGGATTTTTGTATGTGCAAACTTAAAACAGTCTCAAAAGGAAAACTAAAGAATATGTCTTCAGCATTGTTCAATTATTTTGTCTTTTGCCACTTGTTTTAAAGTATGCAGGTTTGTGATCTTGTAATTGAAAAAAACTTACACTGGAGCATGAGTCCTGCTCCTTTAAAATGTTTTCCATAAATAGTATCTTAATATAAAAGCTTTTATTACATTAGGAGCAGAAAGGCACAAATGAGAGAATATCCAGGGTTGGTCCTAATGTTAAGAATACACACAGAAGCTAGTGCTTTTATCGACTGTAAAATGCAGTAAAAAGAAAAATCCATGATATATACTGTAATCAAGTTCATTAAAACTTATAGTTTAGAGTGGCAATCCTCCTGAAGACATCCCTTGGACTGTCAGCGAACAGCCTTATGCATCTGTGGGTTTGCCTTTACTCTCAAAGTAACACTACTTAACAGTAGCATGTCTGATCTTCTCATCTTTGCCTTCTACAGTGCCTAGAGTAAATGTTAAAACAGACCAACAAATGAAGAAGACTTTAATAAAAGCAATACATTTTCCTGTCTTCTATTGGCTTTTGTTTCTTTAATTGGTTTTGAACTAATCGGCTACACGCTTCAGATTCTTTCTTCAAATAGGGTTAAATCTCTAGCCTTTCATAATAGTGATAAAAGGGGAAGCAATTTCCTTCAGCAAAGTAAATCAATAGCTATTTTGAGAGTGTCTACAAGACTACCCTACAACTGATTCTCTAAGACAAGTCTCTCACTCTAAACACTACACTTTTTCTTAAATGGATGCAGGGTATGTAGCAATAGCTTTTCACATGCAGCTATCCTTAAAGTATTAAATAAAGTCTCTCAGAAAAAGACCCCATATTAAAAAAAAATCAGCATTACAAAGATCAAAATCAGAAGAAGGTGGTATGGTGTTCCCTGACTTTCAGCTATACTGATGGATTACAAACCTTCATAATGTGAGACAAAGGAAAGAAGAAGACAGTGCTGAATACAAACCAGTCTAGAAAATATTTTGACTAGTAAGGAGAAACATACCGGAAGCACTTCCGGGCTTTATCAAATATTATCACAGAGCTCGCCCCTTGAAAACCTTCGGCAATGCTGAGAAAGAGACCTCTCAATGAATATCTCAGGCAAGAAATGTCATTCTTTTTAAATTTTTTAATCATTCTTTTTAATCCACCTGAAAATTGTCTGCAGCACTGCCTTTCTAACTTAACATCTTTCAAAATTTATCAGGAGTTGACCCTAATTTTGAATGATGCCCAACAGCTCCAGGTTCACTCTAATATCTACTTTGGGAATGTCCAAAATTAACACCGTTTTTTTTTAAGAATATATATATATATATATATATATATATATATATATATATATATATATATATATACTAGGGGGCTTAGCCCCCTGCTTGCTTCGCTCGCCAACCCCCTTTTTTGGTTATCTGGATACACACTTTTAAGATTTTTTTCTTTGAATTGTTGCTATTTCATTAGTTTCACTTTTATTTCAGAACTTCTGTAAAAACAATATTTGGAATCTTTTGAGTCCTAATATGCTGAATCTTTTAAATGAGTTCAGTGAGACATGTGTTTAATGACTATGTACCATAATTCAGGATAGGTTTCTCTGTTTGGAATTTCAGCACAGACAAAACAATCTACATCATCAGCAGTTAATAATTTTTTTTGCAAAGTAACCAATAAATGCATGTGAGGTAAACGTTTTTGAAATTCTCTGACTTCAAAGCCTTACAATATTTACAAATTTCACCTATGTACATATATTGGATCTCTATTCGCCTTTTCGTTATTTTTCCGAGTAATGATTTCTCTTTTTTTGCACTAATGTGATGTTTACTTTCTTTGTTTTGACACTGTTGTTTTTTTCTGCTTTCATATTCTGCATGTGTTTCGTGCCTACGTTTTTTTTGAGTCTTTTTAATTCCAGTTTTCATTATCTCTAACCTGCTCTGCATGTGTTTGGCCCACTTGTTTTTTTGTTCATGATGTTTTACTTTGTTATCTTCTTTGTCTTTTATTTCTGACCTCGCTTTGTCCTGCTTTTTTCAATGAGACGTGGTCCATGGTGATTATTTTCCCTTTTTCGAGTAATAATTTCCGTTTGTTTGCGCTATTGAGATCTTTACTTTCTTTTTTTGATACTTCTAATTTTCCTGCTTTCATATTCTTTAACTTTCTCTGCATTTGTATCGTGCCAACGTTTTTTTGAGCCTTTCAAATTCCACTGCTTTCATAATCTCTTACCTGCTCTGCATGTATATAGCGCCAACGTTTTTGAACATCTTTATGAAGTTCTACTTTGTCTTTTACTCTTTGTCTTTTAATTCTGATCCCAATTGGACATTCTTTTTTAATTATTTTTCTTTTTTGCATTTTTTTCTCTCTCACACTTTTGAGTCTCTTTCCTTTGTGCTGCTCTTTCTTCTTCTCTTAGTCGTCAACGTTTCATCTATAACGTATTGTCCTTATACGCTTTATATGCGCTGAGAGCCTGGGATCTGTGTGTGTACAAAGCCTTTACACGACTGAGTGTTTTGCTGCCTGTGGTCTTATTATTAGTTGTAAGCAGGGCATGTCTTGCAAGAATCTCATGTTCTACGTCCCAGCGAGATGGTCCTGGGACAATCTCTTTCATCTCGTGGGTCTTTTAAGTGTCTTCCATGATCTTCATGTGAAGATCACGTCTCGTCTCCCTAGTGTTCCTCTCCAGGATTTTTATATATATATATATATATATAGAGAGAGAGAGAGAGAGACAGAGAGAGAGAGAGTTGGATTTAGGGGCATTGCTACGCTACTTGAAGCAGCTTTTGGAGGTATTTCAGACAACTTTATATTATCTGGTGATAAATTATTATTTCTACACTACATTGTTAGTACACTGACTAATTCTCCTCAATTGGAAGAATCTTAATGTACCCTCAATAACTCAATGGGAAGATGGTATTTTATATTAACTAAAGCTAGAAAAAATATGCAGAGCTTCTTTGGCCAGATTTTATCAATGCTATTTTAAATTAATTTTGCCTTGCTTCTGCATTTGTCTCTGCTAAACTCCTTTTGTTTCAGTTAATCAGGGGATGTATAACACAGCGTGCCTGCCTTCTCTCTCTCTTTTTTTTTTCTCATTTCTTTAAAAATTTGCCTTCAAATCTCAGCGAGGGTGTGGATTTTATTATGATTTATGACTATTGTGGCGGATGGACCCATGCCACACCCAGGAAGTGCAGCCTAATTTGGGTTAATTACCACCTGAAGCTCTTCCGGGTGGGCTATAAAGGGAGACTACAGCCACTGCTGAGGGAGCCGGAGTCGGGAGGAGGAAGATGGAGCTTGCGAGAGAGGAGTGGAGGTGGCCGAGGAGAGAAAAAGGATTGAGTAGTCATGTGTGAGTTGGTGGAACCGAATTGTAAATAGTTGTAAATAAACCGTGTGTTGTGGACATTTGATGTTGTGTCTGTCTGTGGCTGGGCTATCTGTTACACTACATATTTTAATTGCTGTGATATATTGGATTGCTTGTAATTCTAATTGAAAAGGCTTTTAATCTTGTAATTTTGCTGTTGAAAGTGATCTGGTCACTTTCTCTGTGGAGCTTCCCCTTTTCTCCTAAAACCAACATGCTGGATGTATGAGTGACTTGTGCCCTCGAATGGACTTGCACTCTGTTATGGGATAGTCTCTGTGATCCTGATATTAAAGTAAGCTTAGCAGAACATGAATGAGTAAATAAACATTTCAAAATGCTAATTTCTGCTCTTAAAACTACAGTTCTCTACTTAAATCTAGGGTTCTGAAGAACTTTTATATATTTATTTGACACATTCACTGATATTTTCATAAACACTATTGGGGAAAAAAAAACAGTAGGTAGGTTATGGACATTACATTGTGCCAGTTTAAATTAGTTTCGTACAGTTAGACACATGCATTCAGAAATGAAAACATATTCAGAATTACAATTGATTTGCATCAATAATTAGCAAAAATAACCAGTCAGGATTAGATGTGTATCTGTTGCCTGCTGTGAACACATTTAAAAGCTAATTTACAGTAGCTTGGCTTTGGCAACTCCATTGGTAGATTTATTAATTTAATAAGATGTAGGTAAACATCAAACTGGTTCATTTAAAAAAGTGGAACTACTCAGTTAAACTCGTAAGAAAGTAATGTTGATGTCCAGTTTTAATGTATACAATTTTCTACATTAAATATAGCAAGATGTCAAACATATAAATGAATGTAGTAAATAAAATACAGTAAACACCTTTGTTTTGCTTGCAAATAATACAAGTTACACAAAATTGCAGTGTACATTCCATACAGACTTAATTACATGAGTGAATATTGATTCCCAGTGAAGTGTGCTTCAGCAGATTTTCTCGGCCTCTACAAATTCTATATATACCTGAGTTTACAAACTTTAATTGCCTTTGTTGTTTTAGACAGCAGTATTTTTAGTGCTAATTCAGTAAATATGGTTCTGACCACTTTAGTATAAGCTTGCTCAATGCAAAACAATTTGTAATAATACTATTGTTTTTTGTGTTATCACAAAATCTTTGTTGGGTTTCTCAGCTAGTCTGTAATATGCAGTGTCCCTTGCATTTCCATTCAAAACTACAGGATGCTGTAAAAAATGTCTTATCTCCTTCATGCAGTCCACCATACTGTTAGCCATCACTTTCTCCTGGGAAAAATATAAAACTGAGTTCACCAACATTATACAAAATAACAAAAAGAGTAGAGAACTTTTTACTTTATATGTACAGTCAAAAAACCAGTTCCTGGATACAGAACAGCTTTTTTATATTGTAACAAAATGAATACAGAAAATCAATTACAACTTTAGCAATTTCATTCCTGAACCAAGGTAAGATGTGGCATAAATGATTTCACTTTGGAAATTAAATTATAGCCAATTACACACAAGGACTATTTAACAGAATACCAAGGCGTTTGCCTTACTAGCTCTGCAAGGTACAGTAAAAATTATAACACAACAGACAAGCTTAAAAATTAAGTGTTATTGTACATTTAAATACAAACATACTTTCTATATCTCAGTGGGCAAACTGAAAAAAAGGCCTGAATGGTTCATTGTCACTTTCTGATCTGCAACAGTAGATAATTCTCTACCACCTACTATGCTGACATGAGCACTGTGCTCACTGTGGCATATCTGTCAGCATTCTGCTAAACGTATTAAGCACAGAAATATCTGCAATGTGTCACAGAGAAAGATTTTCTTTGTTTTCTATTCTGAAAAATAAATTATACTTGACCACTGACAAGCAGTTGCCCAGTGCAGCTATGAGACATACCATCTTGTTAGATCAAGGTAAACAACTTTGCTTGGATGTCACTCTCTCTTTCATCTGTCCTTAATGCTCTATCCATCTCTCTGCACACAATACAAAACAGCTTTAATCCTATTGGTTTTCTATCAGCTTTACCATGAAAATGAATGTAAAATCTCATGTTTTTAGTTTCTCTTTAGCTTTCGTTTTTACATGATTATGTAATAGTGTTCTTTTGTGGCAAATATTTCTTTTGGGTCACATATTGTTTTTTTTCTTTTTAGTTTGTATAATCAAGCAATGCACAAACTTTGATGCTTCTGTTCATTGAAATCTTTTCATTTCATGCTTTGCCATTTACTGTGAAATTCTTAATCTACACGTGCAAAGTGAAAAAAATTTTAAGTGATGGAGACTATAATTTCTGTATTGATGACACCATTCCTGCTTTAAATTCTAAAGTTTATGTTTAAAACTTTATTATATTCCACATATAATGCCTGAAAAATTAAAAGCTTTCAAATTGTATGCATATTTTGCTCTAAAGATTATATTTACAGTATATAAGTATATATGTATTTGCCACAATGCAGATATTTTCACAACAATAAAAGACATTAAGATTAAGATTCTGGATCATGTGGTGAGATCCATTTTTTCAAAGTGTTTACCTCTGCTGCAAGGGGAGATCATTTAAATTTTAATAATTAAATTTTTTAAAAAGTAATTACCCTTAGTAATTAAGAAATATCAACCTGGTGGGCTATTCCAGCACCATGTATTGTTACAATGACTATATGGTATATTTCAGCTGAAACAATTGATATGTTTCTGTGTCTTGATTTTCCCCACCACTATACCCACTTCTGATCAGTCAAGTAACAGGAAATAAAATTCTAGGTCTAAAAGTAAACACAATGAAAATAAATAATAGCACTTTTATATGTCTCTGACTGTGAGCACACAAGATGCATTAGGAAATGATAATAAAGTAACTAATATTTTATGACATCTTAAGAGCAAGAAAATGAACAGCTAATACATTATTAACTGATGGAATATGCAGCTGAGAAGGGTCATAAGGGATAATATATACTGAACACCTTTAAAAAAAAAAAGATTTACTATTTCAGGGTGAGGACAAGCACTGCCCAAACACATACACACACACACACAAACCTATATGTTCATTTTAGCCTGAGAGGTTGTAAAAATCATTCACTGCCATACCCTAATTCTTATTATATTCCACTTTAACTTGAGTGGAATAGAGAATGGTGGATAAATTGTTAACGTGACCCTAAGTATCAAATAATTTCACATTTATTTTTTGCCTTATAGTTGAACATATATACTAAATACATTCATTCATATTCAGTGTCCATCCTGCTAGTATTAATATCAAGGAAGGAGCTCATATTGTATGAGATGCTATTCCAACACAAGACACGCTCACTTAGCCATCAATTAACTTACACCTCATGTCTGTGTGACCCCGGAGGAGAGTGGAGTACCAATCAGGAAAGAAGAATATTCAAACTTCAGAAATACAATGACTAGGCCAGAGTTTTGAATTGAGACCTCTGAAGCTATGGGACAGAAGGCCAATCTAATGAAAAACATACACTTATCTGGGTTGTCAATGCTTGTAAGTCTATGTCTGTATTTGTGTGCTTTGCAAGTCCCTGACCTTTGTACACTACAATCAAGAACATTTATGGTTCATTGTCAACTTACATTTGTAAAAGTATGATAGAAAATGGATAAATGCATAAATGCGTAAATGCATAAATTCCACTTTTGAGCTGCAGATATATGAATAGTTATTATTCCTTGCTGTTTGTACTTGTCATTGAATTTTAAACAAAAAGAGTGAACCTTTTAATTAATTTCTATTACATTAGCTAGTATTGTCTGTTTTACATTTTACATTCATAGCTGAATTAATGCATCACTTGCATTCAGTAATCTTACTATCCATCGTGCCCCAAATAATCTTTAATTTTAACCTGAGAGGCTAGGCCACTAGTTTTTCTACAATAAATGCTCAACTCTCCACTACTCAGAGTATTAACCAAATTACCCTCTATTTGAAATACAGCTTCTCCTAATTGTCCTTGAAGTGCCCTAATGTTTTCTTAATCTACAGTATGACCCTTTGTCCTGCACCAAATGTTTACTTATTAAATCAAACCAGTCTCCTCAGCATTAGAGTGTGGCTTTGTGTTGTCAGCCACCCAGCACAAAAGATGTCTGGTCTTTTACATGTTCACTTTGTATATGATAATAGCTTAATTCACTCCAGTTCAATCTATGAGTATGTGAATTTGTTCATCTCAGTCATGTATCAATGCAAAAACACATAAAAAGCCATAGTAGAATACCTATTGCGTCTATACTGATATGTCATTCAAATAACTGAGTCCTTCACTAAACAGCTGCCTTTTTTCCACATTTTCTATCAGCCCTGTCATCACACATACATGAGAGCTGAGATTCTACTCCTATTCTGTCTCCTGCTGATTAAACACACAACTCTCTGGTTTTCTGCCTATATGTATGCAATCTCAATAATACACATATGGAAGTCAAGTTTTCTGTGTGACTCTGACCTTAATAATTTCTCTTGCACTACAGATGGGTAGTGAACAGTCTTTCTTTCATTAAACAGTAAGATACTTAGCTGCTGTAATTTTCTGATGCTGCTCTGGACACAAGTCTATATAGGTACTGTGCTAGTACACAAAACTACTGTCTCACAGCTCCAGAAACCTAGGTTCAAACTCAGGGCTGGGCACCAGATATTTAGATTTTCCACCTACATTCCAAAGATGCTTTATAGACAACTACATATTGGCCAAGTGTGAGTGTGTTTTTGTGCTTGAGCATACTTTGTAATGGGATGTACCACATTGTGCTTTTTTAACTTAGACAGAATCTGATAGTGATGACCCTGAACTGAATTGAACAGGTCTGAATATAGACAGATAACTCAAATCATAAAAATAATTTTGAAAAGTTATCAGTTTGGCTAACTGCTGTGTATTGCACAAATCAAGGAAAGACATCTACAAGTGCAATATATAAAGGAACTGAAAGTATATTTTTCTCCTAGCATCTCCTCATATTAGTAATGAAGGTAAGTACTTCAGATAGATACATGTATTTGTAAATATTAAGGGAGATAATGGAGGTAATTATTTTATAAAGATTGGTTGACATTTCTGAGACAATTCTGAGATACTGTATGAATATTTGATTGGTTCAAAATTACTTTATTCACTAAATTAGTCTGGTATTTTTTATTCATTGGTAGATTTAGGGCGTTTGAAAATTACCTAAAATAATTAAGCACATATATACTTTCACCATCCCTTATGTTTTTTTTTTAAATTTGCCATCTCTATTACAATTAGAACTACTGTTTTAATGTCAGTAAATTCTCTGCATTTACTGTAGTCCAAATAAGGACTCTTCTGCATTCAACTGTTCTACAGAAGTAATTATGAGGCAAACTGCAAATATAACAATTTATATTTCTTATATGATAAATAGGCAGTTCAGTATTAATAAGTTAAATGACATACTTACCAATAAAATATGCTAGCAGGATGACCAGTGTTACAGAAATTATAATGGCACTCAAAGCAGCACATTTCCAATTGCAGTACTTGTAGGGCTTCTTCAGACTGAAAGCAGGTCTGGAAAAGGTGCTACGTGGCAGTGGTCGGGGTGGTGGGGAATAAACAGTACTAGAGGTCAGGGGGTATCCCGGTGACGTTGTGCAAAACAAGGGCGATGTTCCACCCGGCTTGAACAGGAAGTGCCTGCAAAAAATGCAGTGTTACCAAAATATCGTTATACAACTCATTTGTTGAAATTATTTCTATTTCAAAGTCTAAACGAAACATTAAATGAAAGTCATTTCTTGTATCCTTTACTGGTCAATATATACATATATATATAGTCAAAGAATTAAATTTGTTTGTTACAAATACAGTAAAATTATATCTGATTGATGAAATTTAAAGTTATTCCCTACTTTTTAAATATGTTCATGCCAAAATATGCAGCTCTTCTATTACTTTACCCCTCATCTAAAGAGATAATTGGGTCAAGTCCAAGTACAAAGGAACATTATCAACTTGGCTTCTCAAAACTATTTGATATAAACTCAGTGCCAAACCTTATAAAGCACTTTGATCCAAAGTTTCAGAATACTATTCTTCCCTGCATTGAGGAGACCTCAGTCACAAGTAAAATACTAAAATGCAGCACACACTAAATGCACAACCAACCATGATTAAAATAGACTTCATTACACTTTATGGGTGTGTATTAAAAATGCTTGATTAATGTAAATCAGTAAGAGGGTACAAGAAATGGTCTGTAATGGACTACTTACATCTATACAAATTAACATGAATAATGATAAGCTCCACAAAGAAGACTGCAACAATAAATAAATTAAAGATATGCAACTAGATGACTGGATATGCTAAAACTAGGTTTTATGTTAGAAAATGCAAGCTAAGTGTGGTACTGGAATGTGAAAACAGACTTAAAATGTTCATTGTATACTAATTTTATTAAAACTGGTGAGACATAAATATAGCACATTTTTAACTTGAAAGGTGATCACTTTGGTATTTTTTCTCTCATTTGACAAACATGACCCAAAACTCAGTGAAAATGAGGAAACTGTCAGCAATACATGACATGCAGTATCAAAAAAAAATTTAGTCCCATCAAAAATTAAATGTTATCACAAACAAAATATATCAAGGGTTTGATAAAATATTGCGTCATTTCATGTGCTCAGTTGGAGTACTATTTATTTCAGTTGTAAGAATTTAAAATGGAGGTACTCTTAATGCAGGAACATTGTACTCATATTGTTAGCAAGTTTCCAAAGTAAAAAGCCTCTGGGATATTAAAGCAATATGGGTCAGACTGAGTACATAGGGCTCTTGAGATACATGTGAACAGGTCTGTCTTACTAACAAACTCAACACAAATTAAGTATACCTATTCTTAACGGTTGGTGCACTGTAATTCATAATTATGTGGGCTTACAGTTAAGGCACATATGAAAGTATGACCAATTTGAACAAGATCTTTTGACAACTGCACCGCATATCCAGTGAATTAATAGGCCCCTACTACAACAGAACTCATCGTGTTACACGATCAACCCTCTTCAGCAACATAAAATCATAGATTCTGTAATTCCAATAAATGTATGCAAATTTATGGGCCTAAAAATCTGCCAAGCAAAAATTTTATTTAGATGTGACTTTATCAAATACTATAAAACTGTGTCTTTACTTATTATCCTGAATTTTACAGCATCTCAATGATCTGAAAATGAAGTTTTGAATTATAATTGTGTCCCCTATGAAAAAGGAATTGGTTGATTGGTTTGTCAATTATGTCATCCACAAAATTGATGATCAATGCATCTTTATATTAAACATATTTTTATGTCCAGCAACATGCCCTGGAGCTGATTAGAGATTCCAGGGAATATATCTCATACAAGATACCCTAAATTGCTCTTGGATTAACAATTACTATAAGAACCTAGACACTCCTTTATAGGCACTGTGCTGTCCATAAGGCAAGATATTCAGTGCCAAAAGTAGATGATTGTCTCATTTTGACATTGTTGGCAACTATGATTCTGCTAGGAATATTTTATTTCATAATTAAGGTTTTTTCTAGAGCTGCAAACAAGCTGTGTATACCCACCAACAATAAAAATTTCTGTATCCATAAACTATATTTTGCTGTAACTATATATACAATTTACATCAACCACATTTAGAAGTAAATAAAAATAATGCATATCTACTGGAGTGAGTGAAGATGCCTTGCTTCTTTGTCTGAATGATTACAAAAATTACTGTAAATTCTATTTTTCCAGCCAATAAAGTACTTAAATTGCACAGGTGAAAGCTTAACTTCTCAACAAAAATAAAAGATTTAAAGACTCCAAACAATAATTTTTGTGGTAAGTCACAACAAGCCCTGCAAGTTTTCTTTCCTCAAATGCCCATCTTACTTGTATATGATTAGTTTTAATGTTTTCAAATCAGTTGCACCAGAAATTGTAGGAAAGTGTCTTCTTTTCCATTTTTTTGCCAAATGATTAAAAATGAAATAGAACTTTACAATTAAGCTATGGAATACTATATAATACATAATTAGTTAATGACAAATCCAAATCTCTTCCCTTTAATTCACACAACCTTTCTAATATTTAGAGTTTTAAAGGAACATTTAAATCATAAAGCGCTTTACATGCCTTTAATTCTTGCTCTTACAGCAAGAATTCATCTTATCTGCTGCTTTGATTGCTTTTTTAAGTCGTCTAAAAATCACGTTAGGACTGAGGTTTAAACCTTAAGCATCTGTTTAAATAAATGCTGTTTGAAACAATAACAGATTTCAATCTAGTCTGAGATATAATTTAATTGGCCACATTTCATTAATATTCAAAAATCATTCATTAATAATGATTCAGTGTTTCTAAAGTAAGCACACTATCGATGATCTTAAACAGTAGTCTTTTTTATGTTTGAAAAAAAAGTTACAAATTCCATGGCTATAGATATTTTACTGCTAATACAGTCTTCTTAAGTATATTACATCAGCAATATACTGTACATTACGCATATAATAAAACATTACTGCATTTACCTACAGTATGTTAAAAAAGGGCATCCATGGACATTTAAACACAAATCTTTGTATAGTTTACTCAGATTAATAGTAATGTTCCAAACTAATGCAGAGATATTATATCCTAATTTTGATTTTTGTTTATCTTAAATGTTTATGTACTTTTTCTACTTCACCTGCTGGCTATAAGATTTCTACATATTTTATGTGACCTTTTTTGCATATGCAAGAAGTTAACATTTCATTTTTCATTTGTGCATTAGTGTCACCTGAGATTTCCTGTTTGCAAGTGTTTAAAAGATCTCAGGGGAGAGATTATAGAAGTAATTAAAAAAATACATTTTGCTAAAGTGATTGTCTTATTTTTTCGAAAATGCTTTTCCAGTATTCACAAAATAGAAACAGAAAATTCATATTTTTTTGACACTACATATATTTTTTTGAAAAATTTGAAATTAAATTTGAAATTTAATGATGCTGATTTTTAATTCTTACTTTACAATAATAACTGTAATAAACAAAAACAATCTTTTGTAAACATGATGCTGTTGTTCTTGCAACAGAAATTAAATGGAGAGGTTGAATGAGCTGAAGTATCACATACCCTTCATTGTAAGAACCATCATGTCTTGCTGAGGCGAGAATGTCCATCTCAATGAAGTTGTCCTGTAAAGTCTCTAGGAATGTCTGCTTTGCTATGTTTCTACACATAGATGAAAAGATGAATGAACCTAGTGAGTCATGCATGTAACAAAATAAATAAGGTGTAAAACAAAAACATAAAATGTCACAAAAATAACACCCTTATGGAACTAGATTATTAGTATTAGTGATATATTAGTGAGACAGTCAACAGGAACTACCTATCTGTATGAAGGTGCAGTCAGTGGACTGGGCTTTCACAGAAGGCCTCATACCTTGCACTGAATGATCCCTGCCCTTCTATGAAATCCTCTTGCTCTTCTCTGATATACAAAAGAGTATTCTGGCTCCTTTATGATCACCATTAAAAGAAAATAAATGGATTGCTTTCAAAATCATATATGCACACAAACCTTACATGTATTTTATTTGCCGAAAATAGGAAAAATATCACCAAAATGTTGCAACTTTATTATTAATTTAGCTAACATATCTACACATGTAAAGGGAAAAAAATTGGTTAAATTTTGTTTTACTTTATCATAACCAGCTTCAGAGACCACTAAGGTCCTTTGTTTAATTGTGATATTTTGTAGAGGTTTTATGCCTTGGGTAGAACGCCCTAGTATTCTTTATTATAAGGAACTGTTCCATAAGAGAAGGCTGATATAATGTAATGGACATACAAAACTAGCTTTCAACTACATAATCTGTACAAACTAAACATGAAACCTGCAGCCGGAAATAACTTTTTTCACACAGGCTTTTAAACACAGGCTTTGATATACCACTGTAATAACTTCTTCAGGAAAGTTAGTAATGTACCATATCCAATTGCCCTGCAGATGATAATATCAATCTATTTCAAATTTGTGTTTAGTACTACAATAATTGTTTTAAATTATTTTCTTTGCAAAATAGATGTAAAGTTCATTAATCTACACTTCTATAACATGTGCCTACTGTAGTTTTAAAATATAAAGCTGTAGCAAGCTTAAGCATATCCCTGGCAGTATGGGATGCATAGCAGAAACCCTCGCTGGCTGCGAGATCATTACACAATGCATTACAGAAAATGTCTGTTTATGGTATGACCGGACCAGTTTACAGTCGGTAATTAACCTAACTAGAATACCTTTGTGATACTGCCGTAAAACAGACCACATTGAGAATTCCCCTTGTATACTGTAAATTAGGAAATCAGGAAAAACTCCATTAATCAAAATGGGAAGACAAAACAAGTCTGGAGCTATGGGTCAAAACCAATACTCATTGTGTCATCATGGAGTCAAGAGAGGAAATTTAGAATAATTTACATTTAGAATTACAGAGAGAACAGCCCAGTGGTGCAATTTTAGCACTTCTGCCTGACCCGGGCTCAAGTCCTGAGTGTTCCCTGCATGGAGTCTGCATGTTGACCCTGTATTCAAATGGGTTTCCTCCTAGTGCTCCAGTTTAGGTGGACTGACAATAATAAATTGGACCCTGAGATATATATATATATATATATATATATATCTCAGGGTC
>JANRMT010028174.1:115558218-115571786 GCA_026402145.1 Polypterus bichir lapradei | reverse complement strand
ATATATATATATATATATATATATATATATATATATATATATATACAGGTATATGACAGCAACACTCATCACTCACAACAGTGACAAAACAATTACATTGACAATCATGTTACGTTAATTTCAAAATGTTTCTTTTTCTTTTTCATTACTTCATTAACACACTACTTCTCCGCTGCGAAGCGTGGGTATTTTGCTAGTATATATATACATATATATATATATATATATATATATACATACACACACACATATAAACATATATATACACATCATATATATATATACATACATATATACATAGATATATATACACATATACAAATATAGACATATATATATATACACACATACACATATATACATATATATATACACATATATATACACACACATATATACATATATATACATATACATATCTACATATATACTGTATATACACATACATATATATACAAATCTACATATATATATATATACATATATATATTAGGGGTGGGACTCGATTAAAAAAATTAATCTAATTAATTAGAGGCTGTGTAATAATTAATCTTGATTAATCGTATGTAATCACACATGAAAATTTGCCCCAAATCGCAATTTTTATTTTTTTATTTAAAAGGGTTTTAGTGGGCGACAGAATCAAATAATAGACATGGACATGAATATTGTAAACTGAAGCTCTTTTAATTTCTGAAAAAAAAAATGCATTTAAACTGCATTTCAATTCAAAACAGAAACAAAAATATCATCCCTGGCTAAAATTGGGCAGACTTAAAAATAAAGTGGTACTTTAAGTACATTTTCAGAATGGTATTGTCTTTAAATAATAATAACCAAAATTTCAACATAAAGTGCAGTTTTTCTTCTTAAAAAATAAGTCAGAAACATAAAAGGTAATTTGACCAGCTTCATCTTTAAACTCTGAGTAACCTTAGCCAAAATTATTTTGTACATTAGGCTAAAACAGTGTGATCATTGAACATTTTGTAAATAGATGTAATTACAATTACTAACGGTCACGGAAGTCCAATGATCCCCAGTAAGAGCCACAAAGTCTGCTTTCTGTAATGCATCTAATTTTGCTTGCTTTTCAGTGTGCATCAATGTAATCGATGTTAGATGTACCAGGAAATCATGCATTGACAAAAGTTCCCCTTTGCTTGGAATTGAAAGTGTGATTAAATGCGTTATTTTTTTTTAACGCGTTATGGAGTACATGCATCGAAGCTTCTCAGCTGTGCTTGTGCTAAGAAAAGGAAACATTTTAAAAATAACGTAACATGATTCTGCGTTAACCGCATATTTTTTCATACGTCTCAAAGCAAGGGGATGCGAGGCTAAAATGAATCGGGAAGCGCGCGTACATACTCAGTGCATCCCCTCTCAGGAATCGAATCCCGGATGTCGGCACTAGAGGCAAAGCCTCTACCATTGCGCCATGGCATGTGGCTTGTCTATTTGAGAGTATGTAGATCGGGGTATATATATACATATATACCCGCGTTTCGCAGCGGAGAAGTAGTGTGTTAAAGAAGTTATGAAAAAGAAAAGGGAACATTTTAAAAATAACGTAACATGATTGTCAATATACAGTAATTGTTTTGTGAGTGTTGCTGTCATCAAGGATTTGATCATCATTATTTCTTGCAATCAGGTTCGTATTTGGAGGATGTGTTTATTTAATGGTAGCTAAGACCCGGCACTTAAACGTTTCTTGCTACAGCAATTTTAACTCCGTTACAAAGTGATCCAAAGTCTCGTTTATACCTCGTGTCTTCTCAGTAAACTTGTATCTGGCGAATACCGTCATTCGCCATAGGTATGACAAACGGCAGCGGGAGTGTGTCTATAAACTTAATATAAACTTACGGTTCATGCCGTGCTTTGTTTCCGCAGTAGCTGTACTTATGAATATGCTTCTATTTATGAATAAAATTGTATGCATCACTTGCCTCATAATCTTTTTCTGCCTTCTCAATTGTGAAATGGCGTATTTTGTTCAGCGCTGTTTGGAGGTCTTCTTTGTTCTCTACGTACTTACGTAGGAGGCGTGATGACGTCACATGAAACTCCGCCCCCCCACGGCCATCCAGCTCAACTCCATTACATTATATGGAGAAAAATAGCTTCCAGTTATGACCATTACGCGTAGAATTTCGAAATGAAACCAACTTTTGTAAGTAAGCTGTAAGGAATGAGCCTGCCAAATTTCAGCCTTCTACCCACACGGGAACTTGGAGAATTAGTGATGAGTGAGTGAGTGAGTGAGTGAGTCAGTTAGTCAGTCAGTGAGGGCTTTGCCTTTTATTAGTATAGATAAATCACTGCACTGACCGAAATTACGTCCACAAACACATGTATCTGGGCTCCGACTGACGCTTACGAACGCTCTCGGCTGTTTGTTTTCAATCGCACAAGTGGATACATGTGACCACATTCGGGTCGTAACGCAAGATGTTGGTCGTAAATCAAAACAAAAATTTTGGTCGTAAATCAAGTTGTTCGCATGTCAGGCCGGTCGTATACCAAGGGTCGACTGTATAAACCTTTAAGAGATGACAGTCACTCTGAAAGAATGCTTACTCAAACAGCTACTACACACAAAAGGTTAATTTGGAGTGGCTAAGCAATTTAAAGTTTCAGGGAGGCATTTTGAAGTTAACAAATCAAGCCTGAGAAAAGGGAAACCACAACAGTACACCTATTCTTCTTTTTTTCATAATGTAGAGACATTCTAAACATAAAAGGCAAACAAAATAAAATAAACTTTTCATAATGTTTGATGTTTTCTGTAGAGATATGGCCTCAAAAAAGATGCATTAAAATTAAAACAAGCATTATCACAGAAGACAATTTCAGTTTTATATCACTAGGCAAAGCATCAATTTTACTAAAATGTTATTGGATTACTGTAATTATATCAGATAAACAAGCCAATTTCTTTGAGCTGATAATATTTAGTATAGACTTTGGAGAGCTGCTTAAGACCTTTAGGCCATTATGATAGTTTACTTTTGTGCCTTGAATATTCCACTCATTTTTTCTTATTAAGTTAATTTTCATCTAGTATATAGTCTGTAGTTAAAGTTTTCATATTAACAAATGTCAGTGCCACATTGCTTTCTAATAGGAAGTACCAGTTTTACCTCTAGATTGAAACTGTAGCTAATTTCACTGAAACAATTGTATTTAGTTTTCAGGAATAATAAATGGTCCCAACCATATGATTTCCCTCGAGTAAAAGAAAAAGCCATAATACTAAAGTGTTTACTAGTTTGTAAAATTTGAAGAGGCAAAGCATATGGATTACTCCAAATCTGTGCTATCAAACTTAGGAGAAATAAAGTTTTGGTCCCCTGTGTTTGTATTTTACAGTATATTGACCTTTACATCAATATCTGTTAAAGACAAGCCCATAGAGTGCATTCTATCAAAACACATTTATTTATTTCTAAGTAGGTTGGGGCTGGAGGATGCCAAGAGGATGGCACAATGTAGTAGCATGTTCTGAAAGAAATTCTGTTAGAGAGAGGGAGAGAGAGAAAAAAAAAACACAATGGGAGGACAAGGAACTCTAGAATGCATTAGACTTTCTCCATTGAAACCATGCCCCAGAAGGAAAACATTGAGAGGCACTAGAACAAAAGCTGTCTAAGTTGCTTACAAAAGTCCCTTAGCCTTCTAGAATTCATGTAACATAGCAAGGGCCAGGGTCACCTGACCCTCCACTTAGGAAGAGATAGGAAGCTATGACATAGCTGACCTAAGACCAGTGAGTGGAAGCACTTGATCCTCACTTGGAGACCCGGGACCTTTATATCAATGTCAGGGTGATGCCACTGAGGACTAATAGGAAACTGTTACTTTAACACACAATCGTAATTGGACCCTTGATGGGGAAAAGCAGGACTGTATTGTCCCTTTAAAATAGTCAACATTTAACCCACACCTTTAGGACATGCTCTTGGTTAACTGGAGCCTTAGCTTGCTTTTTACAATGCTAGAAGTAAATCAAGAGCTTAGCTAGGTTAACAGTAGGAAAATAATGTATTTTTATCAGAAATATTTTTTACTCCCACTGACTGAAGTCCACCGGCACTTTATACATAAATAGCGGCATTTTGTAAAAAATGCAAAATAACATACTTCCTTATCAAAATAGTGAAAACAACATATTTACCCTCATCAACAGCAGAACAAAATACAAATTGTGTAATGTAAAGATTCTAATTTCTATTAATTAAAAATGTCAAAACAAACGCAATATATTGATCAAGAGAAAACATGTATCCAATAAGCCAATGGTAAGTGAAGTGCTTCAGACCAAGGACCAATTTTCTATGTTGAAAGATATGGTGTATCATCTATGGCCAACATAAATTAAGTAATTCTGAATTACAATTATTACATTTATTTTACTAAAGACATTTATTGAAAAATATTAAAATTCTAGTCCAGTGTTTCTAGATTTGCATTTAACTCCTCACATTTTATTCAGTGATCAATAATAATAACTTGGTCATAAAGACAATGTAACAGCGGCGTGATTGCACAGATGCAGCATGACCAAGCTGCATAAAACAAAGGAATTGCAATATTTAAAGATGGGCTGTCCAAGTCAACATCAATATGAATTTAAAAGACAGACCTGCATAGTGACCAATAAAAGACAGATTGGAAAGGGTCCTAATTTGAAGACGTGTCGAGAAAGAGAAAGAGATTGGGTGATCACAACAAGAGGTGAAGAAGTAACACAGTAGTAAATAACTTACTAAAAGGTTTAAGATAATTTGGAATGTTGGTGGCAGAGAAAGCAGGTGTATGTGTAAAAAGTCCTCAGCTGTTGCTGACTTATTGTGAGTCTTCTCCACAAAGCACATACAACTGTAAAGTTAGTAATTATTTTACACCTGTTTCTCATGGGCATATTCTCATTTTGGCTGTATATATGAGTGACGTTCAAAAAGTTTCCGCACTTTCCTATTTTTGTTGGAAATGTGAAAGCGGGAGTAGTAGTAATTGGGCATTAAAAAGTTGTAAATTAGAAAATTGTATTGCAAAGAAAGGTGACTATGTAGAAAAGTGATGTAATTTTTTATAAATCCTTAATAAACACAGTTAAAAAAGAAGTGTGGAAACATTTTGAACGTCCCTTATATATAGGGACTATATCAAAGTCACTTTGCAAACCACTTGATTAACATTTGTGAACCACTGATTAACATTTATAATCTGGTTTGATAACATAATCTTATAGTTAACTTTAGACAACCTGTTAACTAAATAATCCCATTTCAAATATGCCATCAGACAGATTGACAATCACTCATTGTATGCAGATATATGATTCTTGTACAGGCACTACTGTGAGGGAAACCTCAATGAGTCTTGTTGAAATTCATTTGTGGTACTATGTTTTATCAGAATGCATTTCTATCTTAAGTCAATCTTTTATTTTTCAGTCGTTGGTAGATTGTCCCATTTAATTGTTGTGGGCCATTATGTTGGTGGTAGTATTGTATTCATGTTTACAGCAGGTATTGCAATTGTAGGTCATACAATGAAATGGTCCATTTTATAAACAAGAGTGTTTACATAGTCAGCATGCAAAGGCAGGAGAGAGAAAACATAACACCATCACCATTAGATGGAATCAGAGTGGCAAATATTAAATTAGCATTAATTTTAAAAACTTTAGAGGCATTTTTTGCTCCAGCTCTTCTACTTTAGTGTGTTTTCATTATACATTGCTCATCCTACACATCCTACATATTCCTGGACTCATAAAAATAATCCTGAGACAGGACGAATTACCTGGAGGAGTTAGCAAAGGGATAAACACCAGCAATAATTTCAACTAGCCTGCCTAGGGTACAGTCTGTGTAATAGCAACTAGTATGATTCAGTTTGCAAATACTGCTAAGGAAAGGTAACTATGCAATATAATTTTAAATATTTTTTTTTGTTTTTTGGTTATAACTGAGGTATAAATTCAGGTATTTTCTTTTTAAATCAGAGGAAATTTATGTGGCATTTTATTTGTCCTTTACAAGTGAAACTAATTTAACTCCTAAATCCACATGATTATGCTCCTCAGGACTCTAAATACAGAAATGACTTTCATTTGCAGTTTTCTTGATCCTGCCCTGCTTTTTTCAACAAGACAGTATTATATCCTGAAAGTTTTTGTGATTTAGAAGTATTAACTTCATTGGACAAATTCTATCTTTCATAGATAGTATAATTAAAACACATTTTTGATCATAAGTCAATACAGCTACTGTTTGCGAAAATATAGCACTGTATGTTTTATAGTCATTACGTATGTCTACATTACTCACCAATCCCAGCCAACAAACCCCGGGCAGGGCCAGCCCACCGTAGGGCACACACACAAACGGGACAATTTAGAATTGCCAATGCACCTAACCCGCATGTCATTGGACTGTGGGAGGAAACCAGAGTACCCGGAGGAAACCCGCACAGACATGGGGAGAACATGCAAACTCCACACAGGGAGCACCCGGGAAGCGAACCCAGGTCTCCTAACTGCGAGGCGGCAGCACTACCCACTGCACCACCCCTCTCATATAATTCACATGAAAATTATACACTGAATTCTTTATTTAGGCACAAATTTTTGATCATGTGTCTTAGGATATTTAACTAATATTATAGGTGAATTTATATAACAAATCACTGTGATGTAGATGGTACAGTAGCACAGTGGTGAGCATACTGGGATCAAAACCCTTGCCTGGCTGCTGTCTTTAAAAATTTTTCATCTACTCTTCTTGGCAATGGATGTTTCTTCCTTATTTTGCCACATCCCCAAAAATATGTGTGGTAGGTTAACTGGCATTTCCAAATTGGCCTTGAGTGAGTGTTAGTGTGTAAGTGAGTAAGCCCTGTGATGAACTGATGCCCCATTCAAAGTGGCTCCTGATTTGTGCCCAAGATGAACTTCACAATGACCCCAATGAATGATCCTAAATGGAATTAAGGAGTTTTGAGAAAATGATATTATGCTATGTATATGAAATTGAACTACTTTGCTCTGTCCTTCAAACTCTGTCACCTGTTTCAAAACCATGCTAATGCAGATCTTGCTGTGCTATTTATCAGTTCTATCTATATCAATTGAAATCTTTGTACACTTAGTTCATCCCATTAGGTGGGTTTAATAAAAAAAGGTTTGGATGGAAGTTTATATTAAAAACATTGAACATAATCTTATAAATTGTAATAAGATTTAGCAATATGTGACTGTATCCTACCGTATTTATTCTGTCAATTGCATTTTTTCAGTATTAGGCCAGGCAATGCTAGATTACTTTGTGAAGAAATGATTATGAAGAGCGAATCTCATGTTTCTTATCACAACAATATGCAGCATGTGCCATAAGAAATGAAAAAATATATACAAAGCTACAACTGGCTTTTTCATTTAAATTTCTGCAATGATCCATCCATCCATTTTCCAACCTGCTGAATCTGAACACAGGGTCACGGGTGTCTGCTGGAGCCAATCCCAGACTGGGTGCCAACCCACCGCAAGACACACACAAACACCTGGGCCAATTTAGAATCGCCAATCCACCTAACCTGCATGTCTTTAGACTGTAGGAGGAAACCCACACAGACACGGGGAGAACATGCAAACTCCACACAGGGAGAACCCAGGAAGCGAACCTGGGTCTCCTAACTGTGAGGCAGCAGCGCTACCACTGCACCACCATCTGCAATGATGTTCAACTATAATTAACTAAATGCTCAAATGCTCATAGTCATTTAACAGGAAGAAAAGTGTTGAGTTACCCAGAAGCTCTTTCCCAGTTTTAAGCAGCATTCAATCATTGTAATGAAAAAAAATATATATATATATCTATTATATGGTATATTTATCAAACAAATCTCCTAATTTTCCTCATTTTTCTCAAGACCAAAAATTCAAGAGAGGCACAGGCACTTTTACAATCAAGTAACTATATTAGATTTAAACTGTCCACATATTTGATGCTGACCAAACTAGACTATTTTTTGCACTGCCATAGCAGACATATGTATCACCTTACATACTGTACACTTTATTTGGCTAATGCCTTTGCACAAGGGGACTTACAAACATTAGAAATACAACTGGTTACATTTTCTTTGTTTTTCCATTTGGAGCACAGGCAGATGAAGTGACTTGCTCATAGTCACACAGTGCAAGTAGTGGCACATGAACATGCAACTTTGCACCTTCAGAATTTGCAGTCCAAATCCTTAACCACTACACCACACTACCTGCCATCACCAAGAACACATTTAATAAAAAAAAGTTTCTATAAAATATTGTATATAATTTCAGATTATATTTGATAGTGAGAGAACCCTTTCATCATTCATTCACTTTTCAAATTCAGTTATTCATGTAAAGTGATGCAGTAGGGCAGAATTCATTCTAGCAACTCAGGGTATTAATCTATCAAAAGGCACACTCACTTAATATGTAACAATTTTGATGGCAAATAAACCTTTCTTCACATATTCAAAATGCTGGAGTAAACCAGGGTAACTGTTGAAAATCTTTATATAGGGTGGTCCAGATCTAATTATGCAATTCTCATTACGCAATAACTTATTAAGTTTATTACAAACAAAATCACCCGAAAAATCCCGGATCATCGAGAAGTGTGCGAACTGACGACATGAAGAATCGTCTTCACGCAGAACTGGAATCGTCCCCGCATAAATCAAAGTCATCCAGATGATCTGGATCTGCATAATTCGATCTGGACCACCCTGTAGACACTGGGTACATGGAAACTTTATTATCACAATGAAAGCAGAAGCTTCTATTGTGAGTGACAGTGTTAATAAGTGAACCAAAAACTACGTAGAAAACTACAAATTAAACAACACTGTTAATAGTTGCAAGCATTACATTTTGTGGCAACATGTAGGGGTTAACTACGCTAAGTGCTACTACCTCTTTAACTCCATACTAGATAGTTCAAATTCTAATGTGGAATTAGCATTTCCTCTGTGTATCTGTGTAAATTTTTCTTGAGGTACTCTGGTTTCCTCCAACATACCAAAATGAGTGTTAGGTATAATTACTAGTTCTAAATTACCCCGTTGTAAATGAGAGTGGGTATTTTCATAAATGTACTGTGTCATGAACTGGTGGATTGGTTCTTACTATGCACCAAATACTGCTGGGAAAGGTTCACACCTCTCTGACTATGGATTGAATAAATGGATGGATGGAGGATTTTACAATAATTGAAAAGTGGTGTAGAAAGGTGTGTATAATCTTACTAGATCATATGAGACCATGTAAATATTATACAATTCCAAATGCTGGTGAAACCTCAGGAAGTGTATACAAGACAGTAAATAAATTACTTCTTCATACAAAGGAATGAAATATGGAGTAAAGTGATATGTTTTGTTGTAGAAGTACAGATCCACTTGCCATTTAAAAACCACTGGATGAGATATTGTGTCAATTAGCAATCAGCTGCAGATGGACTGAATTTACTTAGCTTTTTATGTTTTGTAGAAATGTGTATTTTTTAATGCAAACATGTTACTATACCCAATATGGAGGATATATCAGTTATATTTTTTTCAGACCAGAAGACTCAACAGACCTGAAATGAGGACTGCATTAAACTACAGCTTAAAATTGATAAGCTGGCAACATATTGCACACCTTACTGAGAATATGCTTTTTATGGAAAATGTATATATTCCTAGTAGCTAACAGTTCACTAAACACAGTGAATTCACATCTTTCTTAAAGTTATTGCCATCAGACAGAAATAACTCATAGTTCTTGGGTAAAGTTATAAGGCCATTTTTTCTTGAACACTTTGAAAAGAGACAATAAATCTTTCTGAATCTTATTCAGTATTAATTTTCAACATATTTCATTTCTGATTGAGGTTAATGTTTCTTTCCATATATTCTGTGCCGTATCACAGAGAGTCCTGCTCATTTCTAATTTGACATGCATTCTCTAGCTTCCTTTATTTATAGTTCTCTTTCAGATCTATTCAAGAAGAATAAACATCTGTTAAAAGTAAAAATGTGTTCACCTTGCAGCAAAGGAAATACAGTAAAGTGCATCAGGTTTCTGTAGATCATCAGGTAAATTTATTTGATGCAATTTAATGTCACTTATGGAAGCACAGATGTGTAAAATACAAAAAGTATACAAAAGGAGAAGAAAAGAGTTTGAAATTATAGAAAATGCATTTGAAAATCAATGAAAATTTTTAAAATACAAGAGCAGAAATCATGCCAAAATCTGAGAATGAATCCTGCAGTAAAATTCATAAGAAAATGGAATGCTTAAAATACTGATCAGAGCTAGAAGACTAGTTCAGTATTTATGTTTGCTGGACTCATCAAGCAACAAATAATTATAAAGCATGACTCACAGAAAAATACATAGAAGAATGTTTTTAAAAGGGTTTTAGAATGTATGGGTTAATAATCATATTATCTTAATAACAGACCACATGCACACCACAAGTAGATGATGGCTATATTTTTGAAAATACACAGTATCTGGCACTAAAACATACTACATGAAGATTACAATATAACTTGTTAAAACAGATTTTACATGTTTACATTTTATTTTATTTCAGTTCATTACTCAGCTGACAAAGTTTCATGCAGAAGACTTGTTACAAAGCGATACAGTAGCAGACTTGTAAACAATGCAGCATTTTGCCAGCATTCAAACAATTTGTTTCTTTCTATCAACTGAAAATTAAATTTAACACAGTTGTAATTAATTTTGCAAATATAAAGGACAGTTAGTAATCATCAAAAGATAACAGAAAAATATGAATCATTATAGCCCTTGACTCAACTATATTCATATCTTTCTATTTCATGTGATTCCTTGGTTTCAGTCAAAATTTTATGATGCAACAGTTCATTTAATCTTCAGCTGAACATGATTAACTTCTGCATATAGTCAACAATTACAGTACTTACTGTATCCTTAAAAATACAAAGAACATTTCATTAATCCAATTATGGCATACTAGCACCTAAACAATGGCCTAGGCTACTAAACTACACATTAATGTAAGGATCAATCACTTCTGCTCCCTGGTTATAAAAAATGATCACATCTTCCCAGAACTTCACTATTTTACAACACATGTCTTGAAACTGCTCAGTCAGACAGCATGCTATTACAACACAGTGCCCTTAAATCACAGAGAAAAAAATGAAGAGTTTTGTTAAAGATCTACAAGCACAGCAGGGATGTAAAACATCTCCCTTTGAAGTTTAGGCCCTATTAGAATTACTATCAGTTTAACAGAAAATGTGTAGGAGCAGGAAGCCTCAGATGACCTGAACAAGAAGTCCAAGATATTTCATGGTTATGCACAGGCTTGTGATATAAAGTATTCAGAGTGTAATTTTTCCCAAAATAAACTTTTTTCCTTAATGAGAACTGGGTTTGTAATTAATAATGAGATGTGAAAAACATTCATATAATAAAATAAAGAAAATAAATTGGTAACAAATATGACAAAGCAATAGTCTTGCACTCCAATAGCTATGAGAACTAAATCTTTTAAGACAGAGAATAGAATAATCAGGAGAAATGGCAACACTGTCCGAAATAGTTTTGTCAACTGACTTACACAAAGGTGATGTACAGCACCTACGCCACATTCCAGCATTTAGCTTTATTGTGATCTACATAATATGCTTTTCTGCTTGTCAACTTTTGCCTCATCTTAAGGTGCTTTACAAAGCAAACAGTAATACAGCTTAAAGGAACCAAGCCAAATGGGTATGTAGAAAGTAATCACTATCACTAAAGGCTCTAGAATTAAAATGACTGGGATACATGGGAAAGAATAAAATAACACCATTCAGTGAGCTGTCCCACAAATGCTTATCACAGGATTGATAGTGAACAAATGGATTAGATACACGATGTATGTTTTAGATAAAAGATAACTATGTCTTTTCATAAATTACAAATAAATAATACACCATTTCCAATTTAATTCTATAACAGTTACTAATAATATAATGCTAATTAAGCCTGCTGAAAAAACATCCAGTAAAGTTAGAGCTATAAGGAAGGCAGCATAAATGAATCAAGAAAAGCAATGGCAGAGCCACACACAATAAAGTGAATCATGGATTAAATGGCTCATTTGGTGGTAAAGTAAATGCATAGTAAGAGATTTCCTTTATTATGGAAATGAGACTCTTGTGCTAAGAGAGCTATGTGACCAAAAGAAGAAACAATGTGGAAACAGTGTGATGGTGAAAGCCATTCTCTTATTTTACATAATGAGCGGCTTATTTACAAACAATTGCAATTAAAAGCAAAGCGCTCTCAAAAATGGGCAGCTCTGGCCGGGTATTGATTGTGGAAGAAAAAAGGCAAGACAGCAAGCTAAATGGAGGGCATACCAACTGTTAAAGCAATTAATTAAAGAAAAAAAAATAACTAAAAAAGGTTTCTGTTTTTCAGATAGACAAGCCTGGTGGTCTACTTGCAATATGAAGCTGGGAGCTGCAGGATTTATAGCTTCCATGACTGACATATCCAGTATGTGAAGCCGTTTACCAGGTGAAATGAAACAATCTTTTTGATTCATGCTTTTTTTATTTAAGCTGAACTGGTTCCCAAATATAAGAATAGAAACCAGCCACCCTCACTGTTCTGTGCTGATAGCTTAAAGTAAGACAAAATTTCTGTTTAGATTAGACAAACACATATACAGCTATATTAAGAGTTAGAAGACTCTCACCTCCTTAAGACGCCTTTCACCAAACATAAATATGCAGTACATCACAAAGCTTTATCTTCCCATAAGGCTACAGAGCTGCTATAAATTGCACACAGTTTAGCTGCTGGTTGAGCTCTTTGCAAATTTCCATTAATAATTTACATGGCACTTTTCCTGCACATAACATAACTGGGAGAAAACCTCAGGGTTGTTTTTCTTTCATATGATAACACCTTCTAGGTACATATCACTCTCTGTCTTGCCAATACATAAATAACTTTAGTGGTAAAATCAATAGGCTAGCAGTCAAAGGCAGGCCCAGACCTCTTTGTACCATTATGTTGCTTCAAATTAAATTATGCTGTGAATGGCAAGAATAAACAAATTTTAAGCTAATTCACAAGGTGATTCAATAGTAAAATGCACGTCTTCTACAGCACAGTGCATAGTGAAAAAAAACAAAGGGCAGATTTTCACTAAGGGATTAACATAAAAATTTAAATCATAAATGAAAACTGTTTTGTAAGATGATGCTTAACCTAACCTAGTTACATACTTTATACTGAAATTTGACCAAAATTAATTTCTGTATTTACTTTTTTTGTTTGTTTATTGTGTTTCAATATGAAATATCTTTTTATTTTGTTCTCAACCAAAAATAAATGATTTACTTTATTTAGGAAAATTACTTAGAATACAGATACTGGTTGTTATTGACCCAGTTTGGTGTTTGAACTTTTGAGTAGATTAATAATAATAATAATAATAATAATAATAATAATAATAATAATAATA
>JANRMT010028174.1:115511318-115558208 GCA_026402145.1 Polypterus bichir lapradei | reverse complement strand
AACAACAACAACAACAACAACAATTATTACATTTATATAGTGCTTTTCTCACTGTTCAAAGCGCTGTACACAGTGAGTAGGAATCCGCTTCAACCACTAATGTGAAGCATCTACTTGGATGATGTGATGGCAGCTGTTTTGCGCCAGTACGCTCACCACAAATTAGCTGTTAGGTGGCGAAGGGGTAACAGATAAAAGTATTTATGTAAACATAAATCTAAAAGCAACAAGCAAAATTTTTGATGGCCATATAAATATAAAACAGATTTCTGTGTACAAGGCAGTGTTTATGAAATAATAGAAACAGATCCTTGTACATAAAAAAAATCAAGGAAAACATATCAGTTGAAATGCAAGCACATGAATTCTGCTAGTGACCACTCATTGTGCAGCTTTGAATTTGCCATCCAGACACAGGGTTAAACCAGTGGCAAGTCCTGGTTCAGCCAGACACAATATAAATGCAAAATCCTTCCCCACTGCTGGGAGACATTACTGCTGATAGCTTAGGCTGAAACTGTGAAACAGGCTTATACTTCCTTTAAGTCTATTGAAACCTATGCAAAATAAATCAATGTAGAGCATTTCTTTGGAACCAGGTTTTAAAGGGGCACATTTGAAAGTTGTAAGTAAAACTCAGTTTTTCTGCATCATAAAATTATTCTTTAAGAGTTTACTGCAGTTATATTCCAATTTCTTAAAAATTAGTTCATGAGAAATGAAAAACTTTATAAATCATTGGTTTTACTTGTTATTATTCAGATATATGTTATCGTTTATTATTTCGGTACATTTTAATTATATTTATTTTCTGAACAGTATGACTGCATTTTGTTTTACAGGCTTCTAAGCAGCAATCCATTTCTTTAACATTTCATATTTTTTCATAAAAATATGGTAATAATTTATATAATTATGAGATATTTTTCTTTAATTAAGTACATAGTTTTTTCTAAAGGTGTATGTGGTTAGTCTGATTGCATTATTCAGGAATTCAATAGAAAATATAACAAGATCAATAATACATTAGATATTGTATTTTTGCGGTATAGTGATACAGTATATTTACACTGTATTTTCGGGGTAATGCATTTGCTACATGACAAATTTTTATTATTACTTTTTGGTTTCTTCATTACATATACTGTGGTTTTTAGAAGTATATTATTTATACTCTACTGAATTTATACCTTGTGTGGTTTACTATAACTATTAATTAAAAGAAAACTGGCTGAAAAATTATTGTGCTCTTTTGGTGCAACATCATTGTCTTCAGTATGTAATGCTTGCCTTAATCCATCTAAAGCCAGTCACTGTATGAAAGTATTGTTGAATCTGTGTGTTGTGCCAGATTGCTAAATCTTGCTTTTCCTTGGCTATGGAAAGAACACAGAATTTAAGATAGCAAAGCTTCTTGTTCTTCAAGATTCCTCTGTATAGATTATGTTATGAGGCCAATGGTTAATAATGTGCTGCTCACCATTTAAGTTGCTCTAGCTTGTTTTGAGGCATGTAGGTTAGGTACTTTCTTTTAATGTTTTAAGTGCTCCTGTGATCCAGCATAATTGATGAAAGGTTTGCAGGAAGGATCAAAAAATTACGTCTGCAGTGCAACCTCCAGATTTAATGTTAAAAAAGAGATGCACACTGCGTATGTAGCTACGCTCATATATATAATGCTTAGAACAAGGCATGTAAAAATAATGTAGTTCATCCATTTTCATTTCGTGAAAATCACTTTGTAGGTGTGACTTTGTTAGCTGTCCATGTTATGCAGCTATGATATTATAAAGATGACCTTAAAGTTTCAAAAAACCAAATATAGCCAGATCCAGTATTTATGCCTGCTGATAAATGTGGCCTGCATACTTAAGAAGTGTCATTTATAAACAATATGAAACATTGCTGCTGAGGTAGCATTTTCTAAATGCTCGGAAATAAAAGCAATTATTGTACATTTTCAACTCTTGAAGGCAATTTTTACTTTAAAAATATCTTGTGCATCAAGTATAGGATTCTTATTCTCAAAAAAGACAGCAAAACACATTAATCTTCTGTTACTGTTACTATTTGCATCAATGATAATGTTTTAGTCAGAAAAAATAATGTAATGATATTAAAAATATATAAAAGATAGGAAGGTGAAGTTTATTTTGGGAGGCATTGTAAAAAATGTGTAAATCATAAGTGAATTAGAGAATGTCAAAATACTAAAAAAATTATCTACTAATATAATGAAACTGTTTGCTTGATCTTCTTTATTAATAGTACAGTAAGTGTTAGTAATACTGGGATGAACTAACACACTATCCAGGAATTAGTTCTTACTTTAAGCCAGATGCTGCCAGTATAACCAAAGAAAACCCTGAATTGGATTAAGCTAGTTTGAGGACACTATGGGACATTATTTCTTCAACATTAAAACTGTTTTAGTCAAAATTTTCTGGAATTCAATAGCACAGTAAATGCATTTCAGGGGATGAGTTGCTTGGGGAAATGCTATCTGAAACTAGATGGGATCCACTCATGGGCAGGGCAGTAATCCACTGCAGGGTACACTAAGGGCCGGTTTATACTTCACGTTCAGAACGCGTATATGTACACATCATGGCTGACACACATTCCCAGTGTTCTTGTGACGTGTCCTCTGAGCATGTCCTCAGAAATGAATGCAATGTGTTACTATCAACATGTAATGGCAGGCTTGCAGCTCCAAAAGGATCAATCAGTGTGCTTCAATGTTTGAGGAGTGGTTCAATGAGATGAAGCAAATCACCAAACTTAAATGCTAACATGCAAATGTTTTCATGATGCTTTTCTTTATCCATTTCCCGCATAGGCAATACAAGCGTTGCATATTCCCCATTGTAATGACGTAATATATTTAAAAGTATCACATACTGTCTCAACATTCTTTTTTTGCATCAGAATGCAGAACCTTTCTTCCCTTAACTCACAACACAGCGGAACCGGATGTTGTTTTCTCCCCGTGATGATTTCTTGCACTGACACCTGGCAGAATCCTCCTGATTTACAGTACTTAAAGTACGCATGCAAGTATAGCCTTTACACTAACTGCATAGCAGCAGCGTGAGCAAGGTCACGCGTTGCATAGCATTAAATATATCCCCGGTCTACCTCACCAAGGCCACTTAAGAAATTCCAATAACCTAATCTACAAGACATCTGAGATGTGCAAGAAAAACTGTGTAGACAAGAAGAAAACACCCAAACTCAACATAGACAGTAAATGGGCATGGGACCAGAACCCATTATCTGTTAGGAAATACCGCTAATCACTGTGCCACTGTACCATCTTATTTAAATGTTCAAAATGCTAAAGGTGAACAAAAGTTTTTGCATTTTTGTCTATTTATTATGGGCAAAATAAAGTAAAAAAAAATACACCACCCAAGCCTTGCTAAGCACATCTTTAGTAAAGTGAGTGATTTAATAGGTGTAGACAAAAGTAGTATAACCTGATCCATGGAATACACCTAACTCATCATTGTAAATGTAAAAATAATCTTAAAAAATGCTGTAAATGGAAAACTATGTATGCTATTGATAACTTCATATCAAATGACCCCAATGTGCAATAAATATTCTTCCACTATTTTAAACAAACTGTACAATCTTGCAATTCTTTTACACATCCTATTTTTTTAGTTTAACAGCATTTAGTCTATCGGCGTGTCAGTCATAAAACTTTATTTTTATAACATCATTAACAACACTAAAAAATTAAGATGTAATTATTTACAAATTGAGGTTTACCACTTTCCATGTTTGTTTTCTTTGATAGTTGTTTTTATAATATAATACTTTTCCTCAAACTTATGTTCTTTCTAATCCATTGAAAGCTTCCAGATTTTTTCCCCTTTTTTAATTCAGAAAAATCACCTACACTATATAATGTAATAATGCAATGCACAGAACCATTTCTCCAGAAAGCATAACATTGAAGACAGTTCACATAAATAACCTTATGGAAAAAACTGTTTTTTATTTTGCTTTAATACTTTCATAAATATTTTCAACTCCCATTGAGGTGTATAGCATCACTCCCATATCATGTCATATCCATTCATCACTCAACCTGCTAAGTGTATATTCTAACTGCAGTGTCACAGGAATCTGCTGGAGCCAACCCCAGCCAACAAAGGGCGCAAGGCAGGAAACAAAACCCGTGCAGGGCACCAGCCCACCACAGGGCGTGCACACACACCCACACACCAAGTACACACTAGGGACAATTTAGAATTGCCAATGCACCTAACCTGCATGTCTTTGGACTGTGGGAGGAAACCCGGAGAAAATTCACGCAGACATAAGGAGAGCATGCAAACTCCACGCAGGCAGGACCCAGGAAGTGAACCCTGGTCTCCTAACGGCGAGGTAGCAGCACTACCCACTACGCCACTGTGCCGCCCCATGTCATATCTTCTGTAACAAATTTTTAGTATAAATATAGAATATGTCAATTTTACATTGTTTCAGTCAATACAATCAACAATTTAATTTAACTATTGATTCACAAAGGGAAACAATATAGCAAGATTTGCATATGAAGTGACCAGGACAAATGTAATTACTGACACCTCTTGAAGTTTTGTCAAACTATAGGCCTATTACTTAGGCTACACCAAACTGCAATAAACAACTTGAAGGGCTGTAGTTGTAGTAAAACAAAAAGCACAAATAGGGAAACAATTTACTTTAATTTCCACTGATGGAGGGGCAAATCGCATAAAAATATAAATGCAAGGTGTTACAGGAATGGAAGCTAAAAGAAGTTTTAAAGACAGTCATACAAACACAGTATATTACATTAAAATACCTACATTTTACAGTTTTACTGCATAACATTATTAAACCACACCCAATTTTTGTTATTTGTACCTTTGCAGCTGCAAATACAATGGATGTAAGAATAACATAAAGAATCTGGCTTTAAACTAAAAACAGAACCATTGAAGCCTATAGTAAAAGTATCACTCTGTGACCAATAGGGAGCACCACTGAGCACCAAGCCCTAAACACACCAACACCCTAACCCTAACCCTAAATACAGGTCCTGGATTCAAATAAGGATTTTATTTTCCATAAATACTTCTCTACAGGGTTCTTTCAAATGTTGCACAATGCACAAAATCCAAACAATAATCTTCTTCCCCCTCTTTGTCACTCCTCTCCTTCCAGCCTACTCTGACTCCCTGAGTGAGAAGGAGTGGCTTCCTTTATACCGAACCTGGGAGTATTTCCAGTGCTGCCACACTGTATCCAGAAAGCACTTCCTGGTCAGGTGGAACCTCCCTAAAGGAACCTCCCCACAGCTCCGTCTGGAGGCTCCCACAAAACCCAGCAGGGTTTCTCAATGGAACTCCAATTTCCATGTTGTCCTGAGGGAGTGTGTATGGGAGACCCACCAGAAAGCTGCTGCCACCTGTCAGACTGGGGCAGCAAAAGACTCCGGGTGGCGGTCTACTTCCATCCATTCATTAAACTGGCCTCCCAGCTGGGTAAGTAATCTTGACCCATCCCTGTCAGGACTCCAGTCCATGCTTGCTGTGTATGAGACATTCATAAAAATGCAATTGATGAATATGTAATTATCTTGTCTTTCTCACTTTTGAAAGTCACAAGGCATAGCTTGCTAATATACAGAAACAAAAAAAATGTAACTTTATCTGTCAGCATTTCAGAATACAATTATGTTAAAAAACATCTTAATAATGCTAAAAGTTAACAAGATGGTAAAATGTTTTTGATCAGTATAAGAAAAATTAAAAAGCGGCATTACCATATAAAAAATAAACATAAGCATGAAGATGTGTGTGTGTGAGTACTTGTAGCCTAGACAGGAAGAGATAATGACTGCAAATAGTTGTATCATTGTGTCTGACAAAATGACAACACAGTAAGGCATCTGGAATCTTGCTCAGTGGATACCCCATCAATAATATGATAACATTATCAACATGCAGACATAATCACTAAAAATCTTACTTCTCTTAATTACTAATTGATAATTGGCTATGCCTATGCATCAAATTTTCATATAATTACAACACATTAATTAATGTAAATTTTTATTTTAACTTGGTTCCAAAATGTATTTTAAGATTAGGTTAGGTAATTCATCTTTGATTATAAAAAAATACTGCTAAACTTTTTTTGTGTTCTAATACTACTCCCTCAATTGCAAACATTTTTCTAAGAAAACAACAAATGCACACTAGTTTAACAATATACTAAAATGTGGCAAAAGCACAGTTCTAACTTTAAAAGGAGGTGTTTATCAAAATGTACAGTATTGCCATATAAAACAGAAATCAAAACATATTAGGTCACCTACCAAACTTTCTTTGATGATTGATGAATGTGTAAATGATCTAGTACAATACTCTAGTAGTATAAAAAACACATCACCTAAATATTCATTTGATATTATAAAAACAACCTCCACGCATCCATTATCAAACCATTAACCCAGTCATGGGGATTATTACAAGGCATGTAAGATTTTATTACTGTTCTTAAACAACTTAGCATTTGCATTTTCTGTAATTTCAAACAATGCTTTAAACATAGCAGTGTGTATTTATATTTGAATAGGACTGCATGTACCTTGTACGTATTTACTTATCAGCACAAATGTAAAATGGACTATTTCATTTACAAAAGTCAATATTCAGATTAGAAAAAAACATTAAATATGTTTTTTTCTCTCTGTCCATTTACAAATTTATTTACTCAGTTCTTGATATTTTTGACTATTTATTTAAATATCATTAATAACTAACATGCTATATGCTTTTGTAGGTGACAAAATGTAAGCTAAAAGAATAATCTAAAACATCCAGTAATAATGTTTGTATTGTTTGCTATCAGTTTTAAGTTACAGCAAAGTTTTCTGATAGGCTGATCAACCAAGGCATAACAAGTAGAAGTGATGAACAAATGAAAAGCATCACATTATTGACACAACAATTGATTTACAAACAAAAAATATGATTCTCCCATGTCACAGCAGACATATGATGTGCCACTCATTTAAAGATAACTCACTAATCCTTACCAGCAAACACAAAGAAGGCATTAATATAAAGTGCCTAAGAGATGCAAAAGCAACGTTTCACATTATATCTACAAAAGAAGAAAAACAACTTTTACCCATCTGTGTGTTGTTTGAATGAACGGCCATCAGGCTTTTTCACAGCCAAACACATTGCACCTCTCCCCTTCAGATGATCAGATGTATTCTCCAGAAGAAGGAAAAGTTTCAAGACTTAACTCACCATCAGCAGCTGGAGCTGTAGCATAGAAGTTCCCAGAGCTCGTTTTTACTAAGAATGAATTGGGGGCAAACTCCTCCTCAGAGTCAATGTCCGGGGTTGGCTGAGGCACACCGTTACCTAGCAACCTTCGCTGGCTTTCATTGGCTTCAAGGGAAGGGGGAGGGGAAGGGGACTGCTCAATTGGGGTGGATGAAGCAGATGAACAATGCAGGGGAGGACCTGTGAACCACAAACAGAAACAACACAGGGGACAAAAAATAAAACACACATTTCAGGGAGCACCACAAAGGATATCAACACAAAGCATGCAAGACTAGGGGTTGAGGGTGTTATGTTGAACAGAGGACACACATGCACTCAGCTACAGTCATAATACATTACATAATTCATTACCTCTGGCTTATGCAGTTTTGGTAATTGAATAAACTGAAACTACGCAGAATCATATTTTATTACTGTCAGTATACTGTATATAAGACCAAACTTGTAAAAATAATATATCAGAATATTAAATATTAAGCAACAGTGGTTTCTCTTTTGTTATGTGTGATTTTTAATCTCAAACATTTCTTTGACATCTTTACAAAATAAACAGATACAAATTAAACTTGTACTGTCTGCATTTTGTCGCTTAAATTATCCCAAGAACATGAAATATTAACATGCTGTTTATATTACTGATGAATATAATAAAAACCCTTTCTTTACATATATATATATCCTTTTTCTAAACTCACTTTACCTGGACATGGGGAAAGTATTATAGTATGTGTAGTGTTACAGTATGAAGATACAGTATCGTAGGATCGCCTTAATGTTCTTCTTTTTACAGCATGTTTACCATCTAATTAATTCAAAACCTCTGCCTTTTGAGAAGGTTCCCCCAAATTATCTTTCATGTAAGTTATTAACATATGACTATAAAGTATATTAGAAAGAGTCCTTTATTACTGATTATAGCCAACTTATTCTATAAGAGATGTAAAGTTTCTTGATTTTTTGCTCCTTATAGCACAGAGCTGTATAAATAAGTGACTGCATTTGTTAAGAGGGAAGTGAAGGTAAAACTATGCAGTACAGATCTTTTAACAAGACACTGATGAGGATATTTTCATTTGCAAATTTAAAATTAAATAAAAACAAAATAAATTATGTAAATTAAGGCTAGGAATCGATTAAAAAAATTAAACATATATATATGTATATAATTAATCGTGATTAATTGCATCTAACATTAAAACATTTAATCATAAAATAAGTACTTAAATCATGAAGTAAATATACAATGAATCACAAAAATATTGTAGAATCAACACAAAGGAATTTTTTAATTAACAGCATAGTTTAAACTTAAACAATGACTTTAAACCTGAATTTTTAACAAAATACTACTTGAGTAAGTATAACCTGAATTTGAAGGCTTTCCTAAAAGGTAAGTTGAAAAGAAGGCAGTAAGAAAATGAAACCAATGAATTAATTCTCATATTAGTATAACATACATGTCAAAGTTAAAATTAAACAATTGAAACAACTGTTGACTTTGAATGCACTGCTAAAGACTGATTTAATTAAAAGTATAAGCATTTCCTAAATGGGAAACAATTAAAACTTGTATTAAAACTCTGTAAATACCATCCTCAATTGTTCATCAGTATCAATGACTTGATAATTACACTCTATACAAGTGTTTTTCAAATGGTGAGCTGTGGAAATAATATTGAATTGCCCCTGGGTCCTGACCTGAGAGAAACAGATGGTCGAAACCTGTCTGAGAAGGATGGGACTACCTGGAGAAGATGACATAAAATTAGCTCCACAATTGCTGTTTTGCAGACACAACACTTAAGAGTACATTGTAGCAGCCAGGAGAAATGTCAGTGGTCCAGCCACCAGGGTGCATGTTTGCCGGCGAGTCTCACAGAGCCAAGGAACAGTGGGCATATGAGTGCTCACTCAGTGCTGTGTCTAAGACCATTAATCTCCAATGTGATTTTTTTGACGGTGTCTCCAGTAGTCAAGATCCTTAAGACAGTTTTAATGTTTTTGTACTTGGTAAAATTGTGGTGTGCCTTGGGATTTTTTGGGTTACAAAAAGTGTGCCACCACAGAAAAAAGGTTGGAAAACACTGCTGTACACTTTTGCTTCTGGCAAGCAAAAAGTTCTCTGTACCAGCTATATTGCCTAAAAACTGACATCCTGCATTAGTTTGGTGGTTATGTTATGTTCTTTCCATAAATGAGTGAACATACTGCAAACTGGAACTGGCCATTCCAAAGTGTGGGTGCTATACAGCTGAAAGCCCTGTCACAATTAGAGTGCAAGTTAGTGTGGGGCACAACAAGATTGCCAGAATCAAAGGACCTTAGTGGGTGAACAGGAGCATAGTGGTGGAGATGATCACTGATGTAGTCCAGTGGAAGGCCATTTAAAGCTTTGTAGGTTATTAATAGAATTTTAAATTCAATCCTGTAAGACATAAAAAGCTAGTGAAGGCAATGTAGGAGTGTTATGTGTTTGCTGTTGCTGGTTCATGTAAGGACTCTTGCAGCAGAGTTTTGAATCAACTGGAGTGGTTATATAAGATTAGAAGGGGCACCTGCTAGTAGTGTGTTACAATAATTGATGTGAGATGTGAGAAAAGCATGGACAACTTTCTATGCATTAAAAAGGAAAGAAATAAGCATACAAGGGATATTTTAAGGAGGTGAAAGTAAGAAAGTTTTTTAATGTGGTTTATGTGGGTGGAGTAAGTAAGGGAAGAATAAAAAATGGCACCAAGATTCCTTGCATTAGAAGAAGGTTTAATGAGATCACCGTCAAGAGTGACTGACTGGCTAGTGCTACTACCTCCCTGCTTCAACAATCAGGTTTCCTACCCTAGACTAGAAACTGTCAGGGTACAGTTTGCATGCTTTTCCCCATATTCACATGGGCTTCTCCAGGCAATAATAATAATAATGCCAACAACTATAAATTGGATTAATAAGATTTAAGAATGAACAGGTATGCAGACAACAGCAATAACATAAATTCCAATAAGACAGTAAGAATCCATTTTGCCTAGGATTACATGTTATAATTGAGAAGTGGTTCAACAAAGCACCTGCTTCCTTCTTAGAAATGAGCCTCAGCCCTCGTGGACTGAATACACAATCTGCCTGTCAAGAAGAAGAGAAGCAGACAATCCATACATCAAACAGCTAACTTCTCTTTTTTGTGCAATCAACATGACATCAATGCATCATTACGAGCTAAATATTATTATTATTATTATTTACTACTGTTGCAGTTTACTTGCAGTACTATAATTGCAAGATACTTGCTGACAAACAAGCAATTTTTACATGATACCCAAGTTATATTAAGATGTATGTGCACAACAGGTATAACAGGTTATCTTTTGTTAATAATTGATGTCATACATATAGCTGAGGAGGGCAAGTTAAACTGACAATGATAATAATTAGCAGGTTAAATTTGCAAATATCATTACAGTATGTATTTAGCAAAAAATGCTAAATTATTTTAAATTGCTGGGTTTCATATTTTAATTACTAAAATGCAATCACTTAGCCATCATATTTTATATTTTTAATTACATAATTACAGAATTACATAAATTCACTATAAAAATTTATTTTATAACACATTACTATGTTATTGTTTCTTGGTGTAAAATACTTTATCTAATTCTATTAGTCTAGTATTAGCTATTTGAAGATTTAAGTTATGTTTGCAAATTAACCATGTACATCAGATTTTTTTGTAATTGTCATTTTTTTTCATATATTTTTCTTTGATCTATTCACAACATACAGGTATATGTCTATGTTTAGATTAATGTTAGCAAACTAAATATGTTACTATTCAACCACAGTAGCAGAGCATTTGGGAACACAATATTTACATAATTATCACATTTTTGTATTCTGTCATTTTAGAAAACAGAGTTTTCTGTTATTAAACATAATTGTACGTTAGAATTACAGCAAAGTGAAAACAATTACCTTTGTAATGCTCTTTATGGAAGCTGATTTTTAGATTAAATTAATTTATTTTAATATTTAAATATTATGATTCAGATTTCTTTTGATTTAAGGTATGGACATAGTATATCCTGTTCAGAAAGCTACAGTACACTCTGTTTTAAAACACCCATGTAGATATGGCTTATATTTTCACTGGCATTGCAAAACTTATAACAGTCTGTGTTTTCTCAAACTGCAAGCTGATGCGTTGGTCATACAGTCACTCTTATTATTAATGGATCTGATATATTTTTAAATTGTCCCTTTAGTAGCACTGGTGAAAAGAACCAAGTAATAAATTATCAATGACAATGCAATGCAACATGATATAGTGATGAGTGATCACAGAGCCTTGTCCCACTTCATACAAAAGAATTTTCTTTATCTTTTCAGTTTACTTTTGCCTAATACCAATCTGTACCTTTTAACACAACTAGAATAAATGTTCTTAGCAGAGTTCCAACACACTGAGGTCTAAATTCCATGCTCCATCATCCGGAACACATTCCTTGTTCTGAATTAGATCAATATAGATTTCCAATTTTCGAATTTCCCCAAGGCACAGCATGTCTAACACCTAGGCAGCAAAAAGAAGCTTTCAGTTATCTACTGTTTCTTCCTTTAATCATGTAAGACCATGACCACATTTGGGTACTTATTTTTTAAAAAACAATAGGGCCACCCCCTTTTTTACTTTGCTGTCTCACTCCACAGGTGGTCTTTATCACATGGATAAAGTTCAAGAAATGCCCCCAGCGAAGCAGACACATAGTATTAAAAAGCGGGCGGCAACTTTTTAGGGGTGGTGTTAAATGCATGTTTTATTGAATTGTAGGAGGTATGCCTTTAATTAATTCTGTTTAATGAACACAGCCTACTTTATATTTAAAATGGGTTTTCCAATTCCTATTCTGTGAGCTGCTAAAGAAAATCAAAGCAAATTGCCAACTTAAAACATGCTGAGTTTCCCTAGAACTGCCAGTTTCAATTCATTTCACTTTCATTTATTACATTTAAATGGTAAAAAAAAAAAATCTGTGTTCTCCATTATAGATACCCAGGACTAAGAAGCTTAGCACACAATCTTTATTGCAGCATTTACACAAACTTCTTTTGAAATATTAGACCATTCAAATCAAATTATTTTGATTTATTTCCACCACTCATTTGTAAAATTAAACAGCTTATAGAATAAGCTTTATACATTTTATCATAAGAGTTTGCCAGCCCAAGCCAGCTGAGCCTTTTTTATTTTCAGTATTGTAGATTTTTTTCATTGAATTCACTTTGATAAAAGGAAAGGATAAGTGTCTGTATGTCTATCTTGTGACCAGCCGATTGCTATGTTTCTGTCATTCCAAAAGATGGCGCATCACAAACATTTTTAATAGTATGCATTGCATGTGTCATTCCAACAGGTGGCAAATCATAAACATTAACACTGCTTTTCCAAATCCCATACCACATTGCATATAACAGAGACATTTGCATTGCAAAATGCACTGAAAACGATAACACTGAGGTCTACATTGATTACTTAGATTACCCCTGTCTTAGACAGGTAGCACAGCAAGGTACTAATAATTGCTTGTATAATTCAAGAGGAGGTGAACATTTTCAGAAATATATACTACAAATATTATTATTTTCTTAGACTAGTAGTCATTGATTTTACAAGTGATCTTCAGTGATGTAAATTAAAACAAACCACGTCTTAATGCATGGATGGACAGCAATGGATAGTTTTTTTTCCTTTTAGACTATAAATAAGTTGCTTATAACAGATGCAGTTTTTTTGTTGCATGATTCCTCTTTTAAAATTTATAGAATGACATTATTTAAAAAAAAAACCAAAAACGTGAGAACACTGAGATAATCAAACCTCCTTGTATGCATGAGTATTATTTATGGAACTGCTGATAATTAGCCTACTCATTTAAGGGGTCTATGTATTCTCCAATTGAACTAATAAGAATGAATAATACACTTTTTGTCATTTGATTAAAACAACTAAGGATAGAGTTGCCAGGGTAGAGGAAAAGAGGAAGGCCTAAGCGAAGGTTTATGAATGTGGTGAGAGAGGACATGCAGGTGATGGGTGTAACAGAATAAGATGCAGAGGACAGAAAGATATGGAAGAAGATGATCCACTGTGGCAACCCCTAACGGGAGCAGCCGAAAGAAGAAGAAGGTTAGGTAAACATAAAGCAAGACAGATGAAGAATTAAAACAAATACTGCTGGGAAAGGGAGGATGAAAACTTTTATCATTTGTGAATATGTCCGAGTTAATGGATTATTACAAAATGTATGCCCTTTAAGGCAGAGTTTTACTAGTGTGCTCCTATAGAAAAACACAAATGAAGAAATAATCAAAGTACCATTGTAATGAGAATGTAAGTATCTTTTTTAATGATTAATACATTTCTTTTCAAATGAGTCATGAACAGGATATATCATACCCTTAATACCTGACTTGTTAGAAATCCTTAATTGAAAATAAGATTAGATGAGGACATTTATTTGGAATAATAGATTAGGGTTTACCATACTATTAGCATGAAGGCTTCAACTTGACACTGTGAATCTATGAAAAGTTTACCTAACATGTTGTCTCTCTTTAAAAAGTGGGGTAAGACATATTGATTGCAACTTGCAGGTACAAAAAGATTGGGTAACCATAACTACCCATTTCTCTCAGGGATTCATGCTAAAACATGTAGCAAAGTACAACTGAGCATATGCATAGACACACAAGTCAGAGTCTTTTAGGTTTTTTTTAATAAGGCTTCCTTATAAAAATACTGTTACAGCAACAGAACTTTAAACTAAGATTCCACATTGAGTATACAGTCAGTTTTAACTTTAACTTACAGTGATCAGGCAAATAATGTGATCTACTGGCTATGGAACTGGTCTTGGCATCACAAAATGTTAGGCTATAATATCATCACTACCCTATACAGATCAACTAACTTTCCAATAACCCAAAATCAAGAATTTCTTTCTCCATAAAACAATCTGACATAGATAAAGACATTAAGAAACTATGCATGGTAAAATTCAAGCAAGAAGTAGGTTTGAAGTAAGCTGTTTTAAGGTCTTATCAGGGCTCTTGTATGCAGTGTAAATTCTGAATGAACATATTATTGCTTTTTAGATTTTAACCTCATAGTCACTAAATCAAGCCTTTTTGAACTATCCCTCCTCTTCAAATTCACAACTTACTATAACTTTTGACACATGTCTGTTAATGCTGTTGCAAGAGATTTTCTCCATGAAACAATACTCTAGCTCTGGGAATCAAATGTTGACATTACAGTGTAATGTTTTTTGATTATCCATCATTAGTCTACTGTCAAGGAATACTGCTCAAACTTCATAGTTATGTTAAACTACTTTAACGTTATAAAAATGATTATGAAACAGAAGAACGTCCAGTCCTTTTTGGTGATCCATTAATAAAAGCCGACAATTTTTTGTTACTCTGAGCTTCAAATGTAAGGATTATAAAATCCTGACTCATTTTTGACATAACATTTGCTTGTAACGACAAATATCTATGGTAATGCCTTGTTAATGTTGGTGTTAAGATCTCATTCAACTTCCCTGTTGTTGAGATGTAAAGAAAAGATGTGCCAGCTTTGCTGCATTTTACTATCAGCAACTGCTTATGGCTTACAGGTCAGAAACAATGCTGCCATGCTACCTCTCTCCTCTCATTTGTACTCTGCTGTACTCAGAACAAAAGAAATGTTAAATTCTTACAAATATTTCAACCAAAGACTTATTTGTGTCAGTAGCCAAAGTCAGACACAGCATTTGTTTTTACAATTAATACAAGAAGGATAGTCAGTACATGGTTGATTTGTTTTATTGTGTTATGTATTATGAGGGAAGAAACAGTGTCTAAAAATATTGGCAACTTTTATTATTGATGATCAAGCTCAGCCAGATATAAAATATTAGAAGTATATAAACAAAGTTAGGTATTACTTGCTACCAATATTACATAAATGACACAGTGTCTAGTAGTTTTTAGTATTCATATGAGAATACCCAAAGTCGCTTTAAAATAGCTAATTTGTTATCAAGTGCCTTTTTTCCAGTTTATTATCCTACTTAAGTGCTGTTTCACTTTTCATCTCTTAGAAGCATTTTTGCACAAAATCTAAAGTAATCAGAACTCAAACAAACATAACAAATTATTGTCACATGAAATATTCTCAGCAGATCAAGTGTAAAAGTGAAATCAAAGGAACAATCATTTAAACCTATATTAAATTCAATTTACAAATGTTTTATTTTTTTCCAAGCCACCATTCTCTGCACCTTTTTAGTTACATATCCTATTCATCAGTGGCACTGGTAAAGCTTACATTATGAAAATGCCACGAAATCCATCTCCCATTTTTTTGTTACTATGGTTGATTACTTGCCCTGCTGCAGTGTTCCTCAATCAGCTAAAATCCAATGAAAATGAGAAGTTGTAGAAGAAGTGATTGACGCCTGTATTTTTCCGCTATAGATGAGCTAATAAAAAGTCCAAGAGCTGTAAAATGGAAGAAAACTTTGTTTGCCAGACTAATAAAGATTTTGAATTACATAGAGGGTCAATAGGTGGCACTGCAAATCCTGAAATTGAGGAAGATATCCCTGATTTTGTTTTAATATAATGTTATCATACTTTTATATACATGAATTTTATAAGTATGGCAAGGGGTTAAACAAAACCACTATTGTTCATTTTCATTTGCTTTCATCTTGCTTGTTATAGCCATATGTTGTTAGTTTTAAGCAGCTTTAAGTATTTTAATCATTTCATACACCACCTTTGATCTTTACTAACAGCCATTATCAAAATGTAAAAAATGCTTATATTTTTACTATGTACACTTTCAATACTTTATTTTTCATCTGTAAATAAATATAGAGCATGTTCAGTATAAATTGGGGAATACAAACATTTTTATCAAGAAGGGAAATAAAAAGAAAACTAATTTTATTAACCTTTCTAAAATATAACAATGTGGCATTAATTGCAGCTTATTACTTAGTAAATGCCTGCATACCATCCATCCTTTATCCATTATCCAACCCGCTATATCCTAATTACAGGGTCACTGGGGTCTGCTGGAGCCAATCCCAGCCAACACAGGGCCAAGCACACACTAGGGACAATTTAGAATCACCAATGCACCTAACCTGCATGTCTTTGGACTGTGGGAGGAAACCGGAGCACCCAAAAGAAACCCATGCAGACACGGGGAGAACATGCAAACTCCATGCAGGTAGGACCCGGGAAGCAAACCTGGGTCTCCTAACTGTGAAGCAGCAGCGCTACCCACTGCACCACCGTGCCGCCCTCTGCATGCCAACCATTATAAATATTTTTTCAAAAATATAGACCTTTTTCTTTAAGTTATTTCTAATTTGCAGTGTGGAAGTCTTTGATATGCTTTTCTGTTGTTTAATAATTTACATGAGAGCCTTTTAAAATACTATAGGACCCTGCTCAAACCTGTGGACTAATCCAGAATTTATTTGTACTTAACAGAAATATAATCATCCATCCACCCAGTCAACCATTTTCCCTCTGGCTTTCCAGATCATGGATGCAAGAAACAAGTGCTTATCCCACCAGCTTTGGGAATAACTAATCAAATCCACCTCCAATCAAAAAATGTAATTTCACCAAATATAAAAAGGCCATATTTCCATTTGTATACAGCAAAAAAATTCTGTTCACACTGTTACCTAACTAGTCTGCACCTAAATCAAGAAGATACAATCTGTGAGGATAATGAAATGAATGAAATTTTTAGAAAATGTAATAGTGTGAACTAAAAATCAGTCAGTGGATTAAAATACTTCATTAGAAAAGAGAAAATAATGCATTAAAATATCACCAGTTACAGACTGGCCAAAATACTTTTTACTGTAAGTAGCTCTACAAAGCATGTGATAATAATAGTAATAGTATAAGAGAGGTATAATGCAATAAAAGGTTGATACATTTTTACAATAAAAGAGCTTATACCCAATTTTGTTTCTGGAATGGAGTCTAACATTAGTGAAAAATGTATATTTTCCCCCATTTTTTTCTAGATAATCTTCCTAAGCCCAAAAATGTACTGTGTGAACGCTGGCCCGGACACAAACAGACGGACATCGTTGGCTCCACCACACACTGTTTATTTACAATTATTTACAGTTTTCGTGCACTCACAAACCCCAGTGCCTCCAGCACCGATTCCCCCAATGTCCAGGCCTCACAGTCTTTGTGCCTCTCTCCTGGCCGCCTCCAGTCCTCTCTCCAGCTCCGTCCTCTTCCACCCGACTTCCGCTCTCGACTGAAGGGAGGCGGCCCCTTAAATAGGAACCCAGATGGGCTCCAGCTGCTTCCCAGCATTCCTCTGTAGCCACGCCCCAGTGTGGCGGAAGTGCCGGCTGCGCACCCGGAAGCCGTCTGGGTGTCCCCTGTCGTCTTCCCCCCAGCACTTCCTGGTGTGGCGGAAGTGCTGGGCTCCAGGGATATTCAGGCACCAGGGCGCCGCCTGGCGGTGGCCACGGGTCCCTACAGGGCTGGGCTTCTAAGCCCTTTACCCGTGGCCCCCAACATATCCAGGGCAGACGCCCCCTCGCAGTCTGGAGGAGGCACAAGCCCTCCTCCGGTCCTCCTGGGCGTCCCGGCCGGATACCACAGTGATTCAGGCAACGGGGCGCCACCTGGCGGTGGCCACGGGTCCCTACAGGGCTGGGCTTCTAAGCCCTTTACCAGTGGCCCCCAACATAACCAGGGCAGACGCCCCCTCGCGGTCTGGATGAGGTCCAAGCCCTCCTCCAGATGCCACAACTGTTAGATCAACTTCTATCCCTATACTAGCACAATTAGTCTTTACATAGCTGTTTTTGTGTATGTTTGTCAGCAGTATGCATAGTGACAAACCCTGTGTGCATCACAAGTGGAAGTAATTATTTATTTTTGATTTGTTAATATTTTTGCATGCACTGTAACATCATTTTGCTATACGCCCTGGTGCACAGATTTGAAGTGACATGATTTCAAAAGCAATATGATTGAGTTAGCCTTAAACTAAGCAAAAAGATATTTTGTTTTTTATTTTTTAGTCCATGGTTTTCTAGTTGGAACTCTGACCTTTTGTATTTTGCATAGTGCTACTGATTTTGATATAGAGCATCAGCATATATCTCAGGTTTGTTTGACTTTGAGTTCACCATGTTCTTTCTGTATATGTCTGAGCAAATCTGAATCGTTATAGAATTTCAATATGAATTACCATTCTAAAGTCAAGACATGAAACTGAAGTATGTAATGGGCATGTAATTTGTTTGATGCCAATTTATTTGTTGCCACCAGTATATTATCTTTTTTGAATCTGGAGCTGCATAAGTGAGTATGAAATCATTTTAGAGACTTCAATAAAATTACATATACATAAGGTTATAATCAGTAAATACTTATTGTTGGACTCATGGAATATGTTACTTGTGTATATTTTAGTTTATTAAAAAGATTAACAGAATTATAGAATACAGAAGAAGTGGTGAGGAATACAATCAAAAAGAAGTTATACATTTAAAATGAGGTAATATTTGGCATACCATGTGCAGTTCTGGTTTTCATATTATAATAAACACATAGCAAAACAAAAACAAAATTCCAAAAGAGCTACTCAAATTATTCCAAGACCAAAGTGTATTATTTATGAAAGCTAAAATATGTAGAATTTTTTATTGTAGGAAAACATATCAAATTAATACCAACTATTATTTTAAAAAAAGTTCGTCATGACTGGCAAAGCTTGTAAAACAACAGATGATAGGTGAATCAAAGACAACAGAGTTATGCTGGGCATTGAATAAATTGCTTGGCAACATAACTGAATCTTAAAACCTCAAAGTTAAGAGGAAATCAGGAGCTACACTTTGTTGTTTTGATGGCCTATTTGCATTAAAACAATTTTATGAATTTTAATGACTTCACATATATTAATGTAACTAGCAAAATACCCGCGCTTCGCAGCGGAGAAGTCGTGTGTTAAAGAAGTTATGAAAAAGAAAAGGAAACATTTTAAAAATAACGTAACATGTCAAAGTAATTGTTTTGTCACTGTTATGAGTGTTGTTGTCATCAAGGATTTGATTATCATTATTTCTTTCAATCAGGTTCGTATTTAGAAAATGTGTTGTGTTCAAGTTATATTCCGTGTTTGCCAACCGTTGTAAAGATAACAGGTTTCATTCATCGAAGTGTTCACTACCCAAATAGCTATGCGAGTATTTAGCGACAGCGTCTCTATTAAGTTGTGGATTTGCCTGTGAGTATTTAGCGACAGTGTGTCTATTAACTTGTGGATTTTTCTGCGAGTATTTGGCGGAAACGTCACGAAGTTGTTTTCGTCTAGCTGAATCAGAAAATGTACCGCGACGTCTGACACACCTCCTTTTTAGTGTTTTCTCACAGCTTGGATTGCTGCTGTCATAATCGGTTTGAGTACATATCTACATTACATATACACACACATACATACACACACACACACATATATATATATATATAGCTGATTACCCATTGGCTTTGGTCACTGAGTGCAAGGGAAAAAAAATAAAATGTAGTCTATAAGTTATTAAACAGTAAAACATTAACGTTTTAAGAAGTAAAGATACATTGAGCACTACTGGAGTGGTTTCAGGTAAACTACATTTTAAAGACGGTATAACACAACAGGTAAGTAGTACTAACAGCAACTAGAATGTATATGGATCATCTCTTGGTAGTAGATCCCTTTTAAAAGGCGCTACACGACGGCTGTGGTATAGAAATTACATTTTCTATGTGAACGTCCAAATTTCTGCCTGTGGTAATGTGCCTTACCGGCATTACCAGCAATTAAAGAAAACTACTTTTGTGTCCTCTGCAGTGTTAAGAGAGAAAGGCTTTGGTTTGGGATAAAAGGAAAAAAAGGTGTAAAGAAAGGAAACTTGCCTTTTTGTTTTATATAGTGTAGAGAGATGTCTTCGCTGACGATATGAGCACCCCTTTTGGGGACCGTCACGCTGGGTCTCATGTAGACTGGAGAGACGTCTCTGCCATTAACCGGCCGGAATGGCACTGTTGGTCGTCCACTCCTGTGCGCGTCTTCCGCGACCTCATAATCGTATACGTACAAAAGGAAGTGCGAAATGCCTTAATATTAGTTTGCCGCGGTCTAAAAAAGGGATCCCGTGTTTGCAGTTGTCTGCGCTATAGCTCAGTGGAAGGAGGAAAAAAATTAAAAGTGCTCACTTTGACTTAAGGCAGAAGCACAGTCAGCGTCTCAAAGGCCGGCACAGCTATGCGTGCGCCAGCTGCTCGACTTTTGCAGGGCAAAAGTCTAATAAAACGCAAAGCCCTCACTGACTGACTGACTGACTGACTCACTCAAACTTCCCGTGTAGGTAGAAGGCTGAAATTTGGCAGGTTTATTCCTTACAGCTTACTTACAAAAGTTAAGCAGGTTTCATTTCGAAATTCTACATGTAACGGTCATAATGGTCGATAACGGTCAATAATGTCCGCCATGTTGAACTTTCTTATTTATGGCCCCATCTTCACGAAATTTGGTAGGCGGCTTCCCTGCGCTAACCGAAACCGATGTACGTACTTATTTCGGTGGTATGACGCCACTGTCGGCCGCCATATTGAACTTTCCAACGTCACTAATTCTCCAACTTCCCGTGTAGGTAGAAGGCTGACCCCATCTTCACGAAATTTGGTAGGCGGCTTCCCTGCGCTAACGGAAACCGATGTAAGTACTTATTTCATTGGTATGACGCCACTGTCGGCCGCCATATTGAACTTTCCAACGTCACTAATTCTCCAACTTCCCGTGTAGGTAGAAGGCTGAAATTTGGCAGGCTCATTCCTTACAGCTTACTTACAAAAGTTAAGCAGGTTTCATTTCGAAATTCTAAGTGTAATGGTCATAACGGTCAACAACGTCCACCATGTTGAACTTTCTTATTTATGGCTCCATCTTCACGAAATTTGGTAGGTGGCTTCCCTGCGCTAACCAAAACCGATGTACGTACTTATTTCAGTGGTATGATGCCACTGTCTGCCGCCATATTGAACTTTTCAACAGTCTTTGTTACTTATGGGCCCATCTTCAAGAAATTTGGTACACGGGTTCCCAACGCTAACTGAATCCTACTTACGTACATATATACGTCCATAGCCTGCAGCTCGGTCACCATGTTAGGCGGCATTGGGTCCGCCATCCCAACGCCTCCCACGTTGTTGGCTGCCTGCCTATATATGGCCATCCGTCGCTCCGGTCTCTACATTCCCTTCCTTGCTTCGCCACGGGATTCACGTCTCCCTACTGATAACTACAGCCTTTTTATTTAATCCACGGCTTCTCCGCTGTTTTATTGTTCGTTTATCACGATTATAGTTATTGTGTAGGTATTTTAGAGTTACTTTACATTGCTCAGGTACCCATTTCCTTTATCATTCCAACCATACCCCCATTACCATGTCTATCGAGGTGATCACCATCAATCAAAGAACTGTCATTTACCGAGTGGTTTCCATGCCCGGAGATGGCACCTACCTTTTCCATTCTCTGTGTTACATATTGCACGGCCATATCAGGCTCACTCTTGATATCCGGAGGAACATTGTGTCTTATGTATTTAATGACTGGGACAGGATCAAGGTGTGGACTGATGACGGTACAGGAGATAATTATACTACACAGGAGCACTATAAGAGTGAAATGCTTAAGCCCTTCACCTATGGTTCTGCATGTGAGTTGATGGCTACTGCTGAATTGTTCGGTTGTCGCTTTCAAGTGTACCGAAATGGCCAAATATTTTACACCTTTCGACAACCGCCAATGCCTCTTAAACATCTTAGATTCACAGGTGACAATTTCAGTAGTGGACACTTTGATGTTTATGAATGTTTAAACTCTCAAAAGCTGGATGTGAAGTTATCGATGAAACCGGTTGTATGCTTACAACGCTTGACAGATGCCGAATGTCACTTCAACACAAGTCCTGCAAATACTGTCGTAATTGAAACAAACCATGAAACTCAAACCGATTATGACAAAAGCAATCCAAGCTGTGAGATTTGAAACAAGATTACTGTTCACATGGCCAACTGTAAGTTGCATGCTCAAGAGTAAACTCAGCGCACAGCTTGGTCATATTACAACCGGAGGGCCGAACTCACAATGTGGTATACAAAGAGATCCTTAACAAATAATTATTGGCATATTTTTCCTCAGTTTAAAAAAGCTTAATTTTCTTCTTAATAAAAATTTTAATGCAGTACTTCGCCGCTGCGAAGCGCGGGTATTTTGCTTATATATATATATAACTGATCACCCATTGGCTTTGGTCACTGAGTGCAAGGGAAAAAAAATAAAATGTAGTCTATAAGTTATTAAACAGTAAAACATTAACGTTTTAAGAAGTAAAGATACATTGAGCACTACTGGAGTGGTTTCAGGTAAACTACATTTTAAAGACGGTATAACACAACAGGTAAGTAGTACTAACAGCAGCTAAAATGTATATGGATCATCTCTCGGTAGTTGATACCTTTTGAAAGGTGCTACACGACGGCTGTGGTATAGAAATTACATTTTGTATGTGAACGTCCAAATTTCTGCCTGTGGTAATGTGCCTTACCAGCATTACCAGCAATTAAAGAAAATTAGTTTTGTGTCCTCTGCAGTGTTAAGAGAGAAAGGCTTTGGTTTGGGATAAAAGGAAAAAAGGTGTAAAGAAAGGAAATTTGCCTTTTTGTTTTATATAGTGTAGAGAGACATCTTTGCTGACAATATGAGCACCTTTTGGGAAGCGTTGCGGTGGGTCTTGTGTAGACTAGAGAGACGGCCCTGCTATTAACTGGCCGGGATGGCACTGTCGGTCCTCCACTCCTGTGCGTGTCTTCATAATCTTACCTGACGACCTCATAATCGTATACGTGCAAAAGAAAGTGAGAAGCGCCTTAATATTAGTTTGCCGCGGTCTAGAAATGGGATCCCGTGTTTGCAGTTGTCTAGGCTATAGCTCAGGGAAAGGAGGAAAAAATTTAAAGTGTTTACTTTACCTTATATGGGCAGGCACTCAATTACGTGGTAGGCATGATGATATGAGACGCAACTCCGCCTCCTACAGCCATCGAGCTGAAGTCTATTACAATATATAGACGAAAAAATAGGTTCCAGTTATGACCATTACGCGTAGAATTTTGAAATGAAACCTGCCCAACTTTTGTAAGTAAGCTGTAAGGAATGAGCCTGCCAAATTTCAGCCTTTTACCTACACGGTAAGTTGGAGAATTAGTGATGAGTGAGTGAGTGAGTGAGTGAGTCAGTCAGTCAGTGAGGGCTTTGCCTTTTATTAGTATAGATAAATTTTTAAAAATTACATTCAAATTTAAATTTTTGCAAAGTGCCTGTGGTAAACTGAGGTCAGTGGCTGGGTGGCAGCTTTTAAATAAATAATTTCCGCACTTGTGTCTTTGTGTCTGTTTAGGGTTGTGGGAGCATGGCGATAGTGGTTCCTATGCGTGATGCGGGAGTGGATGGCCCTGAACTTAGTGCACCGGTATAGAATCGCCCGTGATTCTAATTCATTCCGGGAGCTGGTGATTGCCGCAGCTGTGCCAGCGTCCCCACTTTAAAAAGGAAAGAGCAAGTGGGGGAGAAAAAAAAATGCAGATCAGTGGCAAACCAGACTGGCCTGTGACTGAGACAAGAAGGAAGTTGAAAGGGAAATTGAAGACAGAGAGGCAAAGATGGAGAAAGAAACAGAGAGCGCCCAAACTTATGGTGTGAGCCTCAGGGCTTTGGTAACTGGAGGAAGTGATGGGGGCGCACCTACTGAGCATTTTCTTGAGAGTAGGAGTGGCCTGAGTGACGGTGTCTCTCTGCAATGGCTGAAGGTAAGTGGCAGGAGAGATGTGTGGTGCTTGTCAGGTTGTCCCACAGAGGCTGAAGGAAAGGAATGGAGCCTAGTTAAGAAAGTTGACTACACCTGTCGGCAGGTGTCTTCTTGTCCAGGAGGCTCCCAAAATGGCAGAGGAAGCATGGCGCTGAACCGCACCATCACTGGATGGAGGAAGACGAGCAAGGTTTGCTTTGTACATCCTTCCCAAGTTTAGAAGATTGTATTTGTATGATACATTTCTCTAGTACCCTAAAGATGTGCAAGCATTAATCTGTAATAAAAGCAATAACCAATGATGGATTTTTAATAGATACTGTATGTTAGACTCCCATTTCTAATAAGTATCCAGTTAACAATTTTTGTTAATCACTTTTGAAATACTGTTTCTGTTACTCTATTGGTCATCTTGAAAGTTTCTCATAACTATAATGTATTGCAGCTTATTAGCTAAACATTGGTTTGTATACGACTCTAAAAAAGGCCTGAACAGTCACAAAATCATAAATAAAATATTTGACTCCAAGGTATTTTACTGGGGTATATACTAAAGATGCTCCGATCAGGATTTTAAAATCGGATACTGAACACCAATTTCGTGTAACTTGATTGGCCGATTCAGAAACTGATTCCGATTTTTTTCCTTTATCCCTTCCAAATTCTTTTTTTACACTAAGCTGTTGCGTAATCAGACACATAGAATCATTATGTCCTATATTAATGTATATTTTGTAAAATTAAATTACAATTAACACTGCTTAAATGTAAATATACTTGCACTTTAATCATGTTTAATCATTATTTGCATTACAGCTTTTTAAATATAATAACTATATTTATACTGGTATGTTTTACTTCCTTCATTGTATCAGCTAGAAATTCATAATTATTGAGGTGTAATTATAAATATGGATTATAATTTTATAAATGCAGTACTTGTTTCTTACCAAAACATACCCTGTGACCCACAACATATAATAAATACAGTATAAATCTTTAAAAAAATTTGCAAATGTATCAATGGTTAAGTTGTTTATCAAGAAGATACTAGACCAACATGCTTAACTGGTTTATAAGTAAAAGACATTTTTCTGTTAAAGCTAACTAGACTATTGTTAACTAAGCAGCAATTTCAAATTGTTCTTATACTTTCTTTTTCCAACTGAAAATGTAAACTGTTCTACTTAACACAAGCTCACTGTCCAAACTCGAATGGTGTCTAAATTTAATTTAAAGGGCAAAATGAAAAGGTCTGAATTCATTAAGGTAGCTTTTCTTGCCACTTGTGTAATTGCCCAGTATGACTTCTCCATTTCTTGTTCTCGGTTTATTACTGCAAAAGACGTGTGCTTGCTCAATTGCCATAATACCTCGAATAAAGGAGCACGACAACTAAACTACCATAAAGCCTAGAAAAGCAGGCAATGAAAAGACTGTTTTCTGTGATGGGCCAAATCACCAACCAAGTCTTTTTTAGCGAATGAGGCATCTCTAATTAATACCCTTACAAAAGACTAAATATAAAGTTGTTACTCACATAATATAGCTACATCTACCATAGTTTATCCATCTATCCATTATCCTAACTACAGGATCACAGAGGTCTGCTGGAGCCAATCCCAGCCAACACAGGGCACAAGGCAGGAAACAAACCCAAGGCAGGGCGCCAGCCCACCAAAGGCACACCATAGTTTATATCAATTTATAAAAATTAATGGAACTGATAATGCAACACTCCTTGTTTTTTTAATTTAATATCACAGTTTTACTCTTGTCAAAGTTGCTCTGATTCTTATGCTTGCTCATTTTCCCTGCTTCCAAAGCATCATCTTCAACAACTGATTGTTCACTTGCAACCTGCAATATACCACCCTTTGGCAGATGTTACTGTAATGGGATAATCAATGTTATTCACTTTACCTGTCAGTGGTTTTAGTATTGTGGATGATCAGTATATATATATATTGTGAACCAAAGCCCCAGATTTCCTGAAACAAATGCACAGACAAAGTTACGTGTTTAAATATACTATTGTACAAAAAGTACCTTTTACAGACTCTTCCTCCAAAAGCACAATCACAGACCCAATTACAATCACAATTATCTTCTTCCACTCTCCTAAAGGCAAGCCTTGACCACCACCTTCCAACTCCAACTTTCTGAATGAGGCAGAAAGGCTCCTTTTATGCCGAACCCAGGAATACTTCCAGTGGTATAGCATTGCAAGGTGGAAGCACTTCTGAGTCAGGCAGAAGCTCCCCCTCCAGCAGCACCTGAGGATCCCAGCAGGGCTGCCTCACCTCACTCTAAGTCTGGAGGTGGTGGAGAAAGATTGTCTTGGACGAGTGGAGGAAGGAAATACAGAAAGAATTGTGCATTGAATGGATTGTGCATTGAATGAAAACCTGTAAAGGTATTTATTTGAATAAAATGTCTTTTGAAACTTGTACTTGAGTCTGTGTGGTGGTGTCTGGGGTTTGGGGCTCTGAGATGCCCCCTACAGGTAATATATTATTATCTTGGTACCCTAACACCCTGGTCATCTTTCTGGTTTGTTTGCTACAAGTGACTAAGATCTATCTGATGTTCTTTTATTGTAAAATGATAGAATTTTTGTTCTTTTTTTCTCAACTTCTGGGGACTGTGCAGGCAGCAGCCTCTGTGTTCTCTCTATTTTATTTTGTCTTTTCCATTTAATTTACTAGTTACTAGTTTTGATTAATTTTAGAAGTAGATGTGATGAGGCATCTGGCTTGTCACTGAAAGCAGACACTACAAATTGTATAAATGGCTGCTGTCATCACAAATCCAAGTGCCTGCTCGTTTTAACTGCCTTTTGTACAAGCTTCAAACTTGCAAGAAGTCACAGGGACAGCAAAGAATATTTGAAAGCTACATTACATATACAACACCCAAAAATGCAAAAGAAACAGAGGAGTGAAAGTCGAGTATATTTAATATTCTCATAATCAGCTAATAGCAATAAGATTCCAAGTAACTATGCAGCTGAATTTCACTGTATTGGAGGAATTGTTCATCCAAGGACAGAAAGAGTGAAGAGTCGAAGTAAGAATAAAAGCAAAGTGGCAAGGACTCAAAATTGGCCTGACATCCACTATAATGAGGGCTGTTCGATTATTTTAAAATAAGATGGATGAACTGTCAGCCCTCATAGCAAATCACAGTGCATTCAGGTACTATGACATTTTCTGTTAAAATGAGAGCTGGCTTAAACCTGATATTCCTGACTCTGTTTATAATGCTGGGTGAATTTCATCTGAGATGATAAGACAGAGATCCCGTATTGTGTAGAAAAAGGCAAGAGAGGGACTGGTCATCTATGTCAATGAGGAATGGTGTAAAATGGAACATATTACAACTAAAACCAAATGTTCTGATCTAGACATTAAAATACTGGCTGTAGGAATTTGACCACATTATCTGTGTTGGGAGATACATTTCATCATTCTAATTAATATTTATAACCCCCCTCTGGAAAAGAGTACTCAGCAATAGAAATGATTTACTCTGTTACCAACACTTCAATGATAAATCATTTTGACCCTGAAGTTATAATATGTGGTGACGTCAACAATGTGGCCTTGGAAGGATAATGACAAACTTTCATCATTATGTGTAATGTTCCAATTGAGAACACAAAAAGCTGGTCTTGCTTTATTTAAATGTTAATGATGCCATTAAATACAAACCTTTCCCATCACTGGGAAGATCTAATCAGAACCTGATTAATCTTACTCCCACTTACAAGCCTGTTGCAAGGTATCAACATGTTGTAACCAGGATAGTTAGAAAGTAGATGCTGGAGACCAAAATGGCTCTGAATGGCTGTTTTCAAAGGAGAGACTGTAGTCATACGGTGAAGATAAAGTAGGACTCAGTCGCTGTATTATAGTCTACTGTAACTTCTATGTTGACACTATAGTATCTTCAAAACAGCTCACAGAACAAGTCCTGAAAGTACATACAGAAAGTACTGAAGAAAAAGCTAACTGAATTACAAATAGGATTAAATGTATTGTTTTTATGTCTATTTAAGAAAGTATCAGCAATGTACACACTATCTGTATGACTGGTGATAATTTGTGAAAAGCTTACTTAGTAATTAGTATTTTCTGATTGATAAGTACACTGGCAAAAATTAAGATTCCTATGTCCTATATTGTAAATATTAAACTGGTTGGGGCAGTCCCAACAGAAGACTACAGCAAAATATGGTTTTGCTTTTCTCCTTACAAGGATAATGAAAGAGCTATCTCCTAACTCAGCATCAGTGAACTTTTTCTAAGGTTCAGGAAAACCCACAACTAGGGACAGAAGCTTACAGAGTTAAAATAACAAATTCACTCAGAATTGCATTAAAGATGTTAGGAAAGATCTGGGCATAATTAGTGGTCTCAAACAGTTCAGCTGTCAGGTGCTGGAAGGGAAGGGGATGGGAAAGTTAAACAGGCAATGCTAACTAGTTGAACCACTGTTTTAATAGATTTTCCATTTCACCTTCTTTCAATTTGGGCAGTTTCCCCAACCACACCATCTCTGCTGCATCAACAACTCCCTGTACTTATTGTACTCTTAGCACTTCAACTGATATGGGCAATGATGACTCCACCTCTAACCATCATTATGGGCTGTGCATAACTGATGAATAAGTGAGGAGTCAAGTGAGTAGGTTAAACTGAAGAAAAGCCCAGGGACCGGATGGGGTCAGTCCTCCAGTTCTCAGGGCCTGTGTAGACCAACTTTGTGGTATCCTTTGTTACCTGTTCAGCCTGTCTCTAAGCCCCCAGAAAGTAAAAGTACTGTAATAAATGTATTCAAGTTCCAGTACCAAAGATTGCAGGTGTATCTTCACCTTATGACTACAGACCGGTGGCCTTTATCTCTTATTGGTAAAGACTAGAATTGAAGGCTTACTCCCATCTACAATAAGTATATAATAATAATAATAATATCACCATCATTATTATTATTATTAGTAGTAGTATAATTATTATTATTATAATTAATGATCTGTTAACACTGTGCTTTCAATAGCATCCAGCCATCCCTTTAAAGAAGCAAGCTCAGGAATTTGCAGGTGGATGAGCCCATGAAGTCCTGAATAGTAGACTACGTCTGTCTGGCAGACCTCAGTTTGTAATGCTCAAGGACTGTGCTTCTGATGTAGATGTGAGCAGCACTAGAGTGCCGTCACCTTTTCTGTTAACCCTATATACTTCAGACTATAAATATTTTAATGCCAGGTCATGTCATTGCAGAAACTTTCAAATGTTTCTGAACTAATGGGTTGTGTTGATGACAGAGTAATAGGGCTCAGGTGGAGAACTTTGTTTCTTTGGGTAAACAGAATTATCTCCAACTCAGCATTAGCAAATCGAAGGAAATGGTTATTGACTTTCACTGAACCAAATAGCCTCTACATCCAGTCACTATTTAAAGAGTAGATATGGACATGGTACACTACTACAAATACTTGTGGGGTCCAAATCAATGGCAGACTGGACTGATCTAGTAACAGAGATGGAATATATAGGAAAATGCATAGCAGAATATTTTGTCTTAGGAGACTGCACTTTTTTAATATGGATAGTGACATTCTTTACATATTCTATAACTCTGTGACAGCCAGAATGATTTTTATCCTACAGTGTGCTGGGCCCTTAAAATCACTTCAACAGAGGCCCACCAAATTAACAAGCTAATTAAGAAGACAGGCTCAGTTATGGGGAAACACTCTTGACCTGTTATAGGTAGTACCTAGGTAGTTTTATTCATAATGATGGCATTATGAATAAAACTGCACATCCTATCTATGAAAAACTATTGTTAAGTACTTTTAGCCAATGTATTCAGCAGACGTGTGTCAAGAAACACTATTGGAGCTCTTTCATGCTTACAGAAATACATCTTTATAATGAATGCCTCACTGTCACTGCTCTGTTATCATTAGCCAAGTCAGATTTTTTTTCTTCTTTTTGATGTAATTCTTGTGTGTATTTGAGGAGATGGCTATTGTTTTTTGTTATAATATTTGTATATTTCTATAGGTACTTTAAAACCTAAAATTTCCCTATGGGTGTCTAGTGTTTACTGGGTGGTAATACTTGGAGTTTGTTTATGAAAATTTTTTTCATTATTTTTATCTAATGTTAAGAGGTTAATTTGCTGTATCATTCTTTAGAAGTTATTTTTTCTTTAATTTATAGTACTGTAATCACAGTGTAGCTGCAAAGCCCGCACCTAGGGGTTGCTGCCAGGGATAATGCCCCAGATCTTTAAAAACTTCACTTGAAGAAATGGTGTAAACTAATTATCCCACTTGTAATATACATAAACACATGGCGTATTCTAATAAAAATTTACAAAACTTAGTTTTGTAATTTCTATATTGATTTCAAAACAAAAAAACTGGGAATTAACAGCTTGCTTAATTTGGATTGGAAACCAATTAAAAAGAGAACTTGTTTCTCCTATCCCCAAGACTGAGTTTGAGAACTGCTGCTGTAAACTTAAATGAACATAACTAGAGGAAGCGGAACAGGTGTGAAAAAACTATTCCATATACATCAAGTAAAGAGAACACATTTTGATGTCTTATTAAATAAAAATAATTTTATAGATAAATATACACACATATATTAAATGTAAAATGTTTTCTAGCATGAGTATCTATATGGAATGGGATTAGCTAAATTTCATTTAGGATACAAGTAGAACAATACAACATAATAACAATGTGACAAAAATTCCTCTTTTTAAAAAATAATGAATATATTCATAAAATTAGAATAAAAAATGAAATAAATGTTTTTGATAAATAAAGGCTGAGAAAGTATTATTTATCTCATAATGCAATATCTCTGAGGATAAATGCATCAGCAGCACCCTAAAGACCTTGGCAATCCGTAATAGAGACCTGATTAGACAACCTGGAATTCAAGACAGTGTGGATATTCATAGTTACATGGAATATCATGCACCTTGCCAACCAACTTGTTATTATGTAACACTTTGACAAGGTCTGTGTACTCCTCTCTACAATCTAGATACAAACTGCAGCTTTCAATTTATTCTATTTTTATATTTAACAGTCTAGCTTTCAGACCTAAATATCAAGGGAAAAGCTACAACTGACTCAATAAAAGATCTATAGAAGGGGTCATCTTGGTTGCATTAACCTTAAAATGACCGAACCTCCACGGGGAAATGTATATTCTTAGTTTTTAATATCAGCACTTACTGTATATAATTTAATATAAAATAATATAATGTGCATAGGGGATGTCCAGTGGCACAGTGCTCAGTGCTGGGGCCTCATCACCTTAAGGCATTTGCATGTTTATCCCAAGTTTACTTGAGTTGTCTTTTGATAGTCTTATTTCCTCTTTCATTCCAATACCAGTTGAGACTGCAATAGATTGTAATTTATTTTGTTTTTGAACAAAAATTTTAAGAACTACAATATTAGATCTACAGGCAGGCTATATTTAATGCAATTTGAGAAACGGTTTAAATTGTTTCATGCAATAATAAATCTCAGTTTAATAGGCAGCACCTTTCTCATGACATATAACACACTCTTTCATACTCATTCAAACTAGCCAGATTTAGAGTCACTAATTAAAGTTACCTGCAGCAATGAAGCTAGAGTACCTTGAGAAAAAACACATGGACACTAGCGGTACATGCACATGTGTTGTATAGCAATCTTAACTACACACAATGGAAATTGCTTTAGTGTTCCACATTACTTTGTACTTGCTAGTTACCAATAGCTTTGTTTTTCACAAAATCTATGACATGTTCTTTTGGGTGGTATTGGCAGGTATTGAACTGATACTTAAGTGATATAAAATAGAAGTACTGGTTGTCAGTTGTAAAGATGTATAAAAAGCTCAGTGTGGACAGCAGAGGCAGAAAAAACCCGTCTTCTTGCCATCTGTACTGTCTTGTAGCTGATCTATTAAATGATCAAAAATAAACAAATAAAAAAAAATGTGCAGTGCTTTGGAAATACTTTTCTCATTGCATTTGACTGCATCTTCTGCCTATACTAACCTGATACACTTCCAGTTGTGCTTCCAATGAGCAAAGTACCACCAGGGTGTAAGTGGCACAGTGCAGCCAGTTAAAGTCATCTGCAGCTAAGAGGTGAAAACAGACTTCTTTTAAAGAGATGACAACGCCAACAGAATTAGGCAAGAGCAGTAACTGAAAAGATTAGATTGGTATTCAAGTAACAAACAAATTAGTAACTCCAAAACAAATCAAAGCCAGACTAAAGTAACAGCAAACAAATTAATCAGAAGAATTTACAACTCAGTAAACTTTAACAAAGACATGCTTTCAAAGGGACTCCCATTGAAGAACAAACAGCTAAATGAAGGAAAAATGTGGCTAAGCAAGGAAAGGTTAAATAAATAAGAGGTATGACTCAACTCACACAAAACTGCTGACAATTAATTTAAAGCTCACTTCACTCAAAATTCAATGCATACACAGCTCAGTAAAGCTCCTTAACCAAGGACAGATAAAAAAGCAGTATTGCAGGCTAGGAGTACAGAATAGGGAAAGTCTACTTATGTAACTGTGAAACTGAAACATCTATTTCAGTTTCAGGTGATCAACAAATCATTATGAAACTTACTTTATTAGCCTATTTGCTTTCTAATTATGAAACATAACTCCATGTTAACTGCCAATAATGTTTATAATGATATTGATGATGGATTTGTGATCTTTTTAAGTTCATATTTTTCACAAATCTTTCTGCAATTTTCCTGAACTCGAAGCAAATTTAGCAGGGTTCACTCATCACTAGTATTCAGCACAATATTTTTTGTGATTTGTCAGTTTAGATGCATCAGCTTTAAGGTAAATGTTGCTTTTTAGACTAGAAAGCATCACCATTTATTTTGGACAAAATTAACCTTTTTAGATAGTACTTTTTTCGGTGTTTTGCACTTTGGGGTTGTAACATTTGATACAATAATGCTAAATAATTATTTATTCATAAAGAAGAAGGACGTCTCAAACCTAGACAAACTTGTTAAGAAGGCAGGCTCTATTGTAGGAATAAAGCTGGACAGTTTAACATCTGTAGCAGAGCGATGGGCACTAAGCAAACTCCTGTCAATCATGAAGAATTCACTGCATCCACTTAACAGTGTCATCTCCAGGCAGAGGAGTAGCTTCAGTGACAGACTTTTGTCACTGTCTTGCTCCACTGACAGACTGAGGAGATCGTTCCTCCCCTACACTATGCAACTCTTCAATTCCACCCGGGGGAGTAAATGCTAACATTATTCAAAGTTATTGTCTGTTTTTACATGCATTTTTATTATTTTTTAATTTAATATTTTTTTATATCAGTATGATTCTGCTGGATTATATGAATTTCCCTTTGGGATTAATAAAGTATCTATCTATCTATCTATCTAAATTGTAATATAGCTTCTATTAAAAAGAGTGGAATAATCATGGCTGTTGTTGAATGATATATGCAGGTGGTAGTAACCGTAATGATCATTCTTTATTTGATTTTATAACCTTAGGGTGAATGGCATCAACTTTGTCATGTCTGATTTTGTTGCTAAACAAAATGACTGAGTAAAGAGCACTATTGTTCAAAAATGACAACGATAGGAGATATTTAGTTTTAGTATTATTTGCCGTTAGTCTAGTTGAGCAGATTCACATGTGTGTTCATTCTCCTCATAGTTAAGTTGTCCTCATTCCTACATACACAGAACATGTTACACCTTAATTTTAATGTATTTTTATGTCAATTAATGCACATATTTACTATTTTCATTACATACAGTGCTGTCCAAAAACACTTCCTCAAGTAAATAAAAACATGTTCTATGTGCAAAACATGTACCTGGCGTCTGCATGTGTCGGGTTTAGGCAGCTGGTGCACCCCTGTCTGATCACAATTTTTTCACACTGCACACATTTTTATTTACGTGAGGAAGCACTTTTCCACTACTCCCCTCAGCAGCACAGTACAAAGCACCAATTAAAACACTTATTCCTTTTCCCTTTCTCTCTTGGGTCACTGCCTCCTCCACTCCTCCTTGCAAGCATTGTTGTTGTTGTCCTCCTTCTCCTCCTCCCAATTCCGGCTCTTCGAGTGAAGCGAGACAGCTCCCTTTCACCTGGGAGTACTTCAGGTGGCTCATCAGGAAATACTCCCAGGTGTGGTGGAAACCCAAAGTGGAGCTTTGCAGCTCCCTCTGGCGGCCCCCACACAACCAACAGGGCTGTGTTAAACATATATCCCATGGAACACTGTGGGAGTCTGATGTGCTGCTGCAGTCCACGGGGCTGCCATCTTGTGCTCTGGGGGAGGCAGTGTCCTGTGCACATCTTCTCCCCTGGTCCTTCACACAGATTGGCCTACCGGCCGAGAAAACACTACAGCCGTTAAAAAAAACTGAATGGATATATATGTGTACAGATCTTTTGTCATGCAGAAAATTATGATGACTTTCAAGGGGATTCAATACTTTTGAATGCCACTATATGTAGTCTACTCACATTTTCTCTTCTGTAGTACTTGCTCCATTATGTCATAATGCTAGATTCTTCAGCATCTTCCAAATGCTAAACAGAGATACTGTAACTCAACCTTGAATAGGGCAACACTGAGAAGCTAAAGAGGAGAGAGCCATAGTTCAAATGACTGATGGAGATAAGGCTTAAATTAACTGCTTAATCTAAGCAATGTACTATCATAAGGCTTTGCAGCTGATTAAGCAGGTTTCATGCTGTTTTATTTACTTTTTTTCTTTTTCTTCATTTTCTGTTGTTTAATCTAGTGATCTTCCATTGTCCCAGGGAGGAAGTCATGACTTCACAGTGGGTGTGACAACATAATGCATTTGGTGTAACAACACAAGACGGCATATCCATAAACTTTGTGATCACTGCAGACAAAGAAAATTTAGCCTGTTTTATAATTGGCCAATTGATTGAATCTGAAGATAAGCTAGATAAGCTGAACTGTTTAGCATTTTAATTTCTATATTTCTTACGGACTTCTCTGAATAAATTTATAAGCAATGCATTACATTTAATAATCTTCAGCTAGATGATACTAAGTAGGTTTGGCAAAACAAGACAGCAAATTGAGAGCTTCACTAGGACACTAGGTTGTGTGATATTGAACACTATGCTTTTTTGTATCCATGAAACATAACTAAACACATATCAAATGGATTAATAAACTGTTGAACTGCGAGTCTTCAACCCTCAGTAAATTTCAGCCAAACTGAACAGGTACAGATTTCTAAAGTATTAAATCTTGAATATAAAAACCTACAGGACATGCATAGTAAATTAAATTGAAAAATGATGTTATCTTTCAGAAACAAAATGAGAAAGTAAATAAATGCGAGCCATTCAGGGGAAATATGGTGTTTATCTTTATGTGCCTTCAACTTTATCTGTTCCAAGTTTCAATCTTAATCAGTTTCTTCCCTGTTTCACCTTGCAAGAATATGGGATTAGCCATTTCTCACTGTCACAGTTCTGTAAATGGCTATCATCAAACCCTATTGAAAAGTTGTGTAACCAACTATCCTCATAGAAGATGATACTGTAGTATATGTGGAATTACTGACTTCTGTACTTACAGTAGGTGTATTCTTAATTTTGAAAGTATGTTTTTTGGTTGAGCTAACCTTTTCACACCAGTCTTTGCACATATAAAAATTGCATTGAACATTGTTTTAAAAATCATCACTTTTACATCACTCTTAAACTATTTTTACCGATCATAAGTGTCTGCCATTATAATGGGAACCTCCTTTGTTGTAATCTTTTTGTATTAGTTTATTTGAAAAATAAGTACTAAAGAAATCTCTGCCAAAATGCTTTATTTTTTTCTCTCTTAGCACCATAACTCAGACGTTTCTAACCCTGCCTTCACAAGTAAGTAGTTGGAACCGTTTTCTTACCATTGTCCAAGTAGTACTTCAAAGGGTATAGTAATACAGTCTGTTCCAACTCTGCTTTAAGACTGAAATAGGGTTTGTAAGTAATCAATAGAAGTTGGGACACCTGCACAAATTGTTTGCTTCAACTTGCAAGGCTTAATTTACATTAATTGCTGCAGAACATCAGTAGGTTACAACCTATTCATTGTTCCCCAAAGAAGGCCCATTTGCTAATCTAAACTTTAAATTCAAACCTCTATCATTTTACTGCTTACCTTTTCACCATTTCATATCATTCATTGCAATTCAACTGATTAAATTTGAAGAAAAAGTGCAAAAACTGAGATGTTCTAAAACATTTGACCAGTAGTGTAGATATATATACTCATTCACATAAATGCATATACATACACTCTAAATAAACTGTACCATTTATAAACTGACAGAGTAAGTCCCAATATCTGTCTGTGCTCCAGTTGCCTTGTAGTGCCAAATAAGCTAATTACATTTTACATATGTAGACAGCACTTTAACCTTATTAGCCATAAAAACAAATTTAAAAAAAGTATTAGAAAACACCCTGCTATTGACTCATGCTTTTCATTACCAGTTTCTGCATAATTCTGTAGCTATACGTGTATTCATAATTAAAACACAGAACACCCATAGGATATGCTCAAAATGTGTTTTTTACTATGAAAATGGGAAGATAATGTACAAGGGGGCTTCACATTATGTTGCCTGGTAACCATCTTAAAGTGTTTTGTCTAAGCATGTTTACTTCAGAACAAGTGGATTTCCTAGAAATCTGTACAAAGGATGAGTGTTTGTTCATTATGATGTATTTTGGGTAAGAAAGCAGCTAGTTTTTTTTTCTTGCATGGATATTGTATATGTACTGTAGTTACAACATGGCTTTTTATATGTGTATATCCTAATAAACTAACTCCCACATTATGCTACATACAGGTGTACTATAAATGTAGAATGGCAGAGACTTTCAGAAGTACAGTAATGAAATGTTTAATGGAGATCTTAAAATAGAAGCCAGTTACCTAATTTCTTGAAATCTTTGTTTTTGAATGTCATGGTATAACATTACTTTCTGAAATCTGCAAATTCAGTTTAAAAGTGCAGAGTGTTAATATTTTTTTTAATTATAATTTCTTTTCAAAAGTAAAATTAATTTTATTTTTAAGTTCAACTATACTGTATTATTTTAGACTGTCTACAACAAATTTAAAAAATAGAATTGGCTGTGTAAAAAGCCCCTTTCTAGTAGTAAACCCTTGTAAAACCATATTATAAATCAAAAAGTAAAGCTTTTAAGCTGATATGATAAAAATGTATTAGTTAAAATCTTTAGGTTATTTATGTCTCCTTGTTTATGGGCTCCCAAGGCTAGTAAAGTCAAATCTCAAAATGAATATGCAAAGCGCCATATTTAAGTAAAGAGGGCATTTCATCAAATTTGAAATAAAACCCTTGAGTTTGTAGCACTTTTAAGGAACTATTGATTAATAAATATCTCACTCTAAAAATGTAAACAGTAAAGAACTAACCTTAAATGTGACAATAAATTCCAAATATTAATAATGAAATACAGTAGCCCCCAAGTTACGGACATCCGACCTACAACTTACGAACGGGGCTGCAGCTGCGACGCATGCGCCTCAGTAACTGCCACTCAGTCATCCTCGGCCTGGGGACGCTGCAAGCGGTGGCTGGACAGAAGCTGGGGTGGGACAATTTTGCTGCTTGTGCATTGTAGTGTCCCTCGGGCGGCTCCCAGCAGCAAGCGGTGACCCATGGTCCATAGTCATCGGGGCCACAGCTGTCGCTCATGTGCAGGATGGAGGCTTGATGGGGGGGTTCACTGCCTGCCCACCACGCTGCCGCAGCTACTGCTCCTGACTGGACACAGGCTGAATGGAACGGAGGGGGGTGTTTTACAGCCTGCCCACCACACACGGCTGCCCGTTCGTTCTTGGTGGGCGGCTGGTAATGCTGCAAGTGGTGACCCGGTTGTAGCTGAACGGAGGCCATTGAGGGTGAACGGGGCGGCAGGGGATAGCATTGTAGTGTGCCTCGGGTGGTTGTCTGTTGAATGGGGGCGGTGGTGGAGATTCACTACCTGCCTTTGGCCACACCGTATTCGTTCTCGGTGGGCAGACACTGCGGGCAGCATACTGTAGTGGAACTGACTGTGTGGTGGGCGGGTGGTGAACCGCCCCTCGCCACCCCTATTCATTCTCAATAGCAAGCCTGCTTGTACTGTTATGCACATAGCAGGAAGTTGTCTCTTGTCAGTACATCAGACGTGTTGACGGGTGCCTTCCATCTGTGATAGCATGTACAGTGCTGTGCAGAAGAGCTCATCTTAACCTTTTTTCTTCACCCTTCAAGAATGTCTCTGAAACACAAATCTGATGCAAGTGCTGGTGATACAGTAAAGAAAAGAAAAACCATCACCATTGAAAATAAAGTAGAAATAATAAAAAGGTCAGAGAGAGGTTAAACTTCATCATCACTTGGTTACAGTCAGTCAGCAATAACATTTATTAAAATAATGCCTGTTCCGACTTGCATACAAATTCAACTTAGGTACAAACCTACAGTCCCTATCTCATACGTAACCCGGGGACTGCCTATTTATAAAACTCAGGTGTCAAATATAAATAGACCAGCATTTTTAATTGAAAAATTCAACAATGCATTCCCATAAATATAATAAAATTGCTACTTATTTGCTGATGCATAGAGTTTTCAACTAGGCTATATATGAATTAACCAAATTATAGGACTACTGCAAACATTACTGTGCCTAGATGTATTATTTTCTATATTCAAGAAATAAATATAAATAAATTTTAAACTGACCACACACACAGAGTGTTAGCCTGATCAAAGTCTGAAGGTAGCTTCGAAAGGCTGCGATATTTGTTATCATACTTTTATTTTGTATTGTAATCTTTTTTATATATACTAAGGGGCTCTGTGCTCTGCTAGCTTCACTCACCATCCCCCGGGGGCAAGCGCCCGCTATCTCATGGCTCAGCCGCTTGGGCACCCCACCGTTAGAGAATGAAATTGTATTTAAAGAGGTTGCATATAGAACAGTATGCAGCCTGGGAGGAAGATGGCTTGGTCCTTAGTTATTATAGACAGAAAATCAGTTACTTGAGTATTTCACTACACCTGTGTATTTTAAATACCAATGAATAATAAAATGTAGTAAAAAGTAAAAAAGTAGAAGTAAAAAAGTAAAATGTAATAAAAAGTAAATAAATCAAATTACATTAACGCCTCGTGAAAAATAATATTATGAATTACTTTATCTTATTGCTTACATTCTATAAAGGCTTTTTGGCATTTCTGTTTGCATATTGTTCAGGATATTTTTCTCTTTCTCATTTATTGGACGATTCTCTTTGTTCTTGATTTTTATTATATCCAGCTCTTTTTTGTTAATTTTTTTTTCGAAGTTCATTATCAACTTTTGTCACTGTTTTTCTATCGCAATCTAAAATTCAACATTCTTGAATAGATAATTTCATTTCTGCCTTGCTATTGTAACATACTGTGTTTTGAAGGGCGAGTTAGCAGCACTGAGAGTGTCGCAGAGTGGTTCGGAGGGAGGATGTGCACAGTAGGAGTAATGATTGGGTGAGCAGTGTGGAGGGGAATGGTCAAGGCTGAACAATGCAGACACGACAGAAAACGTTTTTAATATAGTAGAGAGATACATTCCAGTGTTAATTTCTGTAAATAAAAACATCACTTTTGTTTAGATTTTGTTTCCTGAATTTTGTTGGGGAAAGACTGCTGTAACAACTCCTTCGTATCACTCAAGCCACAATTAATGTTTAAAGGATATTAAATGTCTAAAATATTTAAACACGCTTATAAATACACTGTTTCGTTTTAAACATTACATTTCACAGGGTTACAATTTGTCTATTAATACATTAAAGATGCTTTAATAAAAGCAGTTCTAAACATGGAATAGAATTAGGCTACTCCTAGAATTAAAACCCTAAATTCAACACTTTGGGTTTACTTAATTTGCAGTATCTACATAAAATTTTACTAAAAAGTATATTTTGGATGAAAATTGTCACATACCAAAATTTGAGGTAACTATCAGGTTTGTCTTCATAATCTTAATTTAGAATGGTGTGCATTTTAAGGGTCAGGGTTTTTACTGAACATATAAACTCCACAGTTTCAGGATACTGATAGTTAAGGCATAACTATAAAACATACAGACAAGTTTATCTGAAGGTCAGTGAAAACAGATTTCTGGCCCCACTGCAAGACGTCTGAGTGCTTTGAATCTTAATAGATATGAATCATGAGATGGCCTTGTTTGTTGAGTTCACATCATACTGTATGCCTAGCATGAATTTCATAACAAATTGTTTTTGAGGAATACAAGTTAACACTATGGACAGTCTCAATACCAGAAAAAAGTGATATGAAGCATTTTCTTGTCACAGTATGATTTACACAAGGCTAAACTTGTTTTATATTAATATAAGTAAAGTACATAATTAATAAAGTTAGCACAAAACAAATTAGTACACTACGGAGCCCCTCTCCGTAGTACGCTGATCATTCCATTCACTAAATATTAAATAGTGAAAGATTAATGGAACTATTTTGACTGAAACAAAGATGGTCACATAAAACTCTTTGAAGAAAGAAAATTTCTAAAACTATACATATTTAAACCTGTTTCCTAACCAAGACATAATCACATTTTTCAGAGTTAAATAAACAGCCAAGATCAGGAATCTAGTTTTAAGTGAATCTAGCACCAGTTACGACAAGTTCATTGAGAAAAAAATAAATGCGCCAGAATTTTAACTTTTTTGTTAATTATTTATGGAATTAAATTAATAATCTTACAAATACAAAATCATCTTTCCAGATTTGTTGGCTCAGGGTGACTACTTTCCAGTTGTATTATGTGTGACAAAATGCACATTACTCATTCTGCTTTAATAGAGAACAGCATATGAATTTAATTTTTTAGAATTGCAAACATTTCTAAATAAAAATTAGTTATAAAACTGATTATTTTATGTAGGTTGGGAAGTTAATCTTTACATTAACTCAGTCTTAATGCCATTCAAGCAAATTTCCATATTGGTAAAGGTTCACTTGGGCCTCTTCTGAAAACAGCACATTCAACAGAATTGTACTGCAACAAAACTGATTTCTCATATACAACTCTAGTTTAGTCATCTAAATTAAGTAGTGTACAAAATGGGTTATATCTAGTAACGTAATCAAGAGCAAGGGAAGGATGACTTCCAAAAATTTGGAAATGAAAAAACACAATTTAGTAATTAAAATGCATGCGAGTGTTCTAGGACCCAGTGTACAAACTAAACAACAGTCTCAAACTCTCCTGCTATGAAAGTGGACATTCAAATTAGAAGACTACTGTGTACGTATATAACTGTGATATAAATTACTCAAGGACTGCATGAAAGTGCATGGCTGTCTTAACAGCATTATAGGCCCCAAGTTAAAGCAGTGCACTGGGGCCCTTACCTACACAACCACTCAGCAAGTCACAACATACATAGATTAGCAGGGGGCCCCTATGCTCGTGGGATTAAATATATATTGATAGTATAAAGGTACTATATTCAACATCCTGTGCCTTAAAGATTGAGCAAGCCAGATTTTCATAGCCTAGAACAAAATAAAATGGAGTGTTTACTGACATACTTTGTGCTCTAGATATTCAACAGGTTTGCTACTCTTAAAGCAACTACTATAAACATTTTTCACATGAATGGTATATGATTAGGTGAAAAGAACAACACAATGGACAAACAGACTTAGAGAAGAACTCATCCTAATAGAGATTCACAGGGTAAATCCTTCTTTGGAGATTATGGAATGACAACATATTTTTCATTTGAGTGTACTATCTTCTTATATTATTGTGAGAGTAAGATGTAAGTTTTTGAATGTTGCCTGTTTTATTATGATCACTTTAAATACAGAGCATAAAAATCAAAGTAAGCTTTCAGGCCTACACCAAACTAGACTCCTCTTTTCCATGTGAATAGTCAAAATCAGTCCACAGCATCTACAGATTTTGCATATATACTGAGCAATATAAACATGGGTATGACATAGCACCACTTTTTCCAGAAATCACTCAAAAAATGTATCAGCAACAAACTGCTGAAAGTAATACACTCAATAATTGCTAGTTAGATATAATCATTTTTTCAATAATTTCAGAGTGTAAGTGCTTAAAATACATTTTAAGAAACATATAGTAATTGATTGAGTAATTTAAAAAAAAAAAAATACTGTATGTCATTTGATCAAAGAAAAATCTTGAGAGGTAGAGAGCCTTACAATATATTTCCTGGATTTAGCTTTTTTTTTATAATACAGTACATTCATATATTAAGTTCCCATAGGGCACTGAAATATACTTGAAATATAGTATTAAAATGCAATTTCATTTATCAGGCAAAAATGAATGCACCATCTTCTGCACACTATGAACATTCTGCAGAAGTCATTACAGTGAAACACAAGGTGACACTGAAACATTGTCTTGTGTGCTTGACTTTACTTTTGATTGTCACATCCATTTTTAATTTTGGAACACCCAAGTGACTTAAGATATATACAGTATATATATATATATTAGTGGCACGCGGCTGGGGGTAGTACCCAGCCGGGACACCCAGGAGGACCGGAGGAGGGCTTGTGCCTTCTCCAGACCATGAAGGGGCGACCGCCCTGGTTGCTTTGGAGGCCACGGGTGCAGAGCTTTGAAGCTCAACCCTGTAGGGGCCCGTGGTCACCACCAGGGGGCGCCCCAATGCCTGGAGAGCCCTGGACCTCAGCACTTTCGCCATACCAGGAAGTGCTGGGGGGAAGAGGAGCAGGGACTCCCGGAGTGCTTCCGGGGATACAGCCGGCACTTCCGCCACACTGGGGCGTGTCGGTAGAAGATTGCCGGAGCACACCTGGAGCACATCCAGGGGAACATAAAAGGGGCCGCCTCCCTTCATTAAGGGCTGGAGTCGGGTGGAAGAGGACGAGGTCTGGGAAAGGAAAGAGGCGGCCTAAAGACAGGAAAGGCATACTGTGGTTTTGGCCTGGACTGGGGTGATTGGTGCCGCAGCACTGGGTTGTGCACTTTATTATTATTACAAATAAACGTGTGTTGGACTAAAAATGATGTCAGTCTGTCTGTGTCCAGGCTGCTTCCCAGAATATATATATATATACTAGCAAAATACCCGCGCTTCGCAGCGGCGAAGTACTGCCTTAAAATTTTTATTAAGAAGAAAATTTAACCTTTTTAAACTGAGGGAAAATATGCCAATAATTATTTGTTAAGGATCTCTTGTATACCATGTTGTCAGTTCGACCCTCCGGTTGTAACATGACCAAGCTGTGCGCTGAGCTTACTCTTGAGCATGTAACTTACAGTTGGCCATGTGAACAGTAATCTTGTCTCAGATCTCACAGCTTGGATTGCTGCTGTCATAATCGGTTTGAGTTTCATGGTTTGTTTCAATTACGACAGTATTTGCAGGATTTGTTGTGCTGAAGTGACATTCGGCATCTGTCAAGCGTTGTAAGCGTGGTAAACATACAACCGCCTTCAACACTAACTTCACATCGTAATAAATGAACAATAAAACAGCGGAGAAGCCGTGGATTAAATAGAAAGGCTGCAGTTATCAGCTGGGAGACGTGAATACCGTGGCGAACCAAGGAAGGGCATGAAGAAACAGGAGCGAAGGATGGCCTTATATGGTCAGGCAGTCAATTATTTGGTAGGCTTGGTGATGGGGGATGCAATATACTCATGCAGCCAACTATGTGGGAGGCGTGGTGACAGGGGACGTAACACCGCCTCACACGGCGACTGAGCTGCAGGCTATGAATGTATATATGTACGTAAGTAGGATTCAATTAAGACCGTTACGCGTAGAATTTCGAAATGCCTGCCAAATTTCAGCCTTCCACCTACACTAGAAGTTGGAGAATGAGTTATGAGTGAGTGAGTGAGTGAGTGAGTCAGTCAGTGAGGGCTTTGCCTTATATTAGTATAGATTTAAAAACCTAAACTACTTCAAAATTTGAAATCTGTGAGTATCAGGAAAATGTAAGGAAAATAACAAATACAAAAGATGATAACGAAAATATTTATCATATAGTAATATAAATATTTACATTAAATATGTTTGTAGAATTTAAAGCATTTTCTAAAATGATCTGTATTTTCACTTTTTCTGTTTTCTCATTTTGCCAGCGCTTTGAGTATTTCTGATTTAATCAAAAATACAACTTTGCTTGCATTGTCATCAAATGTTTAAGTGCTTCAACCAAGCCCAGATCCTTCAAAGTCAAGGTGTTTAATAAATCTCTCATAACATCCCAAATATAAATCTGCTTACAAATAAATCCCAGTGGGAGCCAGAGAACAAAGAATGGTAAGCTGCATTATACCTGCTTTGTTTGAAGGCAGAAACACCTGCAGGTAGAGATAAGCCTATAGTAGAGATCAGTCTATATTTAAGGAAGAAACAAACAAACATTGTTACAGTGTTGCAAATCAAGTAGTACTCAGCCAGAGCCAGCTGCATTACTGAGAAAAATTCAAAAGCAATCCTTTGATTATTATTTACCAAAACACATTCTCACATTAACAAGGTGACAAAGTAAGTTAGTCTAAAGTTTTTTTATATTAATATATTTTAAATTAAGAGAAAAAAGTACTGTATATTGTTCTTACAGACAACATGAATATTTATTTTAAAAATAACCATGCTACTTTCCATCTATGCTTTCACTTTATGGATTTCCCTTATATAGTACAACACTAAATAAAGTCAGAGCCTATCCTATGAGCATTGTGTTTATGGGAGAAACCATCTTTGTTTGCCTGACCACTTTAGGACATACGATACATGTAAACTGTCACAATTACTAAATTATTCAGTTCAAATTTTGCACAACTGACAAAATGTCACTGGGTTATAGGAAAAATCAGATTCAAGTTCCTTTTAAATCCTTAGGTAATTCTGTTTGGTAGTCGTGACCCTGATTTTTCTAATGCACTCCACTTTTTTAAGGCAAAACTGAGATGAAAATAAGAACAAATTGTTACAATGAACTGACAAATTATATAGAAATGAACAGTTTAAACTGCTAAAACAGCTACATCTAAGTATTAGAAGTAAATACAATTAGAAGCTGTGCAAAATCCATCCACATGCTCATACTCTCACTAATACTGGATCAACTTACAATTAAAAAGTTACAAAACACACAAGCAATTGAGGACTTGACAGAAAATTGGAGCATCAGAAAAAAACATGCACACACACAGCGAGATTGTAAAAATTTGACATAGAAATTGACCAGGCTGGGATTTAAATCTAAAGTCCAGCAGCAGTGCTATGCATTACACCATCATATTGTCCACTTGTAGTAATGTTTAGCATAATATAACTTTATGACTTTCTGCTTTGTATCTGTTTAGTGACCATGGTCTCATTACTTACAAGAATTAAAAGCTTTAAAGTATAAAGTGTTGTACTGTTTATTTTTAAGAAGTGCTGAAGATCGGTATAAGAAAAAATACAAGAATTCATTATGTATTGGTCTAGTCTCCTTGAAGGTAATTGCATGAATTATTATTTTATTATTTTCAAATTAATACAAATGGAGAACTAATAAATTATTTCTGGCAACAGCCCTAAAACTCTCCCCAATCAATAAAATAGAATTCTAAAGCAAATAAAAAGCATACAATGAAACCAACTAAGTGAAAATATATACATATTTATCTACAGGCTTACCATTAAAAGAAAATTTAAATAACTGCACCTAGCTAATAAAATTACAACATCTGCAAAAACAATTAGCTTCAATGTCACTTACATGTTATAGTTTTAAAATATTCTGAATATGTTAAATACAGAACATTTCAAAATATATAATCCGAAAACCTTACAAGTCATTAAATTGAAATGACAGATTTGGCAAGATTTAGGCCTATCATTGATAGGCTAATCTGTGATCTTATTGCATCAAGCACCTGTCTTTCACAATTACATTACTGCCCACCATATGTTTTCTAGAGACCAAAATAATATATTTGTAACCTGTAGGAACTCACCTATAGTAAATAAATATAAATTAGTAGTATATATAGGGTGGTCCAGATCTAATTATGCAATTTTCGTTACACTATAACTTATTAAGTTTATTACATAGAAAATCACCCGAAAAATCCAGGACCATCGAGAAGTGTGCGAACTGATGACATGAAGAATCATTTGCGCCGAACTGGAATCGTCCCCGCATAAATCAAAGTCATCTAGATGATCTGGATCTGCATAATTAGATCTAGACCACCCTGTATACATAAGAGTCTAGGAAACTAATGTTCCTTTCATTAAACAATACTTCAGGGAAGTGCCTAGAGTGAGAGGCAGAGGAGCTGTCAATACTCTTGCACAGGCACGAATGCACATTCAGAGAGAAAAAAAAAGGCACGCATTGAAAAAGAGAAACAGTGACACGCAACAATGCAACCTCTTTTTTTTTTTTTTTTTTTTAATTTTT
>JANRMT010028174.1:115491711-115510743 GCA_026402145.1 Polypterus bichir lapradei | reverse complement strand
ACAAAGAGAAAAATTAAGAACAGATCGATCCCCACCCCTGAGAGAGAAAGCAAGCCAAACGGCGTTAAATTTAAGGCTTGTAAACATACCTAAATTAATAAATTCTCTGTGCCTTATGAACTTATTTTAAAATATTACTGATTAGATCCTGCCATGTTTTGAAAAAAGTCTGTACGGATCCTCTAACTGAGTATTTGATTTTTTCCAACTTCAAATAATATAACACATCGGTTTCCCACTGACTTAAAAGAGGAGAGTTTGGGTTCTTCAGTTTATGAGAATAAGTCTACGTGCCAAAAGTGTAGTGAATGCAATCACAATTTGTTTGTCTTCCTCCGCTTTAAACCCATCTGGAAGAACACCAAACACAGCTGTTAATGGGTTTGGAGGGATTGTGAGTCCAAGGCTATCTGAAAGGTAATTAATGCCACCTCTGATAAGCAAGATTTAAACAGACCAGAATCTAAGGGAAAAAAGAGGATAGAACGAGAAATAACAGAGGATAGAAACTGATGTTTGGTGAGTGTGAAGTTTACTTACTAGACAACTTTACTTGCTGAGTAGACAGGCAGTTTATTTTTCCTGTAAATTTAAGAGTGGCAAGCTGAAAGGAAGAAGCTTCTAGAAGAACTATGGACAAATGAGACTGATTTCAGAAGATCTTTCTTTTCTTTATTTATATGGGGACCCAGATAAGTGGACATGTTATAGTAATTTAACTGGAGATAGAGACATGAAATACTAGAAGTGACTCTAATTTTGATCTTGCTCTTTGTTTTTGAATTAACTGAATTTGATATTGAGAGAGAAAAAAAATACATTTGTTAGACAAATTCTGGTAGAAAATTTTGCCTTAACTAAATAAGTACATTTATTGAATGCTTTGTGTAAATAGTTACTGTATAGTACATTGTATTTTTTGTCTATTAGCAGTTTCGTTGGAAATTGCAAACCAGTTATGTGTATGTGTATTATTTTAGTCAAACTTATATATATGGCGGCCACAGCCATTACCTGGCTGGGATGCCAGCTGGATAGAGGGAACGGGAAAGAGACCATCTACGTTGGTGGCTGTGACACCAATGATTCCCAGAGGGCATGCTAGTAACTGGAGCTTGGGGCTGCCAGGGAGAGTTGCAGAGCCCTACAGAGTGATACCAGATAACGCTGATGAGCCACTTGGAGCACTCCCTGGAGCTGAATAAAAGAAGCTACCTCACTCCATTTGGAGAGCCAGAGTTAGGAGGAGGTGGATGAAGCTTGCCGGAAGTGGAGTGGAGGCAGAGAAAAGAGAGAGAAAGAGAAGAAAGAAAAAGGACTGTGACAATTCAACTGACAATTTTATCAAATGATAGAGAACTAACTATAATACATACCCATAATAACCAATTTGGCCAGACAAATGACAGATTTTGCTTAACCCTAGAATTACCAGAGCCTATGAGAAAACTCGTAAATCCGGCCCACCTTAAATCTGTTCAAACCTCTCCGTCAGCATCTTTGTCCTGTAAATGTGCCGATTAAGGCAAGCAGCCGGCTATTCCATCCCCCACCGTCGCAGAACATTCACTAAATTCTCCCAGCTCGTGCCTTGTTTGATAATCTGGGATTGAGTGAACTGCTGGAGTTTTAGAGTGGAAATAATAGATCGTTATTTGGAACACATGCATTTCAAGTGTGTTCCGTTTCTACAGTAATCTGTGTAAACATACGTATTGTTAAAACAGAAACTTTTTCATATTTTAGTAATAAATGTTACAAAATGTAGGCATAAACCATAGAATGTGTGAAGCCTGCAGTCCAAAGATCAAATAAACACTTTCACAAAAGGTTCAAGGATTATACAACAGCTTCTGTGGCGTAGTGGTAAGATTTGCTGACTTGTAATCAAGGGGCCACTGGTTTGATCCCCACTGCCTTCTATATTTGCCATTTTCAGTAGTGAGCTGCTCTTATATTGTTAATATACAGTACACACATACATTTGGTTTGCGTCTGTAACAGACTGTGTACATTTATAGTACTGTACTTATAAAAGTTACCTTTTTTTTCACTTTTATTCTCTCACTCACGATCACAATCCATACTGCCACCCTAGGGATCTGACGCTGTTAGTTTTTATTTGAAACTGGGAATAACTGTAGATGTGAGTAGTGTTTTGAGGCAATGGAACTGGACATTCTCTAATCTGGAGGGATAAAAGCTGACACACAAATGCTGGTGAAACTGCCTTCTTCGTATCTCACCGTCACTTTATTTTTTTTTATTCAGTTTTATTGAGTGTTCCTGCTCACGCAGAATTAGTATGCACCTTATGGTTTATGATGTCAAAAAAAAAAAAAAAAAAGACGTAGGTATATATGATATTTTGAAGAAATCATTTTATGACATGAATAGTACCAATCATCACACAAATGCAATATTATTTGAAAACGAACAGCGTCAGATCGGGTGTGAATTTACGTTGGCGCTGTTACTTAGAGTCAGATCAGGAGAGGCGCTAGGGGATGTTACAGCGTGATCGTCAGTGAGAGAATAAAAGTGAAAAAAGTTAATTTTCTTCTTTTTTCTCTGTGTTGCATCAACATCGTGCACCAGAAGGCGTGAGCTTATTTAGTGCAGCAGGATAAACACACATGACAGACAGGGGGCGCTGTCGTCCCCTTGAACCCTCAGATCAGACGCCAGACACCAGATAAAAGTCCAATAATTGACTTTATTAAAGCAATAATGTGCACAAAGCACCCTCCACTTCACAATACTCATAAACACAATTAATAATCAAACAATACTCAATCCTCCTACTCCCAGATGCGTTGCCACCCTTCCTCCCGACTCAGCTCAACACTGGGATTTCCCACAGTCCTTTAAATAGTCCTTGACCCGGAAGTGCTTCTGAACCTTCAGTCCATGTGACTTCCTAACACTTCCGGGTCAGATCAAAACTCCTCTTCTTTATCCCGGAAGTACGTAATTTCCCCTGTCGCTGTGACTAAGACGTACTTCCAGGTTATAGAGCAAATAACAGTCCCTGGGCCTCCCTGCAGCATCCTCTGTTGGCTCCCAGGTTAACCAGCAGGGCTGTGAAGGAAAACTCCAATGTCCATGATTCCCTTCTGGCATTCATGGCACCTCCATGCTGCAGGGAGGGCTCCATCTGGCGGCCTGGGGGTACTGGCCGGGATGACTGGCTGGCCATAGTCCACACTAGAAAAGGCATTGGAAAATGAAAAGGAGGATACAAAATCAACAAGCCTCTGTTCCAAGACAGCCGCTTCCCCAGGAAAGTCATGCTGTAACATCCAAACATCCCCTACCCACCGCCTCACCTGATCTGACTCTAAGTAACAGCGCCAGCGTAAATTCACACCCGATCTGACGCTGTTCGTTTTCAAATAATATTGCATTAGTGCGATGATGTTTTTGGATTTGTACTATTCATGTCATAAAATGATTTCTTCAAAATATCATATATACCTACGTCTGTGTTTTTTTTTTTTTTGTTTTTTTTTACATTATAAACCATAAGGTGCATACTAATTCTACGTGAGCAGGAACACTCAATAAAACTGAATAAAAAAAAAAATAGTAACAGTGAGATACGAAGAAGGCAGTTTCACCAGCATTTGTGTGTCAGCTTTTATCCCTCCAGATTAGAGAATGTCCAGTTCCATTGCCTCAAAACACTACTCACATCTACAGTTATTCCCAGTTTCAAATAAAAACTAACAGCGTCAGATCCCTAGGGTGGCAGTATGGATTGTGATCGTGAGTGAGAGAATAAAAGTGAAAAAAAAGGTAACTTTTACAAGTACAGTACTATAAATGTACACAGTCTGTTACAGACGCAAACCAAATGTATGTGTGTACTGTATATTAACAATATAAGAGCAGCTCACTACTGAAAATGGCAAATATAGAAGGCAGTGGGGATCGAACCAGTGGCCCCTTGATTACAAGTCAGCAAATCTTACCACTACGCCACAGAAGCTGTTGTATAATCCTTGAACCTTTTGTGAAAGTGTTTATTTGATCTTTGGACTTCAGGCTTCACACATTTTATAGTTTATGCCTACATTTTGTAACATTCATTACTAAAATATGAAAAAGTTTCTGTTTTAACAATGTGTTTACACAGATTACTGTAGAAACAGAACACACATGAAATACATGTGTTCCAAATAACGATCTATTATTTCCACTCTAAAACTCCAGCAGTTCACTCACTCCCAGATAATCAAACAAGGCACGAACGAGCTGGGAGAACTTGATGAACATTCTGTGACGGTGGGGGATGGAATAGCCGGCTGCTGGCTGCTTGTCTTAATCGGCACATTTACAGGACAAAGACGCTGACGGAGAGGTGCGAACAGATTTAAGGTGGGCCGGATTTACAGGTTTTCTCGTAGGCTCTGGTAATTCTAGTGTTAACAGTAATACTGGAGAAGGGATGAAATAGCCACATTAATCAGTATAATATAATGATGCCTTAACAGGCTTCTTAGTCATTCCAACACAGTACAATATATTATAAGCACTCCATTTCTATCTCCTTCCACTCCTTATTTGAGCATTGTCTTCTTTCTCACGACGCTGACTCACCTGGGGAGGTGGAGTACTCCTCTTTAAAATGGACCTTTGAGTACTCAGGCACATTAGCACTGTAACCAAGAAGCACTTCCATGTCTAGTGGAACATCCCTCTGACAGTGGTGCCTGCCCCCAAAAGCTCCCTCTAGCAGCCCCCAAAGACCCCAACAGGGCCCATGGACATCCAAATGGGGGCCATACCAAAAGGATGCTGCCACTCAGCGTACTGGAGGAACACATGGTTCTGAGAGGCAGTCTCTCTCTGCCCCTGTACCATAACGTCTTCCCAGCTGGGAAAGGTAGCACCAACAAACAGTCTGCATCCTTATTTACAGTACTTTTTGCATGTTTTTAAAATGGTGAGTAAAGTGTAGCAGCAAATTCCCAGGATGAAGTTAAAGAATTTGAAAAAGTACTGAATAGTTTTAAAAACTGAGTAAACACTTAACAATAACACAGAAAAGTACAAAATGCTTGGTAAAATGCCATTAAAATGAAAATTAATTAAACATACAAGAGGATCAAAGCTGACCTACAACAAGCAACCTCTGATTAGGATTTAGGAGTTAGCATTAACATTAAAAGTGATGTCCTAATCCGGTGGTTTGCTAGTTTAATCGGGAGGGTCAATATTCCAGCCAATTTCACAATATGTAAGTCATCTTACTTTGTCATTAGCTGGTCTTTTTTCTTACTTTACTCTATATAAATAACGCTATATAAATAACATGAATTATTATTATTATTATTATTACATTCAAAAAAAGTGTAAGTTTAAGGTATAAGGCAGTGCTTCCCAAACTCGGCCCTGGGGACCCACTGTGGCTGCAGATTTATGTTCCAGCCAGCTTCTGTTTTCAATTGGACTCCTGGGCTAATTAAGTGAACTGTTATTTCCCAGCTTCTGATAGAGAAATATATAGAAATTAGAAAGCTAAGCTTTGGTAAAAAATAAAAAATATTAAAATGTACCAATCAGTTATATGGGAATAATGTATTTTTTTTCCTTTTTAATAATATTATCATCTTGATTTTCATTCTACTTTTCCAGGTGTTCTAATTGTTTAATTAATCCATTATTTACTAATTAGTGGGTCTGACACTAAAGTGGTTGCAGCCGTTGTTTATTCAGTGTTGTTTGCCTGGGTGTCTGCTCTGCTTACGTAATTTTTAATTGTCATTAATAAGATACAACGAAGGGGGAAAACTGCACAGAGAAAGGGCAAAATATAATGAGATCAACAAAAGAGAGTTAAGCATTTAAATCTACAGCAAATGCAGAAAAAATTCTAAATCTATACTAATAAAAGGCAAAGCCCTCTGACTGACTGACTGACTCATCACTAATTCTCCAACTTCCCGTGTAGGTAGAAGGCTGAAATTTGGCAGGCTTATTCCTTACAGCTTACTTACAAAAGTTAAGCAGGTTTCATTTCGAAATTCTACACGTAACGATCATAACGGTCACAATGTCCGCTATGTTGAACTTTCTTATTTATGGCCCCATCTTCACGAAATTTGGTAGGCGGCTTCCCAGCCCTAACCGAAACCAATGTACGTACTTATTTCGGTGATATGACGCCACTATCGGCCCCCATATTGAACTTTCCAACGGTCTTTGTTACTTATGGGCCCATCTTCAAGAAATTTGGTACGCGGGTTCCCAACGCTAACTGAATCCTACTTACGTACATATATACGTCCATAGCCTGCAGCTTGGTCACCGTGTGAGGCGGCGTTGGGTCCTCCATCCCAATGCCTCCCACGTTGCTGGCTGCCTGCCAATATAAGGCCGTCCATCGCTCCGGTCTCTACATTCCCTTCCTTGATTTGCCACGGGATTCACGTCTCCCTGCTGATAACTACAGCCTTTTTATTTAATCCATGGCTTCTCCGCTGTTTTATTGTTCGTTTATTACGATTATAGTTATTGTGTAGGTTTTATCGTTCCAACCATACCCCCATTAACATGTGATCACCATTGATCAAAGAACTGTCACTTACCGAGTGTTTTCCATGCTCGGAGATGGCACCTGCCTTTTCCATTCTCTTTGTTACATATTGCACGGCCATATCAGGCTCACTCTTGATATCCGGAGGAACATTGTGTCTTATGTATTGAATGACTGGGACAGGTTCAAGTTGTGGACTGATGACGGTACAGGAAATAATTATACTACACTGAAGCACTATAGGAGTGAAATGCTTAAGCCCTTTACCTATGGTTCTGCATGTGAGTTGATGGCTAACGCTGAATTGTTCGGTTGTCACTTTTAAGTGTACCGAAATGGCCAAATATTTTACACCTTTGGAGAACCGCCAATGCCTCTTAAACATCTTAGATTCACAGGTGATGATTTCAGTAGTGGACACTTTGATGTTTATGAATGTTTAAACTCTCAAAAGCTGGATGCAAAGTTATCGATGAAACCGGCTGTATGCTTCCAACGCTTGACAGATGCCGAATGTCACTTCAACACAAGTCCTGCAAATACTGTCGTAATTGAAACAAACCATAAAACTCAAACCGATTATGACAGCAGCAATCCAAGCTGTGAGATTTGAGACAAGATTACTTTTCACATGGCCAACTGTATGTTGCATGCTCAAGAGTAAGCTCAGGGCACAGCTTGGTCATATTACAACCGGAGGGCCGAACTGACAATGTGGTATACAAAGAGATCCTTAACAAATAATTATTGGTATATTTTCCCTCAGTTTAAAAAGGTTTAATTTTCTTCTTAATAAAAATTCTAAGGCAGTACTTTGCCGCTGCAAAGTGCAGGTATTTTGCTAGTGTCTTATAAATGTAAAAATCATGCTGCTGTGCTATTCTGAATGTAGAATATGAGAAAAAATACCAGCTAATTAAATTAGATCAGTGTTATCAGGTGTTGTCGCTGATTATGAAGCTGGTTGGAAGAAAAAATTTTTTTTTATTTTTTTACTTACTATAGGCTTTATGTCCTGTTTATGACATGCACCTGCCCTGCAAATGGTCCTGCAATTTGTAGGGAAAATTTGAGGATGGTGGCAGGATTGGCACTCCAGCCACTGTAGAAACTTCACAAAGCACTGAAGCAACAGACAGGGCTCTTTTCTGCTCTTCGCGAGTATAGCTCTGCTGCAGCTGCTCATAAAAAGGCTACTTGCATTATGAATGAGATGGAGGAAAGCCCTCTGGAGCCTTATCCCCGGAAGAGTCAAAACCATCAGAGAGCTAAAGAGGTCAGGCCTGTTGGGGATCGGAACTGATGTGGAGCTGAGGTGTTGCCCACTGCAAGGCAGCACTTGAGTCCTTTATTGGTCTGATGGCTGTCATACTCAGAGAGTAGCTGTTGCTGTGGTGGATTGGCTCCTCCCGATGGTGTCTGATGTCACTTCTTTCAATAAGCGTATTATGGAACTCAGATTAAGGCAATCTCTGGGTGCCATGTCTGTTGTCTCTGGGTTTGCTTTGACCACAGTGAGTGATGTCTTGGTGAGTGAACCATTTTATTTGCAACTTCATTCGGTGGTTGATGAGTGTCTGTGAGGTGACACTCCTATGGTCATGGGTGACTTCAATGCAACCACTGGCAATGACCGGGCTGGCTATGAGGATTGTGTCGGTATCCATGGGTATGGCGACCATGGTGAAAGTGGCTCCATGTTCCTTGATTTTGCAAAAGGTCGGGGTTGCGGATCGCTGGATCCTTGTTCAAGAACCCTGGGCTGCATTGTTGGAATTGGTACTCCAATACTGGTGGTGTGGAGAAGGAGATTGATCACATCCTCGTGGGCAGACACTGGAGACTCCTACAGAACTTCAGAGTTTACAAAAGTGCCCAGTTTGTGAATTCTGACCACAGACTTGTTGTTGCTACTCTGAAATTCTTGCCCACTAGAAGAACGAGGCTGGACCTGGCCAGACTCCACGATCAGGCGGTTTCTAATGAATCTGCACACAGTTTATGTGAGGATCTCATAGACTGACAGTCCTAATGTGATGTGGGAGGCATTCTGTGACAAGACCCTGAAGGTTGCTTAGGGTTGTGCTGGTGTTGCCAGTGTTCCCAGTAAAAGGTATTCCATCTCACAGGGCACCCTAAATACCATTAAAATGAGTCACAGTGCATGGCTTGAAGGCAACTCCGGTTTGTACCAGGAAATTAGAAGGACTCCTGTGAGTGCTATGAGGGCAGATAAGGAGGTGTTTGTTAGAGGATCTGTGAGCAGAAAACACACCATCTATGGTGCAGAGACCCACATCCTGCTTACAGAGGAACTGAAGCATTATGCACATCCGGATTTGTTCCTCAGAGAGTCACAGTCAAGGCAGGTGATGGAACGGTCCTAAAAGATAATGCTGCAGTTGTGATTGTCTGGTTGGCTACTTTGAGTGGTTGTTTAAAGCTGATCATCCAGCTAGAACGTTGTATATCTCTGGGTCTGCGGTTCTTGAGGCTGATCCTTCAATTAATTGTGAACCACCCAATCTCACTGAAATTGCACAAGTGGTGAACCAGCAGAGGGTAGGGAAGGAGGCAGGGATCTGTGGTATCCAGGGTGAATTTCTCCAGGCTGGTGTTAAGGCTGTCATCCTGACATTGCAAGCAATCTTTGCTTCCATTTGGGAGATGGGCACCATCCCAACTGACTGGAAAATGGGACTTGTCGTCCATTATCTGGAAATTGAAGGGTAATCGCTGGGATTGTGGCAACTACAGGGTGATAACACTACTCTCAGTGCTGGGTAAGGTTATTCCTAGGGTGATCCTCAATGGGATCCGTGATCACTTGCTCACCCTTCAGTTTCATGAACAGTCTGGTTAAACACATAAAAAATAACCATCAACCACATCCTGGCAATGAGGGGTCTGATTGAGCGCAAATGCGAATTTCAGCAGAGATTTTTGTCTACCTCATCAAGAGGTTTACTTACCACAGCACTGACTTTCATGTCTCTGGTGATTCTTCTATGAAGTCAGCAAATGGATCAGGAGAGCATGTGGGGTCATAAGGTCACTGGAAAGGGGTGTGTGGTACTTCCAAGTCTTTAGAGTCCTGGTGCTTCCTAGTTTGCTATATGGTTGCAAGACATGGACGCTATTCATTGACCTGAGATGAAGACTGGACTCCTTCTGTACTGTGTCTCTTTCGGAGAATCCTTGGGTACTATGGTTTGTCTTTGTGTCAAACGAGTGGTTGCTCATGGTGTCCCAAATGAGACAACATTACCTGTATTGTGAGGGAGTGTCAGTTACGGTGCTAAGGCCATGCGGCACAATTCCCAGAGGCTGATCTGGCTCACAGGATCCTTATTGTTGAGGATGTAAGTGGCTGGACCAGGCCAACGGGACGTCCACATAACACATAAATGGTCATTTCTGGAGGGTGGGAATGGACCGTATGTCTGCCTGGAATGTTGACAACTGGGATCCTGAGCCGTTTCATCACGTGATGGATGCAGCAATGTGCTGTACCAGTGTATGATCCCCATCCTGACCTGACCTGTAGGTCTTTGGTTGTAGGGCTTATCACACTCTACCACTTTGTGTACTGGAAGAAGTTTAAATAAGGCATAGCAATTGGAACAGGAATTGACTTTAAAGATTGAGTTCTTGGAACATATGAATCCTCTAGTACTGTTGTTCAAGTCAAGCTTGCATGGACAGGCATAGCTGAAACAAGGTAAACTGCATTCCAGACCTTGCCATCTGACAAAAGGTATGCAGTGCAATTTTGAGTGATCACCTGATAAGACTGACTATCCATCCATCCATTATCCAACCCACTATATCCTAACTACAGGGTCACAGGGGTCTGCTGGAGCCAATCCCAGCCTACACAGGGCACAAGGCAGGAAACAAACCCTGGGGAGGCACCAGCCCAACGCAGGTCACACACACACACCAAGCACACACTAGGGACAATTTAGGATTGCCAATACAGCTAACCTGCATGTCTTTGGACTGTGGGAGGAAACCGGAGTATCCGGAGGAAACCCATGCAGACACGGGAAGAACATGCAAACTCCACTCAGGGAGGACCCGGGAAGCGAACCCGGATCTCCTAACTGCAAGGCAGCAGCGCTACACTGAGACACTGTGTAGCCTAAGACTGACTAAACTTTAAGTAATTTTTTTGTACAATGCCTGTTTTTCTAATATGCACAAAATTTCCACATGTAAATATAGGCGGTTTTGCTCTCCAAAGCATTTGTGTACTTCTTCTGTTTTTTCTTGTTTTTGTCATATGTGCTGAGCTACACTAGTATACAGCTGGGAAGGCACAGTTGACAGTAGGCCACGATCATTTAATTTAATAGTAATTGAGCAACCATGTGAGAGTTCAGCAGGTGAGTTCTGAGTTACTGTATGTGCTTTATTAAATATATATATATATATATAGAGAGAGAGAGAGAGAGAGGGATAGTCTCATTATCCATAGAATCAGTAGTAAAAACTGTAAGCAATGAAGAATCAAATATTGCACACGCTGCACAGGTACCAATAAGTTCCTTAACATGATTATCGTTCACCTTGGCAACATTTGCCCAAGAAAATTCTCCAGAATTTCATATCAATGCACAAAGACGTTCCACCAAAGTAGTGTAACTTCAAATTAACTTAGAATGCTAAAAATTGAGTACAAAAGAAGTAGTTTAAAAAAGGTATGTCATGAGGTAGTAGAGCTACAATTACTGCACTTACATGACCTAAATTGGGTTATATGCTAGTAGAATAAATTAAAAATTGTACATTAAGTTTTAATGAATTGGCATGTCTCCATATTAAGCTGCAAGCCACCGTCAATGAAGTACTGTTTGTAACCTTTGTTCATGTATATATGGAAAATCACTGACTATAATGTCATCTAGGTAACATTGCACACCATCCTCTCCTGCTAGTACCAGGAATGTCATTTCCTGAAATGTACTTGGAGCAAACACCAGACCATAGGGTACGCATGTGAAGCGAAAAAGTCCATCGTGCATTTTAAATGAAGCAATATCTCCGCTATCCTCATGTAAAGGTACTTGATGATCAGTGTTTTGAAGATCAATGATAGAGAACATTTTTGCTTCTTGAAGTTGTGAGAAGACTTCTTCAATGTGTGGTAAAAGGTGGCCTATCTATCACCACAGCTCTGTTTGGCTCACAGATGCCCACATCTGTCTGCACATCTGCATCTGTCTTTTTGATTACTACTGTTGGTGACTACCAAGGCAAAAAATCAATTTTTTAAAAATAATGCCTTTGTGTTCAAATCTTTTTAACTCTTCTGAGACAAAATCATGAACAGAATATGGAAGACAATGGCATTTCTGCTGAACAGGTGTTACATTATTGCATAGTTTAACCTTACGTATCAATCTATTAGTCACACATTGTATAGGAAGATTCTTAATATTCATCACTGTCATCTTGTATCTCAAACTTACTGTAAGTACCATACTGAAGCTCATGCTTAACAAAGCTACAACAAAGGGTACAAAGTAGAATATAACTTATATAATGATTCATAGCCCTTGTAATAAAAAGAATAATACACCTAAGATCCAAAATTGGTTTTACATAAGTGGTATATTATTAAAATACTGGTGGAAGATCTATTCCAGTAGAAGTAAAACCACTGGTACAGTGACCTCAAGTAAATCTGTATGCACTTGACCTCAGCAGTTTGCTGAAACACGGTGCACAAGACACTCTTTTTCTGTTGTTTGGCTATAATAATACAGTATTAATTCAGAGAACAATAAACAATAAAAAGGCATAAGAGCACTAGAAACCATCGTAAATTTTAATCAAATACATCAATAGAGTGCAAGTCATGTTTTACATTGAAAAGATTAGGACACAGGATATATTCAGTTATACAGAATCAATCCATCATCTCCAATTCACCTAACATACTGTATATATCCTTGAGATGTGATGGGACAACCAGAGTATGCAGAGGAAAACCTACATAGAGTTAGAGAGAACATGCAAATTCCATAGGCACAGTGGAGCACTGCACCATGCTATTTACTTTAATGTTTGTTAATTCTGTAGACAAAAAACACACATACTAAATATCTTAAACAAGTCAACTGCCTTAGGCGTTTAAAAGTGTTTCAACATTTAAAATTAAAAACAGAGTATTTCAGTACTTATAAGAATGCCTTGCAATGGAGTAACACCTTACATTTGCTTTTTTTCAAAAGCAGAAATATTGCATTAAATGGTAATAACTAAAATATGTTTCACGTATAGACATTTTCTTCATCTTTACCTAAAATAAGTAGGTTTAGGAAGAGATATTTTTGTGAGGAAAAAATGCTAAAATCTAAAAAGGCAGAGGTTGCTCTGATGTAAAAAAAAAAAAAAACACAAAAGGGAATCAAAAATTGCAGAAACATGATGCTCTTGTATGAAGTCCGTAAAATAATACATAGAATGTCAGCCAATTGAACTTGAAACATGTTTAGAGAACCGATCACACATGATTAAGAATGCATGAAGGACAACAATGGGCTAGAAGTTCTGTGGCCAATAGGTCTATAATTGGTGTGGCACTATTAAATTTAGAAATGAAATAAGAATTTGATAAACAATTTACCAATTATGGAAATTTACTGAACTTATGAAGTGATATGCACAGATACTGACAGTAACTTGAGAATTGAAGAATAAAATGTGTACAATGAGTCAAGTGTTGAACACAGTAAAGTAGGGATGGCCACTCTCATTTGTTATGTTGAATCTCTAACAAAAAATAAGAAATGATAAGACAATCGAAGGTGTAACAATAGCAGGAAGTGATAGCCAACAAGAAACATTTTTATAATAAATGGATAATGTAATATGTCAGAAAGAAACATGAAAAAGGAATGTTGTACAAAATTTTCATTTATTTGACAGTGAAAATGTGAATGTTAAGAAATTAAATAAAGAGAAATAATTAAAAAGGAAGTATAGGCACCCAAAACTAGCACAAAAAGGTACTGATGAAGATTACAGATACAGGTAGAGGTTTATACAGCATGTAAATTTAGCAGGAAAGGCAACTGATGTTATGATTGACCTAACTAAACAAGCCCAAAGTGGAAATTGAATTATTAGGAAAATGGCACCAATCACCATTTGCCATACATTAATTTTATACAAGCAGAGCTGAATATCTAAACTGTGTAGAATATGAAACTAATTAAAGATGCATGAAGATGGATTAAACTCTTTTTTTTTTTAAAAAAAAAAAAGGACATAACATCCAAGAGACAGATTTGCTCAAAAATATATTGGAAAAAAGAACTGAATATAATATTAGACTTTATTTTTTTAATAAGGCTAGGAGTATATAATAAACTGCCAGCAAATGAGGATTAAACAATATGTAACACAGAAAATTGCAAGGTATGGATTTAGTGAGTGATTTGTTCTGATAATAATTAGATAGTACAGTATGACAGATAGGGGTCGCTGTTGACCCCTGAATCCTCAGACAACACGTTCAGACACCAGGTAAAAGTCCCAATAATAAATTTATTTTTACAGTAATGTGCACAAAGCACCTCCACCTCCACAATACTCCACAATAATAAATCAATAATCACAATAATAATCAAATAATCCTCCTCTCCACCCAGCAGCTCCGTCACACTTCCTCCCAACTCATCTCTGTCTGCTGGGGTTTCCCATCGTCCTTTTATATTCCCTGACCCGGAAGTGCTTCTTTCCCTCAGTCCATGTGATTTCATAGCACTTCCAGGTCAGATGAAAACTTCTTCAGCCCGGAAGTACTTCATTCCTTCCATACCCGTGATTAGGGAGTACTTCTGGGCTATAAAAATATTCGTGCCTCCCAGCAGCGTCCACTGGCAGTCCCCACGGTATCCAGCAGGGCTGTGAAGTAAAACTCCAATGTCCATGATGCCCTGCTGGAATTCGGGGCCCCTCCATGTTGCAGGGATATTGGCCGGGATAAACTGCTGGCCATATATTAAAACAGGAAATTATATAAATTGGGATAAGGTGTTTTTTTAGAGATTTTGCTCTGAAACTAAGTAAGTAACTATTTTCTTAAGAAAGTATTAACAAAAATCATACAGTGAAAGAAAGTAATGAATGGACTAGGTAAGTTCAAATGAAAAAAAATAGTTCTTAAATACAAACAAATAAAATACTATGATCATTACTGAAGGAAATATCATAAGTAACAGGTAGATGTGGATCAATACTATTGAAAAAGAGCCGACGACAATATGAAGAGACATTGTGTTGGTATTGAGATGGTAAAACAGCAATGTCATGGCTAGACTGGATATTCACATCTAAAGGAAAAGGTGAAAGTTAAGAAAACAACATTTAAAAAAACTACAACTAAAGTAAGAGTCTCTAATTTTAAGTAGAAGAATAAAAAAAAACTGCACATATACAGTACTGTAATTAAAATATTTTAGGAGAGATTCACCCTTAATGAAATGAGCTTTTTACAAAACAGTAAAGACACTCTCTCCCTCTGATATACGACTCCTACAGCTGCATGTTGTAACTTTCTAGTTAGAGATTCATAAATTATATTTGTCTCACAATTACTTATGAATAAAGAACTGGGGGACTAAACAGGTAGATATACTTGTATTAAACACTGAAGAGTATTACCTTTATCAAAAAAAAACACATAGAAGAGGAGATAAATCCCTTGTGTATGTAAGTTTAAAGACAACATGTTTGCTAAAACACCATGTCAATGCTCTTATCGTGTAAATAATAACTAAACAAAGGACACTGATATGAACTTTCAAAGGCTGTTTGAGCCATATTATAATAACACGTAAACCAAAATGTTAGCATAGTCAAAGTGGCAATAAAGTTTTACTAATATTAAAAACAGAAAAAAACACTAATTCTTGCAGACAAGCAGGAACTGTATTTGAATTTATGTAGAACTTTTAGGGTTTTGTTTAATTAATAACAGAATTCAAGGGCCCTAAGAAATCTTTCTTCTTTTCTTTTGCTAGGTTGTAAGAAGAATTATCTCATAACACATAATGTGCAACAGCTACTCCCGGGTTAAAAGCTTAAACAGGGGCTACAATGATATTTATTTAAGAACATAGTTAAATTTCAACAGTAATTCCAAAATATTGTATATAGCACCATGGCCTGAACACACGGGGAGATTTTTTTGTTGTTTATTTCACCTTATACAATTTCTTGTATTAGGAATATGTTAGTTTTCACATACCCCTTGGGGTCAGAGCACAAGATCAGCCATTGTACAGCACCCCTGGTTCGCCAATTGAAGGTTAAGGGCCTTGCTCAAGGGCCCAGCAGAGTAGGATCTCTTTTGAGAGTGTCGTGGATTCGAACCGGCATCATTCGGGATACCGGCGCAGATCCTTAGCCTCAGAGCCACCACTCTGCCCATGGAAGCAATAATGTATTTAGGAAGGGTTCCACTGTATATAACAAATGTAACAATGCAATTTTGGAAAATGAATGGCTTAATGAATCTGTGAAGTAACTGACTTTTACATCAAAACAGCATTTTTTTTTTGGATGGGAAAAAAGTTTACCACTATAAACTGAAAAAAAATTACAATGTAGAAAAGAACAAAATGACATGCTATTTAAAGTAAAGTTAACCCTTTTAATTGACAAAACAAAAATCCTAGTCTAATCAAAAGAAATTGCAAGAATTTAGTTGTTAAAGCATTTACAGGGAAGGCATATTAAAAATGTCAGAGTGGATTGTGAATCCCTAGGGTTACTGCACAATTTCACAACAGGTTGTAATTGCAGGACAAAGCACTGCATTTATTACACATGTCAGACAGCCCTCTAAAGAAATGTCATGCTGCCAGTTAAGCACTTTCCATAAAGCAGAATCCAAATGGTTTAAGCAATTAGAAACAAAAAACATTTTCAGGCCTGTTCCATTACACATCTTTTCTGAAAATGGGCTAAATTTACTATTTGGCAGACAAAGTCTGTATAGGTCATTCCCCTTTTTAAGTACATGCATCACATTTAAGTAATTTATGCTCATTTTCAGTCCCATAGAAAAAAACAGGTATATAAAACTGAACATCCTTTTAGATGAGACAGAAACTGTCTTGGTATCTTTTCAAAGTTACCAAAGGAGCAATAATAAACAGCTAAGATTAAAATAGTTATGAAAAATATTCATTTGGGCTATAGAAATTCTGTTAGAATTTTATTATCTTTGTAAAAAATATTGTAATCCACTTCATTATCAGAAAGAAAGAACAAGATCCAATGGTCTGGTATAACAGACAACTTGACAAATACTAACATTTGTATTATGATATACCTGTACACAAAAACGTGTAAATTAAAAAATTGTATATCCATTGTTATAGATAATGAAAGATTTTTCACAATTATTTCTAAAAACTATACTCATGTATATAAAATTGAGGATCATCTAAATTAAAAATTTGAAACCCCCTTTATTGTAATCATTTCTAAACAGCTTTTACATGTCACAATCCTTATGATTAATATTCAGCTTGAAAGATGCCAAAATATCTGTTCCTTTTGCTACGAACTGTCACAAAGTGATGAGGTTCATCATCATATTTGCCTGCATTCCTATGACGCTGACCCAGATTAAATAAGCATGAATGGATGGATTGGATAACTTCTTCCATTTGTCAAGTTAAAAAGGGTACATGATCATGTATTTTTCATCAAGTTTCTATTCAGGCAAACAGTGCTGTGTAGATACATTGTGACATTTACTGTATAACTACTAAAAGAAAACATAAAATGAGGGTCATACAGTGGCACAGATATCCATACTTGAATCCTAGCCTGGCTACTGTCTGTATGGAATCTTCATTTTCTCCAATGCCTGCAAAGCTTCTTTGGGGTACTTTTTCACTTTTCATCCCAAAGTCATGAAGGTTAGGTAAAGCATTGACTCTGCATGAAGGAGGATTTGTATGTATGTGTGTAAGTTTACCATGTAATGTACTAATTCTCACCCAGGGTTGTGTCTTACCTTGTATCTGATTATGTTATAATATGTACCAGTGCACTATTACCTTGAGAAGATCCCAGTAAGGGATGAACAGATAAATATACTGTTCATTTTTTGTAAATTCAAGAAACAATCTATGACGAATGTTAAAGCATTTTTTAATGAAACTTGTTTTTATATTCGACTTGCATTATTCTTTTTTATTTAAAACATCAATTAACTATGACTCTGTTTTACTGCTTAAATAGAAACATGGTCGAAACTGGCGTGAATTCTCACTTTTGGCTTCAAGATACCGTCCTAAAATTACTTTGGGTTAATAACTGAAATGATAGAAAACCAGGAGCCTTGGAGGCATAATGCTGCAAGAAACAAAAATAAAAAGCTATTGTACAAGAACAAATCAGATACTGTTCATTCATCACAATCTATAAAATCAAAAAAACTGGTCACAGAACAGGGGTGTCATGCATAATGGTGTGCGTAGAATTCACACTAAAACATGGCGTATGGACAAAAGCGGAAATTTGCATACACGCAAACTAATCCAGATGCATAAATCTGTGCGTACAACAACTTCCATGTTCTTCCACAACATAAATCCCGGTCAGTGTGAAAAGTAATGCACATGCACGCGCCTGCTACCACTCCCCAACTCCTCCCAGAATTACACCTCTTTGAATATGCAAATCAATTTAAATAGCCCTTAAGCTCAGCATTCTGTGAAAAGACAATAGCAAAAGCACGGGGGAAAAATATTTAATAATAAGATTTAATAATAAATAAGATTTAATAATAAGATTTAATAATATTAAGATTTAATAAATGAATATTGTATATACAGTAGATGTTCAGAATCAAGAGTAAGTTCTTATCATTGTAAACAATGGGCAGAAAATTTACTGTTGTTTATACGTAGCTTTTTTTTTAAGTCCATGAGTTTCACTAGTTTACTCATTTTTGGTTTGGCATAACAGGTTTACCAATTTTTATTTTTTCAGTTAAATTGAAGAGCAATCATAACCTTTTCATAATAACAAAGGAGAAAACATGGTACTGTATAAAAAAGGAATATAAATTCCAACATCCTCCAATACTTTATACTTCTGCTACTCATATCATTTCCACGCCATGACATGGAGCTGACATCACAGAGGAAACACTGTGTAGTTATAACTACAAGAATGCCAAAGTAGGACAGCATAGTTAAGGATGTACTCATCCAAACTAATCAAAATTTAGCATTATTTTTCATTATGTGTGATTTGTCACCTTGTGTTTTGTTAATTGACAAAAGTCAGTGCATTATTACCAGTATCATAATTGGCAGCTTTAAAATTGTCTTTGTTTACATTAAACTTTGAAACGGTGTGTCAACATAGTCAATAAATCTACAGTATAACTGACAAATATACCTGGAACTTTATATAGGATTTATATAAAATTCCATTTAAACAAGAAAATCAGT
>JANRMT010028174.1:115462570-115476711 GCA_026402145.1 Polypterus bichir lapradei | reverse complement strand
CAACAGTGACAAAACAATTACATTGACAATCATGTTACGTTATTTTCAAAATGTTTCCTTTTCTTTTTCATTGCTTCTTTAACACACTACTTCTCCGCTGCGAAGCGCGGGTATTTTGCTAGTATAACATAAACAGCATAAACATGTACATTTGTGTTAGAGATAATTCTAAAATATTTAAAGTCAGCAAACTCTGGGGTAAAGCTCATGGTCTTTCATATCTCTGGACTACAGCAGTAGTATTTGAACAAGCAGTATACTGTAAGTACCTATTCTTTTTACATGCATCTTCTTTTTTGTTTCAGTCTCTGTTTCCATTTTTAACAGCAAGCTTTTTCAGCTGTTTTGTCTGCCCTTTGGCACTAACCATCACCCCTCTGTCTAAAGATAAAAACATAACTAAGTCTGCAGGAATCTGAAACTCACGACCAGCCAGTCTACCTTCTCATTTAAAACCTTTCCTAGAGTTTAATGTTGCATTTTCATTGAAACACCAGGTCAGCCTACTCACTATAGTTATCTCATTACAAATGGATGTTGTAGCTCTGATGATAATTAATGCTACTTGAAGTATCACAGAAAGAAAGGGTCAGTATCAGGCTCTCTGTTTAGTTTATGCAAAACATTTAGTTTATCACCAGGAGGTACGGGTTATTTACAGAGTGTGAAAGATGCCCGGACACAGATAAACACTGAGACAGCCAGATGTCCAAAAACACACTTTTATTCTTCCTTTTCTGTACAGCACACAATGTCCACAAATCACCAATAAACAACTCACTGCTCAGTCCTTTTTCTTATTTCTTTTTCTTCTGCCGCCTCCACTCCTCTCTTGCAAGCTCCGTCCGTCCTCTTCCACCCGACTCTGGCTCCCAGAGTGGAGTGAGGCAGCCTCCTTTATACTACACCTAGAAGTGCTCAAGGTGCACTTCTGGGTGTGGCAGAAGTGCTGCATGTGAGTTCAGTTCCTCATCTGGCAGCACTTCCGCCACACGTGGAATCCATATACAACTTCTAGAGATGCAGATTTTAAAAGGCAAGTAAAACACTGAAGGAATGAATTCAGAAACATTCAACAGATTATAGTAGATGAATGAAGTACACTACAGCCTTAATGGCTTTAACTCAAACACTCAGGTAACATCACTCATTTCTGTATACTGACTGTAGTTCAAGATAACAGTCACTCATGTTACAATACTTCTCTTTGGTACAATACTTAGACTTTGTAATATTACTGCATTTTAAAACAAACCATGATTTGTACATCTAAACACACAAAACATATTATTTAAAAGACATGATCTTGGCTACAAGCTAAGTATACATCTTTGAAGTATGACTGAAAGTCATACAAGTGATGCTCTCATTTTCCACTGTGGACACAGAATAATTATAATTGAATTACAGATTCACATAAATAGTTTTTAAGTCATTACTAGCTTATTCTATGAAAGAAGGGACAGCATATATCAGGAAGAAGGAAAAAACTGACCCTTACATTGGGGAATATTATTATCATGGGATACATCTTCTTATATAACACGTTACCATATCTGTCCGTTTGTCTGTCCAGGATTTTAAATCACCTGTAGCTCGCAAACTGTTTGAACTATTGACCTGAAATTTGGTACACATATACTACATGACGTCTACTATCCGCCTTCGGGGTAATGATTTTTTTTACTCTTTTTATTTTTATTTTATTGTAGAATCAACTCTCTGCAGCACACAGCAGGGCAGCACATGTATACGGGCGCCGTTCTCACCTCTACCACCTTCGTCGTCACTTCCCCTACCTCTTCATATCTTAAATTATTCTTAAATCTTCAATCTGCCTCAAGTGAAAAATTAAGGAAAATGTACTAAGTAATTGCAACACAAACACTGACTTAATCAGTTTTAATGCAAAAAGATGCCGACGAAAGAAGAGAAGAAGCAGGCTGCTAGGGTGGAGAAAAGAAGAGCTGCTCAGGAAGCAGCATGCGCATTAACCTCTGAGCAAACTAATGCTAAACGTACAGAGAAAGAGTATGAAAACTATGAATGCTCAAGTCAAGTGGATTCACTGCACGTTATCGTGCAGTATGCTGTTACTGGTACTGTATAATTAATGATGTCATTCAGAGCTGGTAGTCAACCTAACATTTATGTTTTTGGGATGTGAGATAAATGTCACCTGCACACATTGAGAACGTACAAACCTCATATAAAATAGTTTAGTATTTAAAATTAGGAAGCAGGGACCGTGAAAAGGCAGGAATCCATACAGTATATGTTTACAGTATAAGTTTACAAACCAAAAGTAGCTGCAAGGTTCTGGAGTCTATCATCTAAAAACACTTTGAAAAAAGTATATAAATAAATTATAAGTGTTTATTTTCTATAACTTTAGCACAGGCAGGTTATGAGACTTTCTCAGGAATACAGAGTGAATGAGAAATAGGATACAAACCAGCAAACTGGGTTTAATATCCAGGGCTACAGCTGCTCTTGAAGACTGCCTGATAGTGAAAGTTTTGTATTATTTAGAATCTTTTCCATTTTAAATATATTGTGTAAGGTTTTTTTTTATTAAAGCCTATTAAACCAAAATAGAATATCACAGTTCAAGAACTGCAACTGATCAAAAAAAAAGAGAGAGAGAGAGAACCGACTAACTCATTTGTTCTTCTAGACTACTTCTGAATGCTGAAATTTCTAATATGTATATCTCATTCTAGGCGACTATTCTACTCAAACAACGGAGAGAAAAATTATTAAGTATCATTAAAAAATATAATATGAAAAACAGTTAAATGATTTTTTTATGCAGAAAAGTACAAAGTTTTCTTGGTTAAAAATATTTTGTGGAAAACTTTATTTTTTTACCATGGAAATGAACTTTTATCAATTTGTTTCCTTTGCTGATACATTCTGATTCAGTTCTTTGCTAACACCAACAATAACATGTTGTATTGTGTCATTTATTAAATAAGATTTGTTAGGCAGCATTTAAAGGAAAGTCTTAAAATTCAGCAGGAAAACATGGAAAAAATTGCACACAATTTTTCCAAGTCAGAGACAGTGACAAGCAAATAAAATTAATTTGACGCTAAATAATTGTTTAGTAACTTCCAACACAACATGCAGCTATTAAACATAATGTAAAGCACGTGAACTAGGTCAGGTATTAGTTGTGGTAACAATCCTATAGTTACGAGACACGCTGTTCAATTGTAATCCATTTTCAAATTGTCTGCAAGGACTGGGTGAGTGCTGTGTGATTGACTATAGTCCCACTGAGGGTGAATTAATTGTTTCTAACCATGGTAGTTTCAGTTTCCCTACTATACTGATTTAAAATGAGTAGCTGGAAAATGTTCATCAATAGACTTATGGACAAAATCACACAATTTGGGGTTATTTATTAAACTAAAATACACATCTTTCAGGATGTGAAAGCATCCCTGACCACTTTGACACTATGCCAATTCCATGCTTTTACTGTCTATTCTTAGAGTTATACTATACAGAGGTTCAATTAAATCTTTAAAATTGATAAGAAAACTGTAATCTGTAATCATTATCATTTAATCATGATAAGAACAATCATATACTGTAGTTCATTTATCAATGTAAACATAGTGAGAAGTCAAGTAAAATGACACCTTTTATTGACTAACTAAAAAGATTACAATATGCAAGCTTTCGAGGCAACTCAGGGCCCTTCTTCAGGCAAGATCTGAGCTGCCTTGAAAGCTTGCATATTGTAATCTTTTTTAGTCAATAAAAGGTGTCATTTTACTTGATTTCTCACTACATTCATAATGGCTAACATGGTACAACACCCTAGTACTTCAATGGAACAACATAAATATTAATAAAAAGTAAAATAAATGAACATTGCAAGAGCAGGAAAATACATTTACTTAAAGTTTGAAAACAAAAAACAGAAATCACATACTGAAAGAAGGGCAAGGACTGAATTCCCATTTAGACATAGGTCAGAATGTCATATTTTTACAGGGCATGTATTTACATTTTAAATTTAGAAGAAGATATAATTAATGACACCTTACAGTAGCACAGCAGGAGACACCTTCTCTTCGCAGAGTTCCAGGGTGGAAGGTCTAATCCTACATGAGATGTGCCCTGTGCTTATTCTACTGAGGTTAATATGCTTTTTCTCAGTGTTATAGCTCTTTTCAGCAGTCTAAAGATAAGCTGACAGACTACAATTTAGCTGCCCCAGTGTGTAAGCATGTTTCCCTTACAGGATATAACCCTGTTTGACTACAAGGAGGTTGGGAATTGCTCCCTGTTGAACATCACTGGAATTGACTGCTCTTTGGGAAATGAAAGAGTGAACATGACAGTTCTGGTAGGCAACATTTTGAGTTGCATCGCAAAAATAACCTTTCACTTATTGGTTCTAAGATATTTCATTCAGATTAACAATACAGATTAAAATCATGTTAAGGTTATGAAGAAATGCAACAGAGACTTTAATTCTTGCTTACATGCTATTTATGCATGCTGCTGTCTGGGTATCAGGTAAAGGTGGTGTTTGCTGCTGTTCTGGAGAAAAAATTCTCAAAGTAAAAACAGAGTTTGATGGAAATGTTTAGAAAAGCTGATGCAATACATTTCAGGAAGAAAAATCCATTTTACATCCCAAACTTGCCTTTACATAACAAAGCGTGTGCACGATTAAAGGGAAGGTGCAATACAGACAACCAAGTGACAAAGCATATTCTAAAGTAGCTAAGGTAAAAAGGTAATTGCTGACTTTTTTAAACTTTCCAACTCTCCACCTTGGTTCTTAAAGAAAATAACAAATGTAGAAATGACACCTTCTGGCTCAAACCAATAATAAGTGGTGTGAAGTACAAATGCCTGGAAATAAATTCTAGGACAGCTCGATGTCATTCCAAAAACCCTCAAGGCATCTCAGAAGCCAAAATAACATATAGCTCAATCATACTCTTGGTCACTATGTCAACTCTGTTCCCATGGAAATCAGAGGTAAAGTGCTACATTAGACATCACAGTAAAATATGACAAAGAATAACTGACAAGAAAAATTTACATTGGCCATCTATTTATGCAGTAAAATTAAATTACAAACATCAAAACAGTGCAACTGTTAAGAATGTATATTATCATATAAAACGTGGAGCTCATAAAATGTTTTAACATGAATCTCTTTGTTCATCTTTAAACTTATGTAAAGTACACCAACCTCCAGCAAAAATGTTAACGAATATGGGTGATTCTTTGCATTGCCATTGCATCATTTTACATTTTTACTGAGAAGCATTACTAAAAAGTATGTAATAATAACGTGAAGAAAAATAACTGAGCAGTAAAATATTTTAATAGGACTGTATTTTTTGGCATATTAGGATATTCAGTAGGCTATTCTTCTTTTTGTGTTTTAAGAAGGGCAGAACTAAACAAGTATATTACATTTTTTGTAAAACCAAAAAAGATTATATTTTTGAGCAACACAAAAACAGAATTTAAAGTATTTTCCATTTCATCATCTTCTCTACGAAGAAGGACTGCTCCCGTTAGAGGTTGCCACAGTGGATCATCTTCTTCCATACCTTTCTGTCCTCTTCATCTTGCTCTGCTACACCCATCACCTGCATGTCCTTTCTCACCATATCCATAAACCTTTGCTTAGGCCTTCCTCTTTTTCTCTTGTCTGGCAGCTCTATCCCTAGCATCCTTCTCTATATATACTCAGCATCTCTCCTCTGCACATGTCCAAACCAACAAAATCTTGCTTCTCTGACTTTGTCTCCCAACCGTCCAACTTGAGCTGACCCTCTAATGTACTCATTTCTAATCCTATCCATCCTCGTCACACCCAGTGCAAATCTTAGCATCTTTAACTCTGCCACCTCCAGCTCCGTCTCCTGCTTTCTGGTCAGTGCCACCATCTCCAACCCATAAAACATAGCTGGTCTCACTACCGTCCTGTAGACCTTCCCTTTCACTCTTGCTGATATCTGTCTGTCACAAATCACTCCTGACACTCTTCTCCACCCATTCCACCCTGCCTGCAATCTCTTTTTCACCTCTCTTCCACAATTCCCATTACTCTGTACTGTTGATCCCAAGTATTTAAACTCATCCACCTTCACCAACTCTACTCCTTGCATCCTCACCATTCCATTGACCTCCCTCTCACTTACACACATGTATTCTGTTTTGTTCCTACTGATCTTCATTCCTCTTCTCTCTAGAGCATATCTCCACCTCTCTAGGGTCTCCTCAACCTGCTCCCTACTCTCTCTACAGATCACAATGTCATCAGTAAACATCATAGTCCACGGGGACTCTTGTCTAATCTCATCTGTCAACCTGTCCATCACCATTGCAAATAAGAAAGGGCTCAGAGCCGATCCCTGATGTAATCCCACCTCCAACTTGAATGCATCCGTCACTCCTACCGCACACCTCACCACAGTCACACATGCCTCGTACATATTCTGTACAACTCTTACGTACTTCTCTGCCACTCCTGACTTCCTCATACAATACCACAGCTCCTCTCGAGGCACCCTGTCATATGTTTTCTCCAGGTCCACAAAGGCGCAATGCAACTCCTTCTGGCCTTCTCTATACTTCTCCATCAACACCCTCAGAGCAAACATTGCATCTGTGGTGCTCTTTCTTGGCATGAAACCATACTACTGCTCATTAATCATCACCTCACGTCTTAACCTAGCTTCCAATACTCTTTCCCATAACTTCATGCTGTGGCTCATCAATTTTATCCCCCCGTAGTTACTACAGTCCTGCACATCCCCCTTATTCTTAAAGACTTCTTCTCCATTACTCGGGCATCTTCTCACTTTCCAAGATTCCATTAAACAATCTGGTTAAAAACTCCACTGCCATCTTTCCTAAACATCTCCATGCTTCCACAGGTATGTCATCTGGACCAATGGCTTTTCCATTATTCATCCTCTTCATAGCTGTCCTTACTTCCTCCTTGCTAATCCGTTGCACTTCCTGATTCACTGTCCCCACATCATATAACCTCTTCTCTCTCTCGTTCTCTTCATTCATAAGCCTCTCAAAGTACTCTTTCCATCTGCTCAACACACTCTCTTTGCTTGTGAGTACGTTTCCATCTTTATCCTTTATCACCCTAACCTGCTGCACATCTTTCCCAGCTCAGTCCCTCTGTCTAGCCAATCGATACAGGTCCTTTTCTCCCTCTTTAGTGTCCAACCTCTCATTCAACTCATCATACGCTTTTTCTTTAGCCTTCGCCACCTCTTTCTTCACCTTGCGCCTTATCTCTTTGTATTCTTGTCTAATTTCTGCATCTCTCTGACTATCCCACTTCTTCTTTACCATCCTCTTCCTCTGTATACTCTCCTGTACTTCCCCATTCCACCACCAGGTTTAATTTTCCTACTTCCTCTGTTCAGATGTCACACCAAGCACCCTTCTTGCTGTCACCCTTACTACATCTGCTGTAGTTTCCCAACTGTTTGGTAATTCTTCACTGCCACTCAGTGCCTGTCTCACCTTCTCTCTAAACACAACCTTGCAGTCTTCCTTTTTCAACTTCCACCATTTGATCCTTGGCTCTGCCCTCACTCTCTTCCTCTTCTTGATCTCCAACATCATCCTACAGACCACTACATTTAACTACACTTTTCCCTGCCACTACTTTGCAGTCTTCAATCTCCTTCAGATTGACTCTTCTGCATAGGATGTAATCTACCTGTGTGCATCTTCCTCCAGTCTTATATGTAACCCTATGTTCCTCCCTCTTCTTAAAATATTTATTCACCACAGCCATGTCCATCCATTTGGCAAAATCCACTATCCTCTGACCTTCTTCATTCCTCTCCTTGACACCATACCTACCCATCACCTCCTCGTCTCTTCTGTTCCCTTCACCAACATGTCCATTGAAATCCGATCCAGTCACCACTTTCTGTCCCTTGGGTAAACTGTTCATCACTTCATCCAACTCACTCCAAAAATCTTCCTTCTCATCCATTGCACACCCATCTTGTGGGGCATGTGCACTAACAACATTCATAATCACACCTCCAATTTCCCGCTTCATAATTATTACTCTGTCTGACACTCTTTTCACCTCCAGAACACTCTTGACATACTGTTCCTTCAGAATAACTCCTACTCCATTTCTCCTCCTATCCATACCATGATAGAACAATTTGAATCCACCTCCGATCCACTTGGCCTTACTCCCCTTCCATTTAGTCTCTTGCACGCAAAATATGTCAACCTTCCTTCTCTCCATCATATCGGCTAACTCTCTCCCCTTACCAGTCATACTGCCAATATTCAAAGTTCCTACCCTCAGTTCAACTCTCTTTACCTTCCTCCTCTCCTCCTGCCTCCGGGCATGTCTCCCCCGTCTCCTTCTCCTTCTTCTTCGGCCAACAGTAGCCCAATTTCCGCCAGCACCCTGTTGACTAACAGTACTGGTGACGGTCGTTGTTAACCCAGGGCTTGACCAATCCGGTATGGAAATTTGTATTGTTCTCCGCATATTGATTGGCAAAATTTTACACCGGATGCCCTTCCTGATGTAACCCTCCCCATTTATCCGGGCTTGGGACCGGCACGAAGAAACACACTGGTTTGTGCATCCCCTGTGGCTTTTCCTTTTCATATTTACCATAAAGAGGGTCACCTAAATGCATATTTTATATATTTTCCACTTTTGCCAACCTGAAAGCTGTTCCTGTTGGCAAAACAAATTTCCAATACAAGTTTACCTGCTGCTTGACGTATGTCAACTGAAATAAATTAGTCATAGACTGTCCACAATTAACAACTAACGACAGGACATAAATCAATGCCATTTTTGCATCACATGAATTTAAATTTTTTGTATATGAATGTCAATTATACAGTACACCACAACCTCATTTATGCTAGTATTTAACTACATGATATGTAAAGTACTTGATATAGTCTACTAATTGATTTATTTACATTCTATTATTATTTTTGAATAACTCATTTATCCAAAATGATTTAATTAAAAAAAATAATAAAAGCAACTAAAATAAGATAAAATGCTCTGGCTTTCAGTTAACTAAGGAATGTAATGCACCTGACTGTTACATCATGAGTAAATTTTTAACAAGGTCATGTACTGTTCACATCGGACTCATAATGATACTTTTCCTTGTGTAGGCTATGTATACCTAAAAATATTTGATTATTAAATTTTGACTAATTTTCATCATTTCATATTTTATATGGCCCTACTATATATTTATTTGCATTCTGAGTATGACTTTTTCTATCTATGTTTATTGAACATCTTCATTTTTCTGGCCATTTGTTCATTATTATATGGATATAATTCCATTAATTTATGATTATTATTTTTGCATATGAATATATTGGATTCTAAACTGGACAATATTATATTATGCTTTCTCTATTCTTAAACAATACTTGCTCATCCTTCATTCCTGCATAAAAATTACAGCAAATTCTGCAATTCTCCTTTTTTCTGTGAGGAAAGTAAGTTACTGCATATGTTCAGTTATATTCTGTTACATTGTTTGCAATACTCCTGTGCTTTTGATAAAATGTGAATACTAATAAAACTAAACATCCTGCTATATATTGGGGTTTGAAAAAAAAACAGGCAGATATAGAAAGACAAATTCATTTACATGTGAAATTTAGAAAATATTTGAAAATTAAGGAAGAAGACTTTGTCTATTATTATAGAGTCATCCCCTAGACAGTAGACACAGAGAGGAAGAACTCCAACTTCATTGTGCGTCTAAACCCAATAAGGTTAAAACGGTGCATTTTTCTATTCTCATTAGTCACTAGATTTCTAAAGGACAATGGATGTTTGTATTTGGTTGTATAAACTCGATTGTCCAAAGGTTTGCAATATAGAGTAATTTCAATGCTCGGTAACTAAATGAAACTAAATGCTTAATATCGGAGGTGTTCATGTAATTGGGACATTTCCTGATTTTACAAGAAAGCATTCAACTTAGTTGGCATTCTAGACATTTGGCTTTTAAAGCTCTGTTGGTATGGGAAGTAATTTCTGCCAAAAACAAATGAAAACTAAAATTATAAAATGAAAATGCAATCTTTCTTTTGCCATTTATTTTTCAGAGACTACAAGCAGGAACACTGCAAAAATTAAAAATACTATTTGCAGTTTCATTTTCAACCTGAACAGCAATGAAGCTGCAAAAAATACCATACATAATTTTAGTTCTGAAGTAATTAATGTGCTATTTAATTACATTATACCTATTTAACATGACAAAAATGTGTCTTTGTTATGTCATTGATTTACATTTATTTAAACTGAAGTGAAAACAGGACGCTTTTTTTGTTATTTTTAAGTATATTATAAATTTACCCCACTACAGTTTTCACCACCTCCTTCTCCAATAGTTATGTCCCATTCTGCTGTTATTGATGACTCAATTGCACTCTTTATTGTTATAACTCTTTAAAATAAGATGATACAGTGGTATTTTTATTACTTTTATTTCATTACTTTTCAAAGTAAGGTGATACAGCAGTGATTATTTTATTCACTATGAAGACCTTCCATAATCCAAAATTTTAGTTTAATTCAAACTTCTTTTTCCATCATTTATAAGACTTTTTTTAATCCACCTCATTAGGACATATATGAGTAACAAATATGAACTGTATTATATATCAATTAATTTCTTATTTATGAACAAAAGCAATGAAAATTAAACAATTTTTTGACCATTCTGGGAAGTATTGAACATATTCCGAAAATATAATTCCAAAATATGCTTGAATAGGTGCAAAAATATTTATGAATTGCATTATTTTTATATTGTTGTTTGATATTATCTTTATATTTGTGTGTGTATGTGATATGCATTAATCCCGGGGGAGAATAGCAGCAATTTCACGTTGGATGTTTTCCTTCAAATCTTCCACAGTGCAAGGCTTGTTCCGATAGACTTTTCCTATAGCAAAAGAAGAATTCTGGTGGTGTCAGATCCAGTGACCATGGTGGCCAAAGCCCCTTTGAAATCACCCTGTTGCTGAAGAAGGACTCAATTTCTGCCATACTCCTTGCCAATGTGTGACACGTTGCTCCATCTTGCTGGAAGTAACCTTCCATTAACTCACAATCATCCAGTAGATTCTGACATCGCTTAAACAAAGTGGTGATCCAATAGGTTTGCACCATGAAGACGCACTATTCAATACTGTACGCCACCAGCCTGATGAGAAGTCGAGTGACTGAGTGAAGGGGTACGGGTGGTATGCACCCAGAAGTTGCAAGTGGTGATTAAACGTTGCAATGGCTGTTCGGCACCTAACTCATCCCCCTGACGCAGAGGCATCCTAGCTCCATATACAGAGGAGCACATTGCACGTTGTTTTGTTCAGACTCACACACACACAGATATAAAGAGAAAGAAATGCAGAATGTTTAGGCAGCTCTGATACACCCAATTAATTACCTGTTAACAAATAAATCCATAATACACAGTGTAAGAGCATGCTTGTATGCACAATTCCTAACATTATGTAAGAGATTTACTGTATGTAAGATGATCATACAAGGCTATGCTTTATCGTTCAAAGGAGAGCATTCTGAATCATAAGACTTGATTATTTTATTTCACATAAAGTCCTCATTTGTAAATGTTTTTAAGATTGGTATTGAAAGTATATGACTGCATGTTAACTCAGAATCGATGAGCCATCGTTCCTGACATGTTCCTGCAAGCCTGGTAACTATTCTCAGTGTCTTCCAATAAAAGAAGTAGCTTTATAGATTATAAACAAAGATATGCACAATTTCTTGCAAACCAATATGATAAATCAATGGAACAGTCCGATAAATCTAATATACCCTGTGCAGCTGCCTCATACTACCTAACAGATGAACATGACAACATGTAAAATAATGAAATCTTCTAGCACTTAAATATACTTTAAAATAAAAAGTATTTTATAACAGCACATATATGCACTTTCCTGAATTAACTAAATAAACAACTAAGGTAAGTAACTGTCTATTATTTTCCTTATTTCTGTCAGAGTCACAGTGAGTTATTGTTAATTCTGACTGTTCAAGGTAAATAAAACACAATTTGTTTTTTCTCTGCAGTCCTTGATAGCTAAGAAAACTTCAGAGCTTGCAGACTCACAAGGGATTTGAGTGTCCTTTATACAAATATGCACCTGTATTTTAATTTTCCTTAACTGTACTTTTTATGGGTTAGGTAAATTCAAACCATTTTCCATTTTTTTCTCCTGTTATACAGCATAGGTAGCACTGACATACAGTTTGCTGCCAAGTAAAGCACTATTCTTATTTCATGGGGATCTCATTAGAAGGGCTAAATTAATAAGGTAAAACTTTGTGCAAAAACACACTGTCACGACTATGGACTTTTTAAACGTAATGTGGAAAATAAATGTATCAGTATGTGAGCTCTACATAGAATCTGTTATACTATTTCTGAAAAAAAATTAATCCACATGTTAACTGCATTTAAAATGTTTAAGGAGAAGGTTAAAACTATACTAGTAAAACATTTTTGTATTATGACTAAAGGTCTCTGCTACTGCATTTACTTTGTTACATTCACCAACATGTACTGTGATTTTTCCAAGGATAAATGTTTAGTCCCAACTTGAACTCAACTGAATCATTGTTTACCAATTATAGAAATAATAATAAACTATTTTCTGCTGCTGTTTTTGTATAGGTTGAATTTTTCTCAAGATAAACTAATCCATATGGATTTGTATAAAAGGCAAGTTGATAAAAGACAAAATTCCTTTATTAGCATTTTAAAAATTAAGTCTACAACAATAAAGACTATGATTATTAATTAGAAAGTGTTTTTTCTTTAAACAATTAAAAAAACTGAAAAATTAGAAAATTCATAAAACTAAGACTCACATAACTATAAAACTGAGAATTACATAACCATGGCAACAGTAATACACAGACATTTCAGTAGCAGTAACATTCTTAAGACCTTTTCTTGGATGATATGAAGATTAACTACCTGTTCAGATTTGTTATAAGCTCCGATGGACCGGGGAAAAAAAACAAAAGGAAAAAATAAACATGGTGAAAACACAGGTAGTTGGTGTGAAACCACAGAATCAAACAAAACAGAATTTCAAAGAAAAAAACAAACCAGGAGCAAACTCCCCTAACTATGCTAAAAAAGTCAACAGATGTTTAAGATTGCACTTTGGTAAAAGGATATCATGAGCTGGAGTAAAAATAAATTCTGAATCATGACTAATCAGAGTATACATTTATTTGATTTCATTTATCAAAAGGCATAACAGCAGTGTACTGTATAGTATATAGCACTTAAATTTCAAACAGATTCAGAATGTCCATTATATGAAATACAAAAAAAACTTGTAAGAATATGTAAATAAACCACACAACAGCCTTATTGATTTTAAATTGTGATTGTAATCTTTAAACTCGTAGTAAAACAGACTCAACATCATTTGCAAAGAACCTTGTACTCTCCTTCACTGGAATAAGATATAAAGTTATGAAACCAAACAATATATTTTTATCACTTGTAAACAGTAATAATAAAAATACATATTCAAAAAGGCTACCGTGGCCTTTATTTAGACTTTGTTTTATGTGCATAAACACAGTATAAAACTTTACTTTCTATTTTTCTGTAAAAGGTTACAGAGTAACTGATTAAATGCCAACATACAAAACATTAAAATATGACAGAAGTAGTCAGTTTTATCTTGTTGTTCGCAGCTTTCTACAGGATTTCAACATATGAAAATATGTTTATTTATAAACCTATCTTAACAGCACAACATCCTTGTTGGTTTCAAACAGTAATTGTTATTGTATAATTTACCTAAACAGGGCCCTTCATCAACTACAAAGAGCATCATACTGTACCTCCCCATAATGGCATTTAAATTTATGAAAACAAGTCAAAATAACTTTAAAGACATACAGTGTAATTAAAATTTGAATTTAATTATAATGCTGCCCTATTACTTAAATTGTTATTATAAATGTGCTGGAAACACTCAGTCTTTTACACTAATAATGTACATTACTGAAGCCACGTGTATATTGCAAATGCTAAAACATGCAA
>JANRMT010028174.1:115451338-115462470 GCA_026402145.1 Polypterus bichir lapradei | reverse complement strand
ATAGATAGATAGATAGATATAGATATATATATATAGATATATATATAAATGGATAAGTTTCTTTTTACTAGTTACTTTAATATGCATCTGTGTCTTTCTCCTGCTTGTGAAAGTGATTCACCACTAGGAATAATCCATCTAAATAACAAGCAACTCAACATTTGGATATAAACAGTTTCTAAACATAAAATGTGTTTATTCTATGTACAGTATGTTGATATATTTTCTTTTCTTGTTTTTTAATCAAAAAATCATAGCATTAGCAAACTATAATTCAAACAATTAAGGGTTGAAACAAATGTACTGCATAAATGTTTATTCTTCAGGTGGTCATGTTGTGAACCTTGGATCAGCAAGCTCATAGTTGCAAAAGTAATTGAACATTCTATGAGTAAAAAGTGCAAAACTTCAGAATCCTGGATCATAAACTATGTTCTTTTGATTTGACGAGAAACAAATTTGGGTATAATGCAGAACATTTTTAATAATACATTTGTTTGAAGAAGTAGCTCTCTTGCCTCTGCCCATTAAAAAAAAGCAACAAAATGCATTAAAGAATCGTTTCTGTCATTCATGTATGATGCAGCTCTTAAATGTCAGATGCTACCAAATTGTGAATTACCTTGGATTCTAATTACCATTAGTGACCAAATTTGCGTGGCCTTTAAATCTGATACATTCTTTGCTAAGCGAAATGTGAGCTATATTTAGTGAAAGTGAAAGATGTGACAAAAAATATATATATCTTTTCTGTTCTACTCAAGAACATCAAGAAAGGTTAATTTCATTCTAGTGCACATCAAAAAGAAATTCTTAAAAAATTTGAATTCAAAAATTTAAATAAAAATTAGGAGTCATTTAGGACAAGAAGAACAGGTGTTTATATAGCATATTTTTATACACAAGTAGAGCTCAAGGTGTTTTACTAGAATCAATAGAAAAAATGTTATAAATGAGGTCCCATGGAAGAATACCTAGTTAATAAAGATTTAATGGTTACAATGGTAAACGTTAATGTCCAAATTAATAACACATGCTGTGGTCAAATGAATAAACAGGACAATAATACAAAAACTAAAATAGACCTCTGAGGGTTCCATGGCCAAAAGATCACACAGCCCCATCTGGGCATTCTACAGGTCTTCAATGTGATAAAGTAATTCAGTATTATCTATGTATAGATACATACTGAAACTATGTTCTGTGATTAAGGAAAGATACATACGGTGATGGACTCCATGTCATTTGAAGACATAGGTAATATTCTCTTCTGTGCTAGTTAACTTATCCACCCATCCATTATCCAACCTGCTATAACCTGACTACAGGGTCACGGAGGTCTTCTGGAGCCAAACCCAGCCAACACAGGGCGCAAAGCAGGAAACAAACCCCGGGCAGGGCGCCAGCCCACCGCAGTAGTTAACTTATTTTTCCAAATTAAACCTCAATTCACCATTAAGAAAATAGAAAGCCTGTTGCTTAAGGTAAAAGATTTTGGTTGTTTTTGTTATAATAATGAGAAATCTGATTTTGTTATCTGATATTCACCAATCACATACAAAATAAACTTTCACTAAAGAAACCACAAATAGCACATTATCTAATTTACTATTTTGGAAACTCCATTTGCACATCTAACTGACAAGACAAGAGAGAGAGAGAAAGAGAGGGATTACAAGACCTATTGAAGGTTACAGAAAAAAAACAACAGAATTTGAACCAGCATCCTGAAATTAAACTTTTTCATAAACATACTTTAAAGTTTACTAAAAACATTTTAGCAAATGGCGGAAGTCGCTGCACAGCTAAACATTTATTTTGTTCTCAAAGATCCTTTGGGAAATGGACTTTCTTATATAACCCTAATCACATTCACTTTTAATCTGTTTTACCATTCACATTATATTTATTTTCAGGGTATGCATAATGTCACTTAAAAAATATAAGCTAGAAATATCTAAGAAAGAAGTAAAATTTGCTATTTAAGACCAAATTCAGCTATAAACTGTTCATACTAATAGCATAACATTTTACAAGGCTGTAATGAGATACTTGAGCAACTTGGACAAATTAAAACATGGCAGGATATCAAAATGAAGCCTTAAAGAGTTTACTAGTAAATGTAGGTCAGTTCACAGTTTAGTTTACAAAAAAATGGCCAAACAAAAGTATTTGTAGTGAAAATGGGCTTAACTTCAGTTCTAAAAAGCAGAAAAGGGTGTACCAAGTGAAATGTAATTTAGATTTTAGAATGGTGTCAATCCCAGGGTATGTTTAATAACTTACAACTTAATTACAAATATAAAACACAAAATAATTGATTGCATCATTATTCACCCTCTTTAATATGAGACACCTAAATCATCACTGGTGCATCCAGATGGATTTAGCAGTTCAATGAAGAATTATTTGTAGTCAAGCAGTTTCATTCGACTGAAGCAATAAATGTACCTTATCCGAGAGGAAAGCATATGGCACAGCTGTAAATGGGCTTAGACCAGGTTATAGACTTTGATAACTGAAGGCTACTGTGACTGAGACTGGTAAGATTGCACATCCAACAAGTGTTATACAATCATACCTCTAGTCAGCATTTTATGGGAGAGAAGAGAAAAGCGCCTATGACATCTTGGCTAGAGTTTGCTAAAAGGCATATGGAAGATTCTGGAGTGATCTGAAAGAAGCCTCTAAACTTTCTGAATACATAAATATTTCAAGCCAAGAGTGTGGTTGAGTATTGATCTGCATTCTGAGATTTTACAAATATTGTAAAAAAGCATATCAGTGTTGTTTCAGGAGAAAAAAAAAGAAGACCATGTTGTGTATTTCACCTCACTGCTCACCTCCCTCTACAGTGTCCTTCTAGCCCTAGAAGTGTGGCTTCGTTTAGAATGAACTTTCACCATTAAAATTCTTTCTTGCATCTGTTCTAATTGACATTATTGAATGTTGCTGCCTGGAGGTTTATTTTTGTTCCTGTTCTATAGACAGCTTAACAAATAATAAACAAAAAAAGTGCATTAAGTGTGATGAAGAAGATCATTAACAAATCTGAAACACTTGTTTGTAAACCAGTTATTATTTCAGTCCTGGACAGGAGAAGTTTTAAAGGCTTAAGTAAATGTCTACCAAGAAGCAACAGTAAAAGTTACTAATTACATTTTTTCCCTCACAAACTTTGTTCTTATTTTTTCCTTTTATTATTATGTCCTCAGCAACAGCATGCCATTATGTGCTGTCTTCTACTTTTCAACAATTGGTTGTGGTGTTTCAGCTCTTTCTTTGTAACTTAGCTGCAACACATAATCTGCCTTTTTCATTTTGTTTTAGCATGCACAAGACACCCCACACAAAAGGCCTAATGCTGAGTGTTGATTGTCACTTCAAACTTAATGTTGAATAGCAGGGAACACCCGCCTTTCTAAAATATAAGGCTTTAATAAAGAATGTCATGTATTGTAATCAGTTTAGATTTTTATTTCATGTGTACAAAGTGCAATGGAACTCTAGTGTGTACACATGACCGACACATACCATGCTGTCACTTAGTGTGAATCGTGCGCCATAACATTTGTAAGATATAACAACACAGAACGTAATTGGCAAAACAGCCCCTGTCACAATCATCCCACAATATGTGTTCTGAGATTGCTTATTTCGGTTAGGTAAAGCCATATATACAATTAACACAATTAGCAGTAATGGCTTTTTCACACAACTTGGAGTACTTAGTATCCATCCTGCCCTAGTTTCCCTAGAAAAAGAAGATGGTAAAGTATGGAAGGAGGAAGCTATGAGTACCATTTTGGAATGTGGCATACTCACAGTAGCAATAACAATATATGAAAATATGACAATAAACGGTTGTTTTTCTTTTTTTAATTCTGACAGACATCTGAGATTGCATTGAGACTGCACCCTGGGAATGTGACTGTACATTAGGTGCTGATTAGGGAAAAAAAAATAAAAAGCTAATAATATTTTGTGCATCTGCTGTTAATTCATTGTTTCTATATGTGATTCAGTATGGGCACTAGAACTGCATATATATAACATACAATTTTATTAGCACACATGCCATAAGAAAAAAATGATTTTAGTATGTACAGTATGTGCTCCTGGGGCTGGTGAACATTTTGAATTATGAACATTTGCAATGATTTGCTAGCAAATACATACTCAAATCAGATGAGTTCATGGAATACTGACTGCTCTGCCATTATATCAGATATTTGGAACATTGACATTATTTCTTGCAAGCCATGGTAGAACATAACTGTTGATGAAACAGGACAGAAAATATCCAACCTGATACTACGGTGAGGCCTAGGACAATTACAGATTGAAAATGTAAAACTTCATCTATGATGGCCCCTAAGATAAGGCATGCAAACTACAAATGTATCCTAACCTTAAGAAAAATAGTGCAAAGAATTTATGATAGAATTTATTGCTTCCAATTTCTTTTTTTTTTGCCATAAGCATACATCAGAAATGTGGAGGGCACTATTTATTATTTCAAAGCCTTTTGCTACTTCAAAGTGGACATATCTGGTGATTTTGTTTTCACTTTTGAACCCAAGCCATTTGAACTCTATTACAGTATAAAATACAAGAACAGGTTAAGCATTTTTTAACATTTATAAAAAAAGTTTCACTTCAGAATACAATTTCAAAATAATAAACACCATGATTGTGAGAAAATAACTTTTAATTTGAAACTGTAGCTTCTCAGTAGTCTTGACTTGCTATTATAGAAGGTAAAGAGAAGAAACAATGACTAATAGAAATGTGCATTTTGTCATTATTTTTATTTATATGAGTGATGGTGTTGGTCAGCTCCTTGCTCCCTCTTCACTTTTGGGAGCCTCTTGAATTCGACAGTGTCGATAGTCATGACCGGGATTAGCTGAGCTGATGAGGACAAACACACCAAGTAAGGGGATGGTGAAAAGTACAAGTGCTTTTATTAAAACAAATCAAAAGTGTTCCAAAAAAGTACAGTGATCAAAACTGTCAAATAAATAATCCAAAAAAAGTCCAAGTGTTGGTGGAGGTTAAAATTCAAATAAAAAAGTTCCATTAAAATCAGAGGTTAAAACACAGGCAGGAAAACTTCTTTAAAAACATTAGCCCCTGTGCCCTTTTAAAACCGACTCCTCCCTTTCTAATCCCTTCCCAGATCTTGCAGACCAAGAAGTCTATCAGCAGACGTAGACAACCTTTTGTCCTGGCTCGTGTTCCCGTCACCACTTCCTCAGTGTTCCACAGGGAGACACCAAGCCCTGCTCTGCTCATACCACTGCCGGTCCATCGGCTACTCCTGGCACGAACACGCTGTCCTTCCAAGCTGCCAGTCCATCGGCTCCAACCTGGTAAGGGCACATTCCTGAACCTAATGGTTGCTCCTGCTACTTGGTCGCTGGTCACACACGCTCCTCCCTGGGGCTCCATACCCGTCTGTCTGCTTCCTTTACTTGTACCAGCACACTCTCTCCCACACTCCTGCCTCTCTAGGAGGAGGATGTCCACTCCTGCATTGCGCACAGGAATTGCTCTCTCCACGCTACCACAACCCACAAATTCGGGAATGCGCATTTTTATTTATTTAAAACACCAATCAGTCACGGACTTCACTTTACCACAATATGCACACACATGCAATATATCACTAAGGTGCACTATGTAAAATGTAATAAATGCTGTACTTAAGAGAAAAGAAGATTCTGGGTAAAATCTGGAATTTTTAGCAGGGCTAAACTTACTGAACTGTAAACGCATTTAAATCAACTGAAGGGTTATATTACACACAATATATTATATGTAATAAATATACAACACTAAAACAGATAGATACCGGATATACAAAGGCATTAAATAGAATAAAAAGACAATAGACAATCTGATGAAGACCATGGAGCGGCTGCTGCTTCACCACCTGAGGCCACAGGTCCGCCACGCCCTCGACCCTCTGCAGTTCGCATACCAGGAGAAGGTGGGAGCGGAGGATGCCATCATCTATATGCTACACCGATCCCTCTCCCACCTGGACAGAGGCAGTGGTGCTGTAAGAATTATGTTTTTGGACTTCTCTAGCGCCTTCAACACCATCCAACCTCTGCTCCTTAGAGACAAGCTGACTGAGATGGGAGTAGACTCACACCTGGTGGCATGGATTGTGGACTATCTTACAGACAGACCTCAATATGTGCGTCTTGGGAACTGCAGGTCTGACATTGTGTTCAGCAATACAGGGGCACCGCAGGGGACTGTACTTTCTCCGGTCCTGTTCAATCTATATACATCAGACTTCCAATATGACTCAGAGTCCTGTCACATGCAAAAGTTCGCTGATGACACTGCTATTGTGGGCTGCATCAGGAGTGGGCAGGAGGAGGAGTACAGGAAGCTAATCAAAGACTTTGTTAAATGGTGCGACTCAAACCACTTACATCTTAACACCAGCAAAACCAAGGAACTGGTGGTGGATTTTAGGAGGCCCAGGCCCCTCATGGACCCTGTGATCATCAGAGGTGACTGTGTGCAGAGGGTGCAGACCTATAAATACCTGGGAGTGCAGCTGGATGACAAATTGGACTGGACTGCCAATACTGATGCTCTATGTAAGAAAGGTCAGAGCAGACTATACTTTCTGAGAAGGTTGGCATCGTTCAACATCTGCAGTAAGATGCTGCAGATGTTCTACCAGACGGTTGTGGCGAGTGCCCTCTTCTACGCGGTGGTGTGCTGGGGTGGCAGCATAAAGATGAAAGACGCCTCACGCCTGGACAAACTGGTGAGGAAGGCAGGCTCTATTGTAGGAGTAAAGTTGGACAGTTTAACATCTGTGGCAGAGCAACGGGCACTAAGCAAACTCCTGTCAATCATGAATAATCCACTGCATCCACTGAACAGTGTCATCTCCAGGCAGAGGAGTAGCTTCAGTGACAGACTTTTGTCACTGTCCTGCTCCACTGACAGACTTAGGAGATCGTTCCTCCCCCACACTATGCGACTCTTCAATTCCACCCGGGGGAGTAAATGCTAACTTTTTTCATTTTTATTACTATTTAATTTAATATTGTTTCTTTGTATCAGTATACTGCTGCTGGATTATGTGAATTTCCCCTTGGGATTAATAAAGTATCTATCTATCTATCTATCTATCTATCTAGACCAGAATAAATTACTAAATTCAATACTAGGTTAAAATCCCTGCAAATAACAATTTGTGATATAACACACACACAAATTACACTTAGCATCTGGAGAGAGAGGAAGACTGAAAGAGGAGGCAGAATGTCAGGTAAAGTTAAAAGCATTCCTGAACAGATGAGTTTTATGTTGCTTTCAAAAAGAATAAATGGCGTCAGCTAATCTAATTAATTTCAGAAGGTCATCCCAAAGTCTGGGCACTATACAGATAAAGGCCCTGTCACCCATAGATTGCAAGGGGTGGAATGGTGGCTCTGAGGCTAGGGATCTGTGAAGACAAATGTAAAGTTGCCAGTTCGAATCCCATAAATGCCAGAAGAGACTTTACTCCGTTGGGCCCTTGAGCAAGGCCCTTAACTTGCAATTGATTTGTCCTCGGTATAATGTTAATCTGCATCCAGCCCTGCAAGCAGGTCCTCAAATTTACAGGAAAATCTTGGGGGTTGGTAGCAAGATTGGCACTCCAGCCACTGTAAAAAAAAACCTCACACTGTTCCAATATGGTGCTGAGGTGTCACCCACTATACTTAGGTTCCAATGCAGGTGGTTTGACGTGTAGTGGATGCAGCAATGCGCTATCAGCGTGTGCTCTCATTCATTTCATAGCTATGAATGATATGGCCAGGGGGAAGCATAGACACAGAAGAGTGAATGGCTAAGGACAGAGCCCTGAGGAACTCCTTGTGTGACCGGTGTTGAGCTAGACCTGCTATTGCCAAGACTAACAAACTTTTGCCTGTCACACAGATAGGACTTAAACCACTGGAGGGCAGTGTCAGATATACCCTGCATGTTCTCCATACTGAGTGAACACATGTTCTCCACTCTGGATAGTAGAATGTGTCACACACGTGCGCATGGGAGGCAGCATAAGGGCTTGAGTAAGGGCAGTTCCGAAGCATGCCAGGATGTGGCAGAGTGCACCGACTATTTTTCTCCCTTTCCTGTAGACCATTTACGGGAGATCCCACCTGGCTCTCTTGATGTCACTTCTGGGACCGAGCCTATGGAAGAAGACTTTGCCGGCCCCGGCCCCTGTGATATTACGTCCGAACTCAAACCAGTGGCTGAAGACCATGAGCCCGATCCCTATGATCTCACTTCCTGTCTTCCCCTTTAAAAACCTACACCTTTTCCCTAGTCCCTCAGTTCTGTTTTGGACTCAGTTTTGTGCACAGCAGTGCTATATTCATTTGATCAACTTTGCAGCCAGGGACTCAGTTATACAGGTGGCTGCCCCAAACCTTTTTCATGACTCATATGTCTCGTTATTGTGACAAATGTCATGATTGATATTGTCAAATGCTGTACTAAGATCTAACAGAATTATTATGCTGGTTTGTCCAGAGTCTGCCGCCATAAGCAAAGCATCGGTTACCCGAAGTAGAGCTGTTTCACAGCTGTGCTGCACCCTAAAACCAGACTGAAAGGGTTCAATCAATTTATTAGAAGTTAAATAATTGGTAAGCTGGAAGGCTACAACATGCTCAAGAACTTTTGACAGAAAAGTGAGAAATAGGCCAAAAATTGTTAAGATTGTTAGCATCAAGACCAGACTTTTTTAACATTTGGGGTTACAGAAGCAATTTTAAAGGTGGCTGGTACAATGCCAGTGTCAAGGAGTGTATTTATTATTGTCATAATGGTTGGGATTATGGCATGAAGGCAGGATTTAAGAAGTGTGGTGGAGATGGGGTCCAGTACACCAGTAGTGGGCCTCATCTTAAAAAGCAGGTCATTAACAAATGCAGAAGTGACTGGTAAAAAATTTAGAAAAAGAGCTAGATGGAGTGGGAAGACAGGTAAAGATATAAATGGATGATATATTTATGTCAGTTGAATTATTTAGATCTTTAATTTTATTGTAGAAAAATTGGAGGAATTTTTCACAGAGTAGGTGGAAGAGGTAATTTGGCCAGATACAGATTGAAGTAGTTTATTAACTGCAGAGAAAAAAACACTTTGGTTATCAAGGACACTTTCTATTCTTCTGCCATAATGTGTGTTCTTGGCTGTAGTTAGTGCATCCCTGTAAGCCCTTTGATGGTCAGAGAAAGCCTGGATGTGAACAGTGAGGCCAGTCTTACGTGACATTCTCTCAAGTCGCCGGCCAGCTGCTTTCATAGATCGTAGCTCTGAATTATACCATGGAGCTGAACGCTTAAAGGAAACCTCCTTATGTTTTAAAGGAGCTGTTTTATCTAGTGCTGAAAGAAGGGCTGCATTATAGTGGTCAACAAGATTATCTAGTGTTGATGGAATAGGCGAAGACAGAAAAAGATCATAAATGGAACTAGCAAGGACAGATATTTTTTTGAAAGAAAGGTAAGGTTTTTGAAAGAAATTTGATGTTTACAGGTAAGAGAAGGGAGAGGTAATGAAACAGTGAAAAGTACTGCTTTATGATCAGAGAGTCCCAAATCAAACAATGTGAAGTACAAACAATGTACTTTACTGCCAGTGAACTTCATCACTTGAACCTGGAACAATGACACACAACACCATAAAGCATGAGACATCAATGTTAAAGGTCTGATAATTTAAAACTGTTTATCTGTGGAAAGATTAATTAGAACCTTGTATAGCACATAAAGAGACAGTCTGAACCTTTTCACTCACATTTAATTGTAAACAGTATAACAAATGGATAACTGAGCCAGAGAAATGTCTAACCTTTACAAGCTTTAGACTACATTGGAAACAAAAGCCTTGAGTTACAACATAACAGTTAAGCCATCTCTCACCCACAGTTGCACTATTGAAGGGTGAGCTGACTATAACGTTCTGCTAAAATACTAAAAATAAAAATTTAAACAAAAAAATCTTGCAAACACTAGAAAATCCAGAAAGCCTCTATGAACAAAGCACTGTATTATTATTATTATTATTATTATTATTGCATTTCCAAATGCATATCCAATAATGAATTAAAGGATTGACTAGAATCAATGGATTCTTTTCGCCCAATTTTTCTACGGGGGTGGTATCTAGAGGTGACATCTACTTACTGTCATATTCTGGAGGTTGAGGTAAATATTGGAGGAACCACAAAGGAAGTACCAGAGAAGGATTTGGCACACCCTAGAACATGTATATCCGTTTTGCTTCTACAATCAGAAGGAAAGCTACCTAAAAGAATTACTGCCCACCTCTTAATTTCTATGGACTTCACCCATTCCAGTATATAGGGGACAAGCAAACAGCCATTAATTAAAACTCATTCCTGAAGATGACATTTTGGTAAGACCAGATCAAGGAATACATTAATACTGTCATCTGTTGTTTGTTCGTTTGTTTTTTGGTGGCATGTACTGTAGGGTGGATGAACATATCTGTGGTTTAAAAATCTTAAGATATATCACATGATTATCTATACTAATAAAAGGCAAAGCCCTCACTCACTCACTCATTCACTCACTCACTCACTCACTCACTCACTCACTCACTCACTCACTGACTCATCACTAATTCTCCAACTTCCCGTGTGGGTGGAAGGCTGAAATTTGGCAAGTTAATTCCTTACAGCTTCCTTACAAAAGTTGGGCAGGTTTCATTTCGAAATTCTACGCGTAATGGTCATAACTGGAAGCTGTTTTTCTCCATTTACTGTAATGGAGATGAGCTTGAACGCCGTGAGGGCGGAGTTTCGTGTGACATCATCACGCCTCCCACGTAATCACGCAGTACATAGAAAACCAGGAAGACCTCCAAAAAGCACTGAAGAAAACATGCATTATATAATTGAGAAGGCAGCGAAACAATAAGAAGCGAGCGAGTGACATATACAACCATATTCATGAGTTCTGCTACTTCAGAAACAAAGCACGATGTAAACCTACACTTTAAATTAAGTTCATAGACAGGCTGCCACTGGCGTTTGTAATTTAGTGCCTGCCCATATAAGGCCGTCCGTCAGC
>JANRMT010028174.1:115434964-115451238 GCA_026402145.1 Polypterus bichir lapradei | reverse complement strand
TGTTCACACTGCAATGGTCTGGTGCCCTGTCAAGAGTTTGTTCATGCCTTGTGGCTGATGCTTGCTGGAATAGACTCAAAAATGGATGGATGAATTTACAGACAGTTAGTTACATTTACATTACAGTTACAGTTACATTAAACTGCTTGTTTAAAAAGCAAATAAGAAAAAGTAAAGCATGTGAAGTGTTTGAATGTATGTTCATTAATTTTTATAGAACTACCTTTTTTCTAGAAACTGCTGGTTTATCTTCAGTAAAGTAATGTATACATTTGTTAATTTTACTAATTACACCATCTGATTACACCTTACTTACAGCTAGTGTAATGGGTCACTAAATTAGCTTCATAATTCAACTTGATCTAGGCCTCTGAGGAGCTTAATTGTACTATAGCCAGGTGCTTAAAACATCAACACTGTTTTTTAGCTTCTGGCTGAACATTAAATCTCTATGGGAATGTAATCCTGGTGGCATGTCTTTAAAGAAATTAAGGAGGGAATAAACATGTTCTACCTACTTCAGTTCTGTCATAAGAAACAAGCAGGGAAAATGCTAATCACTATGCCATGCATAGTCTGCTTGTATGAGAACTTATCAAAATGAAAAATTGCCTAAAAAAGTAAAATCTCTGGATTAAGTATATTTTAATAAGCTAATTTTGATGTCATAATGAACATTTATTTACATCTATCGTACAGTTTCCAATTAAGTGTATTATATTTAGTTTTTGGTTTTTCAGCTACTGTAACAATTTCCCCTTGAGGTGGATGGATGGATACATGGATGAATCTATCTATCTATCTATCTATCATGTGATGAATTATTTTATTTTTTAGAGAAATTAGTATTTTAGTAGTAGGATCACATCTTAATAATAAACTGAACAAAGAAAGTGAGAAGGGGCATTTTTCTGTATGTCTTGTACTAAAGAAAAACAATGAGATAACATTAAAATTTGAATTCATTATATGAATATATTAGAGCATTTTTAGAAAGCCTTTAACAAAATACATTTTTCGAGTTATAAAGAGTTGGAATGGAAATGATAAGAATAAGACTTAAATATTTCTTCCAAAAAATTCAAAACTCTAGCTGTCTCTATACTGGCATAAAGCCAGTTTAAGAGGACATGCTTTGTCAACTGAAAAATAAGCTGGAGACATTTCTGTGAGTTCTAAATGTATGCTAATTTAGATTAGTTTATTTACTTCATATTACAGGTCATTATCTTATCTGATCAAAACTAAAGCCTGGGTAAAAGAAAACTGTTAATCCCAAGTTTGCAGTGTTTCATGTATTGCATGCATTTTGTACAATTATTATGTAGGAAACCTTACAGTTTTGCATGATGTGTCTCTTCAAACATTCCTGACGAGAATTGTAGGGAATAGGGTTGTTATATTAAAGGAATGCCAGTGAGAGCAGAAAAGGGTAAGGGACATGTTAATTAGACCATGCTCTGAGTTATTTATGGGATTATATCAATGTGATTTTCATTTTGTACAATTTCAGAATAATTGCTTTATCTGATAGGCACATAGTATTATGACAGTTGCCTTTCTGCAGGTATTTTAGTTGAATCCTGAACACTTGCTTGCCATACCTGGTTTCAAGAGGAATGTTGCTGTTAAGCAGCCAGTTGTCTTGTGCACATCCTGACTCTTGGGCAGATGTTGGTACATCCGTTGGTGCCGAGTGGTCTGTGGGGGCAGGGCTGGGATTACTTCGAGGAGTATAGTTTCCACGATTCAATGAATTGATTGACGATGCATGGTGCTGGTTTGGGTTTTGAGAATGAGAAAGTGGAAGTGGTGGAGTCCTCAGTCTGGCATGGTTTTGAAATGTGGTTGTTTGGTCTAAAAAGAGAAAAAGAAAGAATATGAAATGCGTGTTATCTTTAAAATGTCTCTAGTCCTTACATATGTAAATTCTTTCAAGCACATGTTTAAAAAAAGTAATTTTTAAATATGTTAAAATGTGATTTAATATGAAAAAAATACACATATCACAGAACATGGACAATTACAGAGGATGCAACTACTGTACTACAGAAGATTTACAACTTTTCACACTAAAGTATACACAGTTTTTAGCAAACGTAGCCTCACTACTGTCAAAATTAATAAAAAAAAACAAAGCAGATTAAGTAGTCATCATGCTACGCATTTCTTGCCATACACAATATACCTGTATACTGTATACATTTTTGCTTTAAAATAGGTTAACAAGTTATTTTCTCTGCTTACTGCAGTTGCCTTGTCTAAAAAAGGGTACCACTGAAAATCTCTACTTAGATCAAGGCAAAATTTAGATACTTTAATGAATAATGTTTTAAATATAATTGAAATATACTCCTTTACTTTCATTCAATGTGTCTGATATTTTCTATGGGGTAGGTAAAAACTTACAGCTGTTTTGGGCTCCTTCAGGTGTAAAGCTAATAATAATTTCACAAGTGCTTATGAAATCCCCATAATTAAACCAATAAATAATCTTCTCTATACTGAAGTTTTATTTAATTTGAAACCTTCTCTATATAAAAACTAATAACATAATTGGCAATTTATTTATGTCAACAAATTTCTGTGCAGTAGTCTTGTTACACTAAACAGTGCTGCAATAGATGCTGCACTTCATTTCAGCACAACCTGCGTTAACATTCAAACATAATAAAACATGATAGATGTATCAAACTGTAAGCTGCCCATTTTCTTCTTATCATACTACATACAGAAGCCTAAACACTATGTATGAATTTCATTAACATTTATTAAAAGAAGCTGCATTACTTTAAATAAACTGCATTTTTTTCAGGTACACTCACCTAAAGGATTATTAGGAACACCATACTAATACGGTGTTTGACCCCCTTTCGCCTTCAGAACTGCCTTAATTCTACATGGCATTGATTCAACAAGGTGCTGAAAGCATTCTTTAGAAATGTTGGCCCATATTGATAGGATAGCATCTTGCAGTTGATGGAGATTTGTGGGATGCACATCCAGGGCACGAAGCTCCTGTTCCACCACATCCCAAAGATGCTCTATTGGGTTGAGATCTGGTGACTGTGGGGGCCATTTTAGTACAGTGAACTCATTGTCATGTTCAAGAAACAAATTTGAAATGATTCGAGCTTTGTGACATGGTGTATTATCCTGCTGGAAGTAGCCATCAGAGGATGGGTACATGGTGGTCATGAAGGGATGGACATGGTCAGAAACAATGCTCAGGTAGCCCGTGGCATTTAAACGATGCCCAATTGGCACTAAGGGGCCTAAAGTGTGCCAAGAAAACATCCCCCACGCCATTACACCACCACCACCAGCCTGCACAGTGGTAACAAGGCATGATGGATCCATGTTCTCATTTTGTTTACGCCAAATTCTGACTCTACCATTTGAATGTCTCAACAGAAATCGAGACTCATCAGACCAGGCAACATTTTTTCAGTCTTCAACTGTCCAATTTTGGTGAGCTCGTGCAAATTGTAGCCTCTTAATATAACATTGTACATGTTATATTAATTTTAGAAATAATCAGAATTTAAATGATACAATAATTAAACCATTTTCATTATTGTTTTAATGTGAAAAAATAAGGATAAACACAATTTTACAGCTTGTAATGAATCAAGTTTGAATTGTTTTCACTTATATCTTCAGTGACAGCTAAAGATTTGATTTATTTTCTTTTTACTGTATACCACATTCACACCTAAACAAATGACATTGATTTAACACATTACTAATCTGCTTTGAAGGGCTGGTATATATATATATACACACTGCATATATGCATTAAAACCTTGATTATCCATCAGGGGTCAGGCCAGAGGCCATGACAGATGAAAGAAAAGACGGGTAACAGAATATTATTTACAAACAAATCTATATTAACAAAATATAATATACTAGTAACAAAATTAATTCATTCATATAATATTGTAATGACCAGCATGACAAACACAACTCAGAAGTACTGGAGTTTTCTGAGTTTTATGGTGCCCTGTCTTATACTCCGTTACCTGGGTTACGGAGCACACCTCCAAAACAATAAAATAAAGCTTTTTCTACAATCCGTTTATGTCCTGCCACTCACGTTCTTTCTTTCTCTATCTCACAAACACTCATGCTTAATGTCTCCTGACTCCCTGCTCAAAACTTCCTTCTGCCGCAGTTTTCTTTTTCTCATAATTTCTCCTTTCACTCATCTCCTAAGAGGCATGTCCATCCCTTACAGAACAGAAGCCTTTCATCCAGTCCCACCACTTATAACATTCCAGCAATTTCTGCTCGAAAACAAACCATCACTAGCTGCCTGCATGAAAACATAACAGATCTAAAAAGAAAATTACAATACAGAAGAACATTAACATTAACACTAGAATTACCAGAGCCTACGAAAAAACTCGTAGATCCGTCTCACCTTAAATCGCTTCACACTTGTCCATCAGCGTCTTTTGTCCTGTAAATGTGTCGATAAGCAGCAAGCAGCCTACTATGACATCCCCCCACCGCTGCACAATTTTCTCAGCGCAAGTCTGTTTACCTGCTTGTCAGTTGCTTAGAGTTGTATAGAGTGAGAAGTCAAGCAAAATAACACTTTTTATAAATACTATATTGTTATTTGAAACGCGTGCATTTCATGTGTGTTCAGTGTCTACAACGATCTATGTAAACACATCGCTAAAACAGAAATGTTTTTCATGTTTTAGTAATAATTGACAAAATGTAGACATGAAGTGTATAATGTGTGAAGCCTGAAGTCCAAATATCAAATATGCACTTTCACAAAAGGTACAAATATAACAGAACAAGTGTGCTTCTATTCAAGAATATAACTGCAGAAAAAGAACCCGTGTTAGAGTGCGACATTGACACGCATTTGCTACGGCTGCTTTGGTGGCGCAACGGTATCAACTGTTGACTGGTAATCAAATCTTCACAGGTTCGACCCCCGGACAAGTCCATTTTGAGAAGTGAGCTGCTCTTATTCTTAAAATTTTAGAATAAAAACATACATTTGATTCCAGTCTGTAACAGCAGGTGTAAATTTATGATACTTGTAAAGGTTAGCTTTGGTTTTTTTTTATTCAGTTTTATTCTCTCAGTCGCGTTCACGATCTCACCTCCCTCCCCCCCTTCGCATTTGACACTGCAGTTTTCACATAGACGCGCTATAACAGAGGTGAACTCAGATTATGACGACGGTCCTACATCGGATCAAGAATGCATGTCGTACTTTTGCCATCGCTGTACTTTGTATATGTACACGGGAAGCTCTGCACTCTACTTGTGACTTTACGCTGTAGGAAGTAAGTAAATAAATAAAGGTAAATAGGTAAATAACATTCAATCTGGCTCTTACATACAAAGTACAGTGACAGCAGCTTCCACCAGAAGCTATAGACTCTTCAGTACGCAAGCGACTCTCCACGCTAGTGTTTAGATCTGGATAGTCATCATGAGTTCACCTCTGTTATATGTATGTGAAAACAGCTGTGTCAAATGGGGAGGGGGGAATCGTGAACGCGACTGAGAGAATAAAAATGAATAAAAAAAAAAAAAACAAAGCAGCTCACTTCTGAAAACAGACTCGTCCAGGGTCAAACCTGTGAAGTTTTGATTACCAGTCAACTGCTGATATCGTTGCGCCACCAAAGCGGTTGCAGCAAATGAGTGTCAATGTCACACCCTAACACAAGTTCTTTTTCTGCAGTTATATTCTTCAATAGAAGCACACTTGTTCTGTTATATTTGTACCTTTTGTGAAAGTGTTTACAGTATTTGATATTTGGATTTCAGGCTTCACACGTTATACACTTCATGTCTACATTTTGTCAATTATTACTAAAACATAGGGCGGCACGATGGCGCAGTGGTGGCATTGCTGCCTCGCAGTTAGGAGACCCAGGTTCGCTTCCCGGGTCCTCCCTGCGTGGAGTTTGCATGTTCTCTCCGTGTCTGCGTGGGTTTCCTCCCACAGTCCAAAGACATGCAGGTTAGGTGGATTGGTGATTCTAAATTGGCCCGTTTGTGTGTGTCCTGCAGTGGGTTGGCACCCTGCCTTGGATTGGTTCCTGCCCTGTGTTGGCTGGGATTGGCTCCGGCAGACCTCCGTGACCCTGTGTTCGGATTCAGCGGGTTGGAAAATGGATGGATGGATTACTAAAACATGAAAAACTTTTCTGTTTTAACTATGTGTTTACCTAGATCGTTGCAGACACTGAACACACATGAAATGCATGTGTTCCAAATAACAATATAGTATTTATAAAAGGTGTCATTTTGCTTGACTTCTTATTCTATACAACTCTAAGCAACTGACACGCAGGTAAATAGACTTGAGCTGAGAAAACTGTGCTGGGTGGGGGGATGTGATAGCAGGCTGCTTGCTGTTTGCTACTTATCAACACATTTACAGGACAAAAGACACTGACGGAGAGGTGCAAAGCGATTTAAGGTGGGACAGATCTATGAGTTTTTTAGTAGGCTCTGGTAATTCTAGTGTTAATACAAAATAATATTACTGTCCGTGGCTTCTGCTTTCGACACATTTTTTCAATTTTTGTCGGCATCAAGCTTTATATTGTTCACTGTTGTTCTTCCTACACCGCAAATTGAAGCAATACTTGAAGCACTTTCACTGTTTTGTAAAATGTAAAATAACTTAATATTTTGGAGTTTACATAGCATTTTATGAACCAATCATTTCTGGAGGAAAACGAAGAAGTGCTTTGACAGATCGAGTACATCTCCCCGCAGCAGCAAAGAGGATGGGATTGGGGGACAAACTCTGGGTCGCCCACATCTAACTATGCAAATGCAGAGAACGTTTTATTGGTGGGTTTGAAATCTTTTCCCCGCCCATGTATGTGCATGTCCCTTTGAGCTCTGCACCTCACTCCCCTGAGCTCCATCTCAGCTCCATCCCATGCCCCGCAGCAAGGACCTTGTCTGCCTATGCGCTCACTTTGTGCATGCGCAGTAATCTATCCTGTTAGGTTACACAATATAGTGAATATGTGGAGTCTCAAGAAGTGCTTTTGATAGTTTTTTGCAAAGTGAGTGACATACTCGATAATTTCAGCTCGCACATCGTTTAAACAACAATTAGGATATTATCGTAGACGATACATATTGCACATAGGAAAAAAAACAAACAGAAGCAAAATTAAACACAGAATAGAGGTTATCTGCATGGGGGGCTTTACTTGGTCAAGTGTGAGGATTTGCCCCCCTGGCTATCAAAAGACTATAATTTCTCTATTTCCATCTTATGTAAAGACTGTTAGACTCACAACACTTTGCCATTTGTGAGCTGTCAGCACCAATCCCACCCTGCCTCATTTTTAAGCAAATCACCCTACATGTTGTGACATTCCACAAAACAACAATTGGAGCTCAGTATATATAGTATATGATAATGCTCTCTTCCTCTAGTGGTTCTCTCCCTTCTTTTCTTATTCACTAGTTTGAATCATGTCAAGATATGATCACCAGTAACCAGCTCCCTAGCCCTTCCTTTCAAGTGAGCAAGCATTTCACTCAATGTAGGGGTATTACAAATATCCTACACTGTTCTTTGTTTAGGGTTGGTGAAGTGCATTAAAACTATGTTCAATCTTAAGTTAACTGCTAAATTTATTTAAAAATATCAAATTCACGTAAAAAAAATGCACAATGATAAATAATAAATCAGTACAATTTCACAGAAACATTAATAAAATAAAAAAAGATAATAACCTTTTCATTTCTTCTACTAAGTTAAATTAGTATGACAAATAAGCCAATGTATAAGAATGGATATCAAAAAATATGCATTTTTAAAAGTCATTTCTGAATGTCATTGTATGTAAATAATGCACCATGTCATTTACTTGTTAGTGCACAGCAGGAACAATTTAGAGACTTTAGAAGGATACTCTCCTCCCAGTTACTGATGGCCAGTCAAAACAGCATCCAGCCTTTGAACAGCTTAATGAGAATCCTACTGTGTCTTAACATTCATATACCCTGAAACCTGACAAGTCCTAAAATATGATTCTGTTTTAATTATGATTATAAATTAAAAGTCCTGCCTAATTATCAACGGGCTTTAGTACAAATTACTGAGTGCAGTACATTGAAATGTCGTTGGCTTCAATTGAATTGTGTTACCAGGGAGTCTGGGCTGCCTCTTTAGAATGAAAAAGAATTATTCTCGACCAGGCACATTGCTCATCTCCTTCTACTATACTCTCCTTCCATCAAGCTTACATTATAATTGCCAAATAAACACAAAAAACTGTAATCTAGGGGTTTGATTATTTTGTGCATTAAGAAATGCATCCCTGGACAAACAAACTGTGATTGTATTCACTACACTTTTGGCACGCAGACTTATTTTGCTAAACTGGAAGAATCCAAACTCTCCTCTTTTAAGTTAGTGGGAGACCGATGTTTTATACTATTTGAAATTGGAAAATATCAAATACTCATTTAGAGGATCTGTACAGATTTTTGCAAAACATGGCAGGATCTAATCAGTAATATTTTAGAATAAGCTCTTAAAGCACAGAGGAAGCAATTATTTATGTATTTCTTTTTCTTCTCCATTCATCTCTATTGGCTTATCAAACTTATCAATTTAGGTATGTTTACAAGCCTTAAATTTGACTCCGTTGGCCTTGCACTCTCTCTCAGGGGTGGGGGTCGACTTGTTCTCAATCCTACTTTTGTAAAAATTGGTTGATTTGTATGGAATGATTGCAATAAAATTAATAAAATTTCAAAAAAGGAAATGCATCCCTGATAAACGAAAATAAGAAAATAAAAACTTTTGAGAAGCAGTTCACTGACAACCAAAAACAGAAATAGTTTACCTTTTTTAGCTCCACTAAACAATATAAATTGGGGTGGTACTTGAGGAATGAAGGCATGGTGGCAAACCATAAGGTAACTTGTTCAGCCTCTGTCCTGACTCATTCAATGGCTCTGAGAAGCTGCCTGTTTTCAAACTGTAACAAATGTGCTTGAAATTTACTTGTGATGAATTTCACCATATAGACTTATCATATAAAATACAGCTTGCTTGTTTATTTTAAATGGGCTATCAACAAAAGCACAATATCAACTTTGAAAAAGTATCTATAAATGCAATAAAAAAAAAAAAAAAAATAAATAATAAAAAATGAAATATGTAAACTTCAAACATTATGTCATTTGTTTACATTAATTTGCAGTGAAAGGCTGGATAGAATAAACTCTGCACATGTGTGTCTTTTAAAGTATGGGTGATAATCCATCAGTGTCATTGTCATTATGGTAACCAAAACGAATATAATTAATCTACAGAATTGTGCCAGAGATGGTGTATTTTATTTTCTGAAATTTTTCTTCTGAAAGAGACATGTTTTTGTAGCCCTTTACTACTCACACTTGAGTACATTAAAGAGTACCAAGGCATATTAATGAACTTTTGAAGCTACCATGCAATTCATAAATTAATGTAGTTTATAATTTCACATGGAGGTAATATAGCTTGATGTTCTTTTAATATAGTCCTCACTTTTTCATACATTATTTTCAACAGTAAATATTCATTTATTTGGGAAAAAGGCTGAGTCATTACACTGACTGTGTCTCACACTGCTTTAAAAAGTGTGTACAACTTCACTCTAAATTCATTCCTCCTGAGGTTTAGTCTGAGAAGGCTGATAGGTTGACACACTGAAACAGTCTCCCATGACCAACAAAATGCAATCAATTGTCTAAAGAAAAAGGCATTGTAAAGCCCTAGTGGAACCTCTTTTATCTTCTCCTCACTAGGGGCAATGACAAGGTCAGTGCAAGATCCCCTTTGCTAAATTCTCTTCAAATAACATTGGAATACGAATTAAAAAATAAATCATGTTTAATTCTCTTTGATATTGCTGTGGCAAGATATGTAATAAGACCAATGATCTTATTAACTTAGGCAGAGACAAAACCATTCAAAGTGTTTCCTTAACTTGTTGTTATTCAGTCATGTTTTGTTTCCAGGCAAGTGTTCTGTTAGATGGTTAACCTGTCCTGTGAAACTGCAACAAAGACGAAAAACAGTATTCTCAAGGCACACCAATATCACTAAATTTAAATTACCTTCTATGAGAACACAATAAATAACACTGGAGTTTCCAGTTTTTCTGGTAATGGTGATTCAAGGACTGCTATAAATCAAATTTAAGAAGTTTGGAGCTTTTTAAAATTTTGTCCACCTAGAGCTATTCATTGGATGGATTAGTTTGGCTTCCAGGAGGATTCTTAATCTGAATAAAATATCTTGTTTGATGAATTATGTTTATTTGGGAGAGTCGTCTAACTAAACCGACATTAGTTTTCTCTGTTTTTCAAAGTTGACTCAATCCCCATCCATCCATCTTCCTACCCACTTATTCACTTCAGAGGCAAATGGCATCGGTATCTAATTAAGCAGCACTGGGCATAAGGTGGAAATCAAGTTTGGATAGGGAAACAGCCCACCATAGAAAATATTTCACATTGCCACACAGCTTTAGTGTTGGTATGAACCAAACATGCTTATCTCAGGAATGTGAAAGGAAAACTACAGAACCCAGAAATAATTATATACAGACATGGAAAGAATGTGCAAAATCATGCACAGTACCAGCTGGGATTCAAACTCAGGACTCTACAGCAATGAAATTTCTTTTACTATACAAAATGCAGCATGTACCTTCTGTGAAACATTTTTTACAGAAAAATGAAAGAATACAAAGTGATTATCCCAAATTCTTTTAAGCAAACAAAAAAATATTGGATTCTCCTCTTTTATGTGTATTTTTATCACAATGTAGGTCTCCTTAATATAACAAAATGTTAGACAGCAGCTGGAATCAAAACTATAATCTCATATTATAGTGTTTTGTTAAACATTGACCACATGAAATGCTACTGCCTCCTCCCTACCACTGCATAGCCAAAATGAAATCACAGCTAGTACACCTGCACTATGTCTAGTATAACAAGTAAATTTGCTGTAGCAGGCATCTAGCTAAAATGGAATTTTACAATTATAGTACTTATGAGTAACCTATTAAATAATGCCCCAAAAATGCCAAGAAATTAACAAAATACAAGAAAAAAACCTGAGTGAAAATATGGTACCATAGGTGAAAATAGGCAGTGTTGCCTAAGACTTTAAATGGCAAGTTACCAAGCAGAGTGTGGGCGAATTCATGGAGAGCTATCATGAGGCCACAAGGCTTTCTAGTTAATAGGTGGTGGCATTAAACTCAATAGTGGTGCACTCTTAAAGTTTACACTTTCCATATCCCACCCAGCAGAAATCTATAAAATAAAAGCCAATTTCTGTCTGCCTAGTAGTTACAATATGATGTGCATATTAAGTGCGACAATCTGCGATGCACCATCTACTGGAAAGTATTTTGCAATGTATGTAGTAATAATGCATTGCATGTTTTGTTCCAACAGATGGCACAGCATAAATATTTGCACTGCTGTTGAGAATCCTATACTGAATGCCATATAATGGAGGTAAGAGACAAACTGATTCTGTTTCTTACTGATAAGAGTCAGTATCAATCTCATTTGAGTCCAGTAAACATTATGGTGATCTGCCTTCATTAATGTAGCAAAGGAAGAACAGCATTAAATCAAAAAAAATATATTCTGGCAATGACATGTTTGCATTTTCAATTAGACAGTATTGTTAACTTACTTTAGTTACTCGTTTAGATATGCAGTCAGCAGGTACATTCTATAAAACCTTGTCCACACTTTACTTGTGTCATTTGTCAGATTTGTGGATTTGGCTGTTTTGAGTACTGAAACTCCTGTGGCCCTACATTATCAACTCTCTTAACAGCAATCCTTTTGATGGGGTATAACACATCATAAACTTTAAATGCATATTTTGCTGGTCATATTTTTATGAATATACCTGTCAGTCCTTTCAAATTTATATCGACTCTGACACTATTGTTGTAGCCGAGTAACAGAGATCATGCACAGCTACTTGCGATAACGTATCATTTACATTTACTACTCGTCCATTGATGTCTTTGAATGCCAATGTATAGTCCGACGTTACAGAAAGATTATTTTGCTTGGAACAGGTTACGTTTCTTTTGTAAAACATGTAATGTGCTCTCTGCACATGCAACACATATTTACGTGCTTAAAAGGGGTCTTTTTAGGAGACTCCTCAGATGTAGATAGTTTATCAGAATCATAGGTTTGCTCTCTGTTTATCCAAGTTAATGAGAGTACCACAGCTCTTTGCAACTTAAAATCATTACACAGCCTTCATGATGCGTTTGGTTGGTTTAGGAATGTGACATTTAATGAGTTATCTAATTATTCCCACCCAATTTTTAGTAAAATTCATTCATGGTTGTTTCTAGACACATGTTTCATGTCTGGCTTCAGCAAGACAGTAAAGTGGACCACTACATTTATATGTAAAATGCTGTCATTCAAATATTTATCCATATGCTTCCAAGTCAGGGGAAGGTGGGGACAATCCCAAAAGCAAAATGCAATGCAGGTACAGTGGACCCTTGACTTACGAACTCAATTCGTTCGTGAGGGCTGGTTGTAACTCTAGTTGGTTGTAAATCAAGACTACTTTTCCCATAAGAAATAATGGAAATACCCATAATGCGCGCCGAACCTCCCACAGCAACACTTACTTAACCTTTTCATAATAAAAAAGGGTTGTATAATGTGCATAATTTACCAAAACACAAATAATTTTTCTAATGTACTAACCAAAAAGTTATAAAAAGTGCCTAGCCTACCAGAAACAACAATTTCATACTGTACTCACCATTTAATTTGACATCTTTGGGCTGCAGGAAGGGAGGAGGAGGAGAATGAAAAGGAAGGTGTTTATTGTTTAGAAGGAGCCTCCTTATGCAAATCTTTTCTTTGTAAAATTGTCGAGATGGTGGATTTAAACATGCTGTACATATTAGCGAGATCGGTCACACGAACACCACTCTCATATTTCCGCACAATTTCCTTCTTCGTTTCGATTGTGATCGCTGTTTCTCAAGTTAATAATGACAGTAGTCGAGCACTCAGTTCAAAGCTGGTCGTGTTGTGAACTGCTGTAATAATACACTCCAAAGCAAGCCGGTGCTGACTCAGCCTGATGACATCATCATGTGCCACGCCACCCCGCTAGCTAACATCCCTTAACAATCGCTTTCTTTACCATCGTTACCTTCTCTTCCTTCCTTAGCAATTATGCGTCTTGCTTGCCATGGTCTTAGTGAATTATATATATAGACTAGCAAAATACTAGCAGCGGAGAAGTAGTGTGTTAAAGAAGTAATGAAAAAGAAAAGGAAACATTTTAATAATAACGTAACATGATTGACAATGCAATTGTGTTGTCATTGTCATGAGTGTTGCTGGCATATATATATATATATACACTCAGCAAAAAAAGAAACGTCCCTTTTTCAGGACTGTGTATTTCAACAATAATGTTTTAAAAATCCAAATAACTTTACAGATCTTCATTGTAAATTGTTTAAACAATGTTTTCCATGCATGTTCAATTAACCATAATCAATTAATTAACATGCACCTGTGGAATGGTCGTTAAGACCTTAACAGCTTACAGAAAGTAAGCATTTAAGGTCACAGTTCTAAAAACGCAGGACACTAAAGAGACTTGTCTTCCGACTGTGAAAAACACCCAAAGAAAGATGCCCAGGGTCCCTGCTCATCTGCGTGAACGTGCATTAGGCATGCTGCAGGGAGGCATGAGGACTGCTGATGTGGCTAGGGCAATGAATTGCCATGTCCACACTGTGAGACGCCTAAGACAGCGCCACAGGGAGACAGGAAGGACAGCTGATCATCCTCGCAGTGGAAGACCACGTGTAACAACACCTGCACAGGATCGGTACATCCGAATATCACACCTGCATGACAGGTACAGGATGGCCACAACAACTGCCCGAGTCACACCAGGAACACACAATCCCTCCATCAGTGCTCAGACTGTCCGCAATAGGCTGAGAGAGGCTGGACTGAGGGCTTGCAGGCCTGTTGTAAGGCAGGTCCTTACCAGACATCACCAGCAACAACGCCGCCTATGGGCACAAACCCACCTTCGCGGGACCAGACAGGAGTGGCAAAAAGTGCGTGAGTTTCTGCATGACAGCAATGTCAGTGTTCTGCCATGGCCAGCGAAGAGCCCAGATCTCAATCCCATTGAGCACGTCTGGGACCTGTTGGACCGCAGGGTGAGGGCTAGGGCCATTCCCCCCCAGAAATGTCCAGGAACTTGCAGGTGCCTTGGTGGAAGAGTGGGGTAACATCTCACAGCAAGAACTGACAAATCTGGTCCAGTACATGAGGAGGAGATGCACTGCAGTACTTCAAGCAGCTGGTGGCCACACCAGATACTGACTGGTACTTTTGATTTTGAGCCTCCCTTCATTCAGGGACACATTGTGAAACATTTTTAGTTTATGTCTTATGGTGTTGACTCTTTTAGTGTTCATACAAATATTTACACATTAAGTCTACTGAAAGTAAAAACAGTTGAAAGTCAGGGGACGTTTCTTTTTTTGCTGACAAGCCCTCACTCACTCACTGACTGACTGACTGACTCATCACTAATTCTCCAACTTCCCGTGTGGGTGGAAGGCTGAAATTTGGCAGGCTCATTCTTTACAGCTTCCTTACAAAAGTTGGGCAGGTTTCATTTCGAAATTCTACGCGTAATGGTCATAACTGGAAGCTGTTTTTCTCCATTTACTGTAATGGAGATGAGCTTGAAACCCGTGGGGGCGGAGTTTCGTGTGACATCATCACGCCTCCCACGTAATCACGCAGTACGTAGAAAACCAGGAAGACCTCCAAAAAGCGCTGAAGAAAACATGCATTATATAATTGAGAAGGCAGCGAAACAATAAGAAGCGAGCGAGTGACATATACAACCATATTCATGAGTTCTGCTACTTCGGAAACAAAGCACGATGTAAACCTAAACTTTAAATTAAGTTCATAGACAGGCTGCCGCTGGCGTTTGTAATTTAGTGCCTGCCCATATAAGGCCGTCCGTCAGCGGCAATCCAATAGCAAATAAATATTCACGGGTGAAGGACTGTGCTTATGCAGAGGAAGATGAGATGGTCAGGGTGGTGTTTGGCACAAACTCAGCGAAACTGCGAGAGAAAGTTTTAAGTGCCGGGACTTAGGTAACATTAGATACAGCCATGGACATAGCACGACATGGCACCAGCACAGCTGGGAAACTTCGATGCATGTACACCGAGCGGCTCATGTGAACTGACGCAGTGCACAGACAAAAACAACAGTTCCAAAGAGCGCTGAACAAAAACCGAATTACACAATTGAAAAGGCAGCAAAAAATATGAAGCGTCTGATACATACAAGCATATTCATAAATGCAGCTACTGCGGAAACAAAACACACGGTGGAAAAAGTCAATGTCCCGCTAAAGGAAGACAGTGTAAAAAAAAAAACCCGTGCATGCAGTGTGTCAGGTCTCAGATAAAGAAGAAGACGAGCTGTTTATTGATGCAGTAAGAAACGAATCGATGAATGAAACCTGTCATCTTTACAACGATTGACAAACACGGAATGTAACTTGAACACAACACATCCTACAAATATGAACCTGATTGAAAGAAATAATGATAATCAAATCCTTGATGACAGCAACACTCAGTAACACTCACAAACCAAATACTGTATATTGACAGTCATGTTACGTTATTTTTAAAATGTTCCCTTTTCTTTTTCATAGCTTTTTTAACACACTACTTCTCCGCTGCGATACGCGGGTATATATATATGTATATATATACCCCGATCTACATACTCGAATAATGGATACTTTATTCACCATCAATGATTGTTTTGGTAAAGCCATACTCAGTGTATTCATTAGATGAACGGTAAAAACGTAAGAGCGAGGGGAGGGTGACTTATTGAGGCATGCAGGCAAAACCACAATAGCACGCGGGCTCGATGTACTGTAGTGCGCGTCAACTCTATCTGAATTGCGCGATCACATTTGAAAAAATATATCTTTTCAAGTTCTATTTAGTCCATATGTGTCAAACTCAAGGGCCGCGGGCCACATCCGGCCCGGCGTGTAATTATATCCGGCCCGCGAGATCATTTTATATACTGTATTATTGTTATTAATGGCCCGGGTATATGAAGCGCTGGTAACACAATAAACTACAGATCCCATAATGCAGCGCTTCAGCTGCCTTGCC
>JANRMT010028174.1:115414237-115431497 GCA_026402145.1 Polypterus bichir lapradei | reverse complement strand
AGAAACCATATGTTTGTATGGTTATTTTTATATATTTTAAGCCCTTATAAACTCTCCCGCACTGTTTATAAATATTCCCCGCAGAGTTATACAGCATAATCCCTTTGTATTCTCTTAGATATTAGGTAAGATTCATTGAAATTATGTATATAAACACACTCTTTATATACAGTAAAACCTAAATATTATTTTAAAGATATTGAGTGTCTCCGATATCACATATGTTACAGCCATTACGATAGACAGGTCACCAGCAATAAATACGTACAATGCAAGAAAAATAGTATACAGTAAATGTGTGTACAGTGACACTAAGCGTACGTACATGTACTAAGCACTGTAAGAAGAAAATTAATTATGGTTACTCACCAACAATGACACGATGACTTGTCCGATAACAATGAGTTTAATTTTACTGCACAACAAAGGAGAGCGTTACAGCCCTTGTAAAGGAGCCACTTCAGGCGATTGTGTAGCACTGCCATTGTTCTTCTTCTGGCAGTCTTCAATCCAAATCCCTAAAGCAGATTCCATCCAGACTACTGCCTTATTACATCCACTTACAACTCGTTTTGCACCCTGGTTAAAAGGACGCTGCAGCCGTAGATCTTATATTCCTTTCCTACTTTTTAAATAAAAAGAATCGTAGCCTTCAACAAATCCAAAACGTTTACCTTTTCGGCAATCGTTAACATCTTCTTCTTGCGCTTGGGCACGGCCCCTGAAGCAGTAGCAGATTGTTTTGGAGCCATAATGAAGGGCTTGACTATGCACAAAGATAAACATTAAAGAGCACAACTCTTTACACAGCGAAGCACGTTGATGCTGAATGAGCGAGATGAGACTTCCTGGTTAAAACTGCATTCAGCACGCAGGAGCTCAACTGCGTGCTCTGATTGGTTAGCTTCTCAGTCAGGAGAACTTAACTGCGTGCTCTGATTGGTTAGCTTCTCAGCCATCCGCCAATAGCGTCCCTTGTATGAAATCAACTGGGCAAACCAACTGAGGAAGCATATACAGGAAGTAAAAAGACACATTGTCCGCAGAACCCGCAAAGCAGCGAAAAATCCGCGTTATATATTTAGTTATGCTTTCATATAAAATTCGCGATAGAGTGAAGCCGCGAAAGTCGAAGCGCAATATAGCGAGGGATTACTGTACTGTATATAAACACTTTTTGCATTTATTTTATTTTTTAAAATTTCCTCCAGCAGAGCTTACTGAGGAATTCTATTTTTCTCCTGTAATAAATCTAATATTAATATTTTACTGTTTTGTTCTCATTAATTGTTATGCAGTATGGTGGCACCGTGTTAGTGCTGCTGCCTCACTGTATGACAACTACGGTTTGCATCCTGGGTGTTCCCTGTAAGTTTTCTCCATGTCTGCATGATTTTTCTTCAAGTGTTCTGGTTTCCACTGACAGCCCAGAGACATGCAGGTTAGGCACTGCTTAATTGGCCCAAGTGTGTGCCTGGTGATTTGTGTGTGTCTGCAATATAATGATTTAGTGCCCTTTCCAGGTATTGTTCCTGCCATGCACACTATGATTGCTGGAATAGGCTCTAGCTGCCCCCAAACCCTTACCTGGATAAGAGGGTTAGTAAGATGGATAGAAGGATATTTGTTAAGAATAGCTTATTATATTCAAAAAATGGGTAATTTGGATCATGAAGATTCTGTCTTATAAAGTTCCTTTAGATGATCTGGTATTTTGCAGTACTGTGAAAAAGTTTTTTTTTTTTTTTAATTTATGTATTTTTTAAAGGGTAATCTATGCATGCGATCTCTAAAGAAGCCACCACTTCAAATACATTAGTGCATGCCAATTCAGTCAAAATAAAATCAATACTGATTGAATCAGAACATTGCGAATCGAAAATCAAATTGTGACAGTGCAATACCCAGCCCTAATCTTAACGTTCCAGATACTTTAGGGTATAACATCTCATTTTTTTATTCATGTAGTCAGGCAAAGTTTTCTTTATTTTCACTGTGAAAATGAACACCACTTTAAATTTTAAATCATTTAATCATATTTAAAATTTCACAATTATTCCCTAAATTTGAGAAATGTCTTTGATTAAGAAGAGCACAATTTTAGTATAGAATTAATTGTTTTTCAATATTGGGAAGCTGTTCATGATGCTTTTACAAAAGGAGACACAAGGTCCCATTTTAACACTGTAGAAACAAAATCCTTCTCATAATACCTTCAAATTAATTTTACTCTACAGTATAATATTTTAAAAACATATTTAAAACATATTCAGGTAAATAAAATACAAATTTTAGTAAAAATATGTTTATGCATTATCCATTGGATAAAGAAAAGGTATGGTTAGTTGTTGGGAGTATTTTTTGAATGGAAATTACTCCAAACTTGTAGTAACATGATTTATCCTATCCAGCTTTAGTAAATCTCAGTCTCTACTTTGCAGTCCATGATTGTATCAGATGATACCTCACATTATTAGTACACTGCAAACATAACATTTAATTCTATTTAAAATTTGTCACTATAACCATGACTGTACTGCATAATACAGTTAAAGCCCATGTCAGTTGACAAAAGTAAGTTAGATTAAGTTTCAAAGAAAGAAAATCAAATTGGATGTTACTGTCTAATGATTTGTACCAAAAAAAGTACAGTGGAGATGCCAACATTACCTGCACACATAAGACAAAATATTACTGAGTTGAATACCTCAGAGTACAATGATCCACCTTCCCAAAAAAATCATACCATACAGTTAGCTCTTGTTTGCTTTAAATGTTTTCCTATTGTTCCTGAAGCTCTTCTAGTCACTGTAGGCTATGCTTATACTAAGCTGAACCTTGAATCTATTGGCATAATGAGGTCATTACAGGAAAAGCAACAGTCACACATAAAGCATCTGGAGACTCAAAAATGTGCAGCATTGGCAGAAAGAAAATTACTTCACTTTTTTCTAAACATTACTTTGTTTTTCACTTGAAAATGCCAGGTTTGTGAGCTTTTGCCTAAAAAGATGTTATACTTGCATCAATATAATTTTCAATACATTATATTTTGTCTTGATTGTATGCAGTTTTAATGCACTTTGGTTAGGAAAAGAGTTATCTAGTAATTTAAATAAGACAATATTATGGAATGTCACATGCAGTCATTTCACAATAAAATTACAACATTCAGGTAAAAAGGCATTTGTTTTACTATATGTTTATAAAATATTTGCATTTCAAATTCATATTGTAGACAGATGAAAAAAGTAAAAAATATAGGATCCATATATTTCCTTTTTAACAGAAAACACAAGAAAAATAAAGTGTGGCACAGTGATGCAGTAGTAGCCTAGTAAGAAGACCTGGCTTTGCATTCTTGGTGCTGTCTGCATGAAGTATGCATGTTCTCTCCATTTTCACATTGGTTTCCTACTGGTGCTTTGGTTTCCTCCTACAGTTCAAAGACAAGGAGGATGGTAAAATGTTGTAGCTAAACTCACCCTAGTGTGTGTCTGTGTGTTCATCTTGCACTGTATTGGTGCCCCATTCAGGGTTTGTTTCTGCCTTGCAACCTGTGCTTGCTGGGATGGACTCCAGATTCCCTGCAAACCTGCAATGGATTAGCGAGTTTGGAAGATGGATGAATGGATGGATGAACAGACAACCAAAATAAAAACAATGTGAAAATGAACTGTTTAAGTAGTTAGCATGACCTGGTAGATACAGTAACAAGACTAGCAGCATCACTGAATAAAACAATAAATCTGCACTCAGCTGAGGAATGCAAAACATTCACAATACTTATGGTGATGAACAAAAGAACAGTATCAACATTATGTGTATTATTGTATGGCAATTTTTAAATTTAAATTTAAATTTAATTGCTTCTATGAATAGTAAATAAATGTTTTGTGCATAAAGAGATGGTTTCAATTTCATTATTGGAAAGCACATTTCAAGTACTACAGCTTGATAACAGCGGGAGTTATTTCATTGAAAACTAACTAGTCCTAAACTATCTTGTTTGGGATTTTCTTTTTGCCTAACATTGTTTGTTTTAGGAAACTTAACTGCATGGCCAGTGTATTTTGATATAGTTGTCATGGAAATAATTCTTATTATAATAGTTTAAATTACTAAGGTTGCAAGTACATTGTATAGCTTAAGAATAACCTTTCTTGAACTTTATTTAGCAAAGCTTGGGTATATAACTCAGTACCTTTTTAGTTTTCCTAATTGTTTCTGTAAATTATTTGGATTTGGACACTAACCAGGCCACTTTGATCTCTTGTCCTTGTCATAACATGATAATTTTTAGTTTCAGAACTCAACAATCCCATCAAATAATTTTCTCCAACAATTTCATTTCACACAATGTAAAAATCTAATATATATATACTAAGCATAATTTGCCACATACCTGCCCAGGTCTGCATTCTGTGCAGATCCATATGTTATTTTAATGACTATAGGTTATTCAACAATCCACCTGGTGTCATTAGATACCTTTAATCAAGAATACTTATAAAACATAAAACAAGCATTAATCCTACAACTGATCTTTGAGCGACTCCACTTTGTACGTCACCTTATTCATAAAACATCCCTTGCATTCCTTACACCCATCAACACACTGACCTTTTATTTTGATCAATTGTCACTCATGTGGTACTTCTTCATAAGGTTTTTGAAAAGCAAGAGAAATAATACACGTACATCTCTGATACTATCTCATATCTGTTACTTTCTTGTTTCCTTAACAAGAGAGTATATTAATGAAATGCAATTCGCCTCTCCCGACCCATGTTTACTGTTTACTACTTAGTATTTGTTACCTGATCTTTTTATAATAATTCTCACATTGATTATGTTAAGCTTACTGGCCTGTAACTGCTAGGTTTTGCATAATCCACTTTTTCATATACTCAAACAACAGTTTTTGATTTTTTGCCTAAAATTTGTTAAGTATGCACTGATTTCTGAAAAATATGCATTTATTTTTCAATTTCTTCTTGAACTTTGTATTCATTTGTTGTGGTCTTCTCTCAAATTTCCTGTTTCTAAATTTATAGATGAGCCTTTAAGCCTACACCACTGCTCCTTCACATTTTTCATACTTAAAAGTTTGTCACATGTTTGCAAGAATACTTTATAAACAGACTTGTAAAGCTTTTTATGACTCGGTCATCAACCATAATAACTCAGCATTATAGCAGTGCTATTATGTTTACTTCTGTCAAGAGTATGCTGCAATGACATGGTTCATGCTTTTCCCAGCACTGCATTGGCTACATAAGGATGAGTGTGACTTCTAACCTAAACTGAAAAGCAGTTGTGTAAATAAAACCACACTGCTCTAATAGAATTCAAAATTATCATCACACATGGATGCTGAAAATCCTTTTATTGATTTTCTTTTTCCCTTTAAAATGTATAGTGAAGAAGTAATAAACTGGAAGCCTGTCATAAGCTCATACCAAGCTAAGTCTATAAAATGTGGCCAAAAAAAAGAATAAAAGAATAAATAGAGGCATCTAAGCAGGCACAGGGAAAATGTGCATATTTCACACAGACATAAAGTAAATTAGATTCTGAAAATATTACCATACAAAGTAAGGAGAAAATTTAGGCAAGTAGCAAACATTAGGAAAAGCATAATTTTTACAACCTGGCAACGATGATAGTATAAAGATACCTACCTACGAATCTATGTTGAATATTTATTTATGCATAAAAAATGATGGAAACCTAAAAGTTTTTGATATTAGTAAGTTTTCTCAAGGAAAAATAACAGGTTGATTTGCTTATGGACTCCACTGTTCATATTCTGAAGTGTATGTCAAGCCAACTTACATCACAAAAATATTTTAGAAAATAAAGAAAAATATATAAATAGCCTATACATTATTTACACCACATTCTATTATACTAATTAACTTAGGGAGCCATTTAAACTAATTTATACAGGTAACTACCAGATTAGAAATTTGTTTCCTGTTCTTTCCTAAACACAGATAATCTCTAAACTGTCTTTGGACAGTATAAGAATTTTAAATCCTTTAAATGAATGATACCCCTATCAGTAGAATTGAAGAGAGGGAATCAGCAACATATGACGAAAGTGACACAATTGGACAGTTACAGAACATGTGGGAGAAAGTTCTAGGACTACTGAGGGAGAAAATGAGATTTATATGATCAGGAGCTAGACCCATTAGATGACAAATTCATGGGTTAGGATATATTTGATGTACAATTTTATATTGTGTGTGCTGGTAGTCAGGATTTTTTGAAGAATTTGAATGCTTTGGAAGACGGAGTTCCAGCACAATGGCTATTGGGGATATCACAAAGCCAATTAAAAACAGCTGGGAGAGATCAGGACTGTGCATACAGAAGGGATAACGGTTTGGATTTAGATGAGAGGAGTGAGGCAAAAGAGAAAATGGGAATAGATAAAGGGACTCCAAATGTCCTAAAAACTGAGGGGTGAGGCAAAGAAGAAGGAGCATACTGTATATGACAAGGATTAAGCAGGAAAATTTTTCAGATGCCTTCCAGGATATGATAAACTAGTCGGGTTAGGGTGTATTAATTTTTGAATTACCAACTGCACCTAACATTAGAGGACCTTCACGAGTAGCTTGGCATTGTAGTTCATCAGAGCTGTCTGCAGTTTGAACAATCAGTGAGGTCTTTACCCTATTTCAGAAATGCCCTATTTGTTGAGGGGTTCAGTTTGGAAGAGGAGTCACATTTATGGAGCTGCAGAGCCAAAAGCTAACCTGCCCATGCACCGGAAACACAGCAACATGGACTTAACACAGTGGCTTAAAAAAATCAGCATGGGGCAACAAAAGAGAATTTAGTTCATTTCTTGTTTTGGCAATGCTCATTTTATAATCCTGATCCACAACTTTTGGGTGGGAACTCTCAAACTGTGTAAGGCAAGACTCCAGTTCAGCAACTGACTGTCAAGCCTGCCAGACTAAGCCACTTGCAAATGCAACAGAGGCATTACATAGAAAGCTCTTAACAGCAGTCAGGTAAAAGATGTATCAAAAGCACTTCCACTGATGGAGGGAGATATTGAATATCCATGTGGTGCCTAGCTAGAACAGAAGAAAGAAACACGTAACATGGCACATGTTTTGGTCAGAGAAGGAGGAAGAGACTAGAATAGCAGTTATTATAGTGGGGGCCAGAAAATGAGAATTAAAAATTAGTCAAAGCAAAACTGAGTTCCAAACAAAGTACAGAGAAAGTAGTACTCTCTGGCTGCTGGGTTAATAAACCAAAAAGAATCTGGAAGTTACTTACGCACAAGGTGCCCTGCCATATTTCTAAGTTGTTTGTGTACTTTGCAATAAACCCACAAGTCAATCTAAAGCAATAATGCTATTTTTAAATACTGAAGGGGGTCTTCTTTTAAATAAATCATAAGTTTCCGTGTTGTCTACTCTCTTTCATCACTAAACTATGCAATATGTACACATACAGTGAAAGGCTCATTACTATTGGATAGCTGTGGTTCAGGGCATTCTAAAGTTGTATAGTTGTCTATGACAACTTGTCACAGCTGTGTGTAAAAGGCAGAAGTATATAGTGTGTGATGTGTTGTACATCACATTTAAGTAAATGTGTTTCTTGAATAAATGCAATATCTTTAGAATTGTGATATAAAATCTGCAACACTCCCCCTCCTTTTCTGAGGAGCAGACAGGGATCAGACATTTCACAAGGCTTTGTGAAAAACAGACATTAAAATATAAAGGAAGGTGAGTAGAAATAAGAAGCAAAATACAAAACAAGAAAAAGCAACATAAAACAGAATACAACCATAAGTAAGAAATGCACATAGTGCACCAAAAAGAAAAAAACAAATATGAAAAAAACCTAAATTGCCAGCACCCAAGGTAAGACATTGCACTGCCATTTCCATGTACCACTGGACTATTACATTTAATAAAGTATTATAATATTCCTTTATTAGTTATTCATCAGTACCATAATTACTGTAGTATATGGTATATGGTATATATGTGACATGTGTTTACAAAAAATGAAACAATGTATAAGGCAGGGTTACTACCAACAGTGGCCCACCAATTATACTTGGTGAAAAAGATAAAACAAAAACGAGCAAGTAAAATCATATGGGTACAATTATTTCCACAGCAACATCCCATAGTAGCCATTGAATAAAGAGGCGACTTGATATTTTATGCAGCAGTGCTAAGTTGCTCAGCTCTATATAAGGGCAGCCTCATTTTGTGGACTACTCATTGGCTAGTTGGATAGGGTGAAGCGAATAAGTACAAGGGAACCTGGGATATGGGATAACTGCAAAGAACACATACACATGAGTTTAGTTTTCATATAAAAAATTACAGAGGCCAACCCCTGTTTACTTGAAATCATCATTAGCAACCACTGCTTTTTGCGGGATGTCAAAGTAGACGTGCCCACTGCCATTACAAATGTTGTGCCATTGCTAGATAAACAAAGTACACAATGAGACTTACATGCTTTTCCAGCTTCAAGACTGGGTTTATTTTGTGGTGTTGCTGTACAGTTCATAGAGAGTAATCAGCAAAAAACACGATCCTTCAACCTTTGTGAAAAAGACTTAGGGTTTTCCTCATTGCTTGCAGGATGTTCTGGCTTTTTCCACATCTTAACAGCCTGATAATAAATGGACTAGGGCAGTGTTTTTCAACCAGTGTACTGCGGCTCAGTGGTGCACCATGAGAGCTACTCAGACGGTGTAGTACCTGGGTCTGAACTTGAGATGGCTAACCTCCTCGGGTGGTCGAGACCTGTCTGAGGAGAATAGGACTACCTGGAGAAGCTTGCCTAAAAGCAGCTCTGTGATTGCTATGTTGCAGACACAGCACTTCAACCACTTCAGATTCTCCAGACCGGTGGAATCCATCTGCCCAAGATGTATGGTCGCCCGCCGTACATCGGGCGACCGTATGGTGGCAAGCCTAACAGCGCTGATGGATAGTGGGCATATGAGTTGCCTCTGAGGCAGAGAGGGGTGGGCAAAAGGGTGAAGCAGCTTGGAGATGCCACCAAAGTGCTCACTAAATGCTATGTCTGCAAACGTTGATCTCGGATGTGCTTTATTACCAGTTTCTCCAGTTCTCCTGCCCCTTCAGGCAGTACAGCATATGTATGACATATAATTTGTTTGTGGTTAGTAAAATAGTGGTATGTCTTGGGATGATTTTAGTTAAAAAAAGTGTGCCACAACTGAAGAAAAGATTAGAAAACACAGGCCTAAGGTGATCCATGTGGGAAAGATTAATGTACAGTATATTCTATATATGCTATACTTTATTTCAATATTTACCCCAACAACAGTAGAAAGCCACTTCAGCAAATTTTCCCATAGGAAGTCAATCATATCAGAGCCTTCTGAGTTCTCTACAATCCAGATGATTCTAAAATTTTGTTATCCATCCTGGTCCAGAATCTCCATGACCTTGGACACAATTGTTTTAATGGTTCATTTGTTATCATGGACTTTTCTTAAGGTTTTTATTGTGTCTTTTATATCAGCAATACTAAACTGATTTAAAGTGGAAGACTGCTCTATTATTGCGTTTCTCACTTTGGTTATCATAGTGGAAATATCTGGAGTTGACCATGTGGGATTCCGAACTGATCTTCCAGATTCCAATAAAGATTTTTTGCCCATAAAATTAGTGGCTATTACTACACTGCTCATTTGCTGTTTTGGGATGTTTGCAATAATGATAAATATAAATAATGTTAGATAAAATGGTGGTGGATATGAAGTTCCCTTTAGGTGCTGCTATTCAACAGCCTGCCATCATGTGTCTCTGGGCTGGCCTATATATAAACCAAATAAAGGTGCACAAATGAATGTAATTAATAAGAATTTCATGATATTAAAATTAGGAGGCAAGTGTGCAAAGGCTCAGACCTTGGAAGGTAACACTGCAAGAGGCTTTTGAAGAAACACCCTGTCGTAGGAAATAATGTTGGTTTCTGGTTTTTGGCATTCGACAAGCACATACACTACACTACTTGGACATTTTCACACACGTGCGCAAGTGAGGCAGTCAATGGGCTTAAATAAGGGTAAAATGCTGGGTTAGGGGTTGACAAGGTGCACCAATGTCTTTCATCCCCCTCTGCAGATCACAACAAGGAAAGAAGGAAACCTCAAACAGTTTCCACTTCAGTCTTCAGACCATGCCTTCCTACTGACCTGACATCTGCCTGTTCCCCACTGGAACCTTCTCTTCCTTCCCACCGCCTATAAATCCAGCCACTTGCCTTCCCCAGTTAGTTCCATCATGGACTCAGTCGTTTGAGACCACTCTGCATTCATCACATCTTTTTGAAACACTGTTATTAATATACGGGATGGAACCCCAAACCTTTTTCTTTGTCGTTTGTGCTTCTTTCACAACATTTACAGTAATAACCAGTGAAATGTGTGGTCATTTCAAGTGGGGCAGCTTGCCTTTTGGTTTTTACTCTGTAATAACTCACCTCATTCATTATTCCCTTGTGTTGTGATTTTTGTCATTATTTCTGATTAATTTCATTCAAACCACAGAATTCCAGACTGGAATAACTAATCTGAGACAGTCTTATGCAATATGTAGACAAATATGCATTGACTCTAACCATACATATGCATGTAGTTATACCAGTTCATATCTCCTAGTTAAGGATAAAAGTGAAGCCAACCTTTTTTATTTAATACATCTTTAAACATATTAAAGACATGGTTAAAATAACAAAACCATGGGGAATGCACGAACCAGTGATTCTTTGTGCTGGTCCCAGTAAATGGGGAGGGTTACATCAGGAAGGGCATCTAGTGTAAAACTTAATTAATATGCAGACAATATAGATTTTGTATGGGATTGGCCAAGGCCCAGGTTAACAACGGCCACCACCAGTACTGTTAGCCAACAGGGTGCTGAGGGAAATTGGACTACTGTTGGCTGGAGCAGAAGATGAGAGGGAGGCATGTCCGGAGGCAGGAGGAGAGGAGGAAGGTTAGGAGGGTAGGAATTTTGAATGTTGGCAGTATGACTGGTAAAGGGGAAGGAGTTAGCCGATATGATGGAGAGAAGGAAGGCTGACATATTGTGCATGCAAGAGACCAGATAGAAGGTGAGTAAGGTCAGGTGTAATGGAGGAGGGTTCAAATTGTTCTACCATGTTGTGGATGGGTGGAGAAATGGAGTAGAGGTTATCCTCAGGAACAGTATGTCAAGAGTGTTCTTTAGGTAAAAAGAGTGTCAGATAGGTTGATGATTATGAAGCTGGAAATTGAAGGTGTGATGATGAATGTTGTTAGGGCACATGCCCCGAAAGTTGGGTATGCGATGGATGAGAAGGAAGATTTCTGGAGTGAGCTGAATGAAGTGGTGGAGTGTATACCCAAGGGAGAGAGAGTGGTGACTGGAGCAGATTTCAATGAACATGTTGGTGAAGAAGGGATGAAGATGTGATGGGCAGGTATGTTGTCAAGGAGAGGAATGAGATAGGAACACAGGGTGACGTACAAGAGTGGAGGAAGATGCACAAAGGTGTATTATATCCTATGAGGGTAATTCTGAAGGAGATTAGAGACTGCACAGTGGTGGCAGGGGAAAGCATTGTTAGGCAGCATAGGATGATAGTCTGTAGAATGATGCTGGTGATAAAGAAGAGGAGGAGAGTGAGGGCAGAGCCAAGGATAAAATGTTGGAAGATGAAAAATGAATACTGTAAGGTGGAGTTCAGGAATGAGGTAAGACAGGCAGTAGGTGGCAGTGAAGAGTTACCAGATAGCTGGGCAACTACAGCAGAAGTGTTAAGGGAGACAGCTAGTAGGGTGCTTTCTGTGACATGTGGGCAGAGGAAGAAGAACAAGGAAACCTGGTGGTGGAATGTGGAAGTGCAGAAGAGTATACAGAGGAAGAGGTTTGCAAAGAAGAAGTGCAATAGTCAGAGAAATGAAGAAAGTAGACAGGAGTACAAAGAGATAAGGCGTAAAGTGGAGTGAGAGATGCTGAAGGCTACAGAAAAGGCATATGATTTGTATGAGAGGTTTAACACTAAGGAGGAAGGAAAGAATCTGTACTGATTGGCTAGACAGAGGGATTATGCTGGGACAGATGAGCAGCAGGTTAGAGTGATAAAGGATAATGATGAAAACATGCTAACCAGCGAGAAAAGTGTGCTGAGCAGATGGAAAGAGTACTTTGTGAGGTTGTTGAATGAAGAGAATAAGATAAAGAGAAGGTTGGATAATTTGGAGATTGTGAACCAGGAAGTTCAATAGATTAGCAAGGAGGAAGTAAGGACAGCTATGAAGAAGATGAAGAAAGGAAAGGCTGTTGGTCCAGATGATATATCTGTGGAAGCATGGAGGTGTTTAGGGGAGATGGTAGTAAAGTTTTTAACTGGATTATTTAATGCAATCTTGGAAAGTGAGAGGATGCCTGAGGCGTGGAGAAGTGTTCTGGTACCAATTTTTAAGAATAAGGGTGACATGAAGAACTGTAGTAACTACAGAGAGATAAAATTGATCAGCCACAGCATGAAGTTATGGGGAAGAGTAGTGGAAGCTAGGTTAAGAAGAGAGGTGATGATTAGTAGCAGCAGTATGTTTCCATGTTGAGAAAGAGCACTGTAGATGCAATGTTTACAATGAGGGTGATGATGGAGAAGTATGGAGAAGACCAGAAGAAGCTGAATTATGTCCTTGTGGACCTAGAGAAAGCATATGATAACATAGACAGATAACATATGTGTGAAAGAGAGAGGTCAAAGAAATGGTGAGTTTAAATACTTAGAATCAATAGTACAGAGTAACGGGGAGTGTGGAAGAGATTTGAAGAAGAGAGTGCAGGCAGGGTGGACTGAGTGGAGAAGAGTGTAAGGAATTTTATTTTTGAAAGATGGTTACCAAAAGGTGTGAAAGGGAATGTCTACAAGACAGTTATAAGACCAGCTAAGTTATATGAGTTAGAGACAGTGGCACTGACAAAAAGACAAGAGTCAGAGCTAGAAGTGGCAAAGTTAAAGATGTTAAGACTTGTACTGGGTGTGACGAGGATAGACAGGACAAGGAATGAGTATATTAGCAGGTCAGCTTAAGTTGAGTGGTTTGGAGACAAAGCCAGAGAGGCGAGATTGTATTGGTTTGGCGTATATTGGGAAAAGGATGTTAGGAATGGAGCTGCCAGGCAAGAGAAAAAGAGGAAGGTCTAAGAGAAGATTTATGAATGTGGCTAGAGAGGACATGAAGGTGGTAGGTATGACAGAACAAGATGCAGAGGACAGGAAAATATGGAAACAGATAATCCATTATGGTGAACCCCTAACAGGAGAAACGGAAAGATGAAGGAGAAGAAGAAATAAAAAGTTAAAATATTAAAGAAAGGTTAAAGATATACTAGATACAAAAATATCACATATTAACAAAAAATGATACAATTCCTCTTTTGTTAGTTATAATATACTTTGCTAACCTGCCAGCTCTCGAGAGAAATGAGCTAAAAATATCTCAAAGTTTTGAAGATCTAAAAGAAACAACTAAAAAAATCATAAGTGATGAACAGCTTAAAAGAAAATTAATTAATATGTATAGGTGAAAACAAAGACAGGTAGCAGTGTCATTGGAAACAACTTTTGCACAATAAGTCAGACATATATTATAAAATGTTTGCAACCAAGTACAGTAAGAGTAGAATTTAGATGTAAGCACACAGAGTGGCAATAACAAAGATATGAAGCAATGCCATCTCAATAGTATATGATAGGCTATATTTCATTGTACAAACAGAAAACTCCAGTTATTACCCTTTTTAACATCCTGCTTTGCTCTTCTTTTCCCCTCACTACCCAAAAAACCCTCAAATACAAAACTGTACTATTCACATAAAATTATGTAATACAGGCAGAAAAAATGAGTTATTGTGAGATAAATAAAATCCTAATGCAATCAGTATATGCCACAGTAAGCACAATCACACATGAGATGAACTAGAGAATTCTTCACCATATTTTCATGCAGAAGATGTCCTTGATAACTCACCTTAACATTCTGGGAACACATTACAATCCTGAAGTTTATTAGTGATTGGACACAAGACCAACTGTATCTAATTGTATATAAGTATTTATACCATATTTGATTAATCACTGAAATGTCAAATTAACATACTTATTCTTAATAATAAAGCATAACTAAATCCGTAGATCAGCAAAGCTGCTGTAACTCAGTTTTACCACAGCAGTTTATTTCATCACAATATAGTGCTTTTTTGTGGCAAGCAAAAGAAACATAACCTATTATTACTTTGCTCAAACATTATCTCAAGCAGAAATTTTACAGTATTAAGAAACCAAATTGTTTCTTTCATGTTTTCAGATTTTCTGCTGTTTCATATATACATTTGTTTCAAATCAGCCATATTAATTATATTTCTCACTAGCAAAATACCCGCGCTTCGCAGCGGAGAAGTAGTGTGTTAAAGAAGTAATGAAAAAGAAAAGGAAACATTTTGAAAATAACGTAACATGATTGTCAATGTACAGTAATTGTTTTATCACTGTTGTGAGTGATGAGTGTTGCTGTCATATATATATATATATAATATATATATATATATATATATTATATATATATAATATATTATATACTAGCAGAATACCCGCGCTTCGCAGCGGAGAAGTAGTGTATAAAAGAAGTTATGAAAAAGAAAAGGAAAAATTTTAAAAATAACGTAACATGATTGTTAATGTAATTGTTTTGTCATTGACATGAGTGTTGTTGTCATACTATGGGGTGCGAAACAGGCAAATACATTGATTTTCTGAATATATAAAGTCGGCGTCAGAATATATAATGTCAAAACTTGAATATATAAAGTCATTCCCGAATATATAAAGTCACTGTCGGAATATATAAAGTCAAAACTTGAATACATAAAGTCAGCGTCGGTATATATAAAGTCAAAACTTTTTTCTAAATATATAAAGTCAAAACTTGAATAAATAAAGTCACCGCTGGAATATATAAAGTCAAAGCTTGAATATATAAAGTCATCGCTGGAATATATAAATTCAAAACTTGAATATATAAAGTCAGCGTCAGAATATATAAAGTCAGCGCTGGAATATATAAAGTGAAAACCTGAATATATAAAGTCAGCGTCGGAATTTATAAAGTCATTCCTGATTATATATAGTCAACATCGGAGTATATAAACTCATTCCTGAATATATAAACTCAAAGTCAAAATATATTGATTGAAACGACTCTGAACTGAAGTAAGTTAACAAAAACGTATTCAGAAAAATAAATTAAAAAAACACTGTTCGGTTAATGTTTTGAAAATGATGCATTTGCCCTGCCCAGGATTGGTTCCTGCCTTGCACCCAGTGTTGGCTGGGATTGGCTCCAGCAGACCCCCGTGACCCTATGGTCGGATTCAACGGGTTGGAAAATGGATGGATATTGCAGCACTGACTTTGTATATTCCGACGATGACTTTATATATTGAAGTTTTGACTTTATATATTCCAGCACTTACTTTATATTGTGAGCCTGAGGGCTTCGCTATTACGTGTGGGGACGAAACTTCACTTTGGTAACTGATCATGCTCCACTTCAATGGTCATACCGACAGAAAGATACAAATTCTCGCCTAATGAGATGGTTTCTGGGCTTACAACTTTTACCGTTTCACAGTAAAACATCGACCAGGTTCTGAACACGTCAACGCAGACGTATTATCAAGACTAAATGAACCTGGTACAGAGAGTCGCTTAATTCACGGAAATGTGAATAAAGCTAAGGGGGAGGGTGTGAGCTGGAGGGCTGATCGCACCCTAAGAAGATACAGACGCCTCTAGGAAAACCACAACCCCTGAAACACAGACTACCCTCACATTGCTCCTTACTTTCTCACTTGCGCTATAATGCATAATGCAAACCTCGCACGATACTCCGCTAACTTAAAAGCCTTGTGCAGCGCCTGTCAGTTGAAAATTGATTGTTTGCTTGCTTTCATTGCTCTCTCTCTCTGCTCCTAGCAGAACTGACATCTCTGACTTGTCATGGAGCACGTTTAAGCTCATGTGTTTGCAGTGTTTGAATAAAAATCCTTCTTGTTTCTACGACCTCCTGTGTCTCTGTGCAAATCTGTGACCCAAGCGTGACAATATATTCCGACGCTGTCTTTATATATTTAAGTTTTGACTTTAGGTGGCAGTGTGACGAAGTTGCTTCGGAAGACAGCGTTAGCCGCGGAGCTCAGCTCAGAGCGAAATGAGGTAAATGGGAGGGGATATGATGACGTGACTCCTCCACCCGCCTTAACTGTCAATCCCCCACAAACATAGTCTCTCGGAATTTGCATAAGCACACCCCTTCACCTGCAATTTTAACTTAGTTATAAAGTGATCAAAACTCTCGTTTATAACCTGCGTCCTCACATTAAACTTATATCCCGCATTACCCGTGAGCATGAAAAACGCCAGCCTGTCTATTAACTTAATTTAAAGTTTAGGTTTATACCTTGCTTTGTTTCCGAAGTAGCTGCACTGATGAATATGGTAGTATATGTCACTCGCTCGCTTCTTATTGTTTCGCTGCCTTCTCAATTATATAATGCATGTTTTCTTCAGCGCATTTTGGAGCTCTTCCTAGTTTTCTACATAGTGCGTTGACAGTCAGTTCACGTAATTACGTGGGCGGCGTGATAATGTCACACGAAACTCTGCCCCCACGGCTTTCAAGCTCAACTCCATTACAGTAAATGGAGAAAAATACCTTCCAGTTATGAACATTACGCGTAGAATTTCGAAATGAAACCTGCCCAACTTTTGTAAGGAAGCTGTAAGGAATGAGCCTGCCAAATTTCAGCCTTCTACCTACACGGGAAGTTGGAGAATTAGTGATGACTCAGTGAGTGAGTCAATGAGTCAGTCAGTCAGTCAGTGAGGGCTTTGCCTTTTATTAGTATAGATATATATATATATATACACACACACACACATATATACACACATACATCCACATATATATACATATATACATATACTAGCAGAATACCCGCGCTTCGCAGCGGAGAAGTAGTGTGTTAAAGAAGGTATGAAAAAGAAAAGGAAAAATGTAAAAAATAACGTAACATGATTGTTAATGTAATTGTTTTGTCATTGATATGAGTGTTGTTCCCATATCTATATCTATCTATATCTATATCTATATATATATATATATATATAT
>JANRMT010028174.1:115389889-115408844 GCA_026402145.1 Polypterus bichir lapradei | reverse complement strand
GAGATCTGGTGACTGTGGGGGCCATTTTAGTACAGTGAACTCATTGTCATGTTCAAGAAACCAATTTGAAATGATTCGAGCTTTGTGACATGGTGCATTATCCTGCTGGAAGTAGCCATCAGAGGATGGGTACATGGTGGTCATGAAGGGATGGACATGGTCAGAAACAATGCTCAGGTAGCCCGTGGCATTTAAACGATGCCCAATTGGCACTAAGGGGCCTAAAGTGTGCCAAGAAAACATCCCCCACACCATTACACCACCACCACCAGCTTGCACAGTGTTAACAAGGCATGATGGATCCATGTTCTCATTCTGTTTACGCCAAATTCTGACTCTACCATTTGAATGTCTCAACAGAAATCGAGACTCATCAGACCAGGCAACATTTTTCCAGTCTTCAACTGTCCAATTTTGGTGAGCTCGTGCAAATGGTAGCCTCTTTTTTCTATTTGTAGTGGAGATGAGTGGTACCCGGTGGGGTCTTTTGCTGTTGTAGCCCATCCACCTCAAGGTTGTGCATGTTGTGGCTTCATAAATGCTTTGCTGCATACCTCGATTGTAACGAGTGGTTATTTCAGTCAAAGTTGCTCTTCTATCAGCTTGAATCAGTCGGCCCATTCTCCTCTGACCTCTAGCATCAACAAGGCATTTTCGCACACAGGACTGCCGCATACTGGATGTTTTTCCCTTTTCACACCATTCTTTGTAAACCCTAGAAATGGTTGTGCGTGAAAATCTCAGTAACTGAGCAGATTGTGAAATACTCAGACCGGCCCGTCTGGCACCAACAACCATGCCACGCTCAAAATTGCTTAAATCACCTTTCTTTCCCATTCTGACATTCAGTTTGGAGTTCAGGAGATTGTCTTGAACAGGACCACACCCCTAAATGCATTGAAGCAACTGCCATGTGATTGGTTGATTAGATAATTGCATTAATGAGAAATTGAACAGGTGTTCCTAATAATATTTTAGGTGAGTGTATATATATATATATATATATATATATATATATATATATATACAATCTTTCGGGTGCGAGCAACTGTTGCTGGGGGTGGCAGAATCCATCAAGGAAGAAAAATGACAAACATTATTTGTACAAAATCTTAATTTATTTATCCATTCCTAAATAATTAAATGGGCAGGCTATTTCGTATCAGTGCAATACGCTGCTTGTTAAAACGGATAACTCCCGCTCTTACGTGCAAGTCTGCGTGGATATTATGAACTATCGTATCTGTTCAAGTTCTATTTAAATTTTAAATAGAAGGAATTTTTATTTAGTCGACAGAAATATCTTTGGTAGGAATGTAAGTTAAATGTAGGCATCATTGCATAAATTTTTCTTCACTATACAAATGTAAAGAGTAAATTCGCCTTACATTCCAACCAAAGATATTTGTGTCGACTAAATCAGGGGTGTCAAACTCAATTGCACAGGGGGCCAAAATCCAAAACACACTTTAGGTCGCGGGCCGAACAGGATAAACATTTATTGAACACACTAAAACTAAAGTTTTAAAACTTTAAAAGTTTTAAAACTTTAAATCAACTCAAACCTTAAATAACTTACAATATTTTGCTCTCCATAAAAATATATCCTGTCTAAATTATACAAGTTAGAAATAAAATAAACATTAAAAGAACAAACATTCAAATTTCTTTACTCTTATGTAATTTTATATAAAAAATAAACTTAAATTTTAAATATCCCAAAAGATTTTGCTCTCCATAAAAATATATCCTGTCAAAATTATACAAATTCAAATATGAACATGCTGCATAAGAAAACCTGGAAATATAAATAAAATTTGTTCTTTTCAGCAATAAGAAATCAAATCATTCAGTTGTCTTTGCTCATATGTCATTTTATCAGAGCTGGACGCCTGGCATCTTTTTTTGGCAACAAGTTCGTTTATGTTTGGTGTGAGGTTCTGTGTTGTGGATATTCTCAGGATGAACTGCAGGTGCTCATCAGTGAGGCGACTCCTGTGTGCTGTTTTGTTAGTCTTCATCACTGAGAAGAGCTTCTCACACAGATATGTGCTACCAAACATGCACAAGGTTCGAGCCGGATGTAGACGGAGCTGGAACATTTCTGCGGGAATGGAGTGAATAAACTGTGCGGGCCCTGCAGTATCGTACTTTGCCTTCAGTGTGCCATTACACTGAAGCTCAATCACCTCCATCTGAATCTGCACAGGTGCAGTTTCCACATCAACGGCAAATGGGTTGCGAAACAACTCAAAATTATTTTTTTGTTCTTCAAAGTCATCAAAGCGCCGTGCGAACTCAGTGCGCTCAGTTTATCAGCAAAGTGCGTATTTGGGAACACCGTTGTGCCGACTTGGTTCAACATTACTTGGCAACAGGGAAAGTGGGGCAAGTTGCACTGGTGCATTTGTGTCTCCCATAAAAGCAGCTTCACTTGAAATCATTTTGTGATTTTGCACGGGTAAAAACGTCTGCTGAAGTGTCAGATTCTTCTTTAACTCTTCTGCTTTCTGTATCTTCTGCATTGCATTCAGGTCTTTTAGGTTATCCTGATGTTTTGTCTCATAGTGCCGTCTTAGATTAAATTCTGTAATTACAGCCACATTAGCTCCACAAATGAGACACACGGGTTTACAGGCAATGTCAGTAAACATATACTCAGCCTCCCATCGGTTTTTAAAGGCTCTATTTTCAGAATCAACTTTTCTCTTCGGCATCGTGTGGGCTAGCTTCGCAATAACTTGCAGCATCATAAGCTAGACTTGATTAACGCAGTAAGTGTTCGGCAAGGCAGCTGAAGCGCTGCATTATGGGATCTGTAGTCTATTGTGTTACCAGCGCTTCATATCCCCGGACCATTAATAACAATAATATATAAAATGATCTCGCGGGCCGGATATAATTACACGCCGGGCCGGATGTGGCCCGCGGGCCTTGAGTTTGACACATATGGACTAAAAACAACTTGAAAAGATATATTTTTTCGAATGTGATCGCGCAATTCAGATCGAGTTGACGCGCACCGACGCATCGAGCCCGCGTGCTATTTGTGGTTTCAATAAGTCACCCTCCCCTCGCTCTTACTTTTTTACCGTTCATCTAATGAATACACTGAGTATGGCTTTACCAAAACAATCATTGATGGCGAATAGTCTTTTCAAATGAAATTTGCCTCCGATTAGTCCCAGCAACGCACTTTCTTTCGACTCTTACATTTTTGTAGCTGTGATGTGTGCATGAATGTAATCGATGCACCAGGAAATCATGCATTGACAAAAGTTCAACTTTGCTTGGAATTGAAAGAGTGATTAAATGCGTTATTTTTTTAACGCGTTATGGAGTACATGCATCGAAGCTTCTCAGCTGTGTTTGTGCTAAGAAAAGGAAATATTTTAAAAATAATGTAACATGATTGTGAAAGTAATAGTTTTGTGACCGTTATGAGTGTTGCTATCATCAAGGATTTGATCATCATTATTTCTTGCAATTAGGTTCGTATTTGGAGGATGTGTTCATGTAATGTTAGCTAAGACCCGGCACTTAAAAGTTTCTTGTTACAGCAATTTTAACTCCATTACAAAGTGATCCAAAGTGTCGTTTATACCTCGTGTCTTCTCAGTAAACTTGTATGTCGCGAATACCGTCATTCATCGTAGGCATGACAAACGGCAGCGGGAGTGTGTCTATAAACTTAATGTAAACTTACGGTTCACGCCGTGCTTTGTTTCCTCAGTAGCTGCACTTATGAATATACATTGGCCTCGCTCACTGAGTGCAAGGGAAAAAAATAAAATGTATCCATAAGTTATTAAAAGTAAAACATTAACGTTTTGTTCAGTTTCTTGCTACAGCAATTTTAACTCCGTTACAAAGTGATCCAAAGTCTCGTTTATACCTCGTGTCTTCTCAGTAAACTTGTATCTCGCGAAAACCGTCATTTGCCATAGGCATGACAAACGGCAGCGGGAGTGTGTCTATAAACTTAATATAAACTTACGGTTCACGCCGTGCTTTGTTTCCGCAGTAGCTGTACTTATGAATATGCTTGTATTCATGAATATGCTTGTATGCATCACTTGCTTCATAATCTTTTTCTGCCTTCTCAATTGTGAAATGGCATTTTTTGCTCAGCGCTGTTTGCAGGTCTTCCTTGTTCTCTACGTACTTATGTAGGAGGCGTGATGATGTCACACGAAACTCCGCCCCCCACGGCCATCCAGGTCAACTCCACTACATTATATGGAGAAAAATACCTTCCAGTTATGACCATTACGCGTAGAATTTCGAAATGAAACCTGCCCAACTTTTGTAAGGAAGCTGTAAGGAATGAGCCTGCCAAATTTCAGCATTCTACCTACACGGGAACTTGGAGAATTAGTGATGAGTCAGTGAGTGAGTGAGTCAGTCAGTCAGTCAGTGAGGGCTTTGCCTTTTATTAGTATAGATTCTCTAACTACCTGGACAGCTGAACAGTTTCTCGTCTCCTATCTAAACAGATAACTTTTATTGGGATATGTGCTGTAAAAATCACCAATGTGTACTCTTAAGACAGAAACGGTACTAAGAACTTCTTTTCTGTAGTCAAAAAGCACAACTGCCAAGATCTGAAGCACGGCTGTGTTTCAGCACTATGCCTGATATCAGATATTAAATGAATACTTTGTCAGTGGAATTTTCCATATTCAAATACAGCATATCATTTAAAGTATATTAATATAAAGCAATTAAAACTAATTAAAATGTCTAAACAAACCTAAAAACTCTAGGGTATGATGACCTGCATGATCTTTCGGATTCATATAGAAATCTAACAAAACTTCTTTATCCGCGTTTTTCAGATAAATTTTGTGTAAAGTGCGATACTTTTGACATATAGATTTGTTTCCATTATTGGCTGTAGAATTTCTAATATGTCCAATCATTGAACTTTTTCGATTCTATGTTGCATCGCTTCTCTGTGATCATAAATATAAACCTGACCGAATTGTGGTTTCTTTGAAATTAAACTTGTAGTAGCTTTAATTGTTCTGCGATCACAGATTCTAGCGTATGGTCCTGAATCGTGTAAATCTACATTTTGAGCATTGGTTGATGTGAGTGCGAACAGATTATTGTAGATTCAGATATTTTGTCTGTAGTGTTTGTGGATTTCACTTCCACCAAATAACAAATCTTTTATTTCGCGCAGATACACCTCTTCATTGGGAAGAAACACTACTTTTCCCTGATTGCAACATGAATTAGACGATCTACAAGTCTCTGACTTAAACTTTAAGACCAAACAATATTTATATACTTCTGTCATATCACCTGTGTTCATATATTCAATCTCTTTTCACTGTTCTGTTATTTCACTGAGTTGTCTGTGTTAACTTAATCTTTACTATCAGTTTTTTGAGACTTTCAAATTTTAGTACTTTCATTATCTCTAACTTGCTCTGCATGTGTAATGCGGCAACATTTTTGAACCTCTTTATGACATTCTACTTTGTCTTCTACTCTTTGTCTTTTATTTCTGGCCCCGGGCGTGGTTAAATCTCTTGACACAAAGTCTCATCTCGCGGGACTTGAAATTATCTCTCTGAAAAAGTCTTGCCTCATCCCAGGATAAAAAGTCTCGTCTCATCCCAGGATGTTTTTATATAATAGAGAAACATTACAAATAATTGACAAGAACGGGCTATTTAGCCTAACAAAGCTTGCCAATCCTTTCTACCTAATTTCCCAGAAATAACATCAAATCAAGTCTTGAAAGGCCCTAAATTCCTCTCTACCACTCTAATTGGCAAAGTATTCATGTGTCTAACCTTCTCTGTATGAAGAGGAATTTTCTAACACTTGAGCAAAATTTACATGTTAAAAGTTTCCAAGAGTGTGTGACGGTGTGGGTTGGCTCCATGCTCCCTCTTCCATTCTGGGAGCCTCTTGAACCCGACAGTGTTGATAGTCATGACTGGGATAAGCTGAGCAGATAAGGACAAACACGCCAAGCAAGGGGATGGTGAAAAGTGCTGGAGTGCTTTTATTAAAACAAATCAAAAGTGTCCAAATATGCAGTGCTCAAAAATGCAACAAATAATCCCATAAAAACAGGTGAGACTGGAGGTTAAAAACCCACCACAAAAACGAAGTTAAAACACTGGGAGGAAGCTGTCTTTAAAAATAATGAGCATCGCTTCTCTGTGTAGCTTGGCTTAACCCAATTCAGACTCTTGCAGCCAAGGAGGCCCTTATCTAACAGACCAGCCCACCTTCAGTGCTGCTCCTAGGCTCGGGCCCCTTGTAGCCCTCTCTGGTTCCAGGCAGGGCACACCATTGAACCTCCGACACCTGCTGCCACCCTGTGGTCCATGACACTACCCACAGAATACCTCTCTCAGCCTCCCCTTCACCTGTAGGCGCACTGCCCCTCTCTGGCGAGTCCCTACGACTGAGCAGTGCTTCTGCCACTCCAATTTCCAGGTCACTCAGCTGGAGTGGCCATCAGCTCCTGAGTGCCGTCCATACGCTCCGAGGCACTCCCTCCTGACTGTCTGCCTTCTCTGCCTTTCATCTGCTCACTTGTGATGGATATCTCCCACGCTCCTGTCGTCTTTCTCTCTGTCTTTTTAACCTGCTTTCTTTTCTTCCAATTGGTCTTATTCCTTTTTTTGAATTCTCCTTTTTCTTCCCTCCTTCCTTCCCTCAGCCGCGGACCTCACTTTACCAGAATGTGTCCCTGTGTTCTTGTCTAATTAATTTTAAAATAACAGCCTGGATCTGAGAACATGATCATCAGTGTCAAAACTGTTAAACAATGACATCAAATTTAGAATTTTTTTCAATAACCATAAAGGCTAAATAAATCAGAAAGGAATAATTAAAACTCATACATAGGACCACCAAAACAACATTCATGACACAAATGCTTTCAAGTATCAATGAACTGCTATGTATTTTCAATTAACCTATGCTAGGGACCACCACACATGTAGTATACCCTCACAAATAAAATTTACATAATTTAAATAGCTTGGTTATTAAGTGACTTAGTACTTTTCTATTTGTTGTGAATGCCAGCTTAGTTTACCCATTGATAAAGGTGTATTATGAGCAAAAGGCAGCTGGTTTCCTTTCTCCTCAGCAACAATGAAACATAATTAATATATGCTTGATTTTCCTCTTGTCAATTTCAATTAATTCAAAATCAATATTCATGAGAGTCTTTCCCATGCTGACAACACTGTCTCTTCTAGCATGAACTGTAGTTTTACACTAACCTAAATATAGCTTCAGGTATGATAGGAAAGTGTTCCACTGTCTGGGTAACCAGTGACTGTTTTAGTAGCATATACTGCCTAAAACAGAACATATAGCTTAAAAACAATCAGTAAGAAAATAAAAGCAAGCAAGAAAATAAAAAGACCTCAACCTTGTAAATCCTGCATCTCTTTCCTCAGCTTTACACTCCAAACAAAGCACTAAAAATAAATCCTACATCTCAAAGATTAGTGGGAACTTTTCATAAGACTTTCGCAACTAGATGCATGAGAGTTGTACAGTACAACATAGCAATAATGATAATGAAAAGTACACACATTTTTAAAACAGAACAGTTAATTTAAATTTTTTTTTACCACAGCTACAGAGTGTAAGTGCTCTGATAAAAACTTTTCAAGCATATTTTGCCAATTATGTTATACTATAACTGACATGTCTCTGGGAAAGCAAGATTATCAAAAATTGAACACTTTTTCTGACTGTAAATTGGAGAGTGAAATTACTAGCTGCCAGTCTTTTTTTCTAATTTTTAAGATGAATTAATGTTTGTTCAGCTAGCTTAAGTGATTTGCTGAATGAAACAGGTTTACTATTAGACTTTGACTATAAATACTGTATTAGTAACTTTTCAGTCCATGTTCTTCATAACATATTTCAACAGAACAGACATGATAGAGTAATTTGTAAACTACAGTAGTTACTGTTTTCAAACAGTAAATAAAATTATGATCCATCCATCTTTTACTGAACTTGCTTTTCTAAGAGGACTGCAGACACATGAAGATAATGCAGACAGAATCAGCCACAAAGAAATGTTTACCAAAATAAGCATTTTAATAAAACACTGAAATTTTTTTTCTGGCCATGAAGATTGTAGCATTTGTAAATTAATAAATTAATTATCGATTAATTATGTCTGTTTATAAATACAAAAAGAATGTAGTAAATAATATTAAAATATTTTAAGAAATAAGAAATAAATATTACACAAAACCACCAAAGATATAGTGTATGAGTAATTGCTTTAATGCAGTATAGCTAGAAGTGGACTTATGGTCCTATGTTCAGAAACTTTCCTAAAACAGATCATCAGATGTATAATAGTAATATATTAAAATGCTTAACTTTTCTCTTTAAAGGAGCAAAAAACAAATCAAAACAATAAACACCTACTAGTATATGACGTTATTTTTCACAAGAAACAAAAAAAACAAAGTATATAATATACTGTATACAAAATTCAACATCTGAAGACTAGGGTTTAATATTTCAAACACCTAAATCTAGATGGGTTTCTAGCAACAAACATTCTCCTGAGCCAGAAAAAGTAACAGAAGCAAGAAAAACAAAATATTTAAGTAATTATCTAAGTGTAAAAATGAAGAAGAAAGAGGAAAGCAACTAATTTTTATAGTATATTAGTCCTTATCTATTGTTGTTAATTTAACATTCATGTTAGATAATGGAAATACTGTACCTTTATGTCACAACATGAGTCTAAATAACAAATACACATATAATATCTTTACCACTGCACAAACACCCACATGCTCTAACTTAATTAAAGCATGTCAAAATATTATGTCATTTGTATATTTTATTATCAAATAATGTAAAAGATTACAAATACTTATTCTTACCATTTTCTGTGTTTTCATGTTCTGTGTCTGTAAGAGTGAGATTTGAATTGGCTCTACTGGACAAACAAGAACTGCGTCCTGATTTGGCATTACGTCCCCATAGTCTGACTGCATGTTCTGGAGACATGACTCCATCCATTTCTGTGTCAGCATCAGAGCCTGCGCTAATAGAGTAGCCACGATGAGGCAATCCAATATCTGTCCGGTAGCCTGTGTTATGCTGAGTCATTACTTCGGCAAAACCCAAATCTCTGAGTGAGAAATCAGCTCCTAGGAAATAAAATATGCATCATTTTTCCAGATTTAGTGCAACTGCAGAAATTATTTCAGCAATAAATAACTATTACTGTATCAAAATAAACAATTTCTCTAGAAATATAAAGGTCACTATGTTGAATAGAAAGCAAGATATTAAAATGTCAGACCTATCGCAGTTTTAGTTAAGAGCTCAAACATCAAAAAACACCTTGCTCATATTATACTCTTTTTTCTTTGTGAAAATCACTTTTTATCTACATACATGTAAAACAGGAATATTTAAGCAGTTGTTATGGGTGGTATATAATTTATAGTTTTATCAGCCACAAATTAACATGAAACATATCAACTGGAATTGTACAGTATAATCTTTTTTGGTAAACTTGATGTAAGATGGGCTGACTTACCCAAGAAATGATGACCACAAAGTAAATGTAATACTTGCCGATATGTAAGCAATTTTTAGTTTAGGGCAATTAGATCTAAGACTAATATTCCAGAGTATTAACAACTGTAATCTGGGGAAATGGTTTGGTTTTAGATGCCATTTTGCTAGGTTAAAAGCAAGAAAGTGACATTTAATAACAACAGTTTTGCGGATGTTTACAGAGGGGAAAAATGATCAAAAGAAATTCCAAATTGCACTGGAGGATTTATAATATTTTACTGAGAAATGAATGTCTATATTGGGAACTCTAAATAAATCCAAATACACTCAATCCTTATAGAAATACTGCATCAAAAGACTGATCGATAATATGACTGTTGACTGTGTGTTTGACAAGCAGATGGATGAAGTCAATATAAGTTTTTTAAGTTTAACATTGAAATTGCATGTTTTAGTCAGCATTTCTAATAGTGTAGCTTTTGATTTCATTCAGTCATACGTATGTCCTGTTGTAGTGCAGTTACTGGGTACATTTACACATGCACCCATGTTCACTACCAGGACAATCTGGTTTAGCTAATTAGCACTAGAATTACCAGAGCCTACGAAAAAACTTGTAGATCCGTCCCACCATAAATCGCTTCTCACCTCTCCATCAGCGTCTTTTGTCCTTTAAATGTGTTAATAAGCAGCAAACAGCAAGCAGTCTGCTATCACATCCCCCACCGGCGCACAGTTTTCTCAGTTCAAGTCTGTCTACCTGCGTGTCAGTTGCTTGGAGTTGTATAGAGTGAGAAGTCAAGCAAAAATGACACCTTTTATAAATACTATATCGCTATTTGGAACACATGCATTTTTTGTGTGTTCCGTGTCTACAACGATCTATGTAAACACATCAATAAAAAAGAAATGTTTTTCATGTTTTAGTAATAATTGAGAAAATGTAGACATGAAGTTTATAATGTGTGCAGCCTAAAGTCAAAATATCAAAGAAACACTTTCACAAAAGGTACAAATATAACAGAACAAGTGCGCTTTTATTCAAAAAAAGAACCCGCGTTAGGGTGCGACATTGACACGCATTTACTATAACTGTAGGCTGGTAATCAAAACTTCACGGGTTTAATCCCCAACAAATTCGTTTTGAGAAATGAGCTGCTTTTATTCTTACCATTTTATGAGAATGCAGTCAGACTTCATTTTAGGGCAGTTTCATTCTCTCAGTCGCATTCACGATCCTACCCTACGCCCCCCCCCCCCCATTTGACACTGCTGTTTTCACATAAAGTAGGCTGTTCTGTTGTCTACTCTTTGCCTTTAATTTCTGACCTCGATTTGTCATGCTATTTTTTCAATTACACCTGGTGTTCGCGGTAATGCGATCTTTTCTATGATACTGTAGCGACTGACATGATAATGTGTCACAAAAGTTTTACTTGAACAATCGCCGACTTCCTAACCCCAAACACAACTTTCTAGTACCCTCTCCAACCCCTCCTCCCCCAGGTCTCGCCCCCCCTTACCGCATCAATCATCAATCAATACTATCAGTCTTCCGTGCTGTACTCCACCCTCCCTCAATCGGACCGAACAGTCACTTAAAACCAAAAAGGCCTCAACCTGGCTGGGACACTATAATACTTTCGAATTTTACTGCTTTCATATTCTGTACCTTTCTCTGCCTGTGTATCATGCCATCGTTTGTTTGAGACTTTTGAATTCCACTGCTTTCATAATCTCTTATCTGCCTTTTTTTCTCTCCAACGCTTTTGGGTGTCTATTCTCCATATTGTCCTTATACGCTTTATATGTGCTGAGAGCACAGGATGTGTGTGGGCTACGTGCTTTTACACGACTGATGTTTTTTGAAGGGTGTGCTCTTATATGATATCTTTTGTAAGTAGGGCGTGTCTTGCAAGAATCTCATGTTCCATGTCCCCGCGAGACATCCCTGGGACAATCTCTTGGCACCAAGTCTCATGTTTACGGACCCCACGAGATGGTCCGTGGCAAGTCTCTTTTGTGTCGCGGGTCTTTTAAATGTCTTCCGAGAACTTCCAAGAAGATCACGTATCGTCGCCTTGCTTTTGCTTTTCAGGATTTTTTTTATAATAGAGAGAAAGCGCACTTGTTCTGTTATATTTGTATCTTTTGTGAAAGTGTTTCTTTGATATTTGGACTTAGGAGCAGAGCAGGTAAAAGAAACAGGCACAGATTTTAAAGGAGCAAGACTGTCTAGTAGACTATGTAATATAGGATTGTAATAGGAAACCAGTTCATCAGTTGTTAAAAAAAGTTTCTTTACATGGGAGATTATGGATTCCACTGCAGAGAGTAGGTACATGGACATTCTTAAAGTTACGAAATGAAACAGAGCGATATTCCTTAATTTTGGAGAGTGTTAAGTTAATATTAAAGGATATTAACTTGTGAGCAGATGCAGTACAATTAAAGAGGATTTATAGCAGGGCAACAAATAAGATCACAAATGCGACCTTTACAATGTGTAGAAAAATCAATATACTGCTGTAAGCCAAAACTGTCAAGACAAGACATAAAATCCATAACAAGAGAGTAATTAACATTATCCACGTGTATATTCATATCACCCACCAACATAACATTAGAGACAAAGAGAAGTTAAAAAGCTTAAAAGTTTATCTAAAATGTCCTTAGTAGGTTTGGGTGGTTGGTAAACAGTGGCTAGTAAAGTAGGAATGGGCCCAATGATTTGTAGAACAATGGACACAAATGGGGTGTTTATGGGCTGAGCCACTGAAGACACTTTCCACTTATCATTGTAAATTACCACGACACCACACCCTCTACCAGAGTACCAAGGCTGACAGGTGTTGACAAACTATTGGGGCACAGCCTGATTCAGATATAAAAAGTAATTAGCTTCCAGGTTTCAACAAGACACATAAAATCATACTTACGATCGTGCAAAAGGTCACAAATGAATGGATCCTTATTCTGAAGCAATCAGATCTTAAAAAGTCCAACAGTAATGCTGTTAAAAGCGAGCCTATCGTTAGCCATCCTAGCAATCTTAATTAGCAATCTTAATTAGCATGCTGTAATCGGCAGTCGGGCCAAATTTCTTTGAGCATCACTGGTTGGAAGACCAAAAAGATTGTATTGGGTTTGTGTCATTGAAACTGAAGTTCCTACTGCACCTACGATTGATATATCTTTGGCGAACATAACAAATGATGTCCAGTTGCCAGTATAATTTGGGGGGTGGCTTAGCAGAGTGAAAGCGTACCTGGAAAAGTTCAGTTGCCGTGTACTAAAATAAGGGCATAATGAAATGGAGTAATGGAGAAAGAATAATCCAAGCAATAATAATCCAGAGAGAAAAGAGCATAGCTGCCAATGAAAAAATGCAGCCAACACGTAGGCAGCCAGATGAAGGACCAAGAAATATAGCGACCAAGTAAATCCACAGATGATTTAGAACAAAATCGTATTATTCATACAAAATCAAAATTGTTTAAATTTAAAAAGTGAGCTATAGTTTGTTTCCAAGAAACAATGCAATAAACAGGAATAAAAACAAAAATACTAGCAAAAAATAAAAATGCCAGCATGCCAGCATTCACTTCTGGTAAAGACACAAAGTCTTGCTTACTTTATACAGCATACATGGAAATTAGATTCATTTTGATAGAGCGAATCAGTTACAGATCCTGTTTTTTTATTTTAATTCACATTTATTGATAAATCTAAGAATTTTAATTTATTCATTAAAGAGGTTTCATTCTACAGGGTGGTCCAGATCTAATTATGCCGATCCAAATCGTCTGGATGACTTTGATTTATGCGGGGACGATTCCAGTCCAGCGCGAAGACGATTCTTCATCTCGTCAGTTCGCACACTTTTCAATGGCCTGGGATTTTTCGGGTGATTTTCTATGTAATAAACTTAATAAGTTATAGCGTAATGAAAAATGCATAATTAGATCTGGACCACCCTATATTATTCATTTACTAGGTCATGGTCTTAAGTTCAGGAATATACTTGGTGAATCTTATATGTTATTCTAAGTTAATATGATAAGCACTAAAGTAAATTATATCTTTTAAAATGTTATTAGAGAGGTAAATCATTTGTTAGTGTCATTGCCTGACAGCAGCAACAGACTCAGGTCATTGTCTATGTGATGTTTGCAGGCTATTGTTTATATTACTGTAAATTAGCCAGTCCGGTGTTTGTGTGTTTATGTGACTGTGTAGAGCAATACTAATGTGTGTTCAGTATTTCCTTGTAGGTCCCACTGGATGGATTGATAAATGAAAGCTGCTATCATTATAATGATTTACTTAAAAGATTAAATTGCCTTGGATTTGAAGTACTTGAAATGTTAACAATAATAACTATAACACAAAGCTTTACAGATTTATCTGACCAGACAAAAAAAAGAACGGTAGGCAGATCAAGGGAGAAAGTAAGAGTAGATGAGCAAAAGTATGAGGGAGTTTTGATTTGGAGAGGGAAAACATTCCTTCCTTGGCCAGAAATGTGTAATAGAGGTATGCAGAAGCACAAGATCAATGAACTATCATGATATATTTTCACAAAGTTCTAAGTTGTGAAGTTCCGGTTCTGAAATTAAACTACAGTGATCCCTCGCTATATTGCGCTTCGACTTTCGCAGCTTCACTCCATTTTTATATGTAAGCATATCTAAATATATATCACGGATTTTTCGCTGGTTCGTGGATTTCTGCGGACAATGGGTCTTTTAATTTATGGTACATGCTTCCTCAGTTGGTTTGCCCAGTTGATTTCATACAAGGGACGCTATTGGCAGATGGCTAAGAAGCTACCCAATCAGAGCATGTATTATGTATTAAATAAAACTCCTCAATGATATACGATATGCTTCCTGTGCGGTGCTTTGCATACTTAAAAGCCCGAATAGCACCTATTTGATTTTTGATTGTTTGCTTTTCTCTCTCTCTCTCTCTCTCTGACAATTTCTGCTCCTGAAGGAGGGTGTGTGAGCTGAGGGGCTGTTCGCACACTGGCCTAGAGGATACAGGCGCTCCTCTAAAAAATGCTGAAAGACTACCTTCACATTGCTCCCTTACTTGCAGCTGCTTTGTCGGGTGGTGCTTTACATACTTAAAAGCCGAACAGCACCTATTGATTTTTGATTGTTTGCTTTCTCTCTCTGTCTCTCTCTCTCTCTGACATTCTCTGCTCCTGATGCGCACTCCTTTGAAGAGGAAGATATGTATTCTTTTAATTGAGAGATGGAACTGTCATCTGTCTTGTCATGGAGCACAGTTTAAACTTTTGAAAAAGTGACAAATGTTTATTTGCAGTGTTTTAAAGTCCCTGTCTCTACAACGTCCTGTGTTTCTGTGCAAATCTGTGACCCAAGCGTGACAATATAAAAATAACAATATAAACGTATGGTTTTTAACTTCGCAGATTTTCACCTTTCGCGGGGGGTTCTGGAACGCAACCCCCGCGATCGAGGAGGGATCACTGTATATTCTCTGAATTATCCTTTTACACATATGCCATTGCTACCATTCTGAATATGTAATATTCTGAAGTGCATTCCATTTTAATTTAACACTGAGTGAGATGACTAGCCCATGCTGCTCTAAGTAGTAGTAGATCATATTGGAAGCTACCTTGAAGTCTATTAGCTGAGTTTGGAGTCTGGCTGCATGGAGTTAGGCCTGTTTCTAGGCAGACCAATGAATATTATGTCTTAATGTGTGTTTATGTATTTTATTTTTATTTTTGTTATTTTTAAGTTTTTATAGATCATATTTTTACATATTTCCTATTATCTCTATCATTATGCATTGTCGTTTTAAATGTACTTCTGTTCCTTGTACTTTGTGGGTGGAGCACTAGAAGGCAGGGACATCTTTTTTAATTGTCGATATTTTTTAATATTATGTTAACTTACATGATTTACTTATTTAGCTAAACTGGAAGAATACAAACTCTCCTCTTTTAAGTCATAGAGAAGCCAATGTTTATACTATTTGAAATTGGAAAAAATCAAATATTCAGTTAGAGGATCTGTACAGATTATTTTCAAAACATGGCAGAACCTAATCAGTAACATTTTAGAATAAGCTCTTAAAGCACAGAGGAAGCAATTATTTCTGTATTTCTTTTTGTTCTCCATTCATCTGTATTGGTTTATCAAACTTATCAATTTAAGTATGTTTACAAGCCTTAAATTTTACTCTGTTGGCCTTGCTCTCTTTCTCAGGGGTGGGGGTCGACTTGTTCTCAATCCTACTTTTGTAAAAATCTGATTGATTTATATGGAATGATTGCAATAAAATTAATAAAATTAAAAAAAAAAAACTTACATGATGTACATGGTGTTAAATAGGAGTTCTATAAAAAACAAATGAAGCAGCAAAAGTGACTGAGAACAGAACTAGCCAATGAGGTGGAGAGACGACTGAATAAGAGGCAGTGTCTAGTAACCAAATGTAATCACATTTGTGATATAGAGTGAGGTATGAAATGGAAAAGAGAAAGTTCGGTGAAGCTCAAAGAAGACATGAAGATCAATTGTTAACAAGCGCTATAAAGCTTGAGTGCCAGTGACAGACACTGTGGCTGTGAGAATTTGTGTTGCATTGCCTGAAGCAAAAAGGCAAGGAAAGAGAAGTAGAGGTGAAAGTGGTATCCTTGAATCGAAGACAAGGGTGACAGACATCGTACAGGTTAAAACCTAATGGGGCCCCTACAAGCTACTCCATTGTAATATACATTTGCATCCACAGACTTTGAACGCGGACCCCCAACTCCAACCTCCAAAGTTGTTTTCATTTACACATATGTTTGCTTTCTTTGAACCAGAATGCACCCTCTCCCAGCTTATCCGCTCTCCAAAATTCTTTACATTTAAATTTTCATCAGTAGACTTAAATGATTGGGGTCCTCTTTTAAAGAAGCCTCCAAAAAATTTTCTTCTACTTCAAGCACTAGAGAAAACAACACCAAAGCTAAAAACATGCAATTCTTTCCTTTGGCAGCGTAAATGTGCAACTTGTAAACGTCACTAGTGTTTGTAATAAGCTAAAGCAAAACATGATATGTTAGAACTTTATTGTCTGCCTATGGCTATGGCAAAAAAATACAAGCTTGAATATACAACTAATAAAAAAATATATAGTTGAGTGAACAATGTAAACAAGTGAAAACTGTAAACATCAAATAATGATCTATACTAATAAAAGGCAAAGCCCTCACTCACTCACTCATCACTAATTCTCCAACATCCCGTGTAAGTAGAAGGCTGAAATTTGGCAGGCTCATTCCTTACAGCTTACTTACAAAAAAGTTGGGCAGGTTTCATTTCGAAATTCTACGCGTAATGGTCATAACTGGAACCTATTTTTCTCCATATACTGTAATGGACTTCAGCTCGATGGCCGTAGGGGGCGGAGTTGCGTGTCACATCACGCCTCCCAAGTAATCACGTGAACTGACTGTGAATGCAGTACATAGAAAACAAGGATGAGCTCCAAAGAGCGCTGAAGAAAAAGGTATAAACGAGAATTTGGATCACTTTGTAACGGAGTTAAAATTGCTGTAGCGAGAAACTTTTAAGTGCCGGGTCTTAGCTAACATTAAATAAAGCCATGGACATCGCAACATCACACAACATCGCAACATCACACAACTGACTGAACGCAGTACGAGTGATCACTTCCATGCATCAAACCTGTTCAAAAAACGCATTACACAATTGACAAGGTAGGAAAAGAATATGCTCCGAGCTGAGCTCCACAGCTAACGCGGTCTTGCGGAAGCAACTTCGTCACTCTGCCACCAAATACTAACAGAAAAATCCACAAGTTAATACACATGCTGTCTCTAGAGTTTCTCCACACTCAATGTATTCCTCACATCCCCGTTATACCCTCTGATCTCCCATTTCAATTCAGATGCCTCCAATTTCCAGTAAGGCTCTGCTTCGCGATGACAAGTAATAAGTCTCAAGGACAGACCCTACAAAATGTTGCCATTGATTTCAGGCAAGATTGCTTTTCTCCTGGACAACTAAACGTTGCATTCTCAAGAGTGAGCTCGCACAGCTTCGTCATATTACAACCGGAGTGCTGAACTGACAACGTGCTATATAAAGAGAACTATAACAATCGTAATAAACGAACAATAAAACAGCAGAGATTAAATAAAAAGGCAGCTTCCTTGGCGAAGCAAGGAAAAATAATGGCCTTATATGTTGTTCGTTTATAAAACAGCAGAGAAGCTGTGTAAAGGCTGCTTCACAAAAAAACAGCAGAGCGCCTTATATGAGCAGGCAGTCAGCTAAAGAAGGGAATCAATAAATATCTATAATCATAATAAACGAACAAAAAATTGCGTACAAGCCGCGGATTAAATAAAGGAAATGGGTACCTGAACAGTAAAGTAAGTCTCAAATAGCTACACAATAACTATAGCAATCGTAATAAACGAACAATAAAACAGTACAGAACCGTGAAGCAAGGAGAAACGACGGCCTTATATGGCATTTGTTTATAAAGCAGTGGAGAAGCTGTGTAAAGGCAGCTTCACAAAAAAACAGCAGAGCGCCACACTCTGAATGTATTCCTCACATCACCGTTATACCCTCTGATCTCCCATTTCAATTCAAATGCCTCAAATTTCCAGTAAGGCTGTGCTTCGCGATGACAATTAATAAGTCTCAGGGACAGACCCTACAAAACGTTGCCATTGATTTGAGGCAACATTGCTTTTCGCCTGGACAACTATACGTTGCATTCTCAAGAGTAAGCTCAGTGCACAGCTTGCTCATATTATAACCGGAGTACTGAACTGACAACGTGGTATACAAAGAGATCCTTAACAGATAGTTATTGGTATATTTTCCCTCAGTTTAAAAAGGTTTTCTTTTCTTCTTAATAAAAATTTAAAAGCAGTACTTCGTCGCTGCGAAGCGCGGGGATTTTGCTATATACAGTATATATATCTATAATAATAAAAGGCAAAGCCCTCACTCACTCACTGACTGACTGACTGACTGACTGACTGACTGACTGACTGACTGACTCATCACTAATTCTCCAACTTCCCATGTAGGTAGAAAGCTGAAATTTGGCAGGCTCATTCCTTACAGCTTACTTACAAAAGTTAAGCAGGTTTCATTTCGAAATTCTACACGTAACGGTCATAACGGTCGATAACGGTCGACAACGTCCGCCATGTTGAACTTTCTTATTTATGGCCCCATCTTCACGAAATTTGGTAGGCGGCTTCCCTGCGCTAACCGAAACCGATGTATGTACTTATTTCGGTGGTATGACGCCACTGTCAGCCGCCATATTGAACTTTCCAACGTCACTAATTCTCAAACTTCCCGTGTAGGTAGAAGGCTGAAATTTGGCAGGC
>JANRMT010028174.1:115240791-115316145 GCA_026402145.1 Polypterus bichir lapradei | reverse complement strand
ATATATATATATATATATATATATATATATATATATATACACACACATATAAACATATATATATACATATCTATACATATACACATATACACATATATATATACACACACACATATATACATACATATATATATCTACATATATACACATACATATACATACACACATACATACACACACACACACACATATATACACACAAATACATATATATATACATACACACACATATATATAAACGTATACATACATATCTACATATACACACACACACACACATATATATATATATACAAACCGGATTCCAAAAAAGTTGGGACACTAAACAAATTGTGAATAAAAACTGAATGCAATGATGTGGAGATGGCAAATGTCAATATTTTATTTGTAATAGAACGTAGATGACAGATCAAACGTTTAATCCGAGTAAATGTATCATTTTAAAGGAAAAATATGTTGATTCAAAATTTCACGGTGTCAACAAATCCCAAAAAAGTTGGGACAAGTAGCAATAAGAGGCTGGAAAAAGTAAATTTGAGCATAACGAAGAGCTGGAAGACCAATAAACACTAATTAGGTCAATTGGCAACATGATTGGGTATAAAAAGAGCTTCTCAGAGTGGCAGTGTCTCTCAGAAGCCAAGATGGGTAGAGGATCACCAATTCCCACAATGTTGCGCAGAAAGATAGTGGAGCAATATCAGAAAGGTGTTACCCAGCGAAAAATTGCAAAGACTTTGCATCTATCATCATCAACTGTGCATAACATCATCCGAAGATTCAGAGAATCTGGAACAATCTCTGTGCGTAAGGGTCAAGGCCGTAAATCCATACTGGATGCCCGTGATCTCCGGACCCTTAAACGACACTGCACCACAAACAGGAATGCTACTGTAAAGGAAATCACAGAATGGGCTCAGGAATACTTCCAGAAACCATTGTCAGTGAACACAATCCACCGTGCCATCCGCCGTTGCCAGCTGAAACTCTACAGTGCAAAGAAGAAGCCATTTCTAAGCAAGATCCACAAGCTCAGACGTTGTCACTGGGCCAGGGATCATTTAAAATGGAGTGTGGCAAAATGGAAGACTGTTCTGTGGTCAGACGAGTCACGATTCGAAGTTCTTTTTGGAAATCTGGGACGCCATGTCATCCGGACCAAAGAGGACAAGGACAACCCAAGTTGTTATCAACGCTCAGTTCAGAAGCCTGCATCTCTGATGGTATGGGGTTGCATGAGTGCGTGTGGCATGGGCAGCTTGCATGTCTGGAAAGGCACCATCAATGCAGAAAAATATATTCAGGTTCTAGAACAACATATGCTCCCATCCAGACGTCATCTCTTTCAGGGAAGACCCTGCATTTTTCAACAAGATAATGCCAGACCACATTCTGCATCAATCACAACATCATGGCTGCGTAGGAGAAGGATCCGGGTACTGAAATGGCCAGTCTGCAGTCCAGATCTTTCACCTATAGAGAACATTTGGCGCATCATAAAGAGGAAGGTGCGACAAAGAAGGCCCAAGACGATTGAACAGTTAGAGGCCTGTATTAGACAAGAATGGGAGAGCATTCCTATTTCTAAACTTGAGAAACTGGTCTCCTCGGTCACCAGACGTCTGTTGAGTGCTGTAAGAAGAAGGGGAGATGCCACACAGTTGTAAAAATGGCCTTGTCCCAACTTTTTTGGGATTTGTTGACACCATGAAATTCTGAATCAACATATTTTTCCCTTAAAATGATACATTTTCTCAGTTTAAACTTTTGTTCCGTGATTTATGTTCTATTCTGAATAAAATATTAGAAGTTGGCACCTCCACATCATTGCATTCAGTTTTTATTCACGATTTGTATAGTGTCCCAACTTTTTTGGAATCCGGTTTGTATATATATATACATACACTATTTGGGGTGCGAGCAACTATTGGTGGAGGTGGCAGAATCCATCAAGGAAGAAAAATGAAAAACATTATTTGTACAAAATCTTAATTTATTTATCCATTCCTAAATAATTAAATGGGCAGGCTATTTCGTATCAGTGCAATACGCTGTTTGTTAAAACGGATGACTCCCGCTCTTACGTGCAAGTCTGCGTGGATATTATGAACTATCGTATCTGTTCAAGTTCTATTTAAATTTTAAATAGAAGGAATTTTTATTTAGTCGACAGAAATATCTTTGGTAGGAATGGTAAAAACAGACAGGAATATTATTCCTGAATAAATCAACTCAAACCTTAAATAACTTATAATATTTTGCTCTCCATAAAAATATCCATCCATCCATCCATTATCCAACCCGCTGAATCCAAACAGGGTCACGGGGGTCTGCTGGAGCCAATCCCAGCCAACACAGGGCACAAGGCAGGAACCAATCCTGGGCAGGGTGCCAACCCACCACAGGACACACACAAACACACCCACACACCAAGCACACACTACGGCCAATTTAGAATTGCCAATCCACCTAACCCGCATGTCTTTGGACTGTGGGAGGAAACCGGAGCGCCCGGAGGAAACCCACGCAGACACGGGGAGAACATGCAAACTCCACGCAGGGAGGACCCGGGAAGCGAACCTGAGCCTCCCAACTGCGAGGCAGCAGCACTACCACTGCGCCACCGTGCTGCCCCCATAAAAATATATCCTGTCTAAATTATACAAGTTAGAAATAAAGTAAACTTTAAAAGAACAAACATTCAAATTTCTTTACTCTTATGTAATTTTATATAAAAAATAAACTTAGATTTTAAATATCCCAAAAGATTTTGCTCTCCATAAAAATATATCCTGTCAAAATTATACAAATTCAAATATGAACATGCTGCATAACAAAACCTGGAAATATAAAAAAAATGTCTTCATTTCAGCAATAACAAATCAAATCATTCAGTTGTCTTTGCTCATATGTCATTTTAGAGCTGGACGCCTGGTATCTTTTTTTGGTAACAAGTTCGTTTATGTTTGATGTGAGGTTCTGTGTTGTGGAGATTCTCAAGATGTACTGCAGGTGCTCATCAGTGGGGTGACTCCTGTGTGCTGTTTTGTTAGTCTTCATCACTGAGAAGAGCTTCTCACACAGATATGTGCTACCAAACATGCACAAGGTTCGAGCCGCATGTAGACGAAGCTGGAGCATTTCTGCGGTAATGGAATGAATAAACTGTGCGGGCCCTGCAGAATCTGCACAAGTGCTGTCTCCACATCGACGGCAAATGGGTTGCGAAACAAGTCAAAATTCTTTTTTTGTTCTTCAAAGTCACCAAAGCGCCGTGCGAACTCAGTGCGCAGTGCGCTCAGTTTATCAGCAAAGTGCGTATTTGGGAACACCGTTGTGCCGAATTAGTTCAACATTACTTGGCAACAGGGAAAGTGGGGCAAGTTGCACTGGTTCATTTGTTTCTCCCATAAAAGCAGCTTCACTTGAAATCACTTTGTGATTGTGCACGGGTAAAAACGTCTGCTGAAGTGTCAGATTCTTCTTTAACTCTTCTGCTTTCTGTATCTTCTGCTTTGCATTCAGGTCTTTCAGGTTATCCTGATGTTTTGTCTCATAGTGCCGTCTTAGATTAAATTCTGTAATTACATCCACATTAGCTCCACAAATGAGAGACACGGGTTTACAGGCAATGTCAGTAAACATATACAAAGCCTCCCATTGGTTTTTAAAGGCTCTATTTTCAGAATCAACTTTTCTCTTCAGCATCGTGTGGGCTAGCTTCGCAATAACTTGCAGCATAATAAGCTAGACTTGATTAACGCGGTAAGTGTTCGGCAAGGCAGCTGAAGCGCTGCATTATGGGATCTGTAGTTTATTGTGTTACCAGCGCTTCATATACCCGGGCCATTAATAACAATAATACAGTATATAAAATGATGTCGCCCTTGAGTTTGACACATATGGACTAAATAGAACTTGAAAAGATATATTTTTTCGTACATCGAGCCCGCGTGCTATTGTGGTTTTGCCTGCATGCCTCAATAAGTCACCCTCCCCTCGCTCTTACTTTTTTACCATTCATCTAATGAATACACTGAGTATGGCTTTACCAAAACAATCATTGATGGCGAATAAAGTATCCATTATTCGAGTATGTAGATCGGGGTATATATATACATATATATATACCCGCGTATCACAGCGGAGAAGTAGTGTGTTAAAGAAGCTATGAGAAAGAAAAGGGAACATTTTAAAAATAACGTAACATGACTGTCAATATACAGTAATTGTTTTGTGAGTGTTATTGAGTGTTGCTGTCATCAAGGACTTGATTATCATTATTTCTTTCAATCAGGTTCGTATTTGTAGGATGTGTTGTGTTCAAGTTACATTCCGTGTTTGTCAATCGTTGTAAAGATAACAGGTTTCATTCATCGATTCGTTTCTTACTGCATCAATAAACAGCTCGTCTTCTTCTTTATCTGAGACCTGACACACTGCATGCACGGGTTTTTTTTTTACACTGTCTTCCTTTAGCGGGACATTCACTTTTTCCACCATGTGCTTTGTTTCCGCAGTAGCTGCACTTATGAATATGCTTGTATGTATCAGACGCTTCATATTTTTTTGCTGCCTTTTCAATTGTGTAATTCGGTTTTTGTTCAGCGCTCTTTGGAACTGTTGCTTTTTGTCTGTGCACTGCGTCAGTTCACGTGAGCCGCTCGGTGTTCTTACATCGAAGTTTCCCAGCTGTGCTGGTGCCATGTCGTGCTATGTCCATGGCTGTATTTAATGTTACCGAAGTCCCGGCACTTAAAACTTTCTCTCGCAGTTTCACTGAGTTTGTGCCAAACACCACCCTGACCATCTCATCTTCCTCTGCATAAGCACAGTCCTTCACCCGTGAATATTTAGTGGCAGTGTTTCTATTGGATTGCCGCTGACAGACGGCCTTATATGGTCAGGCACTAAATTACAAACGCCAGCGGCAGCCTGTCTATGAACTTAATTTAAAGTTTAGGTTTACATCGTGCTTTGTTTCCGTAGTAGCATCACTCATGAATATGGTTGTATGTCACTCGCTCGCTTCTTATTGTTTCGCTGCCTTCTCAATTATATAATGCATGTTTTCTTCAGCGCTTTTTGGAGGTCTTCCTGGTTTTCTACGTACTGCGTGATTACGTGGGAGGCGTGATGATGTCACACGAAACTCCACCCCCCCGGCTTTCGCGCTCATCTCCATTACAGTAAATGGAGAAAAACAGCTTCCAGTTATGACCATTACGCATAGAATTTCGAAATGAAACCTGCTTAACTTTTGTAAGTGAGCTGTTAGGAATGAGCCTGCCAAATTTCAGCCTTCTACCTACACGGGAAGTTGGAGAATTAGTGATGAGTGAGTGAGTGAGTGAGTGAGTGAGTGAGTGAGTCAGTCAGTCAGTCAGTCAGTCAGTCAGTCAGTCAGGGCTTTGCCTTTTATTAGTATAGATATATGACAGCAACACTCATAACAGTCACAAAACAATTACATTGACAATCATGTTACGTTATTTTTAAAATGTTTCCTTTTCTTTTTCATAACTTCTTTAACACACTACTTCTCCGCTGCGAAGCGCGGGTATTTTGCTAGTAATAATATATAGTCACATTGCTCTTTATTCCTACTGATTACCCATTTCAATTCAAAAGAACTACACTTTTCTGTGAAATTGTATTTTGCAATGACAATAATCAAAAACATAAGGCAGGAATTATTTACTCCTGTGCAATTGTATACAGGAATGTCCCAGGCAAATTACAACATTTACGAAACAATTGGTTGCATTTCTACTGCTTTTCCAAATGGTGCACGGGCAGGTGAAGTTACATGCTCGTGGTCATACAGTGTTAGTAGCACAATATGAACCCACAGCCTCAGGATCTGAAGTCCTAGGTCCAAAGCATTAATTATAACACCACACTGCCTGTTAATAATAGCCTTTGGTAAAAAACCCACAAACTGTATGAAGATTATTACTCAGTTACAAAGTACTTCTAAAAACTAACTGGTGGTGCTATAACTTAAGCCCATTGTTTTATGAAACTGCCCAAGCAAAGCAGAGTAACAAAACTAGTTAAATATATTCCTTATTTCTATAAGCGACTTAAGACTTCAGACTGTTTTATGGCCTGTAATTTATTTTAGCATGAAGTGTAAGAAATCATTTGCCACCTTAAGTATGGTTGGGTATTTTCCAATGTATTCTATAAGATATCTCAGAAGACACATTATAGTTTCAACAAAAGTATATTTGTGTGGAAACCAATGTAATACATTTTTCATTTTTCAAGGGCAGAGTCACTAAATAATAATATAATAATATAAATAATAACTAATAAGAGTTATTTAAAACTTTAAGCTCCAGATTAAGACAACCAAGGTCAGGAACATTAATGGCATCATACAGGCAAAGCTTGAATTAGGGGAGGGAGTCATTATTGAGAAAAAATATTAGTCAGTTTATGAATAGGTTTGATGCACTAAGGAAGGAGCCTAAAAGATCTCCTGAATAAGAAAAAGTAAGCACTCAAATCCAGTGACAAAGAGGCTCTGAAGGATATATAGAGTGATAAAGGAAAAGCTGAGTGAAGTAAAGGAAGTTTATAAAGCTAACAGAAAACAAACTCACTCCGAATAACATGAAGGATGTCTAGGATGGACTAGGTATAATTAATGGGGTTCAGGTGCTAGAAGGGGATGTGGACAAAGCAAATGCCCTGAACCAGTTTTTAATAGATTTTCCCTCCCACAGCCACCTTCTTCCAATGGCCAGTCTCCCCACACCATCCGTACTACATCAACAACTCCTACCACGTCAGCTGGAATGGCCAGTAACAAGTCCATCTCTGATCGTCAGTGTGGACTGTCCATAACTGAAGACCAAGTAAGGAGATAACTGAGGAAGCTACACACTGGAAGAGCTGTGGAACCACATGGAGTCAGTCTTCATACTCACCAATGGTGTTCTCTGTCACCTGTTCAATCTGACCCTAAGACTTCAAGAAGTGCCACTGTTGTGAAAAACATCCTGTATTGTTCCTGCTCCAAAGACAGCAGGCGCCTCTTCACCTAATGACTACAGACCAGTGGAACTTAAGTTTCCTATCATGAAGACCTTTGAGTGGATGGTCCGGGACTATGTGACTCCTCTTGTAGCGCATCACCTGCACCCACTGCAGTTTGCCATCGGACAAAGATTGGAGGGTAGGATGCAATTATCTATCTGCTCCACAAGGCTTATTCTCACCCGGGCAAAGCCGACAGCACTGTGAGAATTATGTTCTATGATTTCTCCAGCATCTCCAATACCATCCAGTCATCTCTCAAGAGGTAAACTCAGTGATATGCAGGTGAATGAGCTTATTGTGTGCTGGAACATAGACTATCTTCTAAGCAGACTGCAGTTTGTGAGACTCAAGTACCGTGTTTTTGATACGGATGTCAGCAATACTGGAGCACCACAAGGAACAGTCCTGTCTCCTTTTCTTTCTACTCTGTACACCTATAAATATAACACCAGGTCATGTCATGTGCATAAATTATCAGATGATTGTGCACTTATTGGGTGAATTGATAAAGGAGATGGAACAGAATCAAGAAGTCAGGAGGAGAAGTTTTTTTCTTATAGCAAAGAATACTATCTGTATCTTTACATCAGCAAAACCAAGGAACTAGTTATTGACTTTTGCCACACCAAAGAGCCTCTATGTCCAATCACAATTCAAAGAGTGGATGTAGAAGTGTTCCACTCCTACAATTACCTGGGGGCCCATATTAATGACAGTTTGGACTGGTCTCAAAACAGAGTAACTATATTAGAAAAGGCAGAGCAGGCTCTTTCTCCTTAGAAGACTGTGTTCCTTTAATATGGGAAGTTACATCCTTCACATCTTTTATACCTCTGTGATGACCAGTGCATTTTTCTACTCTGTGGTGTGCTGGGCTGGTAACATCGCTTCAAGAGAAGCCCAAAAACTCAGTTATAAGACACACTTTGGACCTCCTGGAGGTCGATGCAAAGGAAAATATTAAAACAAAATTGAGGGCTATAATATCCATGTCTGTATAATGCTTCACTGTGACTGTGACAGCCAAGTCAAAGCTTTTCTTTCTTTTGAATTTTCTTGTTTTATAGTCATTTCAGTGTGTACAGACCAAAGTGTGTATGTAGGGATACTCCTATTGACTGGCTGTTGATCAGAATTGCCCGATTTCAATAAAAAAGATTCAATCAGAGCATTTAGTATTTTATGGTCACTGAATAATAAGCTTACAGAATTTTATTTTGTTTATAAAAAATGAACAGTTAACACCTGTGCTCTATAGGTTAATTATAAAAATACTCTTTAGTATAGGTCACTAGCCATGTGCGCCCAACTACGTTGTGTGTGTTAAAGTTGTGTTGCTGTGAAGGGGTCCCTGTTTAAACGCGGCTGCCAGTCGTGAACTGGGCCCTTCGTCGCACAGCATTATGATTTTTTTATAAGGGAAACAAAATTACAAAAGAAAACCCTTGGACACTGATTCGATAGGAACGGCCTACTCGGAATCACTGTCCAAATCGTAATTATGTGGTGGTGTAGGAGCATTTCTGCTTCTGTCCGTTCACAGTCTGTCTCGTTTTCACGACGCTATTGTTTCCTCTCACGTTGTCTTCTCAACCTTTCTCCAATCTCGCAGGTTGCTTTGTGGCAATCCAAAGAGTAAGGCAATATACACGGAGCAATGGTTATAAAAGGGGGACACATAGGTATCCAGGCTCTTTAAAGCATAAATAGGGATCACTTGACTGACATGTGAGCAAGCCACGGTACAACTGTGAGACGTGCAGCACTCGCCGGCTACAACGTAACAATAATAATTTCTGGAACGTGCTTTTACGTTGTCATTCATTTTACCCACTGTCTTTCTTTCATTTATATGTTACGTAGGCACGTACTTTTTATCTTCGGCAATCTAATTCTCTAACCAGGCCTCAGGAGCTAACCAGCGTAACACTGTCCACCACCCCTTTCGTTATTCCGGCACATTGTTGACATCCGTGAGTAACAACAACGTACTAAACTGGAAGGTGGTCTACGCATGCGTGGAATTCGCGGACAAACAAAGATCAAGATCTAAATGAAGATCTCTTTAGTTAATTTGAAGCACAACAATTTGTTTAGTTTGAATGTCTGTGTTTTGAGGTGTGACTAGAGTACTACAGTCTTCAGTAGTATAAGCCTGGAGGAGATTCTTAATGCAATGCCTATGTTTTAGCTGTCTCTCTACTGTCATCTAGTGCTTCTTCTAATTCATTCACAGACAAACAAAGATCAAGATCCAAATGAAGATTATATATAGAAGATAGGGTTCCCATGTATCTTGTTATACAAGAGCTTAGTGTAAAAAGTTTTTTAAAGGGATAAGGAAAAGAAATTGGAATTTGTATCCGAATCAGTTGATCAAGTAACATGAAAATCTGTGATCGGTTCACAGATCCCTATGTGTGTTTTTTTTGTTAGTTTGTTTATCTGTCTATTTATTTATTTATTTATTTATTTATTTATTGAGCTTCTGTTAAAAACTAATTTCCCCCCGGGGAAATCTGTCTACTAAAATATCAAATTCAGGTTCAAAATACAATTACATTTTCCCATTAGGCAAAGAAACCATAGATAACCAAATTATAAAAGTATACTATATATCACATGCTGCAAAATTGCACTACAAGTTAGTAATTAACACAGGCACTCTTAAAATTTACACAAACTTAAAATTATTAGTAAGATATTAAATAAAATAAACCATTTTTAATAAATGTTTTTTAGCTGTAAATATCTCTATTTCCCTCTTCTAATTTAATGGTAATTTTATGGGTTCACACAGGTTGGCCAGCTGCCCCCCAAAATTTTTGGGGTACTGGAGTAAAAAATTACCCCTTTTGTAATGCCAACCTTAAATAGCAACTTTTTTGCAACACACAAAATGGGACATTGATGTCATTCTAACCCAAAGTCACAGGGGTATATGTTGTAAGTAAACACCAAAAAAAAAAAAACACAGCACTTGTTTAAACCACAGATTAAATTAATTCATCTACCTTACGCAAAAACTAATAATGATTATAAATGAAAAATAGCTATTGAAAATAAATACTGATAAAAATTATAACTAATAAAACAAAGATAAAGTAAAATAAAACTATACACATTGACATCTCTTTAACTCTTTGAGGGCTGAATATTTTTTCTCCAAAAAATGCAGTTTTCTGAAAAGCACATGAAGCAACAGTTTCACACTGAAATCAACATAAAATCGCTGTTGCTACGTGCATTGGTTGCCAAGAATACATAGCAGGCTGGCTCCCAAACTGTCTTCAAGTAGCGAGGGACAGGGGCAGCAGCGGTGGTCATAGTGCATCACTATCTGGTCTGTACCTCTTGTCACTGTAAGTGGCGGTCCTCCCAGGTGAATGTTGCCATAGGCACATCAGCTACACAAACCTGCTCAGCTCCATGATCAGTTGATGTTAGTACCTCACATTCATTTTCAATCACTTGTATCAAAATTGGAGTCTAATAAGTCAGAGTCCAATTCAGCGATAAAGTGCAAAACATCGCCCATGGAGTATTTTCCTTTACACATTTGCTTCGATTTCTCGCCAGATGTCAATGGAATTTTTGCTATTGTTTACTCCTTTCTATTTGCGTAAGTGCAGAGAATCTCGGTCAAACCAATGAAGCTAACATTCCTTCTAGCATTGAGAGTCCAACTAAAACATAATGGTGGGTCTTGCCACCGTTTACTGTTGATTACCACCCTCAACCCCTCATTTTAACAAAAGTCGACATCCAACCTGAAAGAGTTAAAATCAACATTTATACCACTGACTAAGTATATACTCTATATTCCTGGGTAAAGTTGTGAAAAGTATTAAAATATCTCTAAGTATTGATGTTAACATGTTAAAATTATTTGAATACTCACTTTTCATGGTATCAACTCCTACATTACTAATACGCTTCTGTGATATAGCGGGTCCACAGCTCAGAATAACAGGCCAGTTTTAAATAAGTAATCGCCTCATTTGCAGCTTAAAGAGGAGGCATGGTAGTGTAGCTAGAGCAGTTCCTGGGCACGATGCGGGCTTGGGTATTTCCACACTGAAGTGCACAGGTGTGGGATTGCCCATGTCCGTGGAACCTGTGCCGCGTCCCCATTATATATAGGAGGAGCGTGAGTGCGGAGGGAGAGAAAAAAGAAAGAAAGAAAAGAACGAAGGTTAAGGGAGAAGAAGGTAGGAAGCGAAGGAGCCCATGTGAGCAAGCGAGCGAGTGAGAGCAGGCTTGCTGTAATAACGACAGACAGCTCGGAGAAGCGAGCCCTAACAGGTTGTTTGGCCGGCACCCGAGGGCAGATGGATTGGGTCATTCTTGCTGAGATTTGCAGAGAAGCAGGAGTGACCACAATTGAGAATGGCTTGCCATGTTCTCAGCCTGAGCGCCCTGGTCACTGGGGAATCCAAGTCTCAGTCTGGAGGAGATCAGACATCAGGAAGCTACCAGACCATCAGAAGGAGAAGGTCAGCTGCAGGTAGGGCAACTCCCCTGTTGCAGGGCCCGGATGGGAGAAGCAGGGGAGCCGCCAGCTAAAAAAGGCACCAGTTTTATTTTTGAAGGACTGATTCCTGCCCTTGTTTTTAACCTCGTTTTTAATGGAATTGTTGGAATTATTTTAACCTCCACTTTGGGCCACTTGTTTTTAATGGATTATTTATTTATTGACTTTTGATTGCAGTGAAATATTTATTTGATCACTTTGGATTTGTTTTGTTGGTTTTTAATAAAAGCACTGTTTGAACTTTGCACCTTTTCCCTTGCTTCGTTCAGTGTCCTCATTGTCCTGCTCATCCGGTTACATAACCAATGGTGTTGGGTTCAAGAGCTCCCAAAACGGAAGTGGGGGCATGGAACTGAACCGGCATTGTCACAACTTCCAGTTCACCATGGCTCAAGTTGCAGCTCTGTCTCTGAGTGGCATTTATTTTTAATAACAATATTTTGGATTTGTAGCAGATACGAGATATATGAAAGCTCGGTGGAATTATCCTGATTTGGAATCAGCAAAACAACCTATTCCACATAGCAATGACGTTCCCATACCAGTGTTTACCAGACTACCAAACCAGCCACTGTCAGACTCTGAAGAGAGGCAGAGATTGGAGTGTATGGCAGGTAGTAGCAGTGGAAGTGAATTTGAGAGAAGCTCTTCGACGCCTCAACCATTAAGCCAAAGAGAACTCAATGACCTGATTCGAGACTTACATCTGTCCAAGCAAGCATCTGAACTTTTAGCGTCCAGACTTAATGAACAAAATCTTATAAAGGCGGAAGTTAAAATTACAGCCAGGACAAGAGAAGAGAGGCTTCTCCCATATTTCAACCAAGAGGAAGAACTTGTATACTGCAATGATATCCCAGGAATTGTACTTTAAATGGGACTAAGAGAATATCGACCAGATGAATGGCGGCTTTTTATAGACAGCTCCATTAGAAGGTTGAAATGTGTTCTCTTGCACAATGGTAACCGTTATGCATCTCTTCCCATTGCTCACTCAACAAAACTTAAAAAGAATATGAAAATGTAAAAATCATATTACAGAAAATCCGTTATCATGAACATCAGTGGTCGATTTGTGTTGATCTGAAGATGGTGAACTTCTTGCTTGGACAGCAATCTGGATACACAAAATACCCATGCTTCATGTACCTCTGGGATAGCAGGGCAAAACAAGATCATTGGACAAAAGTCTCATGGCCTACAAGGGAAGAAATGATTGTTGGTGCTGCGAATATCATCAGCAAGCTGCTGGTGGACAAGAACAAAATCATTCTCCCACCGCTTCATATTAAGCTAGGATTGATGAAGCATTTTGTTAGGGCTTTGGACAAAACGGGTAATTGCTTCAAGTACATTTGTAGATCATTCCCTGGACTGAGCAAGGAAAAACTAAAAGCTGGAATCTTTGATGGTCCTCGGATTCGTAAACTCATGAACGATTCCAATTTTACCAAATGCATGAATGACACTGAGGCTTCGGCCTGGAAAAGTTTTGTCTCTGTTGTGAAGAACTACTTGGGTAATCACAGAGCAGACAATTATGAAGAACTGGTGCAAGATATGCTTGCTAACTTCAGAAATTTGGGAGTTAATATGAGCATAAAGATGCACTATCTCCATAGCCATTTGAACAGATTTCCAGATAACCTTGGAGACTTCAGCGAGGAACAAGGCGAGAGGTTCCACCAGGTGAAGGTGATAGAGGAGAGATATCAAGGCAGATGGGACATACACATGATGGCAGACTACTGTTGGTGTCTCCAACGTGATTTTTCTAATGACACAAATAAAAGGAAATCGCATAAGCAGCGTTTTTTGAAGCATTTACATTAATAACAATTAATAACTAATTAATATTGTATTAATTAATCAAATCATACATAACTTTTTTCCTGTCACTGTTAGATATTTTTAATTTCTTTTTTGTATGATGTTAGACTGTTAACTTACTAGTAACTATTCTGAATATAATCAATTCTGAATGCTTTTCAAACATGTTGAGTTAATTAATTAATTAACTATTAAATATCTCAGAAACTAGAGCCAATCTGGCAAAACCAAAGTCACATTCTTAATCAGCACCATAAACTTAATATAAAACCGTTCAGACATCAGTGGTACCAAAATCACTGTACACCAGTGTTATTTTTACCTGTGGGTCAGTTTTATTCTGGGTTGTTCATTCAGAGGCAAAAATCTTTATCATTATAGGGCTCCAGCGCTCCCTCAACTTTTAAAACATCTGTGGCTGTGTCACATTACTTTATTTTATTACATGCAATTTTAAAATTGTTTCATCACTTTTCCTATATAATGTAAGATACTGCAACTTTTCAGTGCTCAACTGCACAAACAGTGGCGCTACTTAACCATGAGCTAATTTACTGTACTTCTAGATGTGCTTGACAGCGTATATTTAGCTCATCAGAGTATATTTACAGCCCAGCAAAAGCACACAGAGGTCACACAGAAGAGCATGTTGACATTTTAGTTTTTCTTACAAAAAAATTTGAAGATACAGTACAAAGATATCGAAGTTTATTTAAACAAAAGTGCAATGTACACCTTTTGCATTTATACAAAGCCTTTAAGTGTGTTATTATTCTGTTTGTGCGTTACTTTTCTGAACAATTGTTTACAGACCACATTATCCATCCATCCATTATCCAACCCGCTATATCCTAACTACAGGATCCCAATCCCAGCCAACAAAGGGCGCAAGGCAGGAAACAAACCCTGGGCAGGGCACCAGCCCACCGCAGGGTGCACACACACACACACACCAAGCACACACTAGGGACAATTTAGAATTGCCAATACACCTAACCTGCATGTCTTAGGATTGTGGAAGGAAACCAGAGTACCCGGAGGAAACTGATGCAGACACGGGGAGAACAAGCAAACTCCATGCAGGAAGGACCCGGAAAGTGAACCCAGGTCTTCTTACTGTGAGGCAGCAGCACTACCACTGTGCCACCGTGCCGCCCCAAACCACATTAATGTTTGTTTAAATATTTCTATATATAATGTTTACAACAGACTGCAATACGTATTCAATTAACATTTAAGGACATTTGTAACATTTATTTGTACTAAATCAATAACAACATTTGTTTTCATCAATGTAAAAAATTGGTTGACAGGATTTGAAATTCTTTACTTTATTATTACAGAAACTTTACTCTTACCTTTTATATAAGATAGAATTATTTGCAAAATTTAGCATTTAATGACTAAAATTCCTATCATTTGTTTTCATTAATGTGAACATTTTAATGAATAAAGAATTACCAGTTTAAATAATTTTTTATTGAGTTACATTATATACTGCATTGGGTATCAAAAATGATACTGAAAATAAATATTTTTCTTAGTATCATATCGAAGTTTGAAATTTTGGTATTGTGACAACCACAGTCAGATTAGTAGTTTTGTTAAGTCTACAGACTACACTGAAATCCTTACTTACATGTCCAACCAACATGCAACATGTCAGCATTTCCCAGTGCAATGATAAATTCTGTAGTGTTAAAAAAGACACAGCCTCACATACACATATAATCATAATCTTGTCAAATGGCAATGTTTCAAAATTATCTGAATAAATACATCAATTGGCTACACCACTTTTTTTTGAAAGAATGCTTTGGCCTCCTAGCAAGAGATAGGGACTTTATGGCTTAATTTACCTTGCCTGCAGTATTCATCAGACTCAAGGTGCACCATTTCTTTGACTCTGCTGCCGTAGGCCAGTCTGGAATCCTGGTCAAAAGCTTTCAGGGTCTCACTAGAGCTGTAGGATTTAGGATGTAATTTACTTTCTTCACTTTCCACAGATGAATTAGTGTAGCGCCGTTCTGTATCTCGTCGAGCTGTCAGAGATCTGTATGGTTTTCGTTCCTTCACATCCATGGCTGTTTAGTCTGAGTATTCAACATTAAAACTTTGATGGGGGTATAAAATTAGCCCCAGGTACCCTGTTGAAAACACAAGAAACACTACAATGTTAATAATCTAATTTAATAGTTTTTGCTTTTATTTCCCTAAAAGCCTAATTTAGTTATTTGTATTACAATACAAGAATCAAAGTAATGAATATTTTGACCATGTATAGTTTATTTTAAATTTGTGTAGAAAACATTTTGTTGATCCAATGACAAAAAAAAAAAACCAGCAAAAATAAACATAATGAATACTGCATAACCAAAACAGGTTTCCCCATAACATTTACTTTGTGTTCCCTGGGTTAAAAAGATGAAAGATTAGACCCACTTAAAAATGATAGAGTATGGTAATTAAATGCTATTTAAATGAAAGCTTGCAGAGTTCAAATCTCTAGTCAAGCAGTTGATAAATGTACCATAATGCAGATTAAATTAAAAAGAGCACAGAGAAATCTAAATTACTCTGTGCTGACAATATTATTTAAATGTTTCTCAAAAATGCTGTTTCTTTTCCAACCATTGTTAGTTTGTAAATGAAAGTATCAGGATAAAGACTCAATAATGAATGGTTTTCTTTCTATTATAAACAGCTTTTTTGAAGCCTTCTGGAAACACCATGTTTGCAGTTGTATCTGTTTGAAAAGACAGTTTTAATCTTTGCTTTTGCAGGATGTCTTCAACTAATCTAACTACTGTGCTTGTCCTATGTCAGATATAAATTAGACAAAAAACACAATTACACTTTTTAGATATAGATAATGACCAATACATAAAATTACACACCATGAATAATAAATTATTATTAATTTACAGTTTATCTTGCTCATTTTAATTAACAAAGTAAGTACTTTAATCTACCTTTACTGCCTGTAGAGTTTGAATGTTAATGCTTTGATCTAAGGAAATATTCTGTTACCGTACTTTTAAAATAGCATTAAAAAATGTAATCTTAATGTAAAACAAAATGTATATATTAAGACATGTGTTTTAACTGGTAGAGAATTGAGCTCATATTGATCTCAGTAGGGATAAAGTTACACTTAAACTGACCCACAAATATGTTCACATACCTTTAAAAATCTTATATTTTGCAGTCAAAAAAGATTTTTTCATTAACTGATGATTTTACACTCTTTCTTGTTACAATCTTAGAAACTACTGCTTCTGAAGTACTGTTTGATATTTAGTTATGATTTGAATGAATTTAATGGAACAAGGTAAAGAAAGAGATCTCAGCAACAGTACATTTGAAAGTAAATTATGCATATCCCCAAGACTAATACATAACATCAGCCTTGTAGGTATTTGGAAAGAATGTATACCTTAGTAATGAAAAACATTATTCAAGTGTGCATCTGTTTAAAAACATGATTTTGCTGGAGGTGTTCATATCTTTTCACACAAATAACAGTAATTAGTATTTGTTTCCATGAATAAGAAAAGTGTAGTTTGTGCCACCAGAAAATTATTAATTAAAAAAATTGCAAATCAGCTCAAGAGTAACTACATATTAATACAATGTAATCTCAGCTATCAGGTACATGTATTATACAGCTAATCAACTGGTACATTTGAGCACTGTGCAAAGTATTACTAAGGGGTTATTAGAAATTGCCAAGTTCAGTAGGTGACAGTAGGGAGGTCTACTATATTATGTATACCCCCTACTACTTTTTATGGTGAACAGACCACATGGGCTGATTACCAATTTAAAAATGAGATGTAACACACTAGGTACACTTTCTGGAGGCTATCTCTAGATGTTGCAGAGGCCATTCCTGACCCCAAAAATGGTTAAGGGTATTGCCCCAGATATTAACCCTGGCTGAGGCTTAAAAGTGCCTTCCACTGAAAATGCAAATTGGGAGGGGTGCAAGAAAAACCATTTGATTGGCAAGTGAAAGTACAGAAAGAGAGGGGAAAGAGAGGGTGGAGAGAGCAGTGCAGAAGTTTAGAGAAAGAAGGACTACTGTTTATTGGAAATTACAAGTGAGCAAGTGTGTAAGACTTTCCAACAGACAGTGAAAGGAGGTGTTCAAAACCTGCTGAAGTAGGCAATGAAATGCTGTTTTCAAGTGCTGTCGGACAGATGGTAAATAAAAGTTTCCAAGTCAAAAATTACAAGTTACAAGTTGGACAATTGGGAGAAAACAAAGCTACTCAAATTCTCCATGTTGTGGCATGAACACAAGAACTGCAAGAATGTTTTTGTTTTCTGTTTCTTTTGTACTTTTTTCCTCCATTTGTTAATTCTCTTACATGCATCCTTCACTAGGTTAATAAAGAGGCCACATTTTAAAACTGTGGCCTTCTTAAAATTTAATCTACAGTAGGTTCACTGAGAGATATTTTACATCACCATATTTTACAACACAATGCAAACAAATCTCAAGATCCACAAATACAAAGACTGGATAGCTTGCAGCACTGGTCCTCGAACTTGGTAATCTTTTTACCACTTCCATAAATTACCAAATTTTTCCTTGTCAATAAATATTCTACTATCTCAAAATACATGTTTGACTGCACAGGCAACTCTCTATGACCTGTCTAATATCCATGCAAAAACAAAGGGCTGGTCCACTGTTGCATAGACAAAGTGGAATCTGCATTGCTTTTCCTTTTGAACCCAAGATTAGACTATTAGACTATGTCAAAGTTCTATTATACTGCACAGTAGGTTTTTTTTAGAAAAGCTGAAGAGTGCAATCTCTCAATGACTCTCAACACACGATCTTATCTTGATTTGCCTCACTAGCAAATATAATACAATTTTATAATGACTCCACACTTGTAATATCTAAATTACACAGTCTAAAACCTAAAATGAATGTGTTTCAGTGGATTCAGATCACCTTTTGGTATTATGTCAAAACTACCATAAAGATTAAAGGTCCAGAATTTACTCAAAACATATATCTGAAACAGTCCTCCTCATGGAAATTGTAGATAACACCTTCCACTTATTAATACTTTAATATCCAAAAATCTTTTCACAGCCCATGTTTATTTTCCAACAGTTGTGTAAACATTCAGCATAGCAGCATCCTCCTAAATCCTTTATCTTTATGACCAAGCTTACAAAGACGATCATTTCAATCTTATTTTATCACACAAAGGAATTTAATACTTGAATAGCTAGCTTAGACTCCAAAAAAATTTAAAGGTTTGGTAAATCCTATTAGTCTAAGGTAAGATTTTCTTAAAAAATGCATGTTTTTGTTAGTTGGGTAATGGAGAAGGAAGTCCCTTCAGAAACCATTCTAGTGCTACATCCCTCAAAAGTGACAAAGAACATTTATGTGTTACTGAATGTAACCGTAATATTACATACTAAATGTTATGTGTGTACTGTAAATATGCATATTTATAGACACACTCAGCACCGACATGAAATACATATTAAAATCTTTGAAACAATATTGTGCCTTTTCTCTGTAAATAATTCTTTATTTATTGTGTTATGTATCAATGTGATTCAAAAAGCAATTCAAAACTCTATAAAAAGTACAGAACAAATAATGTTTCTTCTACAGACCAAGTATGTTTGCTATTTACGCAAACATAGATAAGAGTTAATCTATTTAACAGTATATGTTGTTGATTATTGAAGCTTGTGGAAGAAATCATGAGATTGACACTTGATTTAGTCTAATTTTTATGTAATGCTTACTGTTCCCTGCAGAAAAATAAAGATTGATTTATAAAAATGTCCATTATCTATTGCAGTTATATAGCTATAAAAGGTCTATTAGCCATATACCAGAAGATATAACATTACTGAAGGTTTGAAACCAAAGGATTATTCAAAACATTAATAATGACTAATATAAGCGTTTATTTTAATTTATTGTTATTAAAGAAACTTCTGGGTTCACTTCCCGGGTCCTCCCTGCGTGTAGTTTGCATGTTCTCCCCATTCTGTGTGGGTTTCCTCCGGGTGCTCCGGTTTCCTCCCACAATCCAAAGACATGCAGGTTAGGTGCATTGCCGATCCGAAATTGTCCCTAGTGTGTGCTTGGTGTGTGTGTGTGTGCGCGCCCTGCGGTGGGCTGGCGCCCTGCCCGGGGCCTGTTTCCTGCCTTGTGCCCTGTGTTGGCTGGGATTGGCTCCAGCAGACCTCCGTGACCCTGTAGTTAGGATATAGCGGGTTGGATAATGGATGGATGGATAAACAAACTTCCACTTGATAGCCTAGTGCATGAGATAATAATTACAAATACAGTATGAAAAAGGAATACAACAAAAATACCAAATATAAAGATAAAATGTATATATGCTTACAAAAATACAGGGTCTTTCAGAGTCTAAATTAAAACTGTTCTTGGTCAGCTGTGATTTGAAAATTATATTTCCACAGGCAAATAATAACATTTTCACTTGGATATAAGATGTTTCAAAATAGGCAAATTTAGTATCATGCAATAAAAGAGTTTATGTATAATATTACATAAATACATTGTTAACCAAACTGATATTTACAATACTACCACTGAAATTAAGTTATTATTCCTAAGCATAAACTCAGGATCCAGGGTATTGTTGTCAAAAATGGACCCAATTTCAGAATTTAATGTTAGTCCTCCTGGATGCTTGTGAAACAGTGCACTGCAGACTTCTTGAAGTAAGTTTGGATAACAGACTTACCTAATACAGCTGGTATTTTGAACTAGAATTTTGGAAATGTACTTTCCATTTCAGTCTCATTTAGATGTTTAAAGAACTACATATACATATATATATATACATATATATATATATATATGTTTTCTAAGCATGCATTACAGGGTATTTTCTGTGTTTAACAGTGCAATATAAGGCATAATTAGTATTTAATTATATTATATATAATAAGTAATAAATAACACAAGTAATACCTTTTATATTTTTTCTACATTTTTGTGTATGTGAAATCCAAGGACTAAGGCTGACTTTCTCCTGAGACTGATTTCTGGTTTTACATAAGGGTTTCTTGAATGTGAGGGTCCCACACTTAAATGTAACAGTCAATTTTTCTGCAATTTAAGCTAACTGAATGACTGCTTTCACTTAAATCTGTATAATGAGGAAACTTAGGGCATGTAAAATATGGTAACTACAGACTACTACTATGCTCAAATGTTTATGAAGTGATAATACGTTGATGTCTAAACAAATGATGTTACAGGTTTGCCGTGTTCCCTGAGCAGCTGCACAGTGTAAACTGGCTTTGTCTTTTTCAGTTTCATGTTGATCACTGTAGTTGTTTCAATCAAAAATTTGCCAAACAGCTGCTTTAAGGCTTAATGGAGCAGACTATAGGGAAGCTGCACCCATCTCTACTTTCCCACTCTCGTTGCCTTGTAAACAAAACTGCCATGAGCATAAAGATTACGTGAGAGTGGGCAAGATCAAAATACTGATAGTATCTCAAGTTACAAAAAGAATGGCACTAAATATTTTAGAAATTTTTACATTTCATTTCATTTGGAGCATTTCCTTACTTTGTGTGGATGCCTATTAAAGCACCTCAATTTTGCAATGTTTTTAATCTGGAGAAAGCAGGTTTAAGAAATCACAAAATGATACGATTAAAGGTAAAACCTGTGTCAATGATAACACCTTCATGTAAAATAAAATTCAAGTCTTCTGAGTTAAGAGCATTTACTAATGTCTTACTAAAAGAATGTGTTTTTTACTTAATTAAATCACAAATTATTATTACTCATCCATAACTAAAACAGTTAATTGATAAGATAATTAAGTACATATTATGTTGTATAAATGATAAATATAATTTACACTGAAAATTATTTCATAGCTATAAAAAAAACACCTACGAACAGGTCCTTATACCCTGATACGCCAACCTAAATTATCAGGCCTGAGCACTAGAATGACATGATCATTAGAAATAAAGGCAGCTCTTAATGCTAAAAAGCATAATGATGGTGGCATATCCTGCTGCAAAGTAGACTAGAATATCATTTACACCATGAGGTAATGCAGTTTTACTACTTCACAACATCTGACTGTGCATCAATCACCATTCATTTAAACTGACTCTGACAACATACACTAAAAAAGGTTTCAAATTAAGTGTGTTTGAGAAGAATCATAGATTATAACTATACATATAAGTACCCATTTATAAAAAAGTACACTTTGTTTGTTTAGATATCTCACACATATTGTGGACAATATTGCCATTCTACTTACAGATGTACCAGGATGAACTAGTGTAGGACAGATACACAACTGACATTATCCATTTTGCACAATTCCTGGCTTAGCAAGCCAATGCCAGACACTCAGTGTCTTTTTCAGTGGGCCCTTCTTTGGAATGTAGACTTCATGCCTTATCTGATAAGACCTCTCAGAGGTACAAGCCAGATACCCTAGTTCGAACAAAGTACCGTAAGTCAAGAATGAGTAACAATGATGGACAGGACTTTGCACCAATAGTCAACCAAAAGCATGGTTTTATGTGCACCCAAATGCCAATGGCAAGACCTCTATTCCTTCCATTAAAAACCTTAGACACATCCTAACTCATTACTTTTTCTATCAAGCTTACTGCTCCACCTTGCCGCACCTCCTGTTGTACAGCAGAGACAGCAGTGCTTAAAAGATTTGGATGTAATGAAATTGGAGCAATCCCTTCTACTCCAAATGGTAACTAGGGCTGGACTGAAAAATGAATGATCATCCATAACAGGAACTGGACATACCATTAATACAAACCTTGCTAAGATAAAAAGTGCTCAAGCAGAAAGCAAATGACTGATCACAAGTTGCTCAGAAGACAATGTTGCCAGCAACAAGACAATCAACACAGTGCGTTTGAACATCAAAAAGAAACTACAGTACCTCCTGCAACATAAGGTGCAACCAAGGCAAAGAGTGACTTACTTAATTGGCTAAAGAATTTATTCATCTTAACCATATGAATTGAGAGATCGGCATTCACAAGATATGTGCCTCTTGTTAGGCGAGAAATAGATCAACTAAACTTTCAAAATTTTATATTTTATGTTGTTTGCTATTGCTGCAGTGGGCTGGTGCCCTGCCCAGGGTTTGTTTCCTGCCTTGCGCCCTGTGTTGGCTGGGATTGGTTCCAGTAGACCCCCGTGACCCTGTAGTTAGGATATAGTGGGTTGGATAATGGATGGATATTTGCTATTGTCTTTAATTTCTTTCTTTCTATCTATCTATCTACAGTATCTGTCTCTTATCCCTATGTTATAAATAGCATATGTTGTTTATTGCAACAAGCATGTATGGGATATTTGTAAAAGAACATCTATGGACATGCGGAACCACCACAGAGAAAGTGAAAGTGTTTATTATATAGACTTTCATTGATTTATGAAATTGTACAGATCTCTTTAGATTTCTTGCATCCAGACCGGAAAGTGAAACAGAGATCCCTCACTTAACCTACACTGAACTTGATTCCATGAGCATCTCTTGTGGGATGTCTTGTTGATTGCTTTAATTAATTTCCAGTATTGCAAAAGGTAAAACTGATAATTAACTGTGTGATTATACAACCCTTCCTAGACTAGCAAGCAGTGCTTTGTAAACAAAATTAATAAGGGGTATAGAAATACAAGGGCCCTTTGCACAGCATAGTGTCAGTAAACCGTAAAAACTAACTATCAAAAGGTATTTAGTTTGTACATGACAATATTTTGGCCAATTCTGCAGCCTGTTTTCTTGAATCACTTTAAAAGCTATGCTATGAGATTTCAGAACATCTCTCATGCATCATGGAGAAGCCAGTCAGATTCATTTCATTTCATTGCCACTTTTTAACATGCTTTAAGAGGCTGTGGTTTTCCCTGCAACAGGAAGTGAAGAAAGTTAAACATGTCCCTTGTCCAAGGTGAAATTTTTTTTATGTGAAGATATGCAAAAGCTTGTGTAGCACTGGTACAAGAATGATGAAAAAGGTTTAAACAATGTAATTTCCAGTTTGCTCTATATTTAAGCAGACCTTTATCCAATCAGTAAAGTCATCAGTGATAAAGTGTAATCATCCATATTTCATTAAAAAAAATCACAATAAATGGTATATTTAAATTTTTACTCCAAAAAATACAAAATTATAAATAGCACCTGTGGTTCTCCTACCGGTTCAACTTGTCATTTAAGATGCATCAGACCCCATTCTGCTATTTTGTTCACTAGGTTCACTAGGAGAAAATAGTTCTTCCCCTTCCATACTCATCAAAAACGGAAGTTTACATACACTATAAATAATTTATTTGAAGACCAAATTAATTTTTAATGGCATCACCAATCATGATTTCTGGAGTGCACAACCCAAGGAACAAATGTTAAAGGCTAAGGATAGGATTAAGTAGTTTTTTTAAGCTGTATTCACTGATGAGATTGTCCTTTTGATTACCTTAAACTTTACAGTTTTACAAAGGTATATGTCTTGATACAATAAGCCATATCAATCCTAATACATTTTAAAGAATTAATTAAGTAATTATTAATTCTTGAACATCTCTGTGTTGTTTTGAGGGAAAACAAATTATGCTTCACAATGTGAAATAATGTTCTGTTATTGTCACATTGATATTAATTAGTAATTTACTTTCACTTCATTATTATTTTCTGTTAGAGCTATTATGTGATACCTGAAAACAACACTGGTTTAACCCAGATCATTTTAAGTGTCTTACTAACAAGCAATCTACAAATGTATTTTTGTGGGACATGTGATACCCTTCATCAGTAAAGCTTTAAAAGGAACACAGTTTAAGCACATCTTTTTGCAATTTGGAAAGCTTAGCCATAAACCAAAATAGTTAGAATAGTTTTATTCTAATGACCAATTTCAAGTTTACTGTCACATGTACCTATTACAATGATATTTGTACTTTCCTAGAAAAGTAAAATTAATACAATACCAACAAAAGAAGCACAATAAATGCAACACTATATGCAGTATGCAACATACAAATGCAACTATTGAATACATAATATATAAAAGAACACATAAATTATTTGTTATTATGACTGGCTGTTCATTTATGATCTGTGAAAGGAAGCTTTCTCTGAATGTACTGTTGCAAGTACAAATGGTTCTGTCCTGATGACCAGAACTAGAACCAGATGGTAGGAGTAAAAAGAGTGGACATGGAATATACTAGTTAGACATAGTGGGACTTACCTAATTCCAAGTGACAATTACTTTTGTGCCTGAAAGAATATTATCTACTGACCATGTACTCCTACTAAAAGCACGCATATGGGAAATGAAGGAAATTTGCAGTGGTCCATGACTATAAAAAATTAACTGCCTGTTATAAATTGTTAAAGCATTTGTGTGTTGGTTATGGAATATCCTTACTAAACATCACATTGAACTACAAGCCTGCATATATTTAAACCCAGTACCAAACTCCCTTTGGTTGAAGGTCAACGATTAACTTCATACGCATATCATCTAATATCTGAGGAGTCATGGGAGTTTGGCAATCTTCTGTTCATGTTATTTTTAAATTGGGGAAGATATGTGCCTGCATGCCTATTGGTACCTTGTAGGATGTAATCTAACAGTACGTGGTTCTGAGACTGCATTCAGTCCCTTTATTGGTGAAATAAAATTTGTTTGTACTTACTTGGAATTAGGCTTAGAACATTTAAAGTGTTCTTAAAGCAACTTTAAAGAAGACACCTTTATTAAATTTTACAGAAATGAAGTCAATCTATTGCTGAAGATGTACAAGTTTTCTTATAAAGAGAAGTCAAGCAAAATGACAAATTTTTTTGGCTAACTAAAAAGATTACAACAGGCAAGCTTTCGAGGCAACGCAGGCCACTTCTTCTGGCGTCGTTTTGCTTGACTTCTAATTACATCTATAATACACCCTAGTACTAAGTTTTCTTGTGTGCATTTAAGCTCTAATTAATCTAATGAGTTTGTAATAAAGTGTACTTTGGAAAAGAACTGATTATGAGTGTTATTTGTGCAATGCTAAGAACTGATTGCAACACACTACTGGGATAAAATTCAGCACCACCCACCCTGTGATCATGGTCGTCTTACTTAGAAAAAGAGCAGTTTGCTATTTTCAGATTAGATGGCACAACTATTCTGTGTTGAAGAGGTTAAGTAGTAAATCTGCTCACAAGCGAGGGAGGAGATGACTATGAGACTGATAAACTGATAGGTTGCATTTCAAAATGTTTAATAAATAAATACTCTATAAAAAACAAGATGAAGGTTTAAAACAAATAAACAATCCACTAAAGTCATAGGTTAAAACCAGAGATGATCCATACAGCTTTGCACCCCGAATGCTGCCCTTTTAAACCTGATGCCTCCTCCCCTTATCCCATAGAAAACTCACAGGAGGAGGAGACCAACAGGTGCAGTGACCCTTCATATCCAGGCTATGTTCCCTGTCACCCTTCCCTCAGCGTCTGTGGGGCAACCTGTCGAACCACATAAACCTCTCCTGCCACTCACACTTGGCCCTTGTGAGAGACACCATCAATCGGGCCACTCCTACTCTCTGGCAGTCACTTAGTAGAAGTGGCCTTTCTTCAGCTTTAGCCTCCTGCAGCTTTACTGCAGCACGCGAGCTCTTGCTCACTCTTCCTGTCTCTGTCTTCTCTCCATTTAACCTCTGTATCTTGTTCATCTTTCTCTAGCTAACCTGGCTAATTTTTCTCCTTTTTTCTCACCTTCTTATTGTGCTGGCTCCCTTTTTATCTGCCTCTGTGGGCGCAGCACCTTAATTGTAAACTGCAGAAAGCCGATGAAGCAAATGAGACAGACCACACCCTCACGTGCAGGTGCGTTACTCCACCAACCTCCCACAGCTGCTCTAGAACGCACACCCAATGAGATCGGGCTGGCCATTTAATTATTTACTTATTAAAACGGACTCCTGACTATTAAGCCACGGACCTGCCCTTATACCACATAACCATGTAAGGAAAAACTAATCTATAGAATCAATTACACCTAACTGTAATTAAGTATAAGAAATACAAAACTTACTATACCTGAGACTGAGAGAATATTTGAATTACATTTACACATTTGGTGATTCATGAAAAGCAAATTTCAAGAAATAGCTCCAAGTAGTATAGTTAGATAATACATGTTACCATATAATACACTGATTAGTAATGCCATTGTTAAGAAATGTAAGTTTACCATGACATTCTACAAAATAAAATATAAACTGAAAAAAATACAATTAAAACATTAAGCATTGAATAGAATTCTAGAATGAACACAGACCAAAATATATCAAACAGTAACATGCATGGTACTGCCTCCTATAATTCTATTCTCTTCTCTGCCTAAAACTAATGCATTCAGTATTTGACCAAAAGGAAAAAGAAGTCACACAGATATCTCTATTTGGCCTGTCTTTTGAAAAAGATTTTCAATATCACAAAAGCTGTCTTTGTTGACAGTGGGGGGGAGGGGGCATCAACTTTTGTTCAAAACGACAGATGTAAAGATGCAAGTGATTAATGACTAACTACATCTTTTACAAAGTAAAACCTCTGCTGCCACTAGCAACATAAAAGAAAAATATATGCATAGAAAAGAACAATGTTCTAGTTCTGATTTGTGCAGGGACAATTTAGGGACCATTGTTTGTAGTTTGTTAATGTCCTTCCTTTCTAGTCTAAAAGGTTTCAATCCTATCAAAATTCAGACTAAGGCAAAATACAAACTTTATCAGAAAGTGCACTGTTTTAGTTCCAAAAGATGTGAGGTTGGCTAAACTACCGTTGGACTTAACCACATTTTTGTGTCACATGAATTACTATATTTAAATTCTGTCTCAAACACCATGGGAACCAAATGACCAGACTTAAATTTTAAAAATGAACAATCAGAAAATCTTAACAAATATGCTATTACAGAAATTAGACAGGAATTTCTCCAGAAACTGTATGGTTTAATGTAAACATATTACAGAAACATCCATCAATCCAATTTGGAAACAAATCTAGTTCAGCACTGTGGCAGCTAGATTCTATACTGACATTAGTCAAAAAGCAGTAAACACACTTGATGTGGTGCCAGTCCAAATCAGGCCACCATCAGTCTCACTCATACAAGGCCAATTTAGCATCTCTAATAGACCTAAACACATACATCGTTGGCATGTAGGGAAAAAACTGCAGCACCAGGAGTAAATTCTGTGCAGACACAGGTAGAACATTCAAGCTCTAAAAATGCCCTCCTCCCCTTTGAAGTATAAGTTCAAAGTTTACTGTCATATGCATAGAAAGGAAACACATTTCCCTGTACAATGAAATTCTTTGTTTGCTGTCCACACCAAATGACAAAACCAACATATAAAGATAAACATAAATAATAAGTAGCAGATAGATAATAAGTAGAAGTGGCAGCATAAAGTATAAAAACAGAATAGAAGTATAAAATGTAATGTGCAGGTAGGTGTGTGACGGACAAGTCAAATACAGTTGTGTGGGATATTGAATGAGGTGAATCATGATTTTAAACTCCAGTCAATTATTTAGGAGTCTAATGGCCCTAGGAAAGAAAGAGTAATTTAGCCTGAAAGTCCTGCATTTCATGGTTCTATACCTCCTGCCTGAGGGTAGAAGTGTGAACAGTTCGTGTTGGGGGTGAGTGGGGTCCCTGTCCCTGAGGATCGAGGCAGTTCTCCTGCGGACTCTGCAGTTGTAGATGCTCTGCAGAGAGGGCAGTGGGGTCCTGGTGATCTTATCAGCAGTCTTTACCACTCTTTGCAGGTGTCTGCGGTCCATAGCAGTAGTGTTGCCGTACCACACAGTGATGCAGCTGGTCAAGATGCTCTCAACAATGCAGCTGTAAAAGTTGCCGAGGATCTTAGTTGACATACCAAAATTCCTCTGCCTCCTCAGAAAGTACAGCCACTGTTGAGCCCTCCTGACCAGCTGTGTGGTGTTAAGTGTCCAAGTGAGGTCCTCACTGATGTAGACGCCCAGGTGTTTAATGCTGCTCACCCTCTCCACTTCAAGCCCTCAGATGAACAGTGGCCAGTGAGGTCTCCTCTCCTTCCTCATGTCCACTATCATCTCCTTCGACTTGTCTTGAGGGTGAGGTTGTTGTCATCACACAATGACGTCAGACTGTCCACCTACCTCCTGTAGGCCGCTTCATCCCCACCAGTGATGTGTCCTATCACTGCGGTGTCGTCTGCAAACTTTAGGATGATGTTATCTTTGTGGGAGGCGGCACAGTCATGGGTGAACAGGGTGTAGAGAATGGGACTGAGGACGCATCCCTGTGGGGTGCCTGTGTTTGTGATAATGGTGGCTGAAATCCCATTACCAATCCTGACAGACTAGGGCCTGCCAGTCAGAAAGTCTAAAAGCCAGTCACAGAAATTGGGAAGCAGGCCAAGTGCAGACAGTTTATGGGTGAGTTTATGGGGGATAACTGTGTTAAAGGCAGAGCTGCAGTCAACAAAGAGTATCCTGATGTAGGAGTCTTTGTTCTCCAAATGGGAGAGGGAATAATGTAATGTGGCCGCGATGGCATCTGAGGTAGACCTGTTGGGCCGGTAGGCATACTACAGGGGGTCCAGAGTGTCCGGTATGCTGCTCTGAATGTGGGCCAGCACCACTCTCTCAAAACACTTCATGATGATTGGAGTGAGTACTACTGGCCTGTGGTCATTCAGGCAGGTGGGTGGGCTCTTTTTAGCAAGGGGGATGATGATTGAAGTCTTAAAAGAGGACGGTACGATGCTCTGACTGTGGGGAAAGTTTGAAGATGGAGCAGAGAACATTAGCCAGCTTGTTGGCACATGCTCTGATAGCCCGCCCAGGGATGATGTCTGGTCCTGCTGCCTTACGGGGGTTGATCTTCCTTAGTGCATTGTGTAAATGACCTGAAGAGACCGTTGGGTGAGGGGAGGGGGTTGGGTGGTCCAGGTGTGTGTGTGTCTCCACTCTGTGCTATTGCTGGATGTCTCAAAGTGGGTGTAGAAAGTGATCATCCAGCAGACTGTCTTTGGAGCTGATTGTGCTGGTGGTGGTCCAGTGTTTGAAAGACACTGTTTAATATTTAAGTACAACTTAATAACCATAATATTAAAAAGAATTGTTTAATAATCTGCCATGAAAAAGGCACAAAGAACAAACACATACTTCTCATTCCAGAATAAACCTTAAAGGCTAAAATGCACACACAGTACCATTACTGATAATTAAAGCACACATGATTAGATGATCAAAGGGACTAAAAACACTACAACAACCAAACTGACAAATTCCACATACCTCTCAGCCTAACAATATTTTGGTGCTGATCCCTGTCTACTTGACAGTAGCAAGGCTTATGATTATTACATCCAAAATGGGAGAGCAAAACCATAAAACATCTTCCTCAAACAAAACTTAGAATTATTTACTTTTGTTCAATAAATGAAGAATTTAAAGAAAATACAAAAATATAAAATATTAATATTAAAAACAAAAATCCAAAGTTTAAAGATAAGTTTTCAAAATTCAAAAACAAAACAATTAAAAGAACAAAATAAAGAAAATATTGCAGTGAGCAGCAAACCAAGACCTCAAAGCTAAAAATCCATAAAAGCAAAATGTAAACTCCAAACAAGCAAAACCAAGATTAAAAATCACAAACTCCAATAGACTAAATGTGACTAGAAGACCACAAAACATACAAAGGAGTAAAAAATGTAAAATACAAAGAAAAACTAAAAAAATGATAGAAAAAATTACGGAAATCCTGACACAGCTGCTGATTCTAGTAGGACTTTATTCCCAGGCTTATGTTTATTTTTAATTGTGTTTTTTGTTTAATTTGAATTATAATTTGTCACGTGTTAATGGTATTACTGCTGGTTTTGTTTATTTTTCATTAATCAAGTACTCTTCTGCCCTCACCACACATTTGCATATGTAATTATGCAGCGAGCTAAACATTCCTTTAACAAACACCCAAGGCAGTGGTTATGTTCAGGCATTTAATGAAAGTGGTGTGAAACTATAAAACAACCAGCAATACCTATCAGAATTTGTTAACATGTATTCTTCTTTAAAAATGCCTTTAAATTCAATACAAACTACTTTGTTATTACTTCCTTATGAAAAGGTATAAATTAAATCAGATTACAAAACAGAATCTTTAGCACAACGACATCCTGCTGCTTCATACTCAAACGCATATAACAATAAGCCTGAACAATCGTGTGTGTGTGTATATATATATATATATACTCAGCAAAAAAAGAAACGCCCCTTTTTCAGGACTGTGTATTTCAACAATAATGTTTTAAAAATCCAAATAACTTTACAGATCTTCATTGTAAATTGTTTAAACAATGTTTTCCATGCATGTTCAATTAACCATAATCAATTAATTAACATGCACCTGTGGAATGGTCGTTAAGACCTTAACAGCTTACAGAAAGTAAGCATTTAAGGTCACAGTTCTAAAAACGCAGGACACTAAAGAGACTTGTCTACCGACTGTGAAAAACACCCAAAGAAAGATGCCCAGGGTCCCTGCTCATCTGCGTGAACGTGCATTAGGCATGCTGCAGGGAGGCATGAGGACTGCTGATCATCCTCGCAGTGGAAGACCACGTGTAACAACACCTGCACAGGATCGGTACATCCGAATATCACACCTGCGTGACAGGTACAGGATGGCCACAACAACTGCCCGAGTCACACCAGGAACACACAGTCCCTCCATCAGTGCTCAGACTGTCCACAATAGACTGAGAGAGGCTGGACTGAGGGCTTGCAGGCCTGTTGTAAGGCAGGTCCTTACCAGACATCACCAGCAACAACGCCGCCTATGGGCACAAACCCACCTTCGCTGGACCAGACAGGAGTGGCAAAAAGTGCGTGAGTTTCTGCATGACAGCAGTGTTCTGCCATGGCCAGCGAAGAGCCCAGATCTCAATCCCATTGAGCACGTCTGGGACCTGTTGGATCGCAGGGTGAGGGCTAGGGCCATTCCCCCCAGAAATGTCCAGGAACTTGCAGGTGCCTTGGTGGAAGAGTGGGGTAACATCTCACAGCAAGAACTGACAAATCTGGTCCAGTCCATGAGGAGGAGATGCACTGCAGTACTTCAAGCAGCTGGTGGCCACACCAGATACTGACTGGTACTTTTGATTTTGAGCCTCCCTTCATTCAGGGACACATTGTGAAACATTTTTAGTTTATGTCTTATGGTGTTGACTCTTTTAGTGTTCATACAAATATTTACACATTAAGTCTACTGAAAGTAAAAACAGTTGAAAGTCAGGGGACGTTTCTTTTTTAGCTGAGTATATATATATATATAAGCACAATAAACATTTGCAAAAAACAATCAAAACTCAAACAAAGTATATACTAATAAAAGAAACAAAAAAGACAAATGTACAGATTATGCCTTTATAAGGGCAAATAAAAAAAAGGGTGGATGAAAATTTTTTTCTGCCACCTGCTTCTACTTGATAACAATATAAAACAATACTATGTGAGTCTAATCCTTGTGTTTTGTGGGAGATATCTCAAGAGGCAGGGCATGAGACCTTCTTCTAGCCATTTCAGGGAAGAGGATCTCAGGAGTGACGCAATGAAGTTGTAGGAGTCACTTTTAAGTACTGTATTGTTTATTGTGTTGGATTAAAAGTTTTGAGTCTTATTTTGCTGTGGTTATTGGATTTCTGTTTTGGATCTTGCTTTGAATTACAGGTAATTCATTTTTGCTCTTTTTGAGCTTTTCTTGTTATATTTTCTACTGTGTATAAATGCTCTCATTTAAAGATTCTTTAGATGAAATCTGTCTTCAAGCCAGTCTTTTATCCCTGTTTATCTCCTTTGAGAAAAACCCGTGTAGACCACATCCTGCCATTTGATTTTGGGATTAGGCTGTCTGGGGTATGGTCCCTTCTATGCCGGCTAGGGAAAGTCTCAACTTGGAATTTTTGTGTCTTTTTTTGAGGCCTCACCACCTTTTTGCCCTTGTCTAGGACTCATAACCACAACTGAAAACATCTAATAATAAACCCTCTCTTTTCAGATGATTGAACCCCTGTTCAACTCACCTCCCAGCTCTAGACTCAAAAGAGCCCCAATGTGAGCGCCATGGCCGTTGGGGACCCAAGCCTAGGTCCGGAGAGGCAGCCTTACCGTAGCCATGGGACAGCAGGGACCCGGACCTTGGGAAGGTCAACTGCGCCTGTTGTTAGGGCAACTCCTCTGCTGCAAAGCCCGTATGGGATAAGCAGAAAAGCCACCAGTTGAAAGATCAATACACCGGGCTTTTAGAAAGGACTCTTTTGTGCCAGTTGGTTTTAACCTCATTTTAATGGATTTATTTATTCTGATTTTAACCTCCACCTCATCTTTGTTTTTAATTGGTTTTTAATTGGATTATTCAATTACTGAACTTTCTTGAAGCACTGCACTTTTTGGACACTTGCTTTATTTTTTTTTTTTAATAAAAGCACTGAGCACTTTTCACTTTTCCCTTGCTTTATGTGGTGTCCTTATTTGCTGAGCTCATTCCTTGGAAACAGTATCAGTACCGGGTTCAAGAGGCTCCCGGTGACACCCGGTATCATGGAGCCAACCCGCACCTTCAAAACAATATGCTTGAATGTTATTGTGGGAAGAGTACCTCAAACTGGTACTTAGGTAAAAATTCTGTAACTTTGACAAAGTAAAATAAAATCGGGTCAAATTTACTCAAATTTAGTTAAGCTGTTAATGTACTAAAACAAAAATAAGACTTTTAAAACTTAAAAAAAAAGTACATCTTTTCAATAAATTGTACCAATACAACTACAGTAGATAAAGGAGTGATTAAATAAATAAATAAAACTTTTTCAAAGAATCAGTTGTTTGCAATAAAAACTTTGCATTTCAGATAACATACAGGACTTGAAGGAAACGTATTCTTAACACTCAGAAAGAAATCTGAATTACGTTATGTTACAAAATTATTGCTTTATCTATCTGTTCTATGAAAATGTGTCAATTATTTTCAATAAAAAAAATATATTTATTCCTACCTGTGTCATGAATTGAATTATATTAACCCACTTTACATCTGGGTACACAGCTTAAAAAATCAGTACTTAATAACCTGATTAAAACTAAATGTAAACATAAAACATTGTCTCAGTTCATAGTATTAATCGTATGTTATGCATCTGCTTAATCTGTCACTGTGAAAATATTGGCAGCAAGCAGGCAATAGTATTGAGAAGTTGGCATAAGAATTTTTTTTTCTGAGTGGCAGCAACCACTTTCTGTAGCCCTCCCCAAATTTTAAGTTAGATAAATGTGCTCTGATCCACACACAAAGAAATTCATGGATCATTTTGATTCTACCCCGTGACCCTGTAGTTAGGATATAGCAGGTTGGATAATGGATGGATGGATGGATGGATGGATTTTGATTCTATCAGTTTATGCTGATCTAATAGCTAAATATCACAATATAATGTAACATTTAGACTTTATACCTTTACCTTTATTTAAAATGACTGATATTATAGGACTATTTATACTACAGAAGAAATTCACATTCTTACAGACATGTGTTTTTAATACAATAGAGGTGCAGTTTATATACGCTGATTGCTGAAATTATTACCTCCTTTGACGTACAAAGGCAGTACACTCACTTTTTTTTTGTTTTAAATTCTTAACATAGACTAAATCTGAAGACTATGGTGGTCACCCAAACTACTTGACAAACCCTCCATAACTTAAAACTACTTCAGTAAATCTTTAGGAGTAGAGCTTGCTTTTTTCTATGGGGAAAAGAGAATTAAGAGAATTAAAAATGAATATGTGAAAATTTCAAATGAAACAATAACAAGTGTTTAACATAATTGAGTACATGTAAAATATATGTTAAAGATTCTAATGTAACAGTAACAGTAAGTGCAAACATTTTATTTACAAATGTACTTGGGAAAAGTATGAGAGAAGGTTAGGAGCATGCACTGATACAGTGCACTGACGCACCCACCACATGACAAACCAACTCAGGATCCAGATTAGAATCCGAGTGCAGCCATGCAATGGGTGACACTGCCAAAAACTACTCCAAAATATACACTCTTTTCAGAAACATACTTAAGTAAAGAAGTGTATGTAATGTGTTGCTACCCACCTCTGCTTGTTGTTATTAATGTGGACTGTCCTTTGCTACCTGAAAGCACTGAAATTCTAAACCAGTTCACAGGGATTATATATTGAAATTATGCAGATGAGAAGGAAAATGGGAGCTTGCCTATTAAACACAAGTTTTACAGTTAATTTTAAAGCAGTATGAGAAACAATATGACCTGCTTTAGCAATAGTTATACCAACTGTATGCTATTCTAAAATATTTGATTTAAACACTGAGACCAATGGGGATTCTCTAGTATTGGTAAGTAGAAAATTGAGTCCTCCTAGAGATGGGGAGCTCTGTAGTTAGATGCACTATCTTCTGCACTAGTTATATTTATTCTTGGAATATTAACCCTTAGAAGTGCAAGAAGAAACAAATCAAAAGTAAACAAAATGAAACAAAAAGTTTAGAAACATTTGAATTTCAAAATAAAGAAGTAATTAATATTTAAATACATGTTAGTAAAATTATAATGATAAAGTACCCCTTAATGAGGACTGATTCACCACAAAATCAGTGTTTTCCTAGTTTGAAATCTAATTCCTTGTCACTTTTGTGCCTATTTATCTTGCACCTACTAGGCTAGAAGGAAAAATGAAGCTTGTTTTACTTGTTAACAACAATAAAATAATTGTAATTTTACCTAAACTACCTTCATTAGTAAATTAATAGTGGTACTGAAATAAAACACTTGTTTTCTACATACTAAAAGAAAGTTACAGTTTGACTAGTTTCATTTTTTCATTAGAAATTAAATGTTACATTTAAAGGATAGGTTTGGCATTTTTCAAATCAAAGTTATTTCCTCAAAATTATGGTAAATATTAATTTGTCACATAATTTTTTTTCTAAGGTGAAGCATTTTTTTAATTTTAAAAATGCACTTTATGCTTCTGCAGCTAATTATTTATATAACGAGGTTTATTAATGACAAGTGATTGGTGGGTCTGATTACCAATAATGATGAGACAGCTTACATTCACAATGATTGGCTCAATGACAGCAATCTGTTCCTCAGCATCAGCAAAGCTAAGCACCTGACTGGAGATACAGAGGCAAGAATGTGTCTAAAAGTCTAAAAGAAAGTTCAAGAGGATGTTTATTTTTTGTAAAAACTGAGGAAAACATTTTGGTTCTTAGATCTCCCTTAATTTCTACAGATGCATCTAGAAAGCATACTGACTAGCTAATTCCCAGTTTGATATGGCAACTGCATTGCAACAGACCCCACCTTGAGTAATTTGAAAGGTCAAAAATAATCAAGGCATCTATGTTCCAAACCAAACATCACATTTCAATCAAGAATTGCCTAAAGAAAGTGCTCTGTCATAGTACTGAAAGAGGGCAATATAGTGTGCAGCCAGAATAATCAATAATAAAATGAATAATGTTTTAAATTGTCATGCAGACATATACTTTATATAATATAATATATATAATATATAATATATAATATTTTTATATACTAGATTGTTTTGCATAAATATATACATATATTTCATCTGTTACTGGAAATAAGAGATGTGACCTGCACAATAAGGTTTATTTGAAATGTAAACATCCAGAAAAATTAGAAAACGAGACTACAGATGAAAGCCTAGAAATTGCCACAACGTCTGGGTACAGTGAGGAAGGATGGGAAAAGAATAGTATATGAATTATATAATTTAGTGGGCAAATATTGTAAATTACAATTAAATATAGATATTTTTTGTTTGTGATACAATTAAATATATATATTTGTTTGTGATTGAGCATTTATTACTGTGTCGAACACAGCTGGCAAACTCCCTTAAACCTGGGTCATGTCCGTGTCATGAGTACACATAGCACATAGCAATGGATGGTGTGAAGTGTTTTGTGCTTTTATTTTCGCAAAGTGCTCCAAATCCAAAGTGCAATGCTGTTCGTGAAATAATTAATCCATAAAACAGTGTCCATCATAAGAGATAAAATGAATAACATATAATCTAATAAATAAGTTAAAATTCATGAATGAGAGGTAAACTCTGCATTATGCCTTTTATTTTTCTCTTGTCTCTTCCTCCTCAGAGCCCTGGGAATTCCAGAGATGCTGCCCACCTTACTTTTTTCGGTCCCTTTCCTATTCAAGTAGGACTCTTTACACTCATGTGGGTGCAGCACCTCCTACTTAGTATATACAGTGTGCCAATGAGGCAAAATTGACTAATTAAACAATCATTGTGCCTTCACAACAAACACCCCGCATCATACTCAGCACCCATATCCAAAGATCCCGAGTTGCATTGATTTTAATTAAAACCAGCACACTACTACGAATCCTTAACATGCCTCAATGTAATTACAAGAATAGGACAATAGAGTAACAAATATATAATCTAAAGAACACCCCCCACACACACACACAAATCACTCCCCAGCCCACACAGCCCTGTGAAAAAGAAGGAAATGAGACAAAGAGATCCATCTAGTCCCCCACTAACTGAGCTGCAGCTGACCATTCATTAATAGTGGTACTTGATGTCAAAAAAGCAGAATGTTTCAAAATCACTTAATTATAAAGAGAGGGTTTCCAGAGAATACGCAGAAGAGAATCAAAAGATTTTAACCAAGAAGCTAAAGTCCGTTTTTCTGCTATAGTGCCCAAAAACAAAAAATGTATATTGATAGGTAAAAGAGCTAGTGCAGGTAGAAACAAAAGAAGAGAGATATGTACAGGAAGAAGAGGAATATCCAAAAACAAGATGTTTTAAAGAGACATAGAATGAAAAAAAAAAGAAAGAAACAGGAACACAGTCTCCAAACATGAGGATAAAGTTGCCAGTTACATCAAGGTTGCAATGGTTGCCAAAAGGGGAATGAGGTGATATAAATTTTCTGCCCGCTGCTATCAGGCAATTCAATGCTTCCCCCCATTGTAGTTGTTATGTTTATTTTAATTTATTTAATTTATCCTTACACGTTAAGGTACGAGTGCTGAAAGTTATGAAGACATCTGTTATTTGAACCATTTTCCAAGCCTCCAGGGTACAGTTAACTTGAAAGAAACTCTGCTACAGATAAAAAATGCATGTGTTTCTTATACCAGAGAATCTTTTTCTGATGGCCATGACAATATGGTCCTTATCTCTAAAGCTGCTTGTACCATGTGTTACAAATTAACCCACAGGATAAGCTAGACAAACTAAGAAATAATGTAAAAACTATACACAGAGAGTGCAAGACTGTGATTCAAAAACAGGACCCTGGATCTGTGAAGCAGCAGCACTGCTCTTTGTGCCACAATGCTTCTCTCATTATCAGATGGGTGTTTTTCCCCTTCAAGGAGTAAACCACACATGTTAAAATATCCATACCATTACTTTCATCTACAGTTTATACCTCTGCTCTTTTTATAAAGGTTGTACAATTTGTAAACTCCTGTGATAAAACTCCAGTTCCAGTTCAGGGTAGTGATAAGCCAGCAGAAGGCAACCCTAAAAGAAGTGCATGTCCAACATGATGGCCTTTTGAATTTGTTTCAATTGCCAGTGATCCTGGACAACTTTGGCAGCCCAAGTCAACTTTCAAACATTTGCAAATGTTGTAAAAACATAGCATTCCAAAAAGCTTTTAATATTTTGTTATATAATATTAAAATGTGGCAATGCAAAATTTATCCAACAGTTAATAATTTCTGTGCTAAAGAAATAATTTCATATACTGCTCTTCACATTGTTATCAGCTATTATTTTAAAGATACCACTTTTGTATGGCTAACTTTGTAAAAGTTGCAAAAATGTAACTAACAATACGAATTATAATATAATAAATTTGTGATACCTTCACAACATTTCAGCTTAACATTTGTTTTATTAAGATGATTCTAATAGTACTTAGGAGATATGAACCTGACCCAGGACTTTAATGACTACCAGATTTCTGAAAAAAAAATAAAGTGTACTGATATTTTGTACATGCATACTTAGCTCTCCCTACTGATAAAGCATTAATGCATCACTGAGGCTGCTTTAATGGGATTACAACAAATTTTGTTTACATTTCTTCTAAACCAAATTATACACATAATCTTCAAGATTAAGATTCATACTAAAAAATAAAGACTAGATTTTTTAGATCCTGAGATAAGTAAAACTAAAATTAGTTTTGCACAGATGAGGCAGGTAACATAATTTAATTGTATTAATATTGCCAAGGTCAACAAGCTTTATTTTATAGTTACAAGAGAACATTAAGTTCAGAGAAAGAAAGGAAACAGGACACAGGACATAACTTAAATTCTATAATCCATTAACCTTTCTAAAATAGTAGTAAAAACAATCAGCCTGCAAAGACTCCAGCAATACACATTTCTACATTTATTTGTAACAACCTTTCATGGTTTCAGTAATAAAGCTAATTGATAATAACTCTCTGGAAGTCACTTAATGACCTTTGAGTAACCATATCTGTGACAGCTAAACAGGTTCCTGTGAAACAGGTGTGAAAGATAACGATTTAAACAAGTGCAGAATATTTTAGCTTTAGCTTTTTTATAACAAATTATAATGGACCTAATTATTAAAAAAGACTTTTCTTTTCTTAAAGGGTGGTTCCTTTAAAGCTTAAGTCATCAGGCTGTATTTTCAAGCACTAAAAATGAAAAATACGCTAGTTTAATAAATGTAAATGGATTGTGGACAAGTATATGGCAAGACAATTAATTAGAGGTACTTTTATAAATATATTTAAGCTGAGAATAACTTTAATGTACTGGGTATATTTTCACTTGTCAAAGCATAAACCAATCATCAATGCCTTTGGCATCTATATATTCAGTTGGCTGAACATTAGGAAAAAAATGTTTCACTGAAAAATATTTGAGGAATGGAGAGTAGTCTATCTACAGCCTCTCAACTTTGCTCACAGGTTGCTTGACCACTCTTGTACAAGGCAGTACAGCTCATACTGGAAGGAATAGTTCAGTCCTGCTTATAAAGCTGAAAAAAAGTTTTATTACATTGACAGCAATTAATTTATGACATTAAATGCTCATTTCTTTAGAGATGGAAAAAAAATCCTTCAGCACCTCCCCTCACTCACTCACACTCAAACACACACACGCACACACACATTTTCCCACTTTATCAAATGGAATGGAACTCTATTTTCCTGTCTGACAAAAACCACATCAAACCATTCCCTTTTCACCTCTGCTTTTTGATATACTGTACATGGCTTCACTCTCTCCCTCCAAAGGCTACAGCTTGGCTCTTTGTATAAGACAGCTACATGGCCTATAATCTTTTGCAAGGTTCTTCCTAAGCTGATTTGTTCTCCTTCTCAGTGGCATAGCTAGAGTTCATGCCACTCAGGGCAGGGCAGTGCTTCAATCTGCCGCCCTCCAACATATCTGAAATATGTTAACCTATTTAAATAGAAAATTAAAATGACATATAGAGAAAAGTTAAGATACATTTTGCATAGATTTATTCATATATAGAGAAACAGCAATAATTTTTCACATATAATTATTTAAAAGCATCAACTAGACATCTGAAGCGTCAGTTACAGCCCTACGGCCATGTGGTGATGGGCTGACAGAGGGTCATTTCCGGAAGGTGGGACTGGACTGCGTGTCTGCCTGGGGGGTTGCAAACCCAGATCCCGAGTTGTTTCGTCGTGTAGTGGGGCAACACACTGTACCAGTGCATGCTCCCCAACTTGACTTGACTTGATCAACTAGACAAGAATATAATATGGGCACACTGATAAGCCGTGTTCTTATTATTAGTTTAATATAATTACGCTGCGAAAAGCAGAACCAGTGTAGAGTACAAGTGATAGGTGGGGATGTTTTCTTCGCAGAGCAAGAACGCATTCGGATTGATAACAAAACAAAATTATAAATTGTAAATTAGTTGTTTATCTTCCTAGAAATTATTATTGGTGTAATGTTTATTTTTGTTATTACCTCATAAATTTCAATTGCTGTATCTGATGCCATCACAGAAGGACAGTCTGAAAATTATTTTTGAAGCATTTGTGGATACAAATCAAGAGAATTTAACTTTTTTCATTCATGAGTGATATTTTTCCAAACCCTGCTGCTTACACGGGAATTTTACTGAGCCTTTTGGCCAATAATGCCACCCTCAAAAATGTGCCACACGGGGCGGACCGCCCCCTCTGCCCACCCCTAGCTACGGGACTGCTCCTTCTGCTTTGTTGCAATGGAGGTATCAGTTTTAGGGCACAGTGATTAAATGGGTATAGCAGCAAGGACCTCCTGTCTACCTTGGAATAACATAAGATAATGGTTTGTCACTGCAAATATGTTACTTGGACTTCGCTGTCCTGTGTCATGCTGTGTGCTGTGTGTTATATTGCAAAGTAATCCTACAGTCTGTGTTATCAGTATTTCAAACACTTTTTTCAAACTATGATCACAAATTGTCCCAAGTGTCTGCCTCAGAGATAATGATTTCTAGTCTAACCATGTACAGCTACAGGCTGCCAAATGTCTGATTTTATACAGATACTGTATAACTAAATGCATAATGCATTGAGACGTTTACATCTTGTCTTTAATTACTTTTTTTCAATGTACAGCAATATTTCCTAATTTGATAATCACAATGTTTATTACATAATCCACAATATTACTACACTGAGTTTTTCTAAAAGGGCTTTGTCTAATAAAAATTATGAAATGACTAGCAAAATAGAGAAGTAGTGTGTTAAAGAAGTTATGAAAAAGAAAAGGAAACATTTTAAAAATAACGTAACATGATTGTTAATGTAATTGTTTTGTCACCGTTATGAGTGTTGCTGTCATTAAGGATTTATCATTATTTCTTTTAATCAGGTTCGTATTTGGAGGATGTGTTGTGTTCAAATCATATTCTGTGTTTGTCAACCGTTGTAAAGATAACAGGTTTCATTCATCGAAGTGTTCACTACCCAAATCGGTATTTGTGAATCTAAGATGTTTAACAGGCATTCCCGGTATTAAGTTGTGGATTTGCCTGCGAATATTTAGCGGTGGCGTGCCTATGAACTTAATTTAACCTTTCCCAGTCCTGCAAAATCAGTTCACATGAGCCGCTCGGAGTACATGCATCGAAGCTTCTCAGTTGTGCTTGTGCTAGTGCGATCTTGCGATGTCCACGGCTTTATTTAATGTTAGCTCAGACCTGGCACTTAAAAGTTTCTCTCGCACTTTTGCTGAGTTTGTGCCAAACACTATTCTATCTGTCACATGACATCCTGACCATGTCATCTTCGTTTGCATAAGCACAGTCCTTCACCAGCAATTTTAACTCCGCTACAAAGTGATGAAATGTCTCGTTTATACCCTACATCCTCTCACTAAACTTGTATCTCGCGAATATCGTATTCGTCTTAGGCATGACAAATGCCAGCGGCAGCGTGTCTATGAACCTAATTTAAAGTTAAGCTTTACACCCTGCTTTCCTATTCGTTTGCATAAGCACAGTCCTTCACCAGCAATTTTAACTCCATAACAGCAATTTTAACTCCGCTACAAAGTGATGAAAAGTCTCGTTTATACCCTGCATCTTCTCATTTAACTTGTATCTCGCGAATATCGTATTCGTCGTAGGCATGACAAACACCAGCGGCAGCCTGCCTATGAACTTAATTTAAACTTTAGGTTTACACCGTGCTTTGTTTCTGCAGTAGCTGCTCTTATGAATATGCTTGTATGCGTCACTCGCTTCATATTCTTTTGCTGCCTTCTCAATTGTGTAATGAATTTTTTGAACAGGTTTCATTCATCGAAGTGATCACCACCCAAAGTGGTACTCGTGTATCTAAGATGTTTAACATGCATTCCCGGTATCAAGTTGTGGATTTGCCTGCAAATATTTAGCGGCAGCGTGTCTATGAACATAATTTAAACCTAAGCTTTACACCTCGCTTTTCTACTGATATGTGTACAAAGGCTTGTTCAGCGTCAGAGGGTTTCCGCAGTAGCTGCACTTATGAATATGCCAAGCACAGTCCTTCACCCGCAAATATTTAGCGGCAGTGTGTCTCCCTGACCATGCCATCTTCGTTTGCATTAACACAGTCCTTCACCTGCGAATATTTAGCGGCAGCGTGTCTCCCTGATCATCTCATCTTAGTTTGCATGAGCACAGTCCTTCACCCGTGAATATTTACCTTATATGGGCAGGCACTCAATTACGTGGGAGGCATGATGATGCGGGACACAACTCCGCCTCACACGGCGACTGAGCTGCAGGCTATGGCCATATATATGGATGAAAGCAGGTTCCAGTTATGACCGTTATGTGTAGAATTTCGAATGAATCCTGCCTAACTTTTGTAAGTAAGCTGTAAGGAATGAGCCTGCCAAATTTCAGCCTTCCACCTACACGGGAAGTTGGAGAATTAGTGATGAGTCAGTGAATGAATGAGTGAGTGAGTGAGTGAGTCAGTCAGTCATGAGGGCTTTGCCTTTTATTAGTTTAGATAAAGCATCTAAATTATTTACACGATCCCTAATGATGAAAGTTTTAACATTTTTAGAGTTTTAACAGGGAAAGTTTCTTTTTTATAAAGCCTGAACAAATGATAACCACAGACCTTTTGAAAACTTTTTATATTAGATATTGTGCAGCATTAAGCAGATTTCTCTCCACAGCCAAGTCGAAAAACAACCAGAGTGTTAGCAGATGAAATGCTTAAGGATTAATTGTAAGAAGTCCTTCACAACAGGGGTCTATAGACTTGTGAACTCACTCTTAAAACCATTATAATTCATTTTCTTACAGGGAGGTTTTTATACTATCATGTAAGCTTAAAGACAATCTACAGGAATTGGCTCCAAACCTCTCTGATCATGTCTGGACTTTTGTTCATTTTTTTGAAAGTTAAATTGGGGTTAGTCAAGTTCCTACAGCAGATAATAGCAGGTAATCTGTTCAGAGTACAGAGCCAACAAAACAAAATCTATATCACAACTAGGGAAGGGCATGGATTACCCAAGAAGCAGTTTGTAAAAAAAGCACTAAAATAAAAATTACAATACTGATCACCTAATACAACCATATTTTGGAAGCACTTTGTAAAACGGAGATCAAGGAAGGGTTGAGGCTTTTAAAAATAGTTCACAAATTCCACAGTTTCAGGAAGACATGAGGTATTTACTAAAAACAACTGAATGCTATAATGGCTTCATTTTAGTAAATTGTTTTAGAATTTCAAATTAAGCAGTAAATTCTCCGTCTAATCCCATACCTCAAGACAGTGGTGCAGCCAGAGAACCATTCATTCTCCATCCTATTTGTTTGTCTGGGGATATGAAAAAATGTAAAAAAGAAAGTTGTGCTTATCATATTGCTTCTTAACAATAAATGTTTTCAATGGGCTTTTGCATCATTACGATGTTGGTCTCTCTTGTTGTTATTCTCAGGGGTGGGGGAGAATTTTATTAGTAAAGAACTATTAAGAAAATTAGGGCTAAAAAATTTTAAAGCGCAAACCTTTAGGTTTGTCAATTGATGTTAGACCCATTGGTAATGCCTCTGACACCATCTCCAAATTCAATTACAGAATATGGAATTCACACTTAGAATCATTTTAATTTTTTCCTATCAGAGTAATTTGACATACTTCACCCTTGGGCATCCATGGTTAAAATTTTGTAACAGTTATATTAAATGATTTTCCAAGGAAATCAGATTGCAAAGTCCTGTTTGTCCTAGGAATTGTCTAGTAAAGGAGAACCTATCTCACCTTCATTGTTTCATTGAAGAAATTATACTTTTATAATATTAAAATTTCAGAAAAGTACTTATTACGCAAAAGTAATTAGAGATACCTCTGCCTAAGGGAAAAATCTACTCATGGGTCCAGAAGTCAAAGTCATGGAAGATTATGCATCAGAGAATCTCATTATTAAGACCTTCTAGCTGTAAAGTGTGTTATAATTCAGGTGAAAATAAAATTTTCTTGCTTTGTATAATTTTTTTTCAGACTATCAGTGTGGCTATAATTTTGGTTTTGGTGCATGATTTTCTTGATCTTCTAGTTTTTGACATTTTTATGTTTAAAAATTAGTCCATCTACTGTTCAGTTACAGTCATTTTTTTTTTTTTTTGTAGCATAGATGTTTGGCTTTAGAAAAACAGGTGGGTTTGGCTAAATATTTGGTCGGGCATTGAAAATTGTTTTCCTCTGCATTTTCAAGAGTCATTATTTTATTTATTTGTTACTTGTACAAACTCGAGGGTATATAGAGAAATGCAGCTCAGTGAGCAGCCTGTATTGTATTATGCCATTAAACTAAAAAGTATACATTAAAAATAGAGGTATAATAATTGATAAATAATAATTAATAGTTAAAAATTACAAATAATAAATGAAGATTTTCAAGAATGCCTGACAAGATGACCATTAGATAGTTTTATCATCTAGGAAATTAAGTTCTTTCTCAGTCCTTCTGTTTTTGACTTGAGATAATGCAGGTGCCTGCCAGATCTTAACCATTTAAACTGTAGAAATGTGAGAGTAGTCCTTCATGGTCCTGACTACCTGAGTAGTGCACTTTTTTGTCTATAGGTCCAGTCGAGATAGTAGTGATATCACTATGATGCACTCAGCCAAGCACACAACTCTCTGCAGTGCTGTGTGGTCCTTTTTTGTGCCATTTCCATACCAGGCAGTGATGCATCTTGCCAGTATATATACAAAGGCTGCATGATAGATTGACTTCAGGAAGGTTTCTGACAGTCTTAATTTATTTTGTCTGAGATTATAAAGGTGCTGCCTTGTCTTTCTCTCCACAATGTCTGTGTGTAGGGACCACGTTAAGTCACTCCTGACTTTTATCTCAGAGGCAGAATACATTGGAACAGGATTTACAGAAGAAAGAGGGAATGATTTGCCCCCATACTATTTTATAATTCAGTGTAAAAACTACTTACAATTTGATTTGTATTCATAAAGGAGGTACATGGAAAACCTCATTTAACATAGCTACAGGGGCATTGCAAATATTTAGTGATGTCCCATGGACTCGCAAATGCATTGTGGGTTTTCCATTTGTTTGTGAATTACATCCTTCAAGCTATTTTGAGAGTTATAATTTTGGTATATATTTTAAAATGTTTTTATCTTCTCTCAAAATATTAAAGATATCTTGGCATTAGGGAGGTTCTTAATAGATTTTGGAAAAATAATTTGTGAAATAAAAAAAAAACTCATCATGTGCTCTTCCTGGGGTACTCAAATTTCAGGATTAGGCATGGATAAATCAAACATTCATGCTATTCATGTTTAGGAGTTTCCAGCTATTTAGCATCAACCTGATGTTATTCTCCATCCTGATGTTATTTCAAAGAGAAGCAGAACCAAATATTTAAAGCAGTTTCAAAGTTTTGGGTTGGGCAGATGGCTGTGTCTCCTTATAAGAGTTATCCACTTGAGGGATGAATCCTAGATGTTAACTCCGATATTTAATGGCCCTTACACTATTTTAGATATAAGTGTCAGGTAACTGATGAATTGGCATTACCTTTTGATTTGAAGATCTTTCTACGTTTTCACATATCAAGGTTAATGTCAGTTTGTTTCCAGTTCTTAAATGGTTAAAAGTGTCCTTCTCCCGCGAGTGGAGGTATAAAATGAAAAGGAATCTAAAGTAGAGAATATTGACCCATTACTGGGCCAGTGCTGTAAGAGGACTACCATTTAAAAAGCGGTTATGCTGCCAGGTGTAAGGCCAGTTACTTGAACAGAAAAATTAAACATTGGTCTGGCCTTTGTGTGTGTTTTTTTAGGTCTGCTTCCTTTTCTGGAATTTGTTTTGCCAGGAAAACATAAAAATCTACTTTTTAAATTTTTGTTTACTTGGCCTTTGCCTTGTTGCAAACTTTTGAGTACATGGCCCTTTCTTCTTTGTTGTACCTTTGGATTACTCGGCATAATTATGAATTATTGTTTTGTTTTTGGTCATTGATAAATCAATTTAATTAAAGATAAGTCAAATTCAGATATCACATTTTCTGTTTATCTCTCATTCTCAATCATAACATTAGATATTGTCGCCATAGATTCGACAATATAAACAATCACCACTTTGAACTTCCCACTGTCCAAATTTGTGGATATTCAAAGAAATATCAGGCGTGCTAATTGACAGTATTCTGGACATAGTTAATTCGTCATTAGATATGGGGGTCTTTCCAGACTGTCTTAAGACTGCTGTAGTTAAACCCCTGCTCAAGAAAAATAATCTTGACCCCTCTGCCTTTGAAAATTTTAGACCCATCTCTAACCTGCCCTTCTTAAGTAAAATTCTAGAGAAGGCAGTCATTTTGCAATTAAATGACCACCTCAATAAACATGCTATTCTTGATAAATTTCAGTCAGGCTTCAGAACAAATCACAGCACAGAAACTGCACTCGTTAAAGTAGTAAATGACTTGCGGGTAAATGCAGACAGAGGCCATTTATCTGTTCTCATCCCCTTAGATCTGAGTGCTGCATTTGACACCATTGATCACAATATTCTTAGAAATCGCCTTAGTCAATGGGTGGGCCTCTCTGGCAGTGTCTTAAATTGGTTTGAATCCTACCTGGCAGGTAGAAAATTCTTTGTGAGTTGTGGTAATTAAATCTCAAAGACACATGATATCCGATATGGTGTTTCACAAGGCTCTATCCTGGGTCCGCTGCTTTTCTCAATCTATATGCTTCCGTTAGGTCAGATTATCTCAGTTTACAATGTGAGTTACCACAGCTATGCTGATGACACACAGCTGTACTTATCAATAGCACCTGATGACTCCGACTCTTTCGATACACTAACACAATGTCTTACTGGTATTTCTGAATGGATGAATAGTAATTTTCTCAAACTAAATAAAGAGAAAACTGAAATTTTAGTAATTGACAATAATGGATTCAATGAGGTTATCAGAAATAAACTTGATGCACTAGGATTAAAAGTTAAGACGGAAGTAAAAAACTTAGGGGTAACCGTTGACTGTAATCTGAATTTTAAATCGCATATTCATCAGACCACTAGGACAGCATTTTTTCACTTAAGAAACATAGCAAAAGTTAGACCTCTTATATCATTGAAAGATGCTGAGAAATTAATTCACTCTTTTGTTTTCAGTAGATTAGATTACTGTAACGCACTCCTCCCAGGACTACCCAAAAAAGACATAAATCACTTGCAACGAGTGCAGAATGCAGCTGCTAGAATCCTAACTAGGAAAAGAAAATCCAAACACATTTCTCCAGTTTTGATGTCACTACACTGGTTACCTGTGTCATTCAGAATTGACTTAAAAATACTGCTTATGGTTTATAAAGCCTTAAATAATCTCGCTCCATCTTATATATCGGAATGCCTGACACGTTATATTCCAAATCGTAACCTTAGATCTTCAAATGAGTGTCTCCTTATAATTCCAAAAGCTAAACTTAAAAGAAGTGGTGAGGCGGCCTTCTGCTGTTATGCACCTAAAATCTGGAATAGCCTGCCAATAGGAATTCGCCAGGCTAATACAGTAGAACACTTTAAAATACTGCTGAAAACACATTACTTTAACATGGCCTTTTTATAACTTCACTTTAACGTAATACTGATACTCTGTATGTTCAATTCTTCATAATAACTATTCACAGTGGCTCCAAAATCCATACTGACCCCTACTCTCTCTTCTGCTTCTTTTTCCGGTTTCTTTGTGGTGGCGGCCTGCGCCACCACCACCTACCCAAAAAGCATCATGATGCACCAACATTGATGGACTGAAAGCCAGAAGTCTACGTGACCATCATCATCAAGTCCTTCCATGAGTACCCTAAATACAAAGAGGACTGTTTGATTTATGTTAGGTAGATTGCCCAGAGGGGACTGGGCGGTCTGGAACCCCTACAGATTTTTTTTTTTTTTTTTTTCTCCAGCTTTTGGAGTTTTTTTTTTTTGTTTTTTCTGTCCACCCTGGCCATCGGACCTTACTTATTCTATGTTAATTAATGTTGACTTATGTTTATTTTTTTATTGTGTCTTTTATTTTTCTATTCATTTTGTAAAGCACTTTGAGCTACATTTTTTTGTATGAAAATGTGCTATATAAATAAATGTTGATTGATTGATTGATACCTAAAGACTCTATTTTATGCAAATTTTATCAAGTTTATTTTGGCTTTGACCTTGCTTTGTTCTCTGCCTTCATTACTACGTTCCCCTTTTGGTTTTGTTTTACTAGAAATCATTTTAGTTAAGAGTTTCTTACTGGGTGTGCCTCTCTCAAACAGCTGCTTTCAGTAATTACAAAAACAATGCAAGAGGATGAAAGTTTTCTAATCTCATATTCTTCACATAAAGTCAAGAAATATTAATAAGTTATTGAAGTCTAGGTAAAACCTTTGCCTATCAGACTGAGTTAACTAGAGTTTAATCATTCATTACCTATTGGACCAGGAAACAAGAGGATTCTACTATATCTACAGACATGCTCAAATTGGGTTGAAAGAGTTAATATTTATTTTATATTGTGTTTAGTTCACATTATTTCTTTTGTTTCTTAATATTGTATATGAATTTCCGTAGTTTTAATATTCACTGTTTTCTATTTGTAGGGCAGTTCATTGATTAAACACTGAATGGCTTATGTACCACATATAAAAATGAAACATGCATACTACAGGGTGGGCCATTTATACGGATATGAAGAGGATGAAAAATGGAAAGGCCGTTGGTCCAGATGACATACTTGTGGAAGCATGGAGGTGTCTAGGAGAGATGGCAGTGGAGTTTTTAACCAGATTGTTTAATGGAATCTTCGAAAGTGAGAGGATGCCTGAGGAGTGGAGAAGAAGTGTACTGGTGCTGATATTTAAGAATAAGGGGGATGTACAGGACTGCAGTAACTAAAGGGGAATAAAATTGATGAGCCACAGCATGAAGTTATGGGAAAGAGTAGTGGAAGCTAGGTTAAGAAGTGAGGTGATGATTAGTGAGCAGCAGTACGGTTTCATGCCAAGAAATAGCACCACAGATGCAATGTTTGCTCTGAGGATGTTGATGGAGAAGTTTAGAGAAGGCCAGAAGGAGTTGCATTGCATCTTTGTGGACCTGGAGAAAGCATATGACAGGGTGCCTTGAGAGGAGCTGTGGTATTGTATGAGGAAGTCGGGAGTGGCAGAAAAGTACATAAGAGTTGTACAGGATATGTACGAGAGAAGTGTGACAGTGGTGAGGTTTGTGGTAGGAGTGACAGATACATTCAAGTTGGAGGTGGGATTACATCAGGGATCGGCTCTGATCCCTTTCTTACTTGCAATGGTGATGGACACGTTGACAGACGATATTAGACAGGAGTCCCCATGGACTATGATGTTTGCTGATCACATTGTGATCTGTAGCGATGGTAGGGAGCAGGTTGAGGAGACCTTGGAGAGGTGGAGATATGCTCTAGAGAGGAGAGAAATGAAGGTCAGTAGGAACAAGACAGAATACATGTGTGTAAATGAGAGGGAGGTCAGTGGAAGGGTTAGGATGCAGGGAGTAGAGTTGGCGAAGGTGGATGAGCTTAAATACTTGGGATCAACATTACAGAGTAACAGGGATTGTAGAAGAGAGGTTAAAAGAGAGTGCAGGCAGGATGGAACGGGTGGAGAAGAGTGTCAGGAGTAATTTGTGACAGACGGGTATCAGCAACAGTAAAAGGGAAGGTCTACAGGACGGTAGTGAGACCAGCTATGTTATATGGGTTGGAGATGATGGCACTGATTAGAAAGCAGGAGACAGAGCTGAGGTGGCAGAGTTAAAGATGCTAAGATTTGTACTGGGTGTGACGAGGATGGATAGGATTAGAAATTAGTACATTAGAGGATCAGCTAAAGTTCGACGGTTGGGAGACAAAGTCAGAGAGGCAAGATTGCGTTGGTTTGGACATGTGCAGAGGAGAGATGCTGGGTATATTGGGAGAAGGATGCTAAGTATAGAGCTGCCAGGGAAAAGGAAAAGAGGAAGGCCTAAGCAAAGGTTTATGGATGTGGTGAGAGAGGATGTGCAGGTGATGGGTGTAACAGAACAAGATTCAGAGGACAGAAAGATATGGAAGAAGATGATCTGCTGTGGCCACCCCTAACGGGAGCAGCCGAAAGAAGAAGAAAATGTACTACCCTATAGGTGGCAGAAGAGTGACTCATCCATGATTTCCCAGACACCCATTTCCTGACTAAACAAGAGTCTCTGATGTGCAGTTAACTGAATGGAGACAGTACTGAATGATGGATAATTAGCTTGGAACAGGACACAAGAAGACAACAGCACATAAAATGAGAAGAATGGAATGTGAAAGAGACATTAAGAACTATTCTAAGGAAATATCCCAGGGTAAGAGAGAAATCACATAACTTTAACAGTTAGGGTAAAACAGAGTACTTTAGAGGTATTAAAATTTTTTATGTATTGTGTTCTTTTTACTATTGCATATTGTGAAATTAAACTACTTTTTTTGCATTCACATTTTAGTCTATGGATACTGAAAGCAACACACCAATAATTCACTGCTCCCACAGTTGAATTAGCTGAATCATAAGGTATTTTTCAAGGTGTTGTAATTAATCTTTCAAAGAAGCCAATAACTAAATGCTCTTTGAATACTGTGAAAATAAAAATATGAAGTAGTACTTAAGAAGTTAATTTGAAAGGTATTCATTATAAAACACACTGTAATATTTTGTACTTTCCTAACTTATCATGACACAGTGCCAAGTGAGTCAAGTGTGGCATGGATGTGCTTCCAGGCTGAGACATACACTCTCTATAAACTTGATGTTCTCCTCATTTTCATTTAATGTCTCTCTTGTTGCTTCTACTGCTTCCTACCATAACAATGTCAACCTAACTGAAGTTGCAAGACTCTATTATTATGATGACCTTGAATACTTTATAACACTAAAATTTGTCACTTGACAGTTCTTATCTTTGTTCCTTTGTTTAATAAATTATTTTTATTACATGTACTTCCCTTACAAAGTGCTACAAAATAGATACAGTATATCAAACAGCAAGATACATGATCTTCACAGTTTTTCATTCTACTTTTTTGGTTATAACAGAATTTAGGACATGGTGAAAAGTGTTCCAAAGGAAAAAAAAAGACTAAACACCGTGAAAATATACAATCTAGAATCCGGCGGTTAGTCCACTCACCAACTTTCTGAAAACTCTGTTGCACAGTGTTTAAATTCTGTTTACACTAGCTCTATGCCAGTTCAGCCTACATCCAACACACCCCCTTACTATAAGCTCAAATGGAAACCGAAAAAGAATGGCTTTAAATCCAATTCTCAGGATGCTTCAATAACAACCCTCATAATCATTTACAGGGTTATTGACTTCCTCAACAGAGCTTTTTTTTGTGAAGCCAGGTCTTTCTGGACATGTGAGTGTCAATATAAATGAACAAAGTAACCTAATGTTACCTGGCACTGACTGTTCCCAATATAAGGCTACATGATTGTAAATTTACCACTTTACCACACAGGCACACTAGAATGACACTGGTCTTATATCCACCCTCCACAGCCTTTCTGTTAGACAAGTACCTACAGAGTATTTACGATTGGGGTGATCTTTAAATAAATGGTGCACACAGTCACACTACAACTGCTTATCCCCCATTAATCTCTTTTGATTCCCTTACTTTATATTCAGGAGCCAGTAATCCCTTAAATGGACATAAACCCTTCTACCTGACAATAGATATTTAATTTGTGGCACATTATAAAAATGACTATATTATGTAATCATGGGACATATCCGGTCCTCCAGAAAGTTAAATTATCAACATGTAAACGCAATAGAGATATTTTCTTCGTGCTCATCTCAATATTGGCCAGAAATTGATGCTAAGAAAAAGCTGCATGCGATTTTTTTTTGATGCCATCCGAATACACATCCGACCAAATGCAAATGTTGAAACCCCACGTGGACAGTCTAATTCGCTGCAATAAGCAGAAAAATTCTCTATTCAAGCCATGCTCAACCGATGCTACAGATGGCAGAAAAACGCTCAGTTCAGACACCCGTGTGGACAGGGCTTAAATGTGTGCCAGAAGAAGCTGGCAAAGAAAGGTCAATCATCTGTCTTTTGTGTCTCAAGGCTTCACCCCTCCTCTTGATTATGAATTACCATTTGGATTACAATTTCTTTCTGGTTTTATGTGCTTGTCTTGTGCCTGCTTGTTTGTGTGATTTAACCTGGGGCAGTACATATCTTCATCCAGGGAGCACTTCCAACTTCAGACTTTCGCGCAACAACTGGAGAATGGCAAGACTAAACTTTAGTAATATTTAGGAAACTATTTATTTGGCATCTTAATTCAATTTCACCACCATCACATCTTATTGTTAACTGTTTTGTGCTCAGTGTTTAGTCAGGTGTTATATGTCTAGTGTTAATTAAATAATTATTGCTATTGGGGGAATTGGGGAGGGCTTTTGCATATATGTTAGTTTTCTAATTTTGTTTTCCTTCTTTATTTGTAAATATGCACTTTATTATCAATTGTTTTGAGCCTCTTAATTGCTTGTCTGTGTGTGTGTGGATCTGTATGCGAGCCAGGTCAGGTGAATGAATACTGATGACTGAGACTGGTTTAGATATATACACACCAGTTTAGATATATATAAATTCAGTTAGATGGATACATTGGTTTAGATATGCTGGCTATAAGAGGCAGGTATCTGTGCAAGCATTTTAAATAATGAAAGAAAAGTGCCTTGGAATCGAGAACCCCCAGCTAAGACAGCTTACGAAATAAAATGTGACCAACAGGCTTATGCTACTTGTATAAAATACGTACAACAATGACAACATTGCTCAAGCAATGAATGAAGTGAAACAGAGGTGCTAAGCCTAGGTGGCTGCGCCATGCCTGCCCATAAATCCCAACTGTTCTATTCAAACCAATGTATATTGCTGAACCGCCTATACATCTAATTGGATGTATCTCAATCAATGAATGGATGTTTATATCTAAACCAGTCTATTTAAACCAATACAGTGATACCTTGAGATACAACTTTAATTCTTTCAGTGATCGAACTCGTAAGTCAAAATGCTCGAAATTAATGAAATGCTTAAAATTAATTGAAATGAGATTAATTTGTGCCAACACCAAAAAAACCACCCCAATTTTTTGTTAAATGTTTTCAACATAAGAAAAATGTATTTATAATGAACAAATATTGTATACAAACAAAATAAAACCTAATACATAAAAGAGAATCTAAAGAAATAAACAGATGTTGGCGAAGCCGATTAGCGTATTGTAATGTTGTTCACTTTTGCTTAACTCAATTTTCTTCTTCACTAGTTTTGTTTTGTTTTTTTTTGGCACGCTTTAGTCACTTTCATTCTCAAGGTGTTTCAATAGAAACCTGTCCAAGGAGCTTTGTTTAGTCCTCCCCTTTAGAATGTTTCTGAAATGAGTTAGGGAAGTGTCATTAAATAGCGCCGCTGCATGATCAGTTGCAACTGGTGTTTCTTTTCAATAAAGTCAAGTGTTAGGCAAGTGTCATTAAATAGCGCCACTGCACAATCAGTTGCAACTGGTGTTTCTTTTCAATAAAGCCAAGTGTTAAACAAGTGTCATTAATGTTTCTTTTCAGTAAAGTCAAGTGTTAAACAAGTGTCATTAAATAGCGCCGCTACAGGATCAGTTGCAACTGGTATTTCTTTTCAATAAAGTCAAGTGTTAAACAAGTGTCATTAAATAGCACCGCTGCACGATCAGTTGCAACTGGTGTTTCTTTTCAATAAAGTCAAGTGTTAGGCAAGTGTCATTAAATAGCGCCGCTGCACGATCAGTTGTAACTTTTTCAGGGTGTTTCTTTTCTTTAAAGTTCAAAACTTTTTCCCACATTGCAAACACTTCCTTTATCTCACTTTAAGAGATAACCTCCTCCACGATATACCAATCTCCTGCAGAACCTCCGTATGTTGCCGCGTCTATAGTTCCGTCAACTCCTCCGTTGTCAGTTCCTCGGAATGCTCTTTGATGGCTCGTATTTCGAATTTTGGCTCGTAACTCAAGGCAAAAAAATCGACCTAGTGACGGCTCGTATCTCAAAAAACTCGTACGTTGGGGCACTTGTATCTCAAGGTACCACTGTATATCTATCTAAACCTATGTATATCAACCAATATATATATCTCCACAAATGTATATATCTGAATGGATGTATTCAAACCAATGTATATATCCAAGCCAATGTATCTCAACCAACATATATATCTGAACCGGTGTATATATCTGAACAGATGTATCCAAACCAATGCATATATTCAAGCCAATGTATATGAAATAATATATATAGCTGAACCAATTTATATATTTACAAACCAATCTTTTTTACCTGAACGGTCCCTCATATGTGAGTGTGACTTTTCTGTTGAGGACAGTAAGCAACTTGTGTACAGTGCATCTGGAAAATATTCACAGCTCATCACTTTTTTCCACATTTTGTTATGTTACAGCCTTATTCCAAAATGGATTAAATTCATTTTTTTCCTCAGAATTCTACACACAACACCCCATAATGACAACATGAAAAAAGTTTACCTGAGGTTTTTGCAAATTTATTAAAAATAAAAAAACTGAGAAAGCACATGTACATAAGTATTCACAGCCTTTGCCATGAAGTTCAAAATTGAGCTCAGGTGCATCCTGTTTCCCCTGATCATCCTTGAGATATTTTTTCAGCTTAATTGGAGTCCACCTGTGGTAAATTCAGTTGATTGGACATGATTTGGAAAGGCACACACCTGTCTATATAAGGTCCCACAGTTGACAGTTCATGTCAGAGCACAAACCGAGCATGAAGTCAAAGGGATTGTCTGTAGACCTCCAACACAGGATTGTCTCGAGGCACAAATCTGGGGAAAATTACAGAAAAATTTCTGCTGCTTTGAAGGTCCCAATGAGCACAGTGGCTTCCATCATCCGTAAGTGGAAGAAGTTCGAAACCACCAGGACTCTTCCTTGAGCTGACCGGTCATCTAACCTGAGCGATCGGGGGAGAAGGGCCTTAGTCAGGGAGGTCACCAAGAACCCGATGGTCACTTTGTCAGAGCTCCAGAGGTCCTCTGTGGAGAGAGGAACACCTTTCAGAAGGACAACCATCTCTGCAGCAATCCACCAATCAGGCCTGTATGGTAGAGTGGCCAGACGGAAGCCACTCCTTAGTAAAAGGCACATGGCAGCCCACCTAGAATTTGCCAAAGGCACCTGAAGGACTCTCAGACCGTGAGAAACAAAATTCTCTGGTCTGATGAGACAAAGATTGAACTCTTTGGTGTGAATGCCAGGCGTCACGTTTGGAGGAAACCAGGCAGCGCTCATCACCAGGCCAATACCCTCCCTACAGTGAAGCATGGTGGTGGCAGCATCATGCTGTGGGGATGTTTTTCAGCAGTAGGAACTGGGAGACTAGTCAGGATAAAGGGAAAGATGACTGCAGCAATGTACAGAGACATCCTGGATGAAAACCTGCTCCGGAGCGCTCTTGACCTCAGACTGGGGCGACGGTTCATCTTTCAGCAGGACAACGACCCTAAGCACACAGCCAAGATATCAAACGAGTGGCTTCAGGACAACTCTGTGAATGTCCTTAAGTGGCCCAGCCAGAGCCCAGACTTGAATCAGATTGAACGTCTCCGGAGAGATCTTAAAATGGCTGTGCACCGACGCTTCCCATCCAACCTGATGGAGCTTAAGAGGTGCTGCAAAGAGGAATGGGCAAAACTGGCCAAGGATTGGTGTGCCAAGCTTGTGGCATAATATTCAAAAAGACTCGAGGCTGTAATTGCTGCCAAAGGTGCATCGACAAAGTATTGAGCAAAGGCTGTGAATACTTATGTACATGTGATTTCTCAGTGTTTTTTTTTTTTTTTTTTTTTAAATAAATTTGCAAAAAACCTCAAGTAAACTTTTTTCACGTTGTTATTATGGGGTGTTGTGTGTAGAATTCTGAGGAAAAAAATTAAATTAATCCATTTTGGAATAATGCTGTAACATAACAAAATGTAGAAAAAGTGATGCACTGTGAATACTTTCCGGATGCACTGTATGCCACTGGCTTGTTCTGTCCATCTTATTGTCATTGTTACAATACTGTTGCAAATCATTCAGGACTCATCATGTCACAGATCATTACAGTTTGCTCATCTAATTTGAAATATTCTAGACATGGTTCACTTACAAGTGTTCCTTTCAACGCAATACAGGCATTCTCAGTCTCCGAAGATCACTCCAACATCTGTCTTCTTCTTCATTAGTTTTCTAAGGGGTATGGGTATACTGTATGTTAATAATTTGAAATTAACCTCATCAAAAATTCACACGTGTCTAGGAATGAGCCCAAAAGGTGGAGTGGTGGATCTGTGGCTAAAGGATCTATACTGGTAACTAGAAGGTTGCCAATTAGAATCCCTGCTGTGACAGAAGTAATGTTACCCCATTCAGCCCTTGAGCATGGCCCTTAACCTGCAATTTCTCCAGGGAAGCTGTACAAATAGCTGACCCTGCGCTCTAACTCCAAAACAACTCTCTGTAGAGTAAGTTGAGAAATGTGAAAAATAACAAATCCCTAATACAATTGTATGTGGTAATTAAAGGATTAAAAAAGTCACAAAATCAAAAGTTCAGTGACCAAATGTTAAAGTTATCTAAATATGTTTCAGGACAAAACTCTCATTTGTAATGTCCAGTTAACTTACTCATGCACATTTTGCTGTTCATGCTATGCATTCATCATCTTTATGTGTTGTTATCCAATCCTGTAAAATTTCATGTCTCTTGTACTTCTGCATGTCTGCTGCCTCACTATATTCTGTGGTCCTGCTTTTTAATATTTCATAATTTTCCCTTGAAAGATTTATTAAAACAATTACAAATTCAGTATAATACCGACATTATGAGAAAAGCATTGTTTTTGTATAATGATGTCAGTAATAATAATATAGCAGTTATTTTGCAATGCCATGGTTGGGAAAGCTAATTGTTGAAAATTTTTGCTTCTTTTCTATAAATCACATAAATTACTAGCTGAATAATTTGTTTTATAATTTAATAAATAATATTGATAACTGATGGCTGTTCATGCCTTTTCGAGATTGATAACTAATGGCTTTTCATGCCTTTTAGAGATTAACATTACATTTTAACTTAGACAACCATCTAAACAGACAAAACATTCCCTATTCATCAAAGAACAGCAGTCAAATGCCTTTGTGGTTAGTTCTATGTTTTAGCTTTACTCTCAGTTTGTTAACTCTGCTTTTTCTGCAATTAACAATGGTATGTTTGCATTACTTTTTTGCAAGACAAATTACATTTTCTCAGACTATATGATCACTAGTCAAAACTGTGCGTAACTTTATAGTTCACAAACTATATTCCTCCAAGAGATGTACCAAGTATTATCAAGTTTACCTGGGTTTTTATCTCTAATGCATCTTTTCATTTTAGCATAAATGGGCTTAGACAATTGAGCACTTGTTTTCAATCCAAATAACTGTTATTCATGTGAATTTGTGTGATTTTAACTGAAACATGAATATTTATAGTGAGCAAAGAGTCACCGAATAATATAAAAAGAACAAGAAACAAAGGGGGGAAAAGAACTAAGGATTCAGACACAAATTTTACAAGGGTATCAATTCATAGAAAATGTGTAGTTGTAGAATGATACAGGGACACACACCGATTTAAAATTAATGACCCTGCTTATTTTGTGGGAGATAAGGGCAAGTTATGGCTATTAATAGTTTCAGGAAGATATTGTCTAATGACAAAACTGAAAGATTGTAAGCCTGTTATATTTGTAAAGGACACTACAAAAGAGCAATTGACATAAAGCTATTATTTTAAAAATACCACCAGGGCTTGCACTGTTCCATCCAGGATTTTATGTGAAATATCATTAAAAAGTGAGCTCCCTTAACTTCTGCGTATTGTTTTTTGTTTTTTTTTTTAAGTTTAACACTCCACAACTAGGCTAAGCCATTAGAATGCAGCTGTACAAAGAACAGATAAAATTAAAAAGCTCAACATTTCAGCAGCTACTAATTATGCATTCACTTTTGCTAGCTAGTGCTAAGAAAATTTACCACACACCTTGACTAAACTGCCCTTTTTTCATCATACTTGCATCATCGGATATGAGCAATATTTACCGTGAGACAGCAGCAGCCTCAATAGCAGTGGTGATGCTCAGGGAACGAAGAACAAGATTGTCCCACAGAGACCCAAGTAAATGCAGCAATACTTTCTCCCCTTATCCAAGTAATAAATTACACTGAATTAACACAGCTTGCAGACACTGAAAACACCACAGACCGCCCTGTCTTATTCAGCTCTTTGTACACACATTGCTTAATGTAACTATTAACTAAAAAGACCTGGAATAAACAATACTTTACTACTTCACAAATACTAATAAAAAGGGAATTTTATTTTAAGTTGAAAAGTATTTTGGTATGTGTATTTGAATTAAAATATCTTATAATTTATTTATATTTAAGCAGGGAATAAAACCAGATGGCAAATATTTTGTTTGTTCTTTAATATACATACAGGTCAGTTTGATGTCTCTTGTGAAAAGTTATGAATTGAAGGATGTGTAATCAGAATTAAAATATCGTAATTTACTATGTATGCTTGCACTTTTACTATTAAGAACAGTTCATGTTGAGGCTATGTGCAATACTTGCACCACTACAGGCAAAAGGCAAATTTGCTACCCAGATGCTTTTCAGTACATCTGCTTACCAACAAATGTTTTTAAATTAATCATTCATGTTTCTGTGTACAGCTGTTTCATTAAACAAGTCTGTGTTTTTTTCCCATAATAAAAAGAGATTCACATTTTTCCTAGCATTAAAAAAAGACTATACAAGTTCAAAAATATGAACAACAAACAAAAGGGCTTGAAATATTTTGATAAGGAAATAAAAAAGACAATAGTCATCATTTGTTAAACAATCACACTCTGAGCAGCCTATAACTAATTTATTGAAATTTCAGTAAAAATAATGGTCAATGTAAGTAGGTTAAATATGAAAATTAATTCAGAATCTGCTTACTGTTAGCTGTGTTCTCACCACTACTAAGCAAATATTGTGACTTTAAGTTTACTAGACTAAGCAGGCTTTGAAAATAAATAATTTGATAGACTACAAATAAAGTTATAGTTTGCAATAACAGCAATTGTACAGAATTTAATTTGAAAGCACATTATAAAAATGCAAAATATAAAGCATGAAGAGAACATAATTCCTCTCCTAGAGTAGTTATTTTATTAAAGAAGCTGACAGCAACAAACAATCAACTTCTGTGAGGCAAAGAAAATCAGTTTTCACTTTGGTGTGTAATTCTGCAAGGATCTTTCTGTGTTCTCAAGTAATAATTCTTTTGTGATTCAGGGTACAATCTAATTAATTCATGAATCACAGATTCGATGCTGTTTTGCAGTTTTGACAATTAGAAAAATTATCTTATTTTTACTGTTTTGCTTTAATCTTTTAAATATCAGAATATATCATTTTACATTCCAAGTAATTAGTATAAAGCTTAGAATGAATTGCTTCACGCAAATTTCTTCACATAAGAGGGCTGGTAATCTCTGTTTAATTCATGGTAAAATAGTAATAAAATATTGCTGTTTGACAATACAAATGAGGATCTTAGAGGTATATCTTCAATACATCTTTAATAAAACTACAGTAGTTGTGTGTTTCTGGCAGATAGAAAATTACAAGGGGAGCACCAAGTGAGCTTACAAATACCCTATTGATCCCCTAAAGCTAGAGTCATATGTTGATGGACAAAAAAAGAAAAAAAAAATTACTAAATAGTAGTTTACTGGTGTGTGACTACTGTATTGTTCTAGCAAATGGCAAAGATAGTTTTCTTAAATACATTCAATTATGACTTGACTTGATATGTATAAAAACATATGGAAACAACAAAAGTGAAGGTTAGATCTGCAGTCTTCATTCTGCTATTACTAATGCTGCCAGTTAATTAATGAATTAGGTTATTCATGAAGATTTCTGTCCCTAATTATGTCATTTTAGTTTTTTGATTTCCTTTTTGTTTTTATAGTGAATTGTTTCCTTTGACAGAGCAGGGCTTAGAAGACTTTGCACCCATAGTGATATCCCCAGAAATGATACTGTATTAAAGAAATATGTTCATACACACACTAATTGTAATGCTCATGGTTTTTCGGTCTATGACAACATTTTAAATGATTAAGTACATATTGGTATAAAGCCTACAGTATAATTTTCAGAAGATGCATTCCTATCTAGGATGATTTTTTTAAACATGTGCTATGATCAGACAGTCAGTCATTTTCCAACCTGCTAAATCCTAACACAGGGTCATGGGGGTTTGTTGGAGCCAATCCCAGCCAGCACAGAGCGCAAGGCAGGAACAAACCCCGGGCAGGGTGCCAGCCCACCGCAGGGCACACACACACACACACGCATGAAGCGCACACTAGGGACAATTTAGGATCGCCAATGCACCTAACCTGCATGTCTTTGGACTGCAGGAGGAATCCGGAGCACCTGGAGGAAACCCACGCAGACATGGAGAGAACATGCAAACTACACACAGGAAGAACCTGGGAAGCAAACCCTGGTCTCCTTACTGCAAGGCAGCAGCGCTACCACTGGATCAGAGATGTGAAACAGTAAATTTTGTTGTATTAATTTACAACAAGAGACTATTTCGCGTATATTACTATGTACCGATTCAGCTAAATCTTTCTATATATAAAATCAAACATTTGTCTGTCTGTTTGTCCGCTTTTCATGAGAGAACTAGTTAATGGATTTAGATCAGGTTTTTCATGAGCATTCTAGTTGATTTTGCAACTTCTCTCATTGCGCTATGTATCATAGTTAACTTGCGGTACCGATTTATTTGCATGAATCTGAGAGACACACAGTGGGCCAAGGGGAGGAGGCCAGGGCCCTTCTCACTCACGCACCAGTATCAGGGTGTTCCTTACCTCCACTTAGCTATTGAACGAGAGAACTACTTAATGGATTTAGATTGAGTTTTTTTCTATAATTTGCTTGAACATTCCGGTTGATTTTGCAACTTCTCTCATTGTGCTAAGAATCATAGTTCGCTTGCAGGAGTGATATATTTGCGCTAATCTGAAACAGAGGCTGTGGGCCAAGGGGAGGGGGAAGCGTGTCATCAGGAGTAGGGAGCCGGGCAGGGCCATCCTCACTGTCCTGTTTCACTACTATGCGGGCAGAACCGCAGGGGACAGTTAGTTAATAATATATTCAAAGCCAAACCTACTAAATGATATAACACATTGCTTAGGGCCAACACCTAATTAGTTTTCCAATACTTTGCTGGAAACTGAGCTGCAATATCAAAAATTCCATTACTAACAAAAGATGTTTGATAAACAAGAGGTGACCATTCAGTTCATCTAGGTTGCTTTGTTAGCTAAGAGCTAGGCTGTGCCAATAACCCAACCAGATACTTTTTGAAACTGTAAAGTGTTCAGGTTCATCTACATGACTCAGTAGCTTACTCCTGATTTCCATTACTTTTTTTATGAAAAAAATACTTCCATGCTAGTTTTAAATGCATTTCCAGTTTACTTATACAGGCATCTTTGAATACATGATTTATTTGCCTAATCAACAAAGACCTACTGAATCAAATGTACCTATGTCTTTGAAAATTTTAAAAATTTGGATTTGTTCCCCACAGAGCCTTCTCTGCTCAAGACAAAAAAAGTGTAACTCCCTGACCATACATTACAAAATCACCAAATGCTAGCAACATCATGCAAAATACTATATGGCAGTTACTAGCAGAGAAGAACAGAACATACACAGAAGTTTAACTTTTTTATTGTTAATTTTTCATTGGTTTTGGTAAATTAAGGGGAAACAAGAAATGCCAGCTCTGAGCCACTTTGCATAGGGAATGTTTGTCTATTTAGATTGTTGTCTAAGTTAAAATGTAACCTTAATCTCTAAAAGGCATGAACAGCCATCAGTTATCAATGTTACATATTAAATTATAAAACAAATCAGTCTTCCAGTAATTTATGCGATTTATAGAAAACAAGCAAAAATATTTCAAAAATTAGCTTTCCCAACCATGGCATTGCAAGGTGGTTGTTATGTTATTATTACTGGCATCATTATAAAAAAACAATGCTTTTCTCATAATGTGGCTATTATACTGAATTTGTAACTGCTTTAATAAATCTCCCAAGGGAAAATTCTCAATTATTAGGAAAACATGCACAGGTAATATCTCCAATATGTGTTAAAGTGAGAGCACAAGCCATTGAGAAAGTATGCTAAAAAGTAATGAACATTCAAAATTAAGCACTGTTTTAAACTATTTGTCCTGAGTAGACACCATAGATAACTTGGTTGTGCCAGCACCTTCATTTCAACTGTTTAGGAAGTTATTTCAGCTTCTGCTTTACTTTATTGGCACTTTACTTTACTCACATATAAAGCATGTAATGCATGTTGATGTCATCCCTGTAGGTGAATTGTAGTGAATGGTGCTTTTTTTTTGCACCTAGAACTTCATTTTTGGTCACCTAAAAGGACCAATAGATCTTTTCCAGCTTTTTTCTTTTAGAATGATTTTGCTGTTTTCTCAGCTACTCAGCAGCAGAAGATAGTGCAAGTGTGTTTGGTCTTATTGTGTATTAGAAGCACATGTGGTTGATAGAGTTTAGCAGCTGGCAGTTAGTAAATAAATAGCCAGCTTCATGTCTAGTAATAGCAGATAAACAAATCAGTTTCCCAGTAAAGAAGAAAGTAAAAGATTATTATTTAACTAGTATACATTAGGTGCAAGCTGGTGAGCATTGGTACTTGGACAGGTAAACAGCACACTTGAAAGCAAGGGTGATTAAACAGTTACAGTATTTATAGTTGTGTCAGTTGAAAAACAAGGAAATGGTGAAGAAAATTTCTTAGGAAAACAGATAGGCTTAACAGAAAGTCAAGAAAGTAAAAAAATCACTTTCAACAGGCAGCTTAAGTGAGTCAGTAGTAGAGGGGAGAAAGCATTTAGTAGTAAGACCATTTTAAACAGTTCATACAGGGGCTTAACAGTAAATATTAAACAGGTCCAATGGTTTGCTAAACTTATAATGAATTCATATTTATTTTTCAAGGGGCTTAGCTGTCACTAAAATAAAATTAAATCATAAAGCCAGTATAATACAAGTCCTGCATGATGCTGGATTTTTTTGGAATCTGGCTTCAATGCAGTCTGCTCCAAGAATTCTTACGTCTGTGGGAGACGGCAGCTACAACAACAACAACAACAACAACAACAACATTTATTTATATAGCACATATTCATACAAACAGTAGCTCAAAGTGCTTTACATAATAAAGAACAGAAAAATAAAAAACACAATAGGAAAACAAAATAAATCAGCATTAATTAACATCGAATAAGAGTAAGGTCCAATGGCCAGGGGGGACAGAAAAAAAAAAAAAAAAAAAACTCCAGATGGCTGGAGAAAAAAAAATAAAATCTGTAGGGATTCCAGACCATGAGGCCGCCCAGTCCCCTCTGGGCATTCTACCTAACATAAATGAAACAGTCCTCTTTGGATTTAGGGTTCTCACGGAAGGGCTTGATGATGATGGTCATGTAGAATTCTGCCTTTTAGTCCATCCATCATTGTTGGAGCATCATGAAGCTTTGAGTAGGTGGAGGTGGCGCAGGCCACCACCACAAAGAAACCGGAAAAAGAAACAGAAAAGATAGTAGGGGTCAGTATGGATTTTAGAGCTACCCTGAATAGTTATTATGAGGAAATTGAACATACAGAGTATCAGGATTAAGTTAAATTGAAGTTATAAAAAGGCCATGTTAAAGTAATGTGTTTTTAGCAGTTTTTTAAAGTGCTCTACTGTATTAGCCTGGCAAACTCCTATTGGCAGGCTATTCCAGATTTTAGGTGCATAGCAGCAGAAGGCCGCCTCACCACTTCTTTTAAGTTTTGTTCTTGGAATTCTAAGGAGACACTCATTTGAGGATCTGAGGTTACGATTTGGAATATAAGGTGTCAGACACTCCGATATATAAGAAGGGGCGAGATTATTTAAGGCTTTATAAACCATAAGCAGAATTTTAAAGTCAATCCTGAATGACACAGGTAACCAGTGTAGTGACATCAGAACTGGAGAAATGTGTTCGGATTTTCTTTTCCTAGTTAGGATTCTAGCAGCTGCATTCTGCACTCGTTGCAAACGATTTACGTCTTTCTTGGGTAGTCCTGAGAGGAGTGCGTTACAGTAATCTAGTCGACTGAAAACAAACGCGTGAACTAATTTCTCAGCATCTTTCAGTGATATAAGAGGTCTAACTTTACTTATGTTTCTTAAGTGAAAAAATGCTGTCCTAGTGATCTGATTAATATGCGATTTAAAATTCAGATTACAGTCAACAATTACCCCTAATCTTTTTACCTCCGTCTTGACTTTTAATCCTAATGTATCCAGTTTATTTCTAATAGCCTCATTGTATCCATTATTGCCAATCACTAAGATTTCAGTTTTCTCTTTATTTAACTTGAGAAAGTTACTATTCATCCATTCTGAGATACAAGTCAGACATTGTGCTAGTGAATCAATAGAATGGGGGTCATCAGGTGCTACTGATAAATACAGCTGTGTGTCATCAGCATAGCTGTGGTAGCTCACGTTGTGCCCTGAGATAATCTGACCTAACGGAAGCATGTAGATTGATCCAGCTGATCCAGCACCTCAAATTCAGAGTCACTGAGGAGGAGGCTAGCCTAAATTGTATTAAAGAATTGGTGGATCTTACACAAATATCCTTACTTAAAATAGTGTGCATCCCTAAAGTAGCATGGGAAGAGACTCAGAGAGACAAAAATAGGGGGATCATGGTCAGACCTAAGCACAAGGCAACAGGTGCACACTATCCTGGGGCATCAACCTCAGAGTTTGAGGTTCAAACCATTTTTAGGACTTGCAGAGCTGGATATCTTCAAGGTGATAGGTAGAGATGGAGAGCCACAACGGGTCACTTCAAAACCATTCCCAAGAAAGAGAGAAGTAGTGATAGTGGAGGACTCGATTAATTAGGGGAATTCAGGTGCAGGGGTGCTCTGGAGACATACAGTCTGGTACAGTGTGATGCTTCATGCGTACACAAATAGGAGGTTGAAGGTTGCATAGGCACTTGGCCAGAACATAGAGTGGACAAATGACATGCGTAAGGGCAGGCTGTCAGTTCGAACTATCCAAATGTAGGGGCCTCAAAGGACAATAGGTTCAAGCACAGTTTAACAGTGGTCAATGTAAGCAAGTCTCAGATTTCATGCTTTAATTTCAGAGTACACAGACAATAAAATGCATACATTTCAACAAAAACTAAAAAAATAAAATAAAAAGCTGTCATTTTGCTGGACTTCTCACTACATTCATAATGGCTAACACAGTACAAAACCCTAGTACTACAGACAAACAAGACACCGAAATGTACCACTACTACAGACATACAAGACACCGAAATGTACTAATACTACATAGAATTGAAGACCCAGTGGAACAAACTGGCACACATGGACAGCGACATCTTCTTAACGAAATGCAAAAAGGAAAATCTTATCCCAAAAGGCATCATGATAAGGAATCCAACCATACACACCTATAATACTCAGTTGGCAGAGCAACTCTGTTCTAGGACATCTGCAAGGATAAGAAACCACTTAATCAAAATTTTCTATAACATTAAGAAGAGCATGCAAGGAGAGATCCAAGACCTCATCCTGCTCTTTGGAAATTAAAGGCAGGAGATGATAAAGGAGATACATCTATATTACAAAAGACTTCAGAAACTTCTTATTGTCAATAAAAAGAAAAAAGCTGCATAGACACTGGGAGAAAGCTGGACACGTAATAGCAAAAAACAAAGAGCAACAGACCTGTATTGTTAATCTCTCCTCATAACCACCAAATGAAGCAGAGACTTAAGTACTTACAAAGGGACTCTCATATTGTCCTGCAAAGCCCAATGATAACATCAGACCCTGAAGTGATAAGGAAGAATTCTTCAGAAAACTCAGACTTAAAGAATTTTTCCACAAGAAAGAAAATGGTGATGCACAGGAACCAACAACAAGCAGTTACAACAACCCCACTAATAAATCCACATGGATATCTGAAGCTGGCAGAAACTCCACCCTGGAAAATTATGTAGCCTGCTTCCAACAGAGAGTGAAACCAGGGATCTATGCATTATTACAAACTATGGGAAGACCCCACAGATCTCTACAAGAAGCAACTACAAAAAGATGCCATTAGGGATCATGTAAACAGTTTAATTCCTGAGAACCCCAAAATGTGTTACTTTTACGTGCTTCCTAAAATCCACATGGAAGGGAACCCAGGAAGGCCTATAATCTCAGGAACTGGCTCCCTTACAGAATATGTTTCAGGTTGGGTGGACCACATCCTTAAACCCCCCTCGTCCACAATACAACCAGCTATATCCAGGACACCACTTGTTTCTTAAAAAAAACTGGTATAGGTCCCTTACCTGAGGCAACTTTACTGGCCACAATGGATGTTGAGGCACTTTACACAAACACCCCCCATGATGATGGCATATTGGCATTTGAAACATACCTCAAACAACATGACTTACCCACAGAATCAGTTATACAAATGATAAAATTCACTCTGACACATAATTTATTCTCATTTGGACAAGACTTCTACTTGTAACAAATGGGGACTGCAATGGGCTGTTGGTTTGTACCTCACTATGCAAACCTATTTTTGGCAAAATTGAAGGAAGATTTTATGTCAACGTGCATCTTAAAACCAATGTTGTATCTCCATTACATAGATGACATCTTCATAATCTGGACTGCCAGTGAGAAGGATCCATTCCATTTTCATAATGAATATAATTCTTTCCACCCCACCATAAAGCTGAAGCTGAATCACTCAAAAACAGAAGTCAGCTTCCTTGACACTTCTGTTTTTCACAAACCGACAGACAAACGGACCTACCTGAGAAGTGATAGCTTCCACACCAAGCTATAAGGCGCTCCATTATTTTCAGCCAAGTAATACAATACAACCGTATTTTCTCCAACCCTACAGACCAAGATAAACAACTGCAGGAGCTTAGACAACATTTCATCAGACAAGGTTATACCCCCAAAACAACAGACACTCAAATAAGAAGAGCTACTGAAATACCCAGAGACAACCTACTGGAATATCAAAACAAAGACAAGAACTGCATTCCCCTTATTGTTACCTATAACCCACATCTTGAAGCATTTCGAAAAATTAAAAAAGAACTTCAGCCAATGCTAAACAATGACGAAACGCTGAAAAATGTATTTCCAGAACCTCCCCTCCTGGCATACAGACAACCACCAAACCTGCAGCAACTAATTGTCTGTATCTCACTAAGGGAACCAACAGAAAATGGCACATCTCCCTGCCTACAGAAAAGATGTAAAACGTGTGCTCACATTTATGATACAGATCATGTAGTTATACCACACTGCCGACTAGAACATCATATAAAGGGATCATTTTCCTGCAGATCATCTAATGTGGTCTACCTAATTCTCTGCATGAAATGTCCTGACACTGCACTCTATGTGTGAGAAACTGGAGAAGCACTACGCCAAAGAATGAATTTACACAGGTTCCACATCAAGCATGGCGACACAGATGTTCCTGCAGCAGCCCACTTTATAAGCCATAGACAAGGTGAGAGGGACTTTAAAGTCACAGTGCTTATGGGCAACCTCAAAACACAGCAAGAGAGAAAAGAATGAGAAGTCAAACTTACTTCGGACGTCAAATTAGTCAAAAATAAGGTTTGAAAATTTATTTTAAAAATAAGTAAATATTCACATATATTTAAACTTAGGTTAATGATTCCCAATATTTCTTGTTTGCACACATTTTTTTATGAGTTATTATGAAGGTACCAGTGGAACCATCAAGAACAAGAGCAAGCAGGAAAAAAATAATAGCAATACTTGGTCAACTGTTAAATTTAAATACAAGTCCCTTCATCTGTGCAGGTACATACACTCTATAAAGGAGACACATCTGCACAGCCATCTTGTCTTCAGTCTAGAACTTACAGCTGAGTGAACAAGAACTTATGATAGCAAGCCATAAAATCATCCATAAAAAGGAGCTAAAATCTTTATGAGCCATGCATACTGGCAGAGCGCCTAACAGTTTTACTTTTTTTACTTGTATATATTTTTACCTTTTTACTTGTCAGCAACACACATTTGTAGCCCAGATGAAATTGCCCAGGATTGCTTAAACAAGCTAAATACAGGTATTATTTTATTTTTCCCTTTCTAAGTGAACTTTTCAGTGCCAGCAGTCAATGAAGAAAAACTGGGATTAAACTAAATGTGGTCTTTTTTCTCCTTTACAGATGCAGCAAAATTCTAATAAAGGTGGCCTGAGTATTTTTAATTACACCTCATTGTTTTAGGCATTATGAGCCAAATAAGACGGAGTGTAATTCTGTGACGCCACATGATGGCGAAGATAGCTAAATTAAATATCTGTTACTGACATTGAGAAGTTTCAAGGGAAATTTAAGTAATAATAACAGAAAAACCATAAGTTTGCTAATTATTTTCCATTTACATTAATGTGAATGTGTTAGCATAAAACCAATCAGGAATCGCAGTTAAGTGAATCAGAACAGGGTGAAATGAACAATACTTTTAGGGTACTTGAGAAGTATTTAGAAAAAATGCTCATAGATCAAAAAGGGGAAAGAGGGATAAGAAAAAAAACTGTCCAAAACTTCACTGTGAAAGGATATGGCTGTAACTTTTACTAATGAAAATAACAAGCTAACCATTCAAAATTTAAAAAAACCTGATTGTGGAAGTGGAAGTGGAAGTGATGTGCAAAAATAGATTAGCAAAACACTGCAGCATTGCATAGCATGTTTGGAATAACAAAGTGCCAAAATTAGTGCAAGGTAAAACAAACATGCATTTGTTTACAATCGAATGTTAGCCTTGAATTGTATTTGAATAGAAACATATGGACAGCTGAAGGTGCATCTATGCTGACACCTAGTCATAACTGGTATAGCGGGGTACATGAACACTAGCTCAGACATAGTCTTATAAATAAAATATATAAAAAAAAATTTTAAGTAAAATGATTTAATTTTCTAAAAAGGAAAAATACATTTTTCTTTACCACTATTTTCGTGGTTATATGTGACTAAATAAAATCGTGAGGTGCACATAAATTAACTGATTCAAACAATTTTTGAAACATGTTTAGCATGGTGAGGAACTACAATGTTGTTGCTTTTTTAATATTTTATGATGAAAGTAGCTATTCTATTAATTGATTAAATTAATTTATTTATGTGCACCCCACGATTTTATTTAGTCAAATATATCCATGAAAATTGTGGTTAAAGAAAAAATTATTGTTTTCTTTTTAGTGAATTTATAACTAAATAAAATTATTTTAGTTAAAAATTTTTTTATATATTTTATTTTTTACTTTTTGAGTATTTTGCAAATGATTTTTCTTTAATAATTTTTCATGAACGGTAAGCTTCTTTAAGTATTACGTAATATATCTTCTTTGCAGAATTATTTGAATACTCAATTATATTTTGGTCTCTTTTTTTCTGTTCAGGCTCTTATGGGATTAGCACTTGGTTGCTGCGAAAACAAAAATGGACGACAAAACGGTAAGCTTACGCTAATACTTCTTCACCATGATTATCAAGGCTACTCCTTCACAAGAGCAAACAAGTAAAATTTGCATGCATATTTACTGACTCACTGGAAGAGGCAAGTGGGGGCAATCTGATGCATCTCTCATTTGTATCCTTCTATATCACACTATTTTCTCTCTTCGTCACTGTTGTGTGTGCATTAACTGAAATTGCATAACCACTGATTATGGCGAAATTTGTTATGTAATTGCATCTGTTTTGATGGATTATTGTATTGTCATCGATACTGAATATGTATGCAAAATTTGAAGAAATTCACTTTGCCAAAAGTAGGTTTAAAATCAGTTGCAAGATTTGACCCCGACAAATAAACAGAGGAGTTAAGTTATATAAAAATGTTTAAAAAGCAGTCTAGTATTAAAATTAGCAATAGAAATATAATTTTTTATTTACTACAGCATATTCCTTATGGATTACTTAATAATAAGTATGGCTGATTCGAACTTTGTTCTTTTGGTTGCTGGATTAGATTTAAAAATCCTGTGTACCGCATATGGAGAACTAGCAAAATACCCGCGCTTCGCAGCGCGAAGTACTGCCTTAAAATTTTTATTAAGAAGAAAATTTAACCTTTTTAAACTGAGGGAAAATATGCCAATAATTATTTGTTAAGGATCTCTTTGTATACCATGTTGTCAGTTCGGCCCTCCGGTTGTAACATGACCAAGCTGTGTGCTGAGCTTACTCTTGAGCATGTAACTTACAGTTGGCCATGTGAACAGTAATCTTGTCTCAAATCACACAGCTTGGATTGCTGCTGTCATAATTGGTTTGAGTTTCATGGTTTGTTTCAATTACGATAGTATTTGTAGGATTTGTTGTGTTGATGTGACATTCGGCATCTGTCAAGCATTGTAAGCACACAACCGGTTTCATCGATAAAATCACATCCAGCTTTTGAGAGTTTAAACACTCATAAACATCAAAGTGTCCACTACTGAAATCGTCACCTGTGAATCTAAGATGTTTAAGAGGCATTGGCAGTTGTCGAAAGGTGTAAAATATTTGGCCATTTCGGTACACTTGAAAGCGACAACCGAACAATTCATCGGCAGCCATCAACTCACATGCAGAACCATAGGTGAAGGGCTTAAGCATTTCACTCTTATAGTGCTCCTGTGTAGTATAATTATCTCCTGTACCATCATCAGTCCACACCTTGAACCTGTCCCAGTCATTCAATACATAAGACACAATGTTCCTCCGGATATCAAGAGTGAGCCTGATATGGCCGTGCAATACGTAACAAAGAGAATGGAAAAGGTAGGTGCCATCTCCGGGCATGGAAACCACTCAGTAAGTGACAGTTCTTTGATCGATAGTGATCACCTCGATAGACATGGTAATGGGGGTTGGAATGATAAAGGAAATGGGTACCTGAGCAATGTAAAGTAAGTCTAAAATACCTATACAATAACTATAATTGTAATAAACAAACAATAAAACAGCGGAGAAGCCGTGGATTAAACAAAAAGGCTGTAGTTATCAGTAGGGAGAATTGAATCCCGTGGCGAAGCAAGGAAGGGAATGTAGAGACCGGAGCGACGGACGGTCTTATACAGGCAGGCAGCCAACAACGTGGGAGGCGTTGGGATGGAGGACCCAACGCCACCTCACACAGTGACTGAGCTGCAGGCTATGGACGTATATATGTACATAAGTAGGATTCAGTTAGCGTTGGGAACCCATGTACCAAATTTCTTGAAGATGGGCCCATAAGTAACAAAGACTGTTGAAAAGTTCAATATGGCGGCCGACAGTGGCATCATACCACCGAAATAAGTATGTACATTGGTTTCGGTTAGCGCAGGGAAGCCGCCTACCAAATTTCGTGAAGATGGGGCCATGAATAAGAAAGTTCAATATGGCGGACGTCGTTGACCGTTATGACCGTTACGCGTAGAATTTCTAAATGAAACCTGCTTAACTTTTGTAAGTAATCAGTAAGGAATGGGCCTGCCAAATTTCAGCCTTCTACCTAGACGGGAAGTTGGAGAATTTGTGACGTTTGGAAAATTCAATATGGCGGCCGACAGTGGTGTCATACCACCGAAATAATTACGTACATCGGTTTTGGTTAGCGCAGGGAAGCCACCTACCAAATTTCGTGAAGACGGGCTCATTCTTCTACCTACACGGGAAGTTGGAAAATTGGTGACGTTGGAAAGTTCAATATGGCGGCCGACAGTGGCGTCATACCATCAAAATAAGTAAGTACATCGGTTTCGGTTAGCACAGGGAAGCCGCCTACCAAATTTCATGAAGATGGGGCCATAAATAAGAAAGTTCAACATGGCGGACGTTGTCGACCTTTATCGACCGTTATGACCGTTACGTGTAGAATTTCGAAATGAAACCTGCTTAACTTTGTAAGTAAGCTGTAAGGAATGAGCCTGCCAAATTTCAGCCTTCTACCTACACGGGAAGTTGGAGAATTAGTGATGAGTCAGTCAGTGAGTGAGTGAGTGAGTGAGTGAGTGAGTGAGTGAGTGAGTGAGTGAGTGAGTGAGTGAGGGCTTTGCCTTTTATTAGTATAGATAGACTAATACTGGTAAACTGACCTTTCTTTGAGAAAAACATTGGTGACCAGCTGTTGTCCTCTCTTCTCTCTTTCAGGCATTTCTTGCTGTTCTTTCTTTTACTGAAACACTGAATCTGTCTTAGAGAGTTCAAAGCAAAACAAATAGAGCATACTTACACAATTTGTATCAACACAGCTTTTAGGCTTTATAAGTAATCAACAATATTTGGGACAGCTGGAGGAACTGTTTGCATGAAATTCCAAGGCTTAATTAGCTGCGATTGCAGCAGAAAGGCTGTATTTAATTCAAAAAAAATTAAAAAGCCTTTTTGTATAACTCTGAAAAATACATTTGTCAGTTCTTTTTCAATCCCAAACTTCACTTTTAATGTCTGGCAGTTTACAGTACCTTTGTGCTACACATGGACAAAAGGAATTGTAAATTATTAATACGTGATGGGAGACACTGTTTTACAGGAAGCAACCTCTGAGTAAGTTTAAGAGGTTTATGTTGACACAACAGTTTCTTCATCTAGACAATGCACAGAAGTGATTACAAAGGAAAATGCTAGTATTATAATGTAAAAACTGTCAAATACATATCAAGGGGCAAATGATAGAATCATGGGGAACTTTAAACACGCGAACATTAACTGGGTTAGCCTTATAAATAACAAAGCAAAAGAACAGGAATTTCTGGAAGTAAGCTGTGACTGTTTTTTAACAGAATATGTTAAAGCATCAACGAGGGTGGACAGCTGTCTAGATTTAATATTCTGTAATAATTAGGATATAACTGAAGAAGTAAAGATGACTGAACAGCTAGAATCTACTGACCATAATAAAAACAGATTTTACATTATTTTGGTACAGTGGATATTCAGAAACTATCCATCCATCATCCAACCCGCTGAATCCAAACACAGGGTCACAGGGGTTTGCTGGAGCCAATCCCAGCCAACACAGGGCACAAGGCAGGAACTAATCCAGGGCAGGGTGCCAACCCACCGCAGGATACACGCAAACACACCCACACACCAAGCACAATTTAGAATCGCCTAACCTGAATCACCTAACCTGCATGTCTTTGGACTGTGGGAGAAAACCGGAGCACCTGGAGGAAACCCACGCAGACACGGGGAAAACATGCAAACTCCACCCAGGGAGAACCCAGGAAGCGAACCCAGGGCTCCTAACTGCGAGGCAGCAGCGCTACCACTGCGCCACCGTGCTGCCCTATTCAGAAACTAAAACAGTTCAATTTAATTATAGTAGGGCAAACTTTAAGCAGACGTGTCAAAGCCTATGTATGATAAATGAGGTTAAGCTTTTAAGTGTGGAGAAAGTAGAGGAGATGTAGGGCAGATTTAAAAGTGTTTTATATAAAATAAAGGACAAGTTCATCTCAACATTTAGAAGCAAGAAATAATTAAAGAAAATTTTAAGGTAAATAAATAAGCAGCTAAAAAGGATGTTACAAAGGAAAATAAAAGCTATGTAAAGTATTAAAGACTAATAATTCCAGCACTAACTGGGACGTATGAGACCATAAGAGCAATAGGATATTAGGAAGGCAAAAAAACTGTTGGAGAGAAATATTGCAGAAAAAGTGAAAGATGATCAAAACAGATTTATTTTTTACTATTTTACTATAAAAGAATGACAAAGGAGGAGTTTAAAAATATTAGAAATAGTAAAGGTGACCTTAAATATACCATCACTGAAATAGTAAATACTTTGAACTTACATTTTATTGATGTTTGTATGTGTTAAAAAGTTAATAACCTTCCAAAAGTAACAGATTTGGAGATTGTAGAAGGATAAGTACTGCTTAGATTAAATTGACTAAAATCTAACAAATCACAAGGGCCAGATAACATTTATCCTTGAGTGCTTAAGGAAGTTACTGAGGACATATTTAAACTCTTGGCGCATACTTTTCAAAAATATCTGCTCACTGAAGAAATTCCTAAAAACTAGAGACTAATAAGTATTATCCCTTTATGTAAAAAAGCTGACCAGGCTACTCCAAGTTACTATAGTTCGAAAAGCTTAATGTGTATCACATAAAAATGGTCTCCCTCAAGGATCAGTGCCTAGGCTGCTGCTCTTATTAATTATAAATAAACAATCATGGACAAAAATATAATCAACTAGCAGAATACCCGCGCTTCGCAGCGGAGAAGTAGTGTGTTAAAGAAGTTATGAAAAAGAAAAGGAAATATTTTAAAAATAACGTAACATGATTGTTAATGTAATTGTTTCGTCATTGATATGAGTGTTGTTGTCATATCTCTCTCTCTCTCTCTCTCTCTCTCTCTCT
>JANRMT010028174.1:115218562-115237749 GCA_026402145.1 Polypterus bichir lapradei | reverse complement strand
ATATATATATATATATATATATATATATATATATATATATACACATATATATATATATTGTCACGCATGCGCGAATAGGAGACCGCGGACGGACCCGAAACCGCTTCGAAGGACGTTTGCCGATAGGGAATGGCGGGGTACTAACCTTTCTGCTCTCTCTTCTAGGAAAAAAGACGCTACGCCATCATAACCTGACCGCAGTACGTCCACTTCCGCCCTTCCTCCGCCATCTTCCCTGACGTCAACAATCCCGTCATCCCTCACGCCTCCTTTCCAGCATTCCTCCACTTCCGGCCCCTCCTGTATAAAGATGGCCGCCGACGACTGTGAAATGTCGCGCATATGAATGATTTTTGTTTATATGATTATTGACGATAATTTTGCTTTTTGTTTACAGTATATGGGGCCAAAAACCCCAACCCTTTATGCTGTATTTGTCTTTTCTTTTACAATATATATATATATTTACACACACACACATAAACATATATATATATACATATCTATACATATACATATATATATACACACACACATATATACATACATATATATATATCTACATATATACACATACATATACATACACACATACATACATACATACACACACATATATACACACAAATACATATATATATACATACACACACACATATATAAACATATATATACATATACATACATATCTACATATATACACACACAGCTATTTCGTATCAGTGCAATACGCTGCTTGTTAAAACGGATAACTCCCGCTCTTACGTGCAAGTCTGCGTGGATATTATGAACTATCGTATTTGTTCAAGTTCTATTTAAATTTTAAATAGAAGGAATTTTTATTTAGTCGACAGAAATATCTTTGGTAGGAATGGTAAAAACAGACAGGAATATTATTCCTGAATAAATCAACTCAAACCTTAAACAACTTATAATATTTTGCTCTCCATAAAAATATATCCTGTCTAAATTATACAAGTTAGAAATAAAGTAAACGTTAAAAGAACAAACATTCAAATTTCTTTACTCTTATGTAATTTTATATAAAAAATAACCTTAGATTTTAAATATCCCAAAAGATTTTGCTCTCCATAAAAATATATCCTGTCAAAATTATACAAATTCAAATATGAACATGCTGCATAACAAAACCTGGAAATATAAATAAAATGTGTTCCTTTCAGCAATAACAAATCAAATCATTCAGTTGTCTTTGCTCATATGTCATTTTAGAGCTGGACGCCTGGCATCTTTTTTTGGCAACAAGTTTGTTTATGTTTGGTGTGAGGTTCTGTGTTGTGGAGATTCTCAGGATGGACTGCAGGTGCTCATCAGTGAGGCGACTCCTGTGTGCTGTTTTGTTAGTCTTTATCACTGAGAAGAGCTTCTCACACAGATATGTGCTACCAAACATGCACAAGATTCGAGCCGCATGTAGACGGACTTTTTTTGTTCTTCAAAGTCACCAAAGCGCCGTGCAAACTCAGTGCGCTCAGTTTATCAGCAAAGTGCGTATTTGGGAACACCGTAGTGACGACTTGGTTCAACATTACTTGGCAACAGGGAAAGTGGGGCAAGTTGCACTGGTGCATTTGTGTCTCCCATAAAAGCAGCTTCACTTGAAATCACTTTGTGATTGTGCACGGGTAAAAACGTCCGCTGAAGTGTCAGATTCTTATTTAATTCTTCTGCTTTCTGTATCTTCTGCATTGCATTCAGGTTACCCTGATGTTTTGTCTCATAGTGCCGTCTTAGATTAAATTCTGTAATTACAGCCACATTAGCTCCACAAATGAGACACACGGGTTTAACGGCAATGTCAGTAAACATATACTCAGCCTCCCATGGGTTTTTAAAGGCTCTATTTTCAGAATCAACTTTTCTCTTAAGCATCGTGTGGGCTAGCTTCGCAATAACTTGCAAGCTAGACTTGATTAACGCGGTAAGTGTTCGGCAAGGCAGCTGAAGCGCTGCATTATGGGATCTGTAGTTTATTGTGTTACCAGCGCTTCATATACCCGGGCCATTAATAACAATAATACAGTATATAAAATGATCTTGCGGGCCGGATATAATTACACGCCGGGCCGGATGTGGCCCGTGGCCTTTGAGTTTAATACATATAGACTAAATAGAACTTGAAAAGATATATTTTTTCGTTCATCGAGCCCGCGTGCTATTGTGGTTTTGCCTGCATGCCTCAATAAGTCACCCTCCCCTCGCTCTTACTTTTTTACCGTTCATCTAATGAATACACTGAGTATGGCTTTACCAAAACAATCATTGATTGCGAATAAAGTATTCATTATTCGAGTATGTAGATCGGGGTATATATATATACATATATATATACCCGCGTATCGCAGCGGAGACGTAGTGTGTTAAAGAAGCTATGAAAAAGATTCGTTTCTTACTGCATCAATAAACAGCTCGTCTTCTTCTTTATCTGAGACCTGACACACTGCATGCACAGGTTTTTTTTTTACACTGTCTTCCTTTAGCGGGACATTCACTTTTTCCACCGTGTGCTTTGTTTCTGCAGTAGCTGCAGTTATGAATAATATGCTTGTATGTATCAGACGCTTCATATTTTTTTGCTGCCTTTTCAATTGTGTAATTCGGTTTTTGTTCAGCGCTCTTTGGAACTGTTGCTTTTTGTCTGTGCACTGCGTCAGTTCACGTGAGCCGCTCGGTGTACATGCATCGAAGTTTCCCAGCTGTGCTGGTGCCATGTCGTGCTATGTCCATGGCTGTATCTAATGTTACCTAAGTCCCGGCACTTAAAACTTTCTCTCGCAGTTTCGCTGAGTTTGTGCCAAACACCACCCTGACCATCTCATCTTCCTCTGCATAAGCACAGTCCTTCACCCGTGAATATTTACCCGTGGCAGTGTTTCTATTGGTTTGCCGCTGACGGACGGCCTTATATGGGCAGGCACTAAATTACAAACGCCAGCGGCAGCCTGTCTATGAACTTAATTTAAAGTTTAGGTTTACATCGTGCTTTGTTTCCGAAGTAGCAGAACTCATGAATATGGTTGTATATGTCACTCGCTCGCTTCTTATTGTTTCGCTGCCTTCTCAATTATATAATGCATGTTTTCTTCAGCGCTTTTTGGGCCTCTTCCTGGTTTTCTACCTACTGCGTGATTACGTGGGAGGCGTGATGATGTCACACGAAACTCCGCCCCCACGGGTTTCACGCTCATCTCCATTACAGTAAATGGAGAAAAACAGCTTCCAGTTATGACCATTACGCGTAGAATTTCGAAATGAAACCTGCCCAACTTTTGTAAGGAAGCTGTAAGGAATAAGCCTGCCAAATTTCAGCCTTCTACCTACATGGGAAGTTGGAGAATTAGTGATGAGTCAGTCAGTCAGTCAGTCAGTCAGTGAGTCAGTGAGTGAGGGCTTTGCCGTTTATTAGTATAGATAACCTGGTTAAGTTTGCAGATGATAACAAACTAGGTGGAAGGGCAAATAATGTAGAATCAGCTAAATTGTTACAAAGGGACAGCATACATGCTTAGACAGATTTGTGTCAGTACATATAAGGTATTACACATGGAAAGTAGAAATGTTAGGTTTGAAAATACAATCGGAGGTTTAAAACTTGAAACTACATTTTATGAGATTTTAAAGAACAGGTGATAGGTTGATTTTTGGGCTAAGAGGTATGAGCTATGAAGAGAGATTGAACGATTTTAACCTCTTAAATTTAAGCAAATGTAGATTAAGTGGTGACATGATCGAAGAGCTTAAAATTAAGAAACGATTTTGTACAGTGGATCCTAGCTGTTGCTTTAAAATAAATCTGCAAAAAGAACACGGGGCACAGTTGGGATTTTGCGAAGGACTGATTTGACACAAATTTTAGAAGGCTTTGCCTCAAGCAAAGAACCACAGATACACAGAATAATTTACCAAGTAGTGTGGTTGAGAGTTGGAGTTTACTGTCCTTAAAATCTCAGATTAATGTTATTTTAAACAATTTAGGTGAATAGGATGGACAAGCTTGTTGGGATGAATGGTCTGTTCTCATCTTAATTTTCTAATTAACTAATTTATTAATCATGAAAATTTTAAAAATTGCAATTTTTGCATTATTATTATGGTCTGTAGGTATTAGTCTGCTGTAATTGGCCCTGAGCTGCAAAGTTATACTTTTTGCAATTATGTATTTTGGTGCTTTTAAAATGGTTGATTTATTTGAAAATGTATCCTTATTCCCATTATTTTTACTTCTGTCTGTGATAACATATCCTTTCTACACCAAAGTTCTCATCATATACAGTAGGCTTACATATATTTAGACAACTGTGACTTTACTGCAAACTTAACATATCAAAGAGGAAGTGTTAATGTACTGTATGAATATATTAGATGCTGATGTATTGCAATTAAATGAATTTGAAATTGACCTGCTTTTGGGGAGAGGAGTAAATTTAAATTCGATATTGGGTCCCCTAAAGGTTACATGAGAACCCGAATATACTGCTAAACTAGAGGATATATTAGTATAATTAATTAAGATTAGGCTTCTAAACGCAATCATCATTATGATTTTATCAACTATGTGTGACTAGCATCCTACAATTCTAATGTGATTTTTTTTCTTAATAATCAATAAGAACTGAAGATCACATTAAGTACTAATGTATACTATAATATATGGAGTTATTGTAGGGCTATGTCAGCATGCATCTGCAAAGGAAAAAAAGGTTAAGGGTTATTTCTATCCTAAAAATGAAATAAGGTTAAATACACAATGTTTCAGCTTTATAGTCCTCATCAGATGTTCCTGAAGGACATACAACCAAAAGTTAACCTTTTTTCTTTCTAAGCATGGAAGTACCCTTTAACCTTTTCCCTTTACTAAAATATACATAAAAATATATAAAATATTTTTGCAGTAGCATTTTTGACTTTTTGCACATAAATTCCTTCCAAAAAGATTGGATTTCTGTTTAAGTTATAACTGCAAAAACTCACTATTTACAGAACCTCCCTTCTGGTGATGGAGTGTGCTGATAGTTTAAATAGACAGTGCAGACACCAGAAATCCATTCCCAAGTACCCAGTTTTCCTTCCTGCATCAAGAAGCAACTTGACTATTCTGCTTAAGATGACAGAAGGAAACACTAACATATATAATCATATCTGTCCTCCAGTGACCAGGGGCCTCATGTATAAACAGTGCATACACACAAAATTGCTTCAAAGCCCGTTTCAAAGCTCACATCACAATGTATAAAATATAAACTTGACATAAAGCCATGCACATTCTCATGACAGCACAATCCATTGCGTATGCATGTTTTCTGTTCAGTTTTGCAAACTGGCGGCACCCAGCGTCAAAGCAATGCTACTCTTCCTGTGTGGTTTCCCTTTCTTTTTTAGATTCACATCCCTGACGCAGCTTTATCAAATACACTGAAATTAACCGCATATTGTTTATAAATTTAAAGCATCTGATTGTAATCAACCTGTAACAATATAATGGTCCATGGAATGGCCAAACTATTCCAAATATCATAGCTGCTTTAGAGTTGTCACTCTCAGTGCACCACTCAGATTTTATTTTAACCCAATGTATCTGAGTGTGTAATCGCAGCTATACAGCAGCTGATCAGAAAGTTCTACAGCAAGTTGTGTCGAGAGCACAGTGGATTATCGGGATACAGCATCTAGCCCTGGGGAACATTTATAGCACACGCTGCCTCAGCCATGGGCACAGTCTATTTGAACTTATCCCATTTGGCAAATGCTTCAGAACATTTCCTGTAGGGACCTCGCGGTTGACAAACAGTTTCATCCCAAGAGTTATAAACACACTCAATCAAACCATCAAGTGCTCCTGGTAGAACTGTTTGTACTTATAAATACAATTACCTCACTGTAAAGTTACACTACAGTTGTAATATTGCACAACCCGAGGCACTTTATGAACCATTTGCACTGCATAATCTGCATTATTTGTACATGTATATTGTACTTATGCTTTCGTTATGCATATTATTCATTGTTTTTTATCGTATTATTATTATTATTATTACTGTTATTTTATCATTTTATGGGAAAATCAGTTTATGGAGGATGTGCATATTGAATCTCATTGTACCATACGATAACATTAAAGGAATCCAACTAAACTGAATAGAAATCAGCACGTTATTTGCAGATGATGACGACTGGCTTCTTAGTCAATTTAGATTTCCAAGAGCTATCTTCTTGTAGCTCTTGATATGATTTTTAAAATGAAATGCATTTAGGTATGTATTATACAGATACATTTTTAACTTCATTTAAAAAATGCATACTGTTAATAATTAAACACGTGGACACAGTGATGCAGTGGTAGGAATGAGCTGGCACCCTGTCCAGGGATTGTTCCTGCCTCGCACTGTATGCTTGCTGGGACTGGTGCAACCTTGGATGGATTGATGGGTGGAATAATTAAAGAACATTGAAATATCTTCATAGTACATGTTTAAACATTTTGAAGAATCTGCATTCTAAGCTTACAGATGGCTTGACATTTACTGTATTACAGAGCTTATTTGTGTGGCGATTGATTATGTTGTAAAAGAAAAGGAAGGACAGCAATTGGGGGTTGGTATGTTTGAAAGAGACAGTACAGCTGCAATAAATTATTTCATCGAGGGTCGCATATGTCCCAGCAAGCATCTTGCGGGAGGCAGGAACAATCACTGGATGGGGTGCCAGCTCATCACTACCACTGCACCATCGTTAAAACATGCTTTAATTAATTTCATCATGAAAATGATATCAAGTATATATCTTAGTATTTAAATTGTTCAGAGAGCTGTAATATCATGAAGGCAATGTATTCTGTGTCTTGTCGGTGTAAGAGAAAGCCCGTTTAAGAAGCACGTAGTGATTCACACACATACAGCACATAAAAGAAGACATAGAATACAAAGCATTCAACGTGCTACTTTAGTTACAATGCGATCTGAGAAACTCTAATAAATTAAACATTGATTTTAAGATTAAGTTTACAATGTTCTACTTTAATGATAAAATGAACTACAAGATTCAAGTGGACATTTTGTCCTTTTTTTCCATTGTGTCCCTATTTTTTTTTTCTTTTCGCTATACCCTAATACACTTATATATGACACTCAGACAGCGGGCTACGACTTGGCTTTGCAAGGCAACTTTGATATCTGACAATTTTTTTATTTTGGGCACTTTGCAACTTTCTGAACTTGAAATTTCGAGTGTCTCCTCCACTCTGTATCACTCGATCAACTTTCTTTTGTTGTTTATACCACTGCTTACACCAACAAGTAGCACATTTTTCGTTGCCTCCACTTCACATTCTCTGAAATTCTTTTTTTCGTGTGCTTTTCCCATTGACTTTTAACCAAACACCAAATGGAAGGTGATATTTATATTGATTTGCATTTTAAAATATGCAAAATTATGAGAGGAGTCGGGATGGGGCAGCAGGCACGTGCGTTACTTTTCACACGGACTGGGATTTATGGAGCTGAAGTGCGTGTAAGTTGACTTACACACAATTTTGTGCATCTGAAGTTTTTTGTGCTTACGCGGATTTCCACTTTTGTCCGTACACCATGTTTTAGTGTGAATTCAACACATGCCATTATGCCTGAGGCCCCTGTTGTATTAAAAGTAATTTTAGAAAGTAAGAACACATGTAAAATAATCATTTAAAGTGTAAAGATTCTACTTAAAAATATAAATGTATCAATAAATGATTTAGCTCTCTGTTCATTTACAACATTGTCATATTATAACCCAGCTAAGAATAAATAAATAAATATAAAAAGAGAGAGAAACAAAAGAAATAAAACCAAATGAAATTAATATCTATAAAAATCACTGTTATATTTCAAGTAGTCAAATGAAGTACAGGGGGTCCTCGGGTTACGACACAATGGGTTACGACGTTCCTACAACAGTGATGTAACCCGAATTTTGATATAAGTCGAAACACACTCTAGCCTAAGTAACTTACCTATCTTAACACATTTGCAAAAGCATAATCCAGAACATAAAAACACAAAATCTAAGCCTCAGAAAAAGGAAAAGGACATAAATATACTGTACTGTACACTGTACTGTAGTAACAGAAAAAATGAGTGTAAAAAAAATCTTTACCTTTATTCCTTCTCATGTCTCAATTTTTTTAAGTTTTTATGGGAGTGAGCGTTGTAAACTCGAAACGTTGTATGTCGAAAAAGGACCCCCTGTATTTCAGCTTTCTAATATTATGTAACTTGCTTGGAAGTTATCAGTAATCGGAATCTGAAACCAACTGTCATTCTAGGACTACTTCTAATTATGAAACACTATAAATTACACTAGCCAATAAAGTGCTTACTTTTCCTATCATAATGAAACAACACTCACAACATTGAACAACATAATAACTGGGCTGTTCAGACATGCCAAAAGTCTCACAGGGCAAATTCATAGATTTTCTTCTGCTCTTGCTCTCTCCTCATTGTGCCATGCTCATCTCTCTTTCCTTTTTCTTGACTTACATTCTTTAATTCACCAAAACACTCAAATATTTGTGTAGATTATTAAGATAAAATGAACTTTCCTTTTTCGTTACATTTTCCTTAATTTAACACTTAGCTTCTAGGACCTGGTTAATTTAGTAGTGTAGATACTTTTATACTAGTATCAGCCAAGACTTAATGGAGCTGTAAAAAAACCTAATAACTAAGAGCCTCTAAAAACAAAAGAGCTACTGACTAAGGAGAAATCCAGAAATACAAAGGACAGCATTGTCTATTTTTCTGTTAGGGGTCAGATGCTTTTTTCATATTGATAACTTAAAAAGGCAGAAGAACAAGAGAAGAATAAATAAAAATCCCACAAAAGCACACAGAGGCAATGCAACAGATAAAGGACAACATTAAAAATGTTACAGCAAAAACTAATGTATATGAACATGCAAATGCAGGGATGTTAAACTTTTCATGATGCATATGACTTGATTGTAAAACTGTTTTAGAACCTGCTGCTCTGGGTTGTGAGGCTGGTGTGTCATCTGTTAAACAATAGATGCAAGAAGAGCTAGTGCCAGAACAGCCAAAACATTTGATGTGGATCTATACATTTCCAAGGATTTTGGAGCAGGTGTCCTAGCCTTCTGAATGGCATTTCTGGCATGTGTGGTTGTGCTATCATACTATTAATATTGCAACGCACTGGTTATTTAAGTACACTGTTTGCACAGGATTAAAATTTACAAGGGGTCCTTTGTGACTTTTTTCTTATAATAAGGAATATGTGTGAGGAGGTGTGGGGATATGTTATGAAAAGGAAATATAAATAAAGTAATATGAGGGAAAATGTGCCTCTGTTCATCTTATAGACTTTCAAAGTGCATTATAAATAAAATCATTAACTCTAGGGTCTCTTTTATTTTAATTAGACTGCCATTTTTAGCAAAGTGGGTCATAGTAAACACTTTTATCTAGTGTACAGGAGTAGTCCTCTCTAACACAGGAAACTATAACTAGTTATTTTCTTGTAAATTATAAACATTACACAACATTCATAAACCCGCTTAATCCAATTCTGGTTATTTTCTTGTAAATTATAAACATTACACAACATTCATAAACCCGCTTAATCCAATTCAGGGACACAGGAGACCAGAGCCTCTCCCAGCAATTTAAACTGCTAAAAAATGCTGATTATATGCTACTGTTTGTAAAAGAAGAATAGATTTGAAAACCAAAACTACATTTAATGTGGCTGGTGTCAACATATTTTAACACTTAAAACTGACCAGTGACCCCATCCTAAAAATATGTCAAAGGTAGCATTAATTTTTTGGGCTTCTACAGGCTGACATTACTGCAATACAAAGATGGAATTCACATACCATAGGATTTGTACTAACAGAATGGGCTAGAATTTCCCAAGGCATGTCTTAATGGGCTGGAAAACTACAGCTGTGTTGCTAGAATTTGTTGATGGAACTTTGCTTTGCTGATATATAAAGTCTGTTCTGCATGATGATCCTTGCTGGTGAATTGTACTGAGAGTTGTTTGTGTGTTGCTGATGTTTGAAACTTAAAATACAGTGTCTGATCCTAACACTTAGTTTTTAGTTGACGCTAAGTGCTGTAATTTGTATACCTCTAATTTTCCGAGAATGGTTTTTGGGTTGTTTCAACTAACCAGGAGCAAGAGGAAGTTGTGAGCGAAGTGTGTGTATGTTTCTGTAGCATGTGCAGGAGAAAAGCTGGAGCTGTGACAGGTGTAGAGTAGGTACACATTAGGTGGGTAATTAAATAATTGGCATGCTTCATACCTAAATAAGTAAGCAGGTTTCCCAGGGAGGAATTAAATATATGTCAAGTTAAGTAAGGATCATTGCTATTGGTTGGACATAACTGCAAGGCAAGAGGTGCACATTGTCCAGATGAATCGACTCTAGACTTTGAGGTTTCAAACTGTTTTCAGGGCTGTGCAGAGCTTGACAATGGTTCTGATTATTCTGAAGTGATGGGTAGGGATAAGGAGCCCAAACAGGTCACCTTAAAACAGTTCCCAAATATAAAGAAGTAGCGATACACCTTCCTGAAAGAATGAATAGGGTCTTAGGCACAGCCAATGTCGATCAAGTTGTCACTGTTCATGTATTAACAAATGCCAAACATAAGGGTAGGCTGTCAGTTCTGCAATCTAAATGTAAAGAGTTAGGTGCCAACCTGAGGTGTAGAACTGACAAGGTGGCCTTCTCTGAAGTTCTACATGTAAAACATTCTAATCCAAGTAAAACTGAGGAGATCTAAAGACTTAATGTGTGGCTCAGATCTTAGTGGCATTCGGAATCCTTCTGGAACAGATGGGACCTGTTCCACCATGACAGGTTACATTTCAACAGAAGAGGTACCACTGTATTGTGGAGGTGTATGTGTAGTTGAGAACTGTTTAAATTTGGGAATGAGGGTCAGAGAGTTCAGGACAGACAAAGTTTAGAACTTCACATAAAAGTACAGGCGGTGAACTTTTGAAGTTCTAGTACAAAGTTAAAAAGACAAAGCAAAGTAAGTTATATGTTAAAATCTGGATGCCTTAATACAGTGGAACCTCGGTTCACGAACGTCTCGGAACACGAGAGTCACTATTTACGTAAAACTGAATTTGAATGACTGTCTTATTCAGTTAGATTATGAGCCGTAGCTTAGTTAGGAAGTTTGGATTTGACTAGGAGGCATTACAGTTTGAAGCTGTATATTAGGAATTTATTACAGATCAGCTAATTTAGACAACAGCTTCAATTTACACTCACCTAAAGGATTATTAGGAACACCATACTAATACGGTGTTTGACCCCCTTTCGCCTTCAGAACTGCCTTAATTCTACGTGGCATTGATTCAACAAGGTGCTGAAAGCATTCTTTAGAAATGTTGGCCCATATTGATAGGATAGCATCTTGCAGTTGATGGAGATTTGTGGGATACGCATCCAGGGCACGAAGCTCCCATTCCACCACATCCCAAAGATGCTCTATTGGGTTGAGATCTGGTGACTGTGGGGGCCATTTTAGTAGTGAACTCATTGTCATGTTCAAGAAACCAATTTGAAATGATTCGAGCTTTGTGACATGGTGCATTATCCTGCTGGAAGTAGCCACCAGAGGATGGGTACATGGTGGCCATGAAGGGATAGACATGGTCAGAAGCAATGCTCAGGTAGCCCGTGGCATTTAAACGATGCCCAATTGGCACTAAGGGGCCTAAAATGTGCCAAGAAAACATCCCCCACACCATTACACCACCACCACCAGCCTGCATAGTGGTAACAAGGCATGATGGATCCATGTTCTCATTCTGTTTACGCCAAATTCTGACTCTACCATTTGAATGTCTCAACAGAAATCGAGACTCATCAGACCAGGCAACATTTTTCCAGGCTTCAACTGTCCAATTTTGGTGAGCTCGTGCAAATTGTAGCCTCTTTTTCCTATTTGTAGTGGAGATGAGTGGTACCCGGTGGGGTCTTCTGCTGTTGTAGCCCATCCGCCTCAAGGTTGTGCGTGTTGTGGCTTCACAAATGCTTTGCTGCATACCTCGGTTGTAACGAGCGGTTATTTCAGTCAAAGTTGCTCTTCTATCAGCTTGAATCAGTCGGCCCATTCTCCTCTGACCTCTAGCATCAACAAGGCATTTTCGCCCACAGGACTGCCGCATACTGGATGTTTTTCCCTTTTCACACCATTCTTTGTAAACCCTAGAAATGGTTGTGTGTGAAAATCCCAGTAACTGAGCAGATTGTGAAATACTCAGACCGGCCCGTCTGGCACCAACAACCATGCCACGCTCAAAATTGTTTAAATCACCTTTCTTTCCCATTCTGACATTCAGTTTGGAGTTCAGGAGATTGTCTTGACCAGGACCACACCCCTAAATGCATTGAAGCAACTGCCATGTGATTGGTTGATTAGATAATTGCATTAATCAGAAATTGAACAGGTGTTCCTAATAATCCTTTAGGTGAGTGTATGTCTTTTTAATAACATTAAAAAGGCAAATTTAGAGGAGGATGTTATATTCAAGTGGGACTTTAATTACCCAAACGTTTACTCGTCTAGCCTTACAAATAGTGGAGCACAAGAACAGGAGTTTCAGGAGGTGCACAATGACTGTTTTTAACACAATATGTTAAAGCACCATTGGGATAGGGGGCTATCTAGACTCAGTATTCTGTAACAATCAGGATATGATTCAGGTGATAAATGTAATTGAAAAATTAGGATCTAGTCACCATATTATAAAATATTTCACAGTGTTTTGTCATAGTACATATTCAAAAACTAAAACAGTTAAATTTAATTTTAGTAGGACACATTTTGAGCTGATAAACTCAACTGAGGAGATGTGGGGTAGTTTTAAAGTGTTTTATGTACAAAGCAGGATAAATTGACTGCAAAATTTAGTACGTAGGTAGATAGACTATAATCCCACAGGGTAATTTATTTGCTTTAGGACAATACAAAAACATAAGACATTGTTATAGAGACATAAGAAAAAAGCCATGTGTTATAATACAAACACAAACATTCAGAATTACTACAAAGATGAAAAATTACCCTTAACAGTACACAAAATAATTCAGAAATTTGCTTTTAGCAGCATGCCTACAAATAACAGAATTAAAAGTTCTTACAGCTGTAGAAATAAAAGAGTTCTTAAATTTATTGCTCTTTACCCTCGGAAACCCAAATCAGCAGCCTGATGGACACAGCTGTTATTTTTAGAGAAAGAGGCTATAGAACCTAGTTGGCTTCCTACTGTATATAACCTATTTGTAATACAGTACAGTAACAGAGGTCTGCACCAAGCGAGTAATTTTACTGCATACTTTTTACAATGTTGTTAAGATGGTTTATATACATAACCTCATTACCATTACTTTTACGGTTATATTTAACCACAGAAAAACATGCAAAAAAATGTTATTGTGTCTAACAGTAACATATAATTACCAAAATACCAACATAAATACAGTAGGAAAAATAGGTATAGTTTTCACTTCTGTACTGATGTACATTTGGTACACATCCTTCATGTGATATGTTTCACATCCTTCATGTTGATCTCCACAACTGAAACACCTATTGTGTTATTTTTTGGCTACCACAGCACAAGGCTTAGTGTTTTCCATATTTCCCCAGACATGAACATTGCCTGTTCCAGCATTGTGAATATAGTGCTTAGGGGGCCAACGTCTTTCTTGTCCTTGCATTTGATCACAACCATTTTGCCTTTTTTCCAAACAGAACTTTCACACTACGGTGAAGCTTCATGGAACTAAAGTCACCAGGCATATTATGGCGTACAGTGCAGTATGCATCATTTTCAATACCCGTATCAACACCTGATGGCCAATTCATATCATCATCGCTATTGCTCAATTCAGGCAGTGGTTCAGTTTCAGTTTGTTCTAAAACGGGTGTCTCAGGATCTTCAAATTAAAAATACTAGTCACCATTACTGCTGGAATAATAGATTTAAATATGTGAAGCTATGTTCAAGAAATCCTATCAACCAATATACACAACTTCAGTGGTTACATAGATTATATATCACGCTCCAGAAAAAATTTTATATGAAGCTTTCCCCTAAACCTACTTGTCATGTTTGTTCCCAAGGATAAATAGGGACTTTGCTGCAAATGTTTTGGTTTTGCCCTACGGTACTCTTCGTTTGGAGACTTATGTCAGAAACTCTCTCTAATACAATTAATCATAATCTTCCTTGCACTCCTCATATCTTTATCATGTTAAATATTTTGGCACTAACTCTAGACACCCTCTAAATGCAGACATTTTAAAGTAGATACTGTTTCTGCCGAACATCGCATTGCTTCAAGATTGAAGTCCCTAAACAATCTGTTCATTAGGCAGTGGTATCCCTGATTTTATGAATTAGGCCATTTAGATCTAAAGTCAGCTAGAATTAATAATGCTTTCATGAGATCTCTCGAAAGGTGGTGTTCAGTGAAAAGTCTTCGGAAAGCAAAGACTGCTATTTAACCTTCTAACCTTCTTTTTTTTCCCTTATTTTTTCTTGATGCTTCAGGACTTGGTGGAAGCATGGGTGAGTGGGGATTGTCTTAGGTTGGGTTGTAATCTGTTTTTTTTTTTTTATTGATATCCATGCTTCTCGAATAAGTTGTTTTAAAAATTTTTAAAAAAATATGTCCAGTTTCACATCTATTTGTACTGTAATTTACTTACATTAAAAAACTGACAACAAAAAAAAAAAAAACAAAACTGGCTTTACATATTTTCGTTTCCCATTGTATTTTTGGTTGTAAGCTGTGCCCCACTCATGTATATTAATGAGTTACCATACAGTGCATATCTGATTTTTTTGCAGCATGATGTTATTTCATGCACTAGATGGCAGTAGAAAACGGTCCTGAGAGTTATTCGGGCTTTAATACTGTAAAGCGGATCATTACACTAACACTGAATCTGAATCAGGTTTACCCGTAATAAATTCTGGGCCCAAGTCATGTTCTGGGATAACATTGAGGTGGTTAATACTGAGGTTGCCAAACCAACAGATAAAAGCAAAAATTGCAACAGATTCAATAAAGAACTGACAAAAACTCATTATGAATTTGTTCACTTAAAAACTATTGAGTTTCCTTAGAAAGAAAAAACATGTTTGCCTCTTCTTACAGATTTGTTATGTTATGATTAATGTTAAGCCTGATATCAATTATTGTTCAGAGATATATGTAGTGCTCTACCACCTCCACTGTCTCCCCTATAATTAAAGTTGAGACAGTGGAAGGAGGGGGACAAATGAGATCTACAACCACATTCTTTGTCTTAGAAATATTTAGCTGTAAAAAGGAGTGATCACACCTTTGAACAAACTCATCAACAATAAGTCTATGGCTGATATGTCTCTTCTTGTGTGAACCCCTGCAGCAGGCTTGTGGGGTGCATACAGATACATTTAAGCTATAAGACAAACAGCCATTAACACTCACTCTGTGCCGTGTTGGTTAAAAAGGGGTGTGGGGAACATTATAAGAATTAGGTGATGATCCTTTAGTTGACAGTGCTAGGGCCACAGAGCTTTAATATTCACAATCTAGAGAAGAATATAATCAACAGACTGTTTCAGTTTTTAATGATACCAAACTAGGTGAAAGGGAAGTGTCACACACGTGTGCATGGGAGGCAGCTAAAGGGTTTGAGTAAGGGCAGTTCCGAGACATACCGGGATGTGGCAGAGTGCACTGACTCTTTTTCTCCCTTGCCTGCAGACCATTCACGGGAGATTCCACCTGGTCCTCTTGACGTCACTTCCGGGACCGAGCCTATGGAAGGAGACCTTGACAGCTCCGGCCCCTGTGATGTCACGTCTAGGCTCGAACCAATGGCTGAAGACCTTTATGAGCCCGACCCCTTTGACTTCACTTCCTGTCTTCCCTTTTAAAAGCCTCCACCTTTTCCCTATTCCCTCAGTCCTGTTTTGGACTCGGTTTTGTGCACTTCAGTGCTGTATCTATTTGAGCAACTTTGCAGCCAGGAAACCAATTGTGCAGGCGGCTGCCCCAAACCTTTGTATGACTCTGTGTTAAGTTTGTGACAGTAGATAATGCAGAATCAGCTAAATTGTTAGACAGGGGACATGGTAGCATACAAGCATTGGAAGGTTTGTGTCAGATGAAATTTAATGGAAGTAAATGTAAGGTTTAATATATCTCTCTATTATAAAAAAAAACCTTGGAAGGAGACAAGACATGATTTTCTCAAAGAGACACTTTCACGTCCCGTGAGACGAGTCTTTGTGCCAAGAGATTTAACCACGCCTGGGGCTGTAAATAAAAGACAAAGGGTAGATGACAAAGTAGAACGTCATAAAGAATTCAAAAACATTGGTGCAGTACACATGCACAGCAGGTTAGAGATAATGGAAGTACGAAAATTCGAATGCCTCAAAAAAAGGACAGTAAAGATCACATTAGTGCAAACAAACAGAAATTATTACTCGGTGTAACGTAACAGCATAAAGAGATCAAATATATTGTTCGGATTGAAACTTTAAGTCGGAGACCTGTAGAATGTCTAATTTGTGTTGCCATCAGGGAAATAAGTAGTGTTTCTTCCCAATGAAGAGGTGTATCCGCGAGAGTTAAAAGATTTGTTTGGTGAAAGTGAAATCCCGCGAGAGAAAATTTCAAGCCCCGCGAGACAAGAGCTTATGCAGAGAGGTTTGAAAAACTCCAGACACATTTCTTGTAGAGAAAAAGAAACAATATTCACTCAAGGATAGTTATACGTTGTTTTGTCGCGATGTAATTCCAAACATGGAATCAAAATTCAATGCGATATTGATGAAAAAGTAAAAGTGAAAAGAGATCGAATATATGGACAAAGGTGATATGACAGAAGTATGTAGATATTATTTGGCTTTAAACTTTAAGTCGGAGACATGTAGATCGTCTAATTTGTGTTGCCATCAGGGAAAAGTAGTGTTTCTTCTTAATGAAGAGGCCTATCCACGAGAATTAAAAGTTTTGTTGTTTGGTGAAAGTGAAATCCATATACGCGAGCAACAGAGACATGAATTTGCTGGCGCGAAGCACAGGCGAGGAGGTTGGCAAGAGATGCGAGCAGGGGGCAAGGCCCCCTAGATGGAAATAAAAATATTAGATATGAATACACAACTGGAGGTCTGAAAACTTGAAAGTACACGTTATGAGAAGGACATGTGGATCTCAGCTGTTACTTTAAAACAAATTCTTCCATAAGAACAATTGGACACTAGTGGAAACTTGTTAAGGTGAGATTTTGTACAAATGTTACAAAGCTTTTCTTCATGCAAAAAACTTAGACACATGGAATAAATTATCAAACAGTGTGGTGTAAAGTAGGACTTTGGGGATGTTCAAATCTTTATTTGATATTACTGTATTTGAAGAGTAGGATGGACAAGTTGTTGGGCTGAATGGTCAAATCTGGTCACAATTGTTCTAATATTCTAATAAAAATTAATCATATTCTTGTTTGAATAGAATAATAATTACTGAACTGGTGCAGTGGTAATACTAGTCAAGCACGTAAGAAATATTTATACAAATATACAGCATAAAATATGTGGAGGTAAGTAGTACTAAAAATCCGGATATATATAAAACATGTATTATATAAGAAAGAAATATCCATAGCAGTAGATTGTTGTAGCGTGTTAGCCATAGATTGATGTTTTGACTGAGTGAAAATGTTAATATGATTTTTTTTTCTAGGAATCAAGTTTACTTTCAAAGTGTCCCGTCTTAGAGGTACTGTATAATTCCAGTTCATCTCTGCCCTTATCAATCAATGGGTGCAACTTTTGTTGGCATGTTTCAGTGTAAGGGAGGGTAGGCTGAATAATTTAGCCTAACTAGATCAATATCAAAGGCAACAATTCAAGAAACCCTACGGTATCTCTACTGAATACTCATAAAATGAGACTATATTGAGACTCTGTCTATTTAACAGGATGCTCTTGACATTTTAATGAAACTGGACTAGTTAGAGTGAAAACCACCAAGAAGAACTCAGTCACCACCTGCCAGTGCAAACTCTGTTCAGCCTTGGGAGATGGACAACTGAAGCGGCAGGAAGGCTGGTGGACAAGTCTTAAGTAAATGCAATATAGAGAATGTGGAAGAACATTAGGATGGTGAGAAAACTAAGTAGATGGTCTAAGGTAGTTGTTTATGTTTCTCAAACAGAAAGTGATTCAGCATTAAAAATAGGTTTATTTGGGGTGGGATCTACTTATTTTAGGAAACACTTTTAGATTATAAAGATATTGCCATCTGAGTTAGTGCAAGGGTCAACAGTCAATTCCATAAGATATTTACTTACATGTCCTTTATAGCTTTACATATAGAATCCAAATAATCAGTCATGGTAACTTAATTTCAAAGACATTTCCTGTATATCAGTTCTCTTTAACAATGCTGTGCAGTACAAACACTTTTTATGCCAAGAAGGGATGTCAAATAGATCAAAATATAATGTTCTTCCACAGTGCAAGGTTACTAAGATAAGTCTAGTTTTGTACACTATGACTTATATTTAATTCATGTACTAAAAACTGTCCATAGGATTAAATATAATCCACTCCACTTTCTCATCAATTTAAGTTTTGTCAGTACTGGATAACTTGCTATCCATGTTACTAATTAAAATTCAAGTCACCAGTTAAAATGTTTGATCATAAAAGGCTTTTCTCTGAGGGCAGCATTTTGTACAAATTTATTACAGAAGAAAGTCTAAAGTTATATGCCCAAAATACACAAAAGTCAAGTGAAATACTGTACAATTCTAAGAATGCAGTAGGAAATAACTGTGCGTACAGCACCTCCAATCAACATTTGACAAGGACTGTATTCAGTATACAGCCTACACATCAACACTCAAACATAACACTAGATTGCATTAAAAATAAACATGTTACTTCATCAACATCAGCACTTGCTTGGCCGAGGCATACAGGAAAATAATTCTGTTTTACCATAAATGCTGAACAGTAAACAGCCTAATTGGGATATACAGTGGTGTGAAAAACTATTTGCCCCCTTCCTGATTTCTTATTCTTTTGCATGTTTGTCACACAAAATGTTTCTGATCATCAAACACATTTAA
>JANRMT010028174.1:115186183-115213562 GCA_026402145.1 Polypterus bichir lapradei | reverse complement strand
ACATCCTAATTAAGCTTTTGACTTTTCATTTTTTTTAGTAAAACAGAATAATTTTCTTGTATGATAGTGCTGACGTTAAACATTTAATACAACCTAGTGATAAGTTTGTTGAGTTATGATCTGCAGAAGACAATGAATGAAGCAGCAGCATTTAACAGACATAGCAGTATTGGGATGAATTCTGCTGCTGAGAAACAAAAAGGTATGCAAGTGAAAAACTTACTATTAAAATGCTAAATAGAATGAAGCTTAAACAACATCAAAATGTTTTAGGAACATATCTAGCAGTTTCTAAATGAACATCCACAAAGTTTGTACACAGGATATTACAGAATTAATAATATCATAAGATTTTTACAAGATCATCACCAGTCAACACTACATTCAAATCTATTTATGTTTTAAATATAAAAAGGGACATAAAAAATGACTTATACTGTATGTTTCTATACGGTTGAAAAATATAGTTCTAGGAGTTATGTTTCTTTGTTTATACATCCTTCCTAAAATCAGGAAACTGATGATACAATTTAATGAATTTATTTATTTTTTAATCATAAAAATGTTAAAAATCGTACTGTGTTTTTGCACAATTTTGGGTCATAACTAGGATCTAGGATCTTTAGATGGTTCGGCATGTATCTGTTTTACCAACCACCACCACCACTATTTTAGTTTCACAGGCTGTTTTCTTTAGATTTTTCATCATTACACCTTAAAGAAATGATGATTTAAAATAAAAATACACACAGCTGAATGCTCCAGCAAAGGTGAAACACACAATAAGTGTATTTCTATATATATTTCTAAATGTATTGTTTATATTCTATTCTGTTCTCGAAAGCTGTCCTTATTAAATTTTATGATGTACCTGTACATGCTAACTTAAATTACTTATTGCACTAAGATGAGCAGTGATGTCTGTTGAGTTACAGTTTGCAAGCAGAGTGGAATTTGTCAGTTCAAGTAAAACACTTCACAGATTTGCTTTTCAGGAAGTTCTATAATTGTTCATTCCAGATATGTTTTAAAGAATTCATGTTATGTGGTTTTGTCCACACATAAATTAAGCTATATTTAAGATAAAAAAAAGGATTAATTTCATATTCATATTTTACTGGTCATTCTTTAGCACTTTTACAACATCTAAGCTGAGAAATGTCAGATAAGATTGATGTAATAACAATGCATTACTAGATATGAAGTTCACATCAATAAAAATCACCTGAACAAAGAATAAGTGATAAACTCAAGAGAGAGTATTAATTATCTCAGTCAGTATACAATTGAACAAAGAATAAGTGATAAACTCAAGAGAGAGTATTAATTATCTCAGTCAGTATACTGTATGTATCAAGACACAGCAATATTTATCAATTTGTTTCAAATATTTAATAACTCTTTTTATGTATAAAGAAGAAAGGCTTTATTCTTAAAGAAGTCATATGCATTGTACACCAAGGAAAAAAAATCAACTGTATTTAAAAATTATATTATACACTTAGATAAGTCAAGGATTTTTTCTATTCCACTAAAACTTAGAAGGTAAGAATTGCTAATTTTGACATTTCTTCTTAAATCACTGGAAATTTTAAACATAAAAACAAAATAGGATATTTGAAAAATGTATTTATCACATTATAACAAAGGTGAAAGGCTTCAAAAAATACAAAAAATTGCATTGTAAAATAGTTTTTATATTATTTGTCAATTTAATTTTAAAAGCAGCTACTGTATGTGTTTAAAATAAACAAAACTGTGACAGGAAATTTCAGAATATGCTTTCAATTAAAATTATATTCATTTAGTCTTTCTCACACATTTGTGAATGGGAGGCTGCTTAAATAATTACAAAGTTGCCCCCTACAGGGGAGACACAATGTCTTCTCTTTTTCCTTCTCTGCAGACCCACGGAGAGAAATCCAGCCCTTCTGATCTCACTTTGAATTCCACAATCCAGAGACAAACTACCTTTTCTGTTAACCCACCATATAAATGTCATCTTGTTCAATGTACTTCAGTTCTGTTTTGTACTCATTCTTGTAAAGATAACATATTGCTTCATTTTAATCTTTTTTTCCCAAGTATATATGGTGGTCACCCCAAACCTTCATATATCTCTTTGTGATTATTTCCACACCTGTTATATAATTTTACCTTTATCAATGCAAAATCTTTATGTGGCAGCTCATATGAAGCCTCAAAAAGCTTTACACTTTCAGTACAACATCCATCCATCCATTACCCAACCCACTATATCCTAACTACAGGGTCACGGGGGTCTGCTGGAGCCAATCCCAGCCAACACAGGGCAGAAGGTAGGAAACAAACCCCGGGCAGGGTGCAGTACAACATTGAGTAACATAATTATACCATTTACTTTCATTCAAGATTCTGAAAACTGAAGACTGAAAAACACTACATTTATTAAGCCATGTATGGATTCAATGGAGTCAAGTTTTTAAGTTTGTCTCTGACTCCATTCATAAGGAATGAGTGATCTAAGGCAGGCTTGCCTGTTCACTCTTGAAACTTAAGAATTAAGCTCAGAGTTACCTTCGTGCTGAGTTTGTACGAAGCAATTCACATTTTAAAATGAATTATTATAAATCTTGAAAAATAAAGATTTATTGAAAAAAAGATTAAATATTTTGGATTGTAATGCCAATGGCAATTTAACATTTTCTTAAAAGCAGGTGTGTACACTGTTCCTACACAGTTGTTGTAGTCTGTTAATTTACTAAACCAAAACATTGTTTTTTGCCTTATAGAAGAAACACCTCAAAACATCCAAATATAATGTAAAATGCAATGGACAAGAAATGACTCAGGATAATGCATCCCAATGCTGGCCCACATTAACATGATAAAAATACATTAACCATTTCTACTTAATTCATCAAGAATCCCAAGAACTAAAACTTGTACATTTCAATTTTTGTTAGATTCTTACATATTATAAGGAAGCCAATGTTAATGCATGTATTTGATTACCCATAACCACTTTGCCCAATTCAGGGTTACAGGCTGAAACATATTCCATAGAATATTTACTATATTGTATTATTTATACTTTTATTTATATGAATTGTCATTCACTTCAAGAAAAATATAAATACAAATTGTATGGTATATGATTTCAGAAGAACTTGTACAGTATTTCCTGCTTTAAAGTAGTTTCATTTGTAATTTAGTACAGAAGAATCATAGCAATACATAAAATAAAGGAACATTCCAGCAACTCAGAACACAATTGCCAATGTCTTTTACTCAGAATACTGTTTCGCCATTTCTATTAAGCATGCTATGCATTTTTGTAAAAAGGGGCAAGTTGCTGAACTAGAGACTAGCAACTGTAGCATACAAATAAAATACTACTTGTTAAAATATCACTATGATTTGTGCTTTAAATGGTTTTGTAGATATACGTTATTTTTGCTAAATTTACACATTTACTTTATAGATTTAGTTAATATTTGTATATTCTAGGACTGACCAATATAGGGAATTTTCGATTCAGTATTTAAGAAAAACCAATATGTAACAGCAAATGTTGTCATATTCAGCACTTTTATTATATTCTCCACATATTTCTTCTGAGTGGTAAATACAGTATACAAAATCTCTAGTGCTCTTTATAAGCATGACTACATTGTTTCTGCAAGTGTTGCTTGGTGGTGATGAGTGTAAGAAAAAAACAGCAAGAATCAAAAGAGGAGGAGTTTAGGGAGTTAGCTCTGTTATTTGCTTATTGTTTGGTTTTACCTAGGATGATAGTTCAAGCAGTACAACATCTAAAAATAAATACACTACTGCATATACTGTAAAAAGCCAGGCATGTGCAGTGCCAACAACATGCTCCTCCGCATCCCTGGAAAAGTGGGTCCAAGCTTATTAAAAATTTCATAATAGGTTCAATGTTCTGTTGCATGCTGCAAAAGTGGACAAGCAGCAGGTGAAAGGAGATAAAAGTTACAGTGACTGATTGTATTTCAAAACACACTTTTGCCTACTTAACCTGCGCCCTAAAATATTCTTACTTTATCAGTGGTCAGATAATAGCAGTAAGCAGTAATTCACATCACCTCAGAAATAATGCATCAACACAGTGTAAAATCTCATACATCTGTTTTAAACCGTCTCAACTCTGTACAACTGGAAGTAAAAGCAACTGCCTTCTTAATTTTTTTGGTGTAAATTCAACATTCATGTATCAATTATGGGATAAACTCCATTACTGGCTATTTTATTTTCATTTAGAGTTTGTATTTTTGTTTAGCTGGTAAATTGAGTGTCCAAATTACAATAATGGATATTCAAAGTAGAGTGCATTCATTTTGCATTAACAGTTACATAGTGCATACATTGTCCTGGTGATCTTTGAATCTTTGATTATTAGAGGAAGTCAAATATATGACCATATTAATTTGTGAGCAGAGGTTTGTAATAGGATAATAAATTATAAATTAAAGAAATAAAAATCTGTGTGATTTTGCAACACTAAATACTGTATTAAAGGTAGATGTTGCTTTACTGTTTGTTGGGACTGAATGTAAAAGTAAAATTTCCGTGGGTAGTGGCAATGGCTCACTTTCCACCATAATATTACCGCCTTCCTCAGAACTATAAGCATTATGAGTAATAATAATAATAATAATAATAATAATAATAATACTTTTTTATATAGCTCCTTTTCCATGCTCAAGGCATTACCTTACAGATTCCTTTCTGGTATCAGCCATGTAAAGTACCTATCTACAGTATACTGTAGAGAAAGAAGATTTGAAGAAGCTGCCATTAACAATGGATGCAAAACAAGGCTTGCCTAGCTGCAAACACAGTACTTGCTATGCTGATGAATGTTAAAAAGAATACAGAATTTTACAGGCAAAAAAACACACATATGCAAACAGATAATTAAACAGTAAAATAATACAATAAAAAAGTATGTATATCTTAAAAAAAATATACAGTACCTAAAATACACATAATCACATGTATTATGATTTGTGATTAGCATGATAATGAATCATAGATCTTAGTCTTTTCACAAAGAGAAAAGTGAGAAGACAGAGAAAGCAATGTTTACTGACTAACAGACACAGATGCCAACAAAGTAGGCACAGTGTTGAACACAATACATACAATGGAAACTCAAATATAAGTATAGAAGATAAAAAATAGCCAGAAAACATTACAGAGAACTGTTCAACACAATATATAGCATGCACAACCTAATGCTCCCTGTGGCCAATTATTGGGCTGAAAAAACTCTTAATTTTTTTAGAAAAAGCCCCACACTGTGTGTGTGTTATTTCGTGTTCCAGCTTCTGCTTCTGGGGTTCCTTCTATTATTCAGGGATTTAACATCCCTAAATCCTGGCACCTGTGTTACATGTGTGACATGGCAAGTGACATTGCTATTGCTACTGCACTTCCAGCTAGAGCATCTAACAGCCCACCTCCTGCCCTGGATTGCTTAAAATGGGGTGCAGTTCTAATCCCAAAAGAGCCCAGCTTTACAATACTGTAGACAGATTCTGCTGCAGCCATCATTAAAAAAGATTGTGGTGTCTTGTGAATTCAATACAACATTGATTACATTAAATAGTGTACCAAATACCAAAAAATAAATAAATACAGTTAGGGTGTGTGTGGTTGGATGTGGTAGAGAATCATGTATTATGAGTGCTATATGTAAGGAAGGCTCAAACGCTCTGCAGAAAATGAAATGATGAGTGCAAGGATTCGAAATTAAGGATATATTAATGTATGGGTCTTTCAGTTAAAATTAGTTAATGCCCGTTCAAACATTTCACAACACACCTAAAAACTAAGCAGTTTATTAAAGAATTTTTTTTTCCAAAAGTCGTCTCTCTCATTACATTTTTAATTTAGAAGACAGAAAATAAACAGCATGGTATTACACATAATTCTTTTAAGTATAGGACAATAAACAAGTTAAAGTATTGAACCTGACCCTTTTTAGGAAAACCTGAAAGTTTCTTTAACAAGATAGAACATACAGTATATCACAATGCAGTAAGAGAATCTTTGAATAATAATCTGCTCTGGAAATAATAATCTGATGAAGGGATCAGAGTTAAAATATTTATTCTATCAAAATCCTTCATGATTTAAAAAAACAGATTGTTTTTGTTTCTGTTTAATTTCATAATGATTTAAACATCCATTAATCTTTCAATCTTTTAACGTGCTAATCCAGAGCTGGAACATGGGTAAATTAGAGCAGCAGTATTGGGCACAAGGAAGAAGCAAACCCCAGACAGAGCACCAGTTCATAATAGGGTATGATTTGAGCATTTTAATGAATTATGGAAGCAATTATACAATTTTAAAAAATAATTAATTTGCTCTATACATTGTATGCAATTTTACTTATTAATTCACATGTTTGAAAAAACATCAGCGCATCTCTTTTCTGTATTCACTTTGCCTGGATGTTACTGTGAGCTGAAAGGAATCATACATCTGAAATGAATCTATAGGAAATCCATCACAGGACACATACACACAGCTTGGACATGCAGTGGTTATCACTACTGTCCTGCAGATCCAGATTAAAATGCTAGATAAGGCATTCCCTGTTTGGAGTTTGCACTTCATTACGGAATGTATAGATCTTAATGTTTTCAGTCATAGTATTAGGCTAATAGTCAAGTAATTTCTGTAGAAATATAATGGCTAAAACTGAGAAAAAATCTAAAATATATAATAGATAATACAACAATCAATATATTACTTATATGGCAAGTTAATCAAAAACTGACATTGTGAAAGAGTTTACTATGCGTGTAGCTATGGAACAGCAAGATTGCACAGTACATTACAAAAGCAAAATATTTCCCATGCTATTGCACCAAAAATACAACCTAAAAATGATGTCTGACAATTAGCATTTAATTGGAAAATAGAAATTGTACCCTGACATCTCTCCTTTGCCCCGCTCTCTATTCCAGATGGCAGGCTGTTATTTTAAGGTAACCTGCTAATGGTGAAGGATGCAGAAACGGTAACCTAAGTGTCTCAAGGGGTTTGTTTAACTGCTACACAGTAATCAAGCTTTAGCTCTTTTCAGCTGCTGTTACATATTTCTGCAAAGAAGGCAGCAGAAGAAAGAAGGAAAGGAGGTAAAAAAATAACAAAAACACAACTAACCACAAACACTGAAAATACAGGAATTGCTAGATAAAGGGAAAATCCTGGGTAGTGTTTAACAGAGAGAACACGTGCTTAGTGGTTTAAACAGACTATGATTCAATAGCATGTTGACATTGTGCTGAACAAGAAGATTTCATAAGACAGACAGACTCTGAATGTCATAAATACTGGTCTGTTCTTCCACGTTAAAACTAATGTCAGAATAGTAGCATGCAACATGCCGTTATTAAACATGAAGCTATTGGAAAACTGTCATGAAACATAGAAATACTGATTATTAAACAAGACAGAGGTATAGCTTAGCTGTACAAAGCTTGCAGCTGCTGATTTAGTGTGTTCCATGTGTGCAAAAACACTGGAGCATTTTAGCAGCTCTGGGGTCTGTTATTTAAAAAATAATAATTAACACATTTAATAATAATAAGCACATTTAATATACACTTGGTACACATATTTAATAAAAAGAACATAAACACATCTTGAATTTTTTTCCACAAATTTAAAGAATTGCTGTTTTATTTTTCAGGTGTTGGCAGCACTGACCACAAGGCAGAAATAAACCCCAGAAAGGATGCCAATTTAAGATACATACAGTACTTCATCAGCCATTGATGGCACTTCGCTATAGATACTCAGCATTGTAAATACACATCACTTTCAAAATAGCTAATATCTTAGAGTTTGTAATGTCTTTGGGACATGGAGGTAAAATCAGAAGTACCCAGAGAAAACCCATCAAGACACAATGAGATCATGCAAACTCTACACATAGAGTGACTGGGGAAGCAGGATAGGATGGATCTAATTCAAGTCTCCTGGAGCTATAAAACAACTGCACCACCAAGTTACATAAACAGTTCAATCAGACAGGAATTAATTTATTACTCACATGCAAAGTTATACATAGTGTTGTATGACATTATCCATTTTTACAAAGGCTAGAACAAAAGTCCTGGCTTAAAAAACTTCTGCCAACTAAAAAGGTTCTACTTCCATGGTGTAGCCATCTGTTGGAATCCAGACTAACAGCCTTAACTGATAAGATGATCAATACTAAACCAGGGACATCCATCAGAGGTACCAGCTGTATATCCAAGTTTGAACAAAGGACTATAATACAAGGATGAGTAATACTGATGGACAGGACTTTGCACCAATTGTCCAGATCATCTCTTATCAAGCTTATAGCTATCAACATAGCCATAAAGTTGGATGTCCATAGCAGGAACCCATAGCTTTATAGGGAGTGGCTGTAACAGAGGTTAAAGTAATTCCTTTATTCCAAAGGATAACTGTGCCAGACTGGAAGGGTGGAAACTTGTCTGCAAGAATAGCAAGCTCAGAAGCAGAAACAGACTATATATGAAAAGCCATGTGTTCATCTTGCTGAAAACAGCAACTGACTGATCGCTGGTAGCTCAAAAGATGTGATTTTACTAGCAACAAGAGGCCTGAAATGGTATGTATGAATCTCCAAAGAAACTGCTGTACTGCCCACAACTAGAAGGTGTGTTCAAGGTAAAACTGTATAAAAAAATGTAATGCCCAATCCTGAAGAGTACTATGTCACTGTGGTGGGAAAATGTATTCAAATCTAAAGCAACTCTGGTAAACACATATGTATATAGTTGGGATGACAGAGAATTTATGCAAAATGTATTTGCATTGGTTTCTATTGGCTCCTAACTTTAGCGTTCATGAAACTGTAATGGCTGGAGATTTTTTACTGCATTTTAAATTCAGACATGGAAAGGCAATCGACAACAGCAACTATAACATCTAAAACTGTAAAGGCAATTACACATTTCATTGCAGTCACAATCTTTCAGACCTGTGGGCATTTCCAATCCAAATACAATAGAATATTCCTTCCTTCTCACCAGTACATCATTGTTACTAAAGAACTAATTATTTCTTCATTAAAAATTTCCTGCCTACTGTCTAATCTTGTAGGTACTCCTCTTATTTTGGAGCTTACATCTCTATGCCCTACATACTTAGCTCCCAACTGCTGTCTTAATCCCCGTCACAAATATATGAAAACTTACCTCTAAACAAAATCCATAATTTTTTAGAGACCACAGCATCCACAGTACATTTTGCAGGAACACTCTAGCAAATGATGAAGGCAGTTTTAAGAGGAGAAATAATTTTGCATCTCTCTAAACTAGTGACTAGGAGAAGGCATCAGACCAGATTACATAGAATTCCAAAATAGATCACAAATATTTGAATTTTCCTAATGAGGTTTTCTATAGGAAAAGTATCTACAATTTAATTTCTTGACAAGAGAAACTGAACAACTTATGTTTAAATTGTGAAATCATTTTTTTCAACATGGAGAGAAGGCTGATAAGATTTTAGCTGAACAAATCAATAAGCAGAAAGTTTACAATGCAATAATAGAAATTACCAATGCATAAAATCAAGTAGCATAAAAAAAATAACCGACACATATAAAGAATACTATAAGTCCTTATTTTTATCACAGTGTAAGGAAGATGATACAAAAGTTTGTTTTTTTTTAAATAAAATACAAATAAGAACTTGATAAACCACTCACACTTTTATAATACTATAAACTAACTCCAAAGTGAGACAGACAGCTGCATTCCCGGGTGGCTACCCAGTGGAATTTTATAAAAAAAAATTTGCGCAGCTATTATTAAAATGTTCACAGAAGCTAGAAAAAACTAAATTTTACCCCAAGCATTCCACAAAGCATTAATAACCGATTTTCAAAAAAACAATTACCTCAATGTACACCATATAGACTAATTTCACTCAATGTTAAAAAATCCAAAACACCTAGCAATTCATATTATATATTAGTGATTAACATTAAACATTGTGTTAGTATTTATACAGTCTAAACATACATCAATCTGGTATTTTAAAAGTCCATCTTATAATAAAAAACATATTTAATTATTTATTGATGCAAACAGAAGTAACATAAAGTTGAACCACAATGGAAAATATTCAGTTAATTTTAACCAAATTTGTCCTAAGGAAGTTCTGTGACAAATGCAATTTCAGCATATACTGACTTTACTTTCCAGCATGTTTAACAAGAATACTGTAAGAATTCCATTGTAGATCATATGCTTTTGTAAGGTATTCATAATTACTTCTGAATGTCTAGCTGTTGGATGTAAAAGTTACAATTATGTCCTAAATTTTTCTAGTACACAATATTACAAATCCAGTATTCTTTCTCTAAATATGACATTTACAAAATATAAAAAATAATGCTAGGAAAATCAAAGATTTAATCAGTTTGCCCAGCACTTACTTTTATTTATCTTCACATTTACTGGTAGAAGAATGATTTCCAAGATCATATAAAGTACAAATTTCATGGCAGTTACACATCTGATTTTGTTTCATTGTTCCACAATTCCTGAGAATGTCTTCTGTATTGACAAGATCATGCTTACTTGAATGTAGTCTTTCTTGAAAGGTCAATTTATGACAATGTCAACAGGATAGCATGTCGTTCACTGGCATCAGCACTTCGGGACATCTATAACCAAACAACAATCAACAGGATTGTTAAATTTAAAACTATCAAAATTCGCCTGTTTGCCTTTTAATTGTAATGATTCCTATTGTTAACAAGGTACTTTTACTGTTAAGAAAAATAACAAGATCAAGAGGAAAAACCATTCAATGTTCATTTAAATATAACGGGCCTGTACGATAAAATTAATTTTACCTATCATGCAATAAGATCAAACCTATTTTCTCTACGTTTAGAGCATAAGGTAAACAATACCTATGCAATATAAACATAAAATATGTACATAATGAATCTTATATACTGAGTTTTATGTTAGCAGCAAGCCATAACAAATCTAAAGGTAAAATTGCAACACATTTACCAGAAAAACTGTACATCACAATTATGGCCAGATCTATCATAAGGGTGACTTGGGTGAGCATCCTGGGGCCCTGCACACAAAGAGGCATTTGCATATGCAACAAAAAAATGTCTAATAAGAGAAAAAGTTCAAGTTTTCACCAAAAGGCACTAACAGCAACATGACGTCCAGAACCACTGCCTACCCCAATTCAACCACAATTATAAACCTTTCCAATCAAATATAAATAAAAAGCCTTTGTAAAGAAATACAATGGATAAGGCACAATTTGAAAACAATATTTGTACTTTTGAATACACAACGGGCGGGCGGAAAATCAAGAGTACATCTTATGAGCAGGATTTAGGAGTCATAGTGGACTCTAAGCTATCGACTTCCCAACAGTGTTCAGAAGCCATTAAGAAGGCTAACAGAATGTTAGGTTATATATCAAGAGTACAAGTCCAAGGAGGTTATGCGCAACCTTTAAAATGCACTGGTGAGGCCTCATCTTGAGTATTGTGTGCAGTTTTGGTCTCCAGGCTACAAAAAGGACATCGCATCACTAGAAAAGGTCCAGAGAAATGTGACTAGACTGATTCCAGGGCTACAGGGGTTGAATTATGAGGAAAGATTAAAAGAGCTGAGCCTATACAGTTTAAGCAAAAGAAGATTAAGAGGTGACATGATTGAAGTATTTAAAATAATGAAAATAATTAGTACAGTGGATCGAGACTGTTATTTTAAAATGAGTTCATCAAGAACACAGGGACACAGTTGGAAACTTGTTAAGGGTAAATTTCGCACAACCATTAGTTTTTCGTTACACAAAGAACGATAGACACTTGGAATAAGCTACCAAGTAGTGTGGTAGACAGTAAAACTTTAGGGACTTTCAAAACTCGACTTGATGTTTTTTTGGAAGAAATAAGTGGATAGGACTGGCGAGCTTTGTTGGGCTGAATGGCCTGTTCTCATCTAGAGTGTTCTAATGTTCACATTCACAGTAACGAAACAACATGGCTTTTATCCAAGAATAAAATTGAATGAAAAGAAATCATTCAGATGACTGTGAAAGTGTATAGTCTATTAAGTCTATGAAGTCTATAAAGTCCAAATATCAGTCGGCACAAAAGAAAAACATTTGCATTCATGTGTGTACTTGCGTGTTTCATTTTCAAACTGATATATTTGTTATAATAAAAACATGCATTTGATCTGAGTCTAGAACAGTCTGTAAATATATGGTACTTGTAAAAGTTAGCACAATAAAGACAAATTATTTATCAGTGCTGTTATAATTAACCTAACGCGATATAAGCTTGATATACATATATATACATTACAAAAGTATGTTTTTATTATATCAAATGTAACCAGTTGAAAAAGAAACACGCAAACAAAAGTCTTAATTTGAAAACGGTATTAGGACTATTTGGACATCCAGTCCAGTCCTCATTTCAAGGCCCAAGTTGCTATGGCTATCCGTGGGCTCAGCTCCCCTTCCAAGCCTCCCCAACTCCGGCTAGCTTCCCGGAACTTACACGGAATCAAGCCTCATTTTATCCATCTCCCACTGTCTTCCTGAACTTGACTCTGGATTTCCTAGCCAGAGACCCGCTATACCACACCATAATAAAAATTAGTGAATAAATATTCACAAATATTCACAAAAATGATACACATCAAAGGGGTGAAATGTGTGTCTCTTCACTAAGCAGCTAAAATATAAAGAAGCAAAGTTATTCTGTCATACTTAAAATTTAATTTCTTTAGTAATACTGATGCATATATACACTAATCAAATTTGCTTAATGGCTGATTTTAAATTTATAAGAAACTAGCAGAATACCTGCGTTTCGCAGCGGAGAGGTAGTGTGTTAAAGAAGTTATGAAAAAGAAAAGGAAAAATTTTAAAAATAATGTAACATGATTGTTAATGTAATTGTTTTGTCATTGTCATGAGTGTTGCTGGCATATATATATATATACGCGTCTCGTATGTGTATATATATATATATATATATATATATATATATATATATATATATATACATGTGTACATATATACACACACACATATACTATGGGGTGCCAAACAGACAAATACATTGATTTTGTGAATATATAAAGTCGGCGTCAGAATATATAAAGTCAAAACTTGAATATATAAAGTCATTCCCGAATATTTAAAGTCAAAACTTGAATATATAAAGTCACTGTCGGAATATATAAAGTCAAAACTTGAATATATAAATTCAGCGTCGGTATACATAAAGTAAAACCTTTTTTCTGAATATATAAAGTCAAAACTTGAATATATAAAGTCAGCGCTGGAATATATAAAGTCAAAACTTGAATATATAAAGTCATTCCCGAATATATAAAGTCAAAACTTGAATATATAAAGTTAGCGTCGGTATATATAAAGTCAAACTTGTTTCTGAATATATAAAGTCAAAAGTTGAATATATAAAGTCAGCGTCGGAATATATAAAGTCAGCGCTGGAATATATAAAGTCAAAACCTGAATATATACAGTCAGCGTCAGAATTTATAAAGTCATTCCTGATTATATAAAGTCAACATCGGAGTATATAAACTCGCTCCTGAATATATAAAGTGAAAGTCAAAATCTATTGATTGAAACGACTCTGAACTGAACTAAGTTAACAAAAACGTATTCAGAAAAATAAATTAAAAAAACACTGTTCGGTTAATGTTTTGAAAATGATGCATGTGCCCTGCCCAGGATTGGTTCCTGCCTTGCGCCCAGTCTTGGCTGGGATTGGCTCCAGCAGACCCCCGTGACCCTGTGGTCGGATTCAACGGGTTGGGAAATGGATGGATATTCCAGCGCAGACTTTGTATATTCCGACGCTGACTTTATATAGTGAAGTTTTGACTTTATATATTGCACCGCTTACTTTATATATTCCGACGCTGACTTTATATATTCAAGATTTGACTTTATATATTCCAACGCTGACTTTGTATATTCCGACGCTAACTTTATATATTTAAGTTTTGACTTTATATATTACAGCGCTTACTTTATATATTCCGAAATATTCCAACGCCGTCTTTATATACTCAGGTTTTGACTTTATATATTCAAGTTTTGGCTTTATATATTCAGAAACAAGTTTTGACTTTATATATACCGACGCTGACTTTATATATTCAAGTTTTGACTTTATTTATTCCGACAGTGACTTTATATAATCAAGTTTTGACTTTATATATTCGGGAATGACTTTATATATACAAGTTTTGACTTTATATAGTTAAATTTAGTCATCATTGCATAACTTTTTCTTTACCATAGAAATTTAAAGACTAAATTCAACTTCCATTCCTAACAAAGATATTTCTGGCGACTAAATAGAACCTACTTATATCCAAATTCGAGCTGTCGCCTGCCTGCCTGAATAAGTCACCCTTGCTTCGCTCTTACTTTTTTACCGTTCATTTAATCATGGCTAGTGGCGGAAAAATTATAAAATGGAAGGAGGATTACACTGAGTATGGCTTTACCAAAACAATTATTGATGGCGAATCGATTATTCATAAAGCTTCAATTGGTGATCTGTTTTTCTGTGTTAATCTCATATTTTTTCATACTTGTTCTCAAACCAAGGGGGTGCGAGGGTAAAATGAATCGGGAAGCGCTGATCAATGTAATCGGTGTACCAGGAAATCATGCATTGACAGAAGTTCCCCTTTGTTTGTAATGCAAAGTGTGATTAAATGCGTGATTTTTTAACGCGTTATGGAGCACATGCATCGAAGCTTCTCAGCTGTGCTTGTGCTAAAAAAAGGAAACATTTTAAAAATAACGTAACACGATTGTCAATGTAACCTTTTGTAAGTAGTGCCTGGAGGATTCAGTGTGGAGAAACTGCAGAGACAACGTGTGTATTAACTTGTGGATTTTTTTGTGAGTATTTGGTGGCAGCGTCACAAACTCGCTTCCGTAACACTGCGTTAGCTGCGGAGCTCAGCTCAGAGCGAAATGAGGTGAATGGGAGGGGAGATGATGACGTGACTCCCCCACCCGCCTTAACTGTCAATCCCCCACAAACACAGTCTCTTGGAATTTGCATAAGCACAGCCCTTCACCTGCAATTTTAACTTAGTTACAAAGTGATCAAAACTCTCATTTATATCCTGCGTCCTCTCATTAAACTTGTATCCCGCATTCCCCGTGGGCATGACAAACTACAGCGGCAGCATGTCTATGAACTTAATTTAAACTTTAGGTTTACACCGTGCTTTGTTTCCGAAGTAGCAGTACTCATGAATATGGTTGTATATGTCACTCGCTCGCTTCTTATTGTTTCGCTGCCTTCTGAATTATATAATGCATGTTTTCTAAAGCGCTTTTTGGAGCTCTTCCTGGTTTTCTACGTACTGCGTTGACAGTTAGTTCACGTGATTACGTGAGAGGCGTGATGATGTCACACGAAACTCCGCCCCCCCACGGCTTTCGAGCTCAACTCCATTACAGTAAATAGAGAAAAATAGCTTCCAGTTATGACCATTACGCGTAGAATTTCGAAATGAAACCTGCCCAACTTTTGTAAGGAAGCTGTAAGGAATGAGCCTGCCAAATTTCAGCCTTCTACCTACACAGGAACTTGGAGAATTAGTGATGAGTCAGTGAGTGAGTGAGTGAGTCAGTCAGTCAGTGAGGGCTTTGCCTTTTATTAGTATAGATAAAAATTACATTTTCATACTTAAAACATCATCCTGACTAATTGTTCTGCAGTGAAAAGAAACAGTCATGAAACCTGAATTCTAAAAACATTCTTTAGAGAAAAAAAAGGTAGCTCGTCACAAAACCCATCTCAATTAATGCTTATGCAAGGCAAATCTTGAACCTTATTTCATATATTATCATTTGTTTTTATGTTTTTTACTACTTGGTAGAAAATGACCAATGGCTACAAATAATATGACACTAAAATTGTCCATTATTCAAATCCGTGTATGTTAAGAAAATGTTGTTACAAGGATATAGCTTGAGGATACAATCTATGGCCAGCATCACGTGGGCTTGGCAGTCTAAATTAGACTCAGTTAAGTCTAACTATCCAATGAAGCCACTGCAGTTAACACCAAGTGGTTACATACACTATGAAAAGCTTTATTTTGATTTATAGAAAGACTGTTGTTTCTTGAAGCTCCCTCAGTATCACATATCCTGTATCTACACAGAGATTATAGGCAGAAATCGGTAAACTATTAGATACTGTATATTTGCTCATCAAAAGATTGATAATGTTATGCTATGCACGTGTATAGAGATACAGTAGTTTGCAAAGATCAGTATTCCAAAGGATAAACCTTTACAGCAAGAATTATTTGCCTTCTGTCTACACATTGACATTTGACTCTCTTTTAGTTTACTGTTTGTACTTTCTCTGTAAAGAAAATGTGCTGATTAGCCAACTACAGATGCATTTTATTGCGCCTTTTACTTGATCTGTTGTTTATTTATGTTTAGCATTTTTAAATGTATTTTAAATGGAACTTAAGTGCATTTTGAAAATTCAACTATCCTGTCAGACACCTTTTTAAGATTACTTGTATTATTTTGTAGAAACATTTGGATAAGTACAGCACAGTCTCAAGAGGGATTTGATTGTCTAACTGTAAATATTCAAAACTGTATGTTGAAAATAAATTGATGGATGGAAAAATGTCAAAATATGCATTTTAAATACATCATTCCTGTTTATATATTGACATAATAAATTAATATTAATATTAATTTCATTTTAAAATAACATTTATATAAACTCCCAAATTCTTACTTCAATATGGCGTACATAAAAAAAAAAAACTCACTACAAATATTAGAAATTAAAAATAATATATAAACATATCTTTAACCTCCTTGGTGTTGACCGTGAACATGACTCGGGCTCAGAATTCCTGGCAATTACAGTGTACAATAAGAAAGACTTGGGGTGACAAGTAATAATCCGCTTTACATTTTTAAGATCAAATAACACTTAGGACAGTATTCTGCTGCTATCTAGTGAATATAATAACAAAAAATCATCAATATTTCCATGTATTTTGCCACTATAAGGTAACTCATCAATATTCATCAGTGGGGCGGAGCCTCCAAATAAAAGCACAGTGGAAAACAAAAAGCCACAAAGGCAGTTTTAGAATGAACCAACACTGAACCATTGTTCAAATCAAGAGATAGTGATGACAATGTGAATTTATTATCAGATGTTGACACTGAAAGTGAAACTGATGTATTATACAGCACAATATGAGAAAACTGCAATGGCATGCTCGATGAATTTGGTCAAGTGACACTACAGCATGGTGTGACAGTAGATGCATGCAAAGAACCACGTGTCTGTTTTCCGACTGTAACATCAGGCTGTGCATTAGTGACCAAGAACAAAAAACATTAGGAGCAGCTTTAAGGGCAATTCCTTCTTTAAGCCATTAAGCATAGCTTACATAACTATATATCCTTTTGAATTAAGACTTCAGAAGAGAAAATGAAAAGGTTATCTAGCAAAACATGTACCTGTAAATAAAAATCCTGTATAGTTCTAGTCTTTAATGATGCTTTTTCTATTCATTAATACATAAGAAAAAACATGGAGATTTATTTTCTACAGCTCTGAGTTTCTAAGCAGGTCTTCATGTGCAGTATGTGCATTATCTTAGACAAGAGGTTTTAAAGTGCTCAGATTGCCTTACAAATAATTATGCATAATTAATTAATAACATGCCATTGCCATTAATAGTGCTACCAAAGGTTCAACACAGTCTTGTTTTTGACACATTATCAGCTAGTCTCCCAGTCAAAAACTGCACAATCACAGACAGCTTTCTAATTTATTTTTATTATATTGCATTGCAATTAAAGCTATTTAAATAAACATGAACATGAATATTTAAACTGTTTCATGATTTTATGAAGCAATTAATCATTTTGTATATTATTTACTTTCTTAAAAATAAAACATTGTTTATATTGGGTATTGTATTAACACCTGCATCTCTACAGTACATGCTTTTCAGACAAGAAATAGTTGAAGGATCAATTTATTATGAGCTGCTTGATTAAAATGAGCTTTTTACAGATGTGTCTTATTTCAGTAACGGACTCAATCCAATGCAAGGTCATGAGAAGCTAGAGGCTATCCCAGGAGCAGTGGACACATGAGAAATCAAACCACTGTAGACCACATCAGGCTCACTCGGATATTGTTAGATACATCAGGTAAAATTAGCATCATCAAATAGCCAGGCAGTGTGTCTTTGGTCAGTGGGAGTAATCTAATATCCTATGAAGAACACCATGCATATGCAGGCTTCATTAACTTCTTCACTTCGATCAAGAATTAAACTGTTGACTACTACTTAATTCACCATAGTATCACACAACACTATCTCTCTATTATAATAAAAAAAATCTTGGGAGACGAGACTTTTTATCTTGTCTTTGTGCCAAGAAATTTAATTCGAAAGTCTCAAAAAACATTAGCGCATTAGCGCAAACAAACGGAAATTATTACTCGGTGAAATAACGGAACAGCAAAAACAGATTGAATATATTGTTTGGATTTAAACTTTAAGTCGGAGACTTGTAGATTGTCTAATTCGTATTGCCATCACTGAAGAGTAGTGTCTCTTCCCAATGAAGAGGCTTATCCGCAAGAATTAAAAGATTGGTTGTTTGTTGAAAGTGAAGTCCCGCGAGAGAAAATTTCAAGCCCCGCGAGACAAGACTTTATGCAAAGAGATTTGGAAAAGTCCTGCCCACATCTAAAACATTTACAACCACGCACACAGTTCAATCATTTCTCATTTGTGTGAATGCTATTGTCATAAACAATTCGTGTAGACAGAAAGAAACAATATTCACTCACGGGCAGTTATACATTGCATTGTCACAATGTAATTCCAAACATGGAATCAAAATTCAATGCGATATTGACAAAGAGGTAAAAGCGAAAAGAGATTGAATATATTGACATAGGTGATATGACATAAGTATGTAGATATTGTTTGGCTTTAAACTTTAAGTCGGAGACTTGTAGATCAATTAATTTGTGATGCCATCAGGGGAAAGTAGTTGTTTCTTCCCAATCAAGAGGCCTATCCACGAGAATTAAAAGTTGTGTTGTTTGCGAGCAGCAAAGAAGAAAAGTTGCTGGTGTGCAGTGTAGGCAGGGGGGTTTGTAAGTGAAGCCATCTAGTATTCAATTAAAGAAAACTTACCCTGCAACTGAACTATGTGTTTAAATAGTATGAAAGTTCACAGAATAAATAGTAATGCAATTAGTTTTTGTCATAATTTACAAGGTAATTGGGGGCAGTGGTCAGAAAGGCTTAAAGTTCAATATGCTTCACCTATATTTCTGTTACATTTTTCAAACCCTTTCTAATAACAGTAGAATGGAGAAAAATAATATTCAGTGAAATCAAAATACTTTACAAGCCATACTTGAAATAAAGTCTGAGCATAAATATCATGGAGAGTCAGGAAACAGTACGAAAGCATCTATTAACTAGCACTAAAACATGCACCTACATCTCTTAGTTAGGGAATTCATTCCCGGACAGGTTTAACCATTCCCCCGAATTCAGGAATCCTGTATGTCATTCCCGGGAATCCCAGGCTCCGGGGGATGACACAGTGCACGGGATTCTCACATGTGAACGGTTTTAGAACAACCAACACTTATTTTTAATAAAACTACTGCAATATGTTGACACCAATAAAAGACTAAACTTATCTACAAGCAGTTCATGCTGTCATTTAAGTACATGTATCTAGTTCAGGGGCACCCACAATTTTTCATCTTGCGAGCTACTTTTAAAATGACCAGGTTGAAACGATCTACCTACATTAAAAATGCTATATTTATATTGCATAGTGATGCTATATATATATTGCATAGTTTTACTGTCAAATAATGCAAAGAGTACGCGACACGTGTTTCTCCCTAATTCTGGGCTCATCAGGCGTACACACTCACTGCACCCCCTCTCGTGGATAGAATCTCGGATGTCAGCGTCGAAGCCTCTTTACGTTGCGCCACGGTGTGTGGTTCATTTATTTGAAAGCATGTAGATCGGGGTAGATACATTCATGGCATTCGTAGTCTGAATCAATCATCGTAGTCAGTCTCAATCTTATTGTATGGATGCTTGTGGGATGACCAGTGTGTTAGAAGAAAAGAGATCTCAGACTGGCCGCCCTGTATGCCAATAAAGTGGCAAATGCCATAGGGAGGATATATGATAGACTAACATTTAAAAAAAAATTTTTTTTGAATGCAGCGCGACCTACCTGCACTACCTTTCCGATCTACCAGTCGATTGCGATCAACGTATTAGGCACCCCTGATCTAGTTAGTTGCGGTAATAAGAGCGTAGAAAGCTCGTGTCCAGTGTGCGGTCGTCCAGCCAAGAGCGCACCTTCGTGCAGAGTACACCAGCCGCTGAGAAAGCACGCTCTGCCTTCACTGAAGTAGGCGGCACAGTCATCAGATACTGATACACTTGTTCTAAACAACACCCACGCTTGCTGTTGCTCTGAAACACCGCCATTTCAGTTTTTAATGATGCATCCAGTTTCTTGTCATCATTCTGTGATGGCAAGTTTCTTGGCACAGATAATGCGGAAGCAACAGACTGATGCATTGCAATTTCAAGTTGCTGGTCAAAGCTGTTGTCTGACAGACGTCAATAAAGTCTGCCCCATCCTGGCAATCGTGAGCTGCAGAGTGCAGACTCCTCCCAGTCCACTGTGCTCAGTATTGGTGGGAGCTGGGAGACTGACGACTGCTGCTGGTCTGTTGTTGACTGAATTAATCGGCAACACACTACACTGTGGGCCAAAAAACCGTGCCACTTAATTATTTTCAACTATAACTCTGTTATTTCTTGATCAATTTTTACACTTTTACACGCTATATATGCGAGCTTGGCCGTTTACGGTTTCCCGGGAATTACAGCAGTTTCATTCCCAGGAATGCAGGAATGAAAAATGTCCAGGTAAAAGGCACAAACAATCCATGGACAGGGCACTAGTCCATCGCAGGGTGAAAACAAACACACACATACACCGTACACACACAAGGGTAAATTAAGGATCAACAATCGACAAAACCCTTTAAGTCTTTGGGTTTCATGCTTGGTCCATCCCTTCTTAAGTAAAATTCTAGAGAAGGTAGTCATTATGCAGTTAAATGACCACCTCAATAAACATGCTATTCTTGATAAGGTTTCAGAACAAATCACAGCACAGAAACTGCACTCGTTAAAGTAGTAAATGACTTGCGGGTAAATGCAGACAGAGGCCATTTATCTGTTCTCATCCTCTTAGATCTGAGTGCCGCATTTGACACCATTGATCACAATATTCTTAGAAATCGCCTTAGTCAATGGGTCGGCCTCTCTGACAGTGTCTTAAATTGGTTTGAATCCTACCTGGCAGGTAGAAAATTCTTTGTGAGTTGTGGTAATCACATCTCAAAGACACATGATATCTGATATGGTGTTCCACAAGGCTCTATCCTGGGTCCGCTGCTATTCTCAATCTATATGCTTCCGTTAGGTCAGATTATCTCAGCGCACAACGTGAGCTACCACAGCTATGCTGATGACACACAGCTGTACTTATCAATAGCACCTGATGACTCCAACTCTCTCGATTCACTAACACCATGTCTTACTGGTATTTCTGAATGGATGAATAGTAATTTTCTCAAACTAAATAAAGAGAAAACTGAAATTTTAGTAATTGGCAATAATGGATTCAATGAGGTTATCAGAAATAAACTTGATGCATTAGGATTAAAAATTAAGACGGAAGTAAAAAACTTAGGGGTAACTGTTGACTGTAATCTGAATTTTAAATCGCATATTCATCAGACCACTAGGACAGCATTTTTTCACTTAAGAAACATAACAAAAGTTAGACCTCTTATATCATTGAAAGATGCTGAGAAATTAATTCACGCTTTTGTTTTCAGTAGACTAGATTACTGTAACGCACTCCTCTCAGGACTACCCAAAAAAGACATAAATCACTTGCAATGAGTGCAGAATGCAGCTGCTAGAACCCTAACTAGGAAAAGAAAATCCAAGCACATTTCTCCAGTTTTGATGTCACTACACTGGTTGCCTGTATCATTCAGGATTGACTTTAAAATATTGCTTATGGTTTATAAAGCCTTAAATAATCTCGCTCCATCTTATATATCGGAATGTCTGACACGTTATATTCCAAATCGCAACCTTAGATCCTCAAATGAGTGTCTCCTTATAATTCCAAAAGCTAAACTTAAAAGAAGTGGTGAGGCGGCCTTCTGCTGTTATGCACCTAAAATCTGGAATAGCCTGCCAATAGGAATTCGCCAGGCAAATACAGTGGAGCACTTTAAAACACTGCTGAAAACACATCACTTTAACCTGGCCTTCTCATAACTTCACTTTAACTTAATCCTGATACTCTGTATGTTCAATTTATCATAATAACTATTCATAGTGGCTCCAAAATCCGTACTGACCCCTACTCTTTCTTCTTTCTTTTTCCGGTTTCTTTGTGGTGGTGGCCTGCGCCACCACCACCTACTCAAAGCATCATGATGCTCCAACATTGATGGACTGAAAGCCAGAAGTCTACGTGACCATCATCATCAAGTCCTTCCATGAAAACCCTAAATACAAAGAGGACTTTTTGATTTATATTAGGTAGATTGCCCAGAGGGGACTGGGTGGTCTCTTGGTCTGGAATCCCTACAGATTTTTTTTTTTTTTCTCCAGCCTCTGGAGTTGTTTTTGTTTTTTCTGTCCACCCTGGCAATCGGACCTTACTTATTCTATGTTAATTAATGTTGACTTATGTTTATTTTTTATTGTGTCTTCTATTTTTCTGTTCTTCATTTTGTAAAGCACTTTGAGCTACATTTTTTGTATGAAAATGTGCTATATAAATAAATGTTGTTGCTGTTGGATTGTGCTCTGACATGAACTGTCAACTGTGGGACCTTATATAGACAGGTGTGTGCCTTTCCAAATAATGTCCAATCAACTGAATTTACCACAGGTGGACTCCAATTAAGCTGCAGAAACATCTTAAGGATGATCAGGGGAAACAGGATGCACCAGAGATCAATTTTGAGCTTCATGGCAAAGGCTGTGAATACTTATGTACATGTGATTTCTCAGTTTTTTTATTTTTTAATAAATTTGCAAAAACCTCAAGTAAACTTTTTTCATGTTGTCATTATGGGGTGTTGTGTATAGAATTCTGAGGAAAAAAATGAATTTAATCCATTTTGGAATAAGGCTGTAACATAACAAAATGTAGAAAAAGTGATGCGCTGTGAATACTTTCTGGATGCACTGTATACATTCTAGCATTTTTACCATTATAAACATGTTTTTTCAATAATATACCAAAGAATTCTGATGAACTGTTAACAGAAAATGTGCCATAAAAAAAAAAATAAACATTATCTGCCATTAATTTTACAACCACACTATAAACCGGTTTTATTTCTCACATTTAATCATACTGGAAATAACTGAAATCTGGTATTGAAAGAAAGAGCAGACTAGAGAGCTTTATTGACACCCAGTTTTAAGATATCAAGCGACTTGAAGAAAATATAAATAGCAAAACTCAACATGGTAATGTTGCACTCCATAAAATATCTGCAACATTTGATTTTAACAGTTATCCTAATGTAACAGTTTCCCTGCCAGGAGTCTGGTATTCACACATCATTTAGCAACACCCTACACTGACTTGGCTCAATTCCTCCATCAGCTGTCAGCAACAGTTACTTAAAAAAGGCAGCATATAGGCAGCTTTTAAGTAGACACTACTCCAAAAATTGTACAGTTTTTTTTTTTTTTTAACTAAAGCCTTTGTATTAAGAAGCATACTCTGTATATTGCTAAAGAATTATATGGTGGCATGTGATATTTATAGAATTCTTCTTGGTCAGGTCAACTTTCTTTTCCAAATCAGGAGCTCATATTTACAATAATAGGTCTGACAGCAATGATTTGAGACCAGCAGTGGTCTCTGTGAAGTAAATGATCAATATGTTGTTTGCCTTATTCAAAAACTCCAGTGTAAAACTTTCACGATCAACCAAGGCTACATTTCTTATTTTGTCTGGTGTGTGATTAGAGGCTATGTACATATTCAGAGTGCTGAACCAGTGACTACAATACCCACTCATGTTACATAACATAAGCTCTTGTCATCTGAAAATGTGTTGTCAGAAAATTAAAAACTCGAGAAAAATATAATTTGGATATAGGTTGATCAAAAAAGTGCCAAAAGGTAATCTTAAAATACATTCAGTTATTTTAAAATTAAATGACAAATAATCACTTTATTGTGGAAGAGGCCATACTGCACATTAGGTAATTAAAATGATGCTATGGTTTAGATAGAATTGTATAGAGTTGTTTATGAATCTATTTACTAATGTAAACAAAAATTACATATTTAATACGATTCACCGGATGTTCAGATGCACTATATTAAAATTTTAAAAATGCATTAAATGTATTTCTGAAAGAGTGACTACTATATCTGTAGGCCAATGTGGTAAACGTATATGCAAATGGCAAATTAAGATGGACAGAGTTTCATAGTTACAGTGCACCCGGAAAGTATTCACAGCACATCACTTTTTCCACATTTTGTTATGTTACAGCCTTATTCCAAAATGGATTAAATTAATTTTTTTCCTCAGAATTCTACACACAACACCACATACTGACAACATGAAAAATGTTTACTTCAGGTTTTTTCAAATGTATTAAAAATAAAAAAACTGAGAAATTACATGTACATAAGTATTCACAGCCTTTGTCATGAAGCTCAAAATTGAGCTCAGGTGCATCCTGTTTCCCCTGATCATCCTTGAGATGTTTCTACAGCTTTATTGGACTCCACCTCTGATAAATTCAGTTGATTGGACATTATTTGGAAAGGCACACACCTGTCTATATAAGGTCCCACAGTTGACAGTTCATGTCAGAGCACAAACCAAGCATGAAGTCAAAGGAATTGTCTGTAGACCTCCGACACAGGATTGTCTCGAGGCACAAATCTGGGGAAGGTTACAGAAACATTTCTGCTGCTTTGAAGGTCCCAATGAGCATAGTGGCCTCCATCATCCGTAAGTGGGAGAAGTTCGAAACCACCAGGAGTCTTCCTAGAGCTGGCAGGCAATCTAAATTGAGCAATCGGGGGAGAAGGGCCTTAGTCAGGGAGGTGACCAAGAACCCGATAGTCACACTGTCAGAGCTCCAGAGGTCCTGAGAGAGGAGAACCTTCTAGAAGGACAACCATCTCTGCAGCAATCCACTAATCAGGCCTGTATGGTAGAGAGGCCAGACGGAAGCCACTCCTTAGTAAAAGGCACATGGCAGCCCGCCTGGAGTTTGCCAAAACGCAGCTGAAGGACTCTCAGACCATGAGAAACAAAATTCTCTGGTCTGATGAGACAAAGATTGAACTCTTTGGTGTGAATGCCAGGCGTCATGTTTGGAGGAAACCAGGCACCGCTCATCACCAGGCCAATACCATCCCTACAGTGAAGCATGGTGGTGGCAGCATCATGCTGTGGGGGATGTTTTTCAGCAGCAGGAACTGAGAGACTAGTCAGGGTAAAGGGAAAGATGACTGCAGCAATGTACAGAGACATCCTGGATGAAAACCTGCTCCAGAGCGCTCTTGACCTCAGACTAGGGCGACAGCTCATCTTTCAGCAGGACAACGACCCTAACCATACAGCCAAGATATCAAACGAGTGGCTTCAGGACAACTCTGTGAATGTCCTTGAGTGGCCCAGACAGAGCCCAGACTTGAATCCGATTGAACATCTCTGGAGAGATCTTAAAATGGCTGTGCACTGAAGCTTCCCATCCAACTTGATGGAGCTTGAGAGGTGCTGCAAAGAGGAATGGGCGAAACTGGCCAAGGATAGGTGTGCCAAGCTTGTGGCATCATATTCAAAAAGACTTGAGGCTGTAATTGCTGCCAAAGGTGCATCAACAAAGTATTGAGCAAAGGCTGTGAATACTTATGTACATGTGATTTCTCAGTTTTTTTATCTATACTAATAAAAGGCAAAGCCCTCACTCACTCACTGACTGACTGACTGACTGACTGACTGACTCATCACTAATTCTCCAACTCCCCGTGTAGGTAGAAGGCTGAAATTTCCTTACAAAAGTTGGGCAGGTTTCATTTCGAAATTCTACGCGTAATGGTCATAACTGGAAGGTATTTTTCTCCATTTACTGTAATGGAGTTGAGCTTGACCGCCGTGGGGGCGGAGTTTCGTGTGACATCATCACGCCGCCCACGTAATCACGTGAACTGACTGTCAACGCACTATGTAGAAAACCAGGAAGAGCTCCAAAATACGCTGAAGAAAACATGCATTATATAATTGAGAAGGCAGCGAAACAATAAGAAGCGAGCGAGTGACATATACTACCATATTCATCATTGCAGCTACTTCGGAAACAAAGCAAGGTATAAACCTAAACTTTAAATTAAGTTAATAGACAGGCTGCCGCTGGCGTTTTCCATGCCCACGGGTAATGCGGGATACAAGTTTAATGAGAGAACGCAGGATATAAACGAGAGTTTTGATCACTTTGTAACTAATTTAAAATTGCAGATGAAGGGGTGTGCTTATGCAAATTCCGAGAGACTGTGTTTGTGGGGGATTGACAGTTAAGGCGGGTGGAGGAGTCACGTCATCATATCCCCTCCCATTTACCTCATTTCGCTCTGAGCTGAGCTCCGCGGCTAACGCCGTCTTCCGAAGCAACTTCGTCACACTGCCACCAAATACAGAGAAATCCACGTTAATACACACTCTGTCTCTAGACTTTCTCCACACTGAATCCTCCAGGCACTACTTACAAAAGGTTACATTGACAATCGTGTTACGTTATTTTTAAAATGTTTAATTTTCTTAGCACAAGCACAGCTGAGAAGCTTCGATGCATGTGCTCCATAACGCGTTAAAAAATAATGCATTTAATCACACTTTGCATTACAATCAAAGGGGAACTTTTGTCAATGCATGATTTCCTGGTACACCGATTACATTGATCAGCGCATCCCAATTCATTTTAGCCTCGCACCACCTTGGTTTGAGAAGAAGTATGAAAAAATATGAGGTTAACACAGAAAAACAGATCACCAATTCAAGCTTTATGAATAATCGATTCGCCATCAATAATTGTTTTGGTAAAGCCATACTCAGTGTAATCCTCCTTCCATTTTATAATTTTTC
>JANRMT010028174.1:115162427-115181183 GCA_026402145.1 Polypterus bichir lapradei | reverse complement strand
GATGCCAGGCGTCCAGCTCTAAAATGACATATGAGCAAAGACAACTGAATGATTTGATTTGTTATTGCTGAAAGGAACACATTTTATTTATATTTCCAGGTTTTGTTATGCAGCATGTTCATATTTGAATTTGTATAATTTTGACAGGATATATTTTTATGGAGAGCAAAATCTTTTGGGATATTTAAAATCTAAGTTTATTTTTTATATAAAATTACATAAGAGTAAAGAAATTTGAATGTTTGTTCTTTTAACGTTTACTTTATTTCTAACTTGTAAAATTTAGACAGGATATATTTTTATGGAGAGCAAAATATTATAAGTTGTTTAAGGTTTGAGTTGATTTATTCAGGAATAATATTCCTGTCTGTTTTTACCATTCCTACCAAAGATATTTCTGTCGACTAAATAAAAATTCCTTCTATTTAAAATTTAAATAGAACTTGAACAAATACGATAGTTCATAATATCCACGCAGACTTGCACGTAAGAGCGGGAGTTATCCGTTTTAACAAGCAGCGTATTGCACTGATACGAAATAGCTGTGTGTGTATATATGTAGATATGTATGTATATGTATATATATGTTTATATATGTGTGTGTGTGTATGTATATATATATATGTATTTGTGTGTATATATGTGTGTGTATGTATGTATGTATGTGTGTATGTATATGTATGCGTATATATGTAGATATATATATATGTATGTATATATGTGTGTGTATATATATGTGTATATGTATAGATATGTATATATATATGTTTATGTGTGTGTGTGTAAATATATATATATATATATTTATATATATATATATATGACAGCAACACTCATCACTCACAACAGTGACAAAACAATTACATTGACAATCATGTTACGTTATTTTCAAAATGTTTCCTTTTCTTTTTCATTCCTTCTTTAACACACTACTTCTCCGCTGCGAAGCGCGGGTATTTTGCTAGTATATATATATATATGCCAGCAACACTCATGACAATTACATTGTCAATCATGTTACATTATTATTAAAATGTTTCCTTTTCTTTTTACTTCTCCACTGCGAAGCGCGGGTATTTTGCTATATATATATATATATATATATATATATATATATATATATATATAGATATATAGATATATATATAGATATATATATATATAGATATTACAACAACACTCCTATCAATGACAAAACAATTACATTAACAATCATGTTACGTTATTTTTAAAATTTTTCCTTTTCTTTTTCATAACTTCTTTAACACACTACTTCTCCTCTGCGAAGCACGGGTATTCTGCTAGTAACAAATAAATGGTAAATCTGTGGTGATATATGTTAAAGTACCTTCTTACAAAGATTATGAACTTTTGTCTCTTTTTGAACAATTTGTTATCCTGAATATTGTAATGGGGAAGGAAAATCATTCCAGAGTACAACAAATATACATTCATCTATCAATATTCTTAACCTGTTTATTCATTGATTTATTTATTTATTTATTAACCTTTTATTATCCAAAACACAGTTGAAGGAGCTTGAATACATCTACATCCACATCAGTACAGTCAAATTTATACTAAAGAGGAAGTAGCACTGACAGCTCTTTGAGACCAGTTCTATAATAACATGCCTTCTATATCAAGTTTGTAAGTTTGTCCAGTGTTTATTATTTTCTTTCTAAAGCTTTGATTTTCAAATGCATACTGTACTGTTAAGATTATTTTGTGTGTTTACACTGTTTTTCCAATGTGAGTGTGTTGAATGCATATGTGTCCTATGCAATGGACTAGCCCTCCATACAACCTAGTTTCTTTCCTTGCACCAACAAATACCTGAATAGACTACTTCTCTAACTGGAAACATGGAAAGATGAGGCTAACATTCAGATGTAGCTGGCAAAGCATGTACTCATACTACAGTATTTCATGTGTGAACTGCTATATGTTTAAAATTGGGAAACTTGTTTTGAGTGTTTAGAAATTTTTTGTGCCTTGAATAATATTGTGTAGTTTGAAAAACTTTATATTTTGAAATTTTACTTTTGGAGCTTAATTTTAATTACAAGTCCAAATTTCTTTCTTAATTTAAGAAACTTTTCAATTTTTTATTTAATTTTATCTGTGTCACATCACATTTTCAAAGCTACTATTGGCAAATAATGGTTGCTATGGGATCCTGCATGTTGCATGGGTCTGCATTCCTGATGCGAGCTGATGACCTGCAATGCAGCAGCACAGAGATATGGGATAAACTAATTAAATAAGTATCCTTAGACGGTCTCATTTTCAGTACTATAGCATTGACTCTTGCTATTTTGTTTTGGCTTAGACTTTGTCTTGCTGTTTTGGGTCTGGTTGTATTGTAGAGTTTTGTTGTCAACTCCCTCTGGTAAGAAATACAAATTAAACAACTAAGCACATGATGCACAAGTCTTTAATAATTTGATTCCTCGTTGAATCTCATTAATTTAAGTCCTTTTCATGTTAAATTTTACAACTACTGTCCATTCCTGTGTTTGTTTTCTAAAAGTTTTAAAATGCTTCTTCTGACTAGATTGTTTATATACTTTATAAAAGCTGAAAATATTTTACCTTTTTCTTTGAATATTTGCATTTGTTAATACATACTTTTAAGAAACAGTTTAATACAAAATATGTAAGAAATTGACAATATAAGGAAATTAATAACTACATGATAAAGATCTAAATAAATGTTTACATATACAGTACATTGCTGTTACTTAAAAGTATTTCTATAATATTCTTCTTTTGTACACATCTACATGAATTTGATTTGTTCACCGTTTATTTTTACAATGTAATGTTTTTAGTGATGAGGTGTTATGTGTCCACATAAGTTCCTCAGTTATGTGCACACCGATTTTCACCTCAGTAGTGAGTGAAAATCAAGATGCCAAGTAATTAGCAACTGTTGAATGGCAATGACAGGGAAAATATCAAAAGGGGAAATGCAAATGTGCACTTAAAAAAAAAATCAGAAAGTTCTTGTTTTAATATGGGAGGTGACTTGCAACTGGTCCAACCACTCATCCAGAAACAGACCTGCAGCACCTGGTACAAAGACAGTCTCACATACTACAAGAAGTAGTACGATCGATAGATAGATAGATAGATAGATAGATAGATAGATAGATAGATAGATAGATAGATAGATAGATAGATAGATAGATAGATAGATAGATAGATAGATAGATAGATAGATAGATCTTTATTGTCATTGTCACTTTTACAAAGGAATAACGAAATTGAAGGTGCAGTCGACTCAGTGTGAGGCATAAGAGTTAAAAAGACAAGAAGAGAGAAAATAATAATAAACCGAATAGTAATAAAAGTACTTTACAAAATATACAAATTGCACTTGTTATATATACAAATTGCACTGGTTGACTTCACTGGTTGACTTAAGGTCTGCCCTGCGGTGGGCTGGCGCCCTGCCCGGGGTTTGTTTCCTGCCCTGCGCCCTGTGTTGGCTGGGATTGGCTCCAGCAGACCCCCGTGACCCCGTAGTTTGGATATAGCGGGCTGGATGATGGATGGATGGATGGATGGACTTAAGGTCTATTTTGCACATTGGGAGAATGATATGGAGCAATTTTATTCTGAGTATATTATAGAAAATAAGAATAAAGTGTTTAAGAAGAAAAAGCTGAAGAATTTTATAAACATTTTAAGTATAAGTTAAATTACTGATGGAAGCTTGTTAAATAATTTGCACAACATCTGGTGGCGCTGTGCTATACTGACCCTTAATTTAGAAACACCGTGGACATAACATACTGTATTCTGTGAATTTATTCACAGCCTTTGCCTTATGCTTAATCTAACACCCTTAAAATAAAATGTACAGCACATTTAAAAGTCACTTGATTTCTGCCTATCCTTTAACTTGAATGTCATCATTGTTACCCACCTCTTTTCTGGGACTATATCAGTATAGTTTTGCAAGGAGAAAAAGTTTATCTTGGCAGAACAGAATTTTATTGCTGTGCAGACTTTACCTACACACTAACACCCTTACTCACCCATACAGCACAACTTTGAAATCACAATGAAGGTTATGAGGGTAAACAATGCACAATAACACTGTGTGGTAAGTGACAGCTAATAACCCTTGAATTTAGTGCATATGCCTGTCTTTGAGGAAGTAGAAAGAAAAACCCATTTAGACACAAGGAGATAACGAGCCATGCAAAGTTTTCAAATGCAGAAGCACTAACTAGTGGCCTTTACACTATCAATAATGTATGTTATATAACCAATTTGCACCTCTTCATGAAAGAAAATAAAACAGTGCTTTCATTAGCTTTAAAACCACCTTCTAAACTTCTTAACAAAGAAAAAAGAAAATTAGAATGTTTCCAAAACAACTACCTTCAATATATCTTAGCTGTTTGGATACACCATTTCACATTTATATTACTATCAAGAAGTATTAAATCAGTGCATTTGTTTTACAATAACAGTAAGTGATGTTCTTACTACTTACTGTACAGTAACACATTAGAAAATGATAAAACCTTATACAGCACCATTTTATGAAGTACAAAATATAAACATTTTAATTTTCATATTACCCACTGTATAGTGAGTTACCAAGTTAAAAAAACGGATGCATAAAATATTTATGAAGAGAATGGAATTTGGTATGTACCATTTCATAGAATATTTACATACAGTGTACTGTCATCTACAGTTACTGTTAAGTATTTTATGGTTTTATTGTGTAATGTGCCTTTAAATGCCTCAAAAAGCACACTGAAATAAAATTATTTTCTTTTTATTTTCTACTACCAATATGTATGTTTATGTTTAAACTGTTACTGTTTTGAATAATAATCATTTAAAATCACTGTAAGTCAAAACACCGTACAACTTAAACTCTACAATTTCATTAAAAAATGCAGATCATTTCTGGCAGCAGAGCAAGTGCTCCACACAATTGTAAGCTTTCACTGACCTACTTAGTTCTAAGATCTACTGCTAGTGCAGTAATATTATTGAAAAATTCAGAAATGGTAGAATCTTTTGCAGTCTGTGGCAAACAGCAGAAAAAGGTAGCATTCCTCTCTTGCTTTGGTCTGCTGCAACTAGTTGCTACAATGAGTTTAACAATTGGTTGGGCTTCAGTGGTGAGTGAGTATATTTACTTTTATTATTTTTTAGTATATTAGTATTTTCCAAAATCTGCTAAATTGATGTCTTTTAATGATACATATTATTGTAAACAATGTTCTGAGATTTTTCAGGTAAGGTAATAGATAACAAGGTAATTTCAGGTAAGGAACGCAGAAGTTTCAAGTGAAGGTTGTTGTACTTACTAACCATTGGCACCAGTGAGTGGTGACATGTTACACACTGATTAGCACATGCAAGTTGGAATTTTACTGTACTGTGTGCAAATGATAACAATGATCACATTAAGTAGAAACATCTTTTGGAATGATATCTTTTAGATATCAAATCAAATGGTGCTTATTTAAATATAATACAAATGTATGGGAAAAACATCTTTTTCAAAGCAAAAAAATGAGTTCAAATTTAAAAGAATGGCTGTTTTCTTTACCTCATACTAATTTTAGAATTGTTACTCCAGACATGCTATGCAATTTTGGTGTAATTCACAGATCAGTTTTTGCATGTCAATTCCACAATCAGCCTTTTCATAATTTTGTATTAGTAGCACATACACCCTTTTCTTCCTACAGTAAATACACCCTTCCATAAGGCATTTTAGGCCAGATTTATTGTACTTCACAGCTCTGCTCGTGGATCTGCAAGTGTACTATGAACAGATTATAAAACACTCCTCTGGCTATTTAAACATTTTTTCTGCTGTTTCCAGTTAACCCTACAATCTGATTTCATTGAGTTACTGATATTTTATGACAGAAATGCATAACATATACAAAGCAAAAACAGATTTCATTTTTTTCATTAACAACAGTAGAAAATAACTGACATATTCCTGAATTTGCTTTTATTATTATAATGGCTTTTAAACTACTATTTTAATTAGGCTTTTCGGTGTCAACAATGTTCACTCACATACCTCAGTTAACACACAGTTTTACTCACAGTCTGAGGTGGCTACAGACTTAACACAAATTGATTAAAACAATAAGGTGTAAAAACCTATATGATATATATATTCAGGTAACCCATGTGACATTTTCTCTACAACTGTAAAGGGAAAAAACAGAGAAACTGTGTTTAGTTTAGTCCTGCAAGTTATTCTTTTACCAGCTGCTCCAGCTTGTAGCAAACATTACTGCTGCAGAATATCAGGCTGTTCAATAACTGAGCTATTACATTTTCTAGTAAATATATTACTTATCATCATCACTGTGATTTCATTTGCCTCTTTTCTTCACTTCAGTAAAGAGGTACTGGATATAATTCTATTAATTTTGTTTTTTTAAAATCATGCAAGATCTGCTCAACATACCTTATTGGCTGGATCACTACGTGTGCATACATTTCTGTCCGTGCATGTCTTTTACAGTGTTAAGTTATTGATTAAGAATAAATATAAATGGTGGTTTAGCATTCTTTATTCTTATTTTACCACATTTTCTAGGTGAATGTAATGATACATATCTATTTATGGTTACACTACCTTACAACAATGGAAATAAACAATTAAAATTTCTTTTTTCAGTGATATGCCAGATTTATCATTAAGCTGTTACTCTTCCTAAGAAATTATAAAATTACTTGACTATAAAGAAAAAAGAATACTGCATAAGAAGGTGCTTAAGCATCACTACTAATAGTACAGTATTTTTACCTTATAGTTACTGTAGGCTTATACTTATATTTTACAGCTGCAATGAAAGAACTATTTCCAAAAGGCATTGTTTTAGCTAATATCTGCTCTATAAAATATAATTTATTTCATTGAAAGCAGACTTAAGCATCATTAAATAAAGGTTAAGAGTTCTAATCAAACCAATTATTACTTTAATTAACAGCATCATTTACAAATTAAGGACATGGTCATAAAGAAAATCAGTAGACATAGAGATTGAGATGAGTGGATAACACTTATTTGAAGTAGATGTTTTTTTCCCTTTATGTTTGCTGTAAAAGGGTAAAGGATAGGATGTTTTCAACATGGCTCAGTTCTAGAGTAACTATAGGAAAAAGTTATTACCTTTACATAAAGGATGTCTTAGTAGGCTAGTTATTACCAAGTACTCTTGCAGCATAAATTATTGTTTATGACTCTCTTGTAATAGCTATGTCCTGCTCAGGGTTGCTTCCTGCCTTGTGCCCAAAGCTGTAGTAATGAGATCTGATCCCCTGCAATCCAATAAATAAATTAAATAAGTCTGAAAACTGATGGATGAAATACAATAATAGGAAAACTTGAACAGTATTGTTCTTCCTTTGGCCACTAACTGAGAACTTCCTTTTGATTCTCTTTTAAAAGAACAGTTCTTAATATTATTAACATGTATGCATTTATTACAGAATATGCACAAGGAAATATTAACACCCAATGTTGAAATATAAAGTTTATATTCTAAATATTACATTTTTACAATAGCATTAAACTGGAATTTAAACTATGACAGCATTTAAAAGACATGTTTTAAGGAAAATACAAGATTTTATATGGAAACTCTCCATCAGTCTATCCATCCAATTTCATAAACCAATTAATCCAGTTATAAAGTCAAAGAGAGGTAGTGCTTATACCAGGAATGCAGGACAGCTGACAGAAATGTATTGAATGAATCACAATTTCATAGAATGGCATATTCATGGACTCATCCACACTTATTCATTCACTCACGCTGAGTCAGTTTAGAGACATTAATTAACCTAAAATGTACGTTTTTGGGCTGTATTAGGAAAAGTAGCGAGGAAAGAGCCTATGCAAATACAGGATGACTATGCAAATTCCACACACATCAGGGGCCTCATGAATAACGCCATGCGTAGAATTCACACTATAACATGGTGTACGGACAAAAGCGGAAATGTGCTTACGCACAAAAATATTCAGATGCATAAAACTGTGCATACAGTAACTTCCACTTTCTTCTGCTACATAAATCCCAGTCAGTGTGAAAAGAAACGCACATGCACGCGCCTGCTGTCCAGCCCCAACTCCTCCTAGAATTACACCTCTTTGAATATGCAAATCAATATAAATAGCCCTTAAGCTCAGCCTTCTGTGAAAAGGCAATGGCAAAAGCAAGAGGGAAAATGGTATTTGGAATAGTTTGGCCATTCCGTGGACAATTATATTGTTACACTTTAATTACAATCAGATGCCTTAAACTAATAAACAATATTCGGTTAATTTCAGTGTATAAGATAAAGCTGTGTCAGGGATGTGGATTTAAAAAAGAAAGGATAACCACACAGGAACAGTAGCACTGCTTTGACGCTCAGCGCCGCCAGTCTGCAAAACCGAGCAGAGAACTTGCGCACGACAGGGTATGAGCTACCGTGGAAATGTGTGTGGCTTTACGCCAAGTTTAGGTTTTATACATCGCAATTTGAATGTGGAAACATTCTTACGCAACATTTTTGTGCGTACGCACCATTTATACTTGAGGCCCCAGGTGAGGTTTGAAACCTAGTTTACTGCAGCTATAGTGCAGCAGTACTAACTACTGTGCTAGGGTAGCTACCCTGTCTTTTACTTGAGCATGATATCTACCAGGAGTGAAATTAAATGGGCATATTGATGTAGCACATTAAAATGATCCTTTTTTAAATAAATAAAAGAACTTATGAAGAACAAATGTTTTCATCCTTTGTATTCCATTTCAAGCATAATGCTTGAAAAATCAATTATTACCCTTTTTCAAATACAGAATCAGATTTTGTTACATACAGTAATCCTTTAACTTTTATGAACCCTTTAAATTCATCATTATTTTTGATATAATAAGGATAATTATTATATGAACCAGATCTCTTATTGAATATGTAGGGTAAATATCCTTGCTTGACATATAAAATGAAATTTAGGGTATTAGTCTATGACCCTTAACCAATCATTATACTGTACAAATATTGTTGTGTGAAAAATCAAATTAATCTTTTTCAGGATGTTCAGTGTTCAGTCTCTGATATCTCTTCTGGAAAATTTTCCCAACTTCCCTTTACAAAACCCTGCCAACTCTATGAGGTTTGGCTTGGCCATTCAAGAACAAGGTGAAACATGTAATTTGTGCCCAGCATGAGTTTTTAAACTGATTGCCTGATATTCTTCTCAAGAATTCCTTCATATTTTTCAGAATTCATGACTTACTCAATGCACCAAGTTGCCCAATGCCAGATTGGTAGGTATAAGGTTTTCCTGGTAGTAGGCTGTGTTGACTCTACACAAATATGGGCCTACCTTTTGTGCTTGAATAGTTCAGTTTTGAATCTGTCCAGTGAAGAGACTTCTGTAATTTTTCAGGCTTGTCTAGGTGACTTTCTGTAAAATTCTGGATGGGCAGTTTTATTCTGTTTTGAAAGAAGGTACTTCTTCCTGGAAACCCTTTCACAGATGACATTTCTATTCAGAGTTCTTCTTATTTTTCATCTAAGATCACAACAAAGAGATGCTTGTAGATCTCAGGATGTTACTTTAAGATTACCTATTGCCTCTTTTATTACACTCATTTTAGCCCTAAATAAATTTTAGGAAGACATCCACTTCTTGGCAGAGTTTGCATTGTATTAAAAACCCTCCTTTTTATACTATTTGCCTAATTGTGGATTTTTGGGGAACAGATCTTTCTGAAATGGCTTACTAACTTTATCTAGACTGATGAGCATCTACTACTTTATCCCTCCAGTTCTGCTGATGTTTCCTTAGTTCAAAGCATCATGCTTGACTCATAGGAAGAGCAACTGATCTACAGGTACTTCCTTTTAATTACTTGAGTTTATTCCTGCCACAAATCACTATAGATTTTCAATATAATTGGTTAGCTTGTTTAATATTTTAATACTCTGTCATGGACTCACCTGATCCTGCTTTACCTTGATGTAAGTCACAGAGCATGGGTTCATTTATTTTTGTACCTGCATGATTTATATACAGTATATTGTGTGTATTATTTTGTTATATGGACATTTTCTTTCATACCAATCAAACTGGTGAATGATTATACTTTACTTCAATTAGGATTAAACAAATTCTTACTAAATATGCACTTTGCAGTTTAAAAAAAAAGCAAATCTTAAATGTTCCAATATTTACAGAAACATTCAAGCATAAATATACATAAGTGAGCAAATGTCTTGTTTCATTTCTCTGTTTCATGTTTGTTTAATTAATAATTGTAGTAAATATATATATATGAGAATTAAATAGACATTTACACTGTTGGAGGCCAGTTTTTGTATACTTCATAAAGCTTACTAAAGTCCAAAAATTCGTGGCAATATACATTTATCCATAATTAATTAAAGTAGGTCTTGGTACCTTAAAGTAAAAACTCCTTTTTACAATATGGTTGTAAACATGCCAATATGCCTTCTAAAAGGTTTGTGTATCCTTTACATAGACCAGAAGAAACTAGGACATAATTTTCTAAATCTCCTACACAGATACTAATTGGTATTCAAAATTTTAAAAAATCTCATAATGCGTAAACATTACTAAGAGTTCACAAATGTGCTTAATTATCTCCATAGTCTATGATTATTTATTAGTTACATATCATTCAGTGTTTTCTTCCCAAAATTTGTCATTGTACAATGTTATTTCATTTAAATTTACAACTAACAACCTATGCAATTATCAATAATAACAACTACATCTACTGTAACATATTAACAGATATTTATTGCTTATGCTTTCTTTTGGTTTTTTTTTTTGGTCATGGAAAGAACAATCACTTCTCAGTATCACGTAAAAAGATAGAACCTTTTACATTTATGAAACCTCTGTCTAACTGAAAGGGAACCGTCAAAGATTACTGTCCAATCTATAACATAGGCAGTGGATTTTGGATCAAAATTCCCAGCCTGAGATAACACAATAAAAAAATCAATTGCAAACATCAGTTTTATTTGGTAGAAGATATTAATGAGATTACAAATAGTGGTTTTACTGGAAAGTGCACTAGTAAAGTTTATGTAGGGCAGACGCCAACTACAGGCACTTTCAGAAGCAGAATTCTTTACTATAGCCCTTTTTTGGCATTAGCGGTCATTCCCACAGGCAAAACTGAGCTATGTATTGTGCCACTCCATAAAGCATTGCTGGCCCCATGTACCAAAGGTTGCTGGCAAGCCAATGGCAAAGTAGACATGAAGCAGAGAATACAAGCCATCAAGGGGGAAAAAAAACAAAAAAGGTCAAACAACAGAAATCCAAACAAGAACATAAACTCAAAATCCAAAAATAGTTCATGTTTTTAAAAAAGGCAGAAACACACATAATGAACTAGAACCCTAAATGTCTGGAAAGAGCCAAGAATCTTTTGTCAGGATGTCAGTAAGTCATTCTGATATTGATATATATGTATATATATATATATATATATATATATATAAGTTTATGAATATTTCTTCAATCCAATTAATAGTACTATAAGTATAAATAAGGAAAAATTTAAAGTCAACAGATATCTTTAAAAATCCAGCTAATCATTATATTTAGAGATACTGACTGTTCAAAGCAAAAAAATAGGGGTACACGAATAAAAAAAGTAAACAAAACACAGGTATTCTGAACCACTCACCATAACATCTTGCTGAGTCAGATATTTTCCTGCTTAATGAAAAGCTAATTTTATTGCCCAGCTGGAAATTAAAATATAGCAGAAAGGATTCAATTCTTTTCCATTGTTGTCTTTAAAATTGTTTTAAATCACTTTGAAGACTGCCTTTTACAAATGGAATTAGTACTGCTTAGCAAACTTTCTAATGTATAAAAAAGTAGAAGCATTATATGGTTTTATATAATGTTGCTGATAAATTTTTAACAGAGCATCTTGATTAATCTTGTTGGAAAGAGCTTTTTTACTGGTCCTTGGTGGATAGACCATACTGGCTTAAAGCATGCAGCCTTTTCAGGCATATGAGAGGCAATATGAAAAAAAGTCTCTACATTGAGGAACCATACAAAAAATAATTAAAAAAAACTGAAAGGTAGTTAATTCCTACACTTGTATCAAACAGTTACTAGTTCATTTTTAGCTTTCATAAATATGATGTATTAAGTTACGGATGATTTATATGCTTTGATAAAAAAATGTATGTCTTGTAAAATATCATTTCTTGTCTGAAGCTTTTCAGCTTTTATAATTTAATTATTTTCAGTTCTGTTTGTAGGGCAATTATTACTCTGCTGCCAGCTGTGCATTGAAAAAGCTATTCAATGGCTGCACCTGTTTAGCATTATAGCATTATTTTTAAAAAGAAGTAATAGTGTACTTGATCATTACAGGTACCTACAAACAGTTTCAAAAGAAAACAATAAACTGTTCAAAGACATATAGCATAACCAAAAAACAAACTATTGTATAGAGTTCCTTAGTAGTAACTTTAAAATTTTGGTTCAATTAAGGATACCCACAATATTTTGATAAGATTTTAGCTTATATGTATCTTATATATAAACGTCTACATGTGGAAGTGTATGTGTCTGTCCAGCCCGAAAGTGAGAGGTGGAGTTGGGGTAAGGGCTCCACCTCAGAGGAAACAGAAAACTAAACATCTACAAGTGGAAGTGTGTGTGTCTGGCTGTCCGGCCTGGAAGTGCGAGGCTGCTACAGTATGAAGTTTAAAGAACCAGCAAGATGGCCCCAAGTTAATGAGTCAGAAGAAGAAGAAGAATACACAAGCGAGACGCGCCTGTCGGCAAAATGAAACCTAGGAGAGAGATACCCAGAGTAGTTCCTTTCAATAACCTGACATCTATACATTTCAATTTTTTTTCTGATGATTTCAATAGTTTCTAGGACCCCTGGCTTTTTACAGCACGGGCTTACACAGCTAGTATATTATGAGCAGCTATTAACAGTCTACATGTTATAAAACATTACAACCCAATATAACATCATATAAAGCAAAGAGAAAATCAGAATAACATATACCAAGAATCTTATTTTTATTAGAAATTATTATTGTTAATACCATATTTATAGGCTGTTAATAGCTTGTTTATAATGGACTAGCAAAATACCCGTGCTTCGCAGCGGAGAAGAAGTGTGTTAAACAAGTTATGAAAAAGAAAAGGAAACATTTTAAAAATAACATAACATTTGCTTTCTATTCGTTTGCATAAGCACAGTTCTTCACCAGCAATTATTTAATGTTAGTTCAGACCCGGCACTTAAAAGTTTCTTTCGCACTTTTGCTGAGTTTGTGCCAAACACTATTCTATCCCTGACCATCTCATTTTTGTTTGCATAAGCACAGTCCTTCACCAGCAATTTTAACTTAGTTACAAAGTGATCCAAAGTCTCGATTATACCTCATGTCTTCTCATTAAACTTGTATCTCGCGAATATCGTATTCGTCGTAGGCATGAGAAACGCCAGCGGTAGCATGTCTATAAACTTAATTTAAACTTACACGGTTTACACCGTGGTTTGTTTCCGCAGTAGCTGCACTTATGAATATGCTTGTATGCGTCACTCCCTTCATATTCTTTTGCTGCCTTCTCAATTGTGTAATGCGTTTTTTGTTCAGCGCTCTTTTGAGCTCTTCCTTGTTCTCTATGTACTGCGTTCACAGTCAGTTCAAGTGAGCCGCTCTCTTGTGTGATCTTGCAATGTCCACAGCTTTATTTAATGTTAGCTAAGACCCGGCACTTAAAAGTTTCTCTCGCACTTTCACTGACTTTGTGCCAAACACTAGACCATCTCATCTTCGTTTGCATAAGCACAGTCCTTCACCCGCGAATATTTACCTTATATGGGCAGGCACTCAATTACGTGGGAGGCGTGATGATGCGGGACGCAACTCCGCCTCACACGGCGACCGAGCTGCAGGCTATGGCCGTATATATGGTCGAAAGTAGGTTCCAGTTATGACCGTTACACGTAAAATTTCAAAATGAAACCTGCCTAACTTTTGTAAGTAAGCTGTAAGGAATGAGCTTGCCAAATTTCAGCCTTCTACCTAGAGAATTAGTCAAACTGAAAGAGAATTAATGATGAATCAGTGAGTGAGTGAGTCATTCAGTGAGGGCTTTGCCTTTTATTAGTGTAGATTCCTAAACTAAAGGATAACCAATTTATTTTAAGTGTGCATACCATTTCAAGCATAGCATAACATAATATTCTCCAATTTGTTCTAAGCAGCACCTGATCACAGAAAATTGGAGTAATTTAAAAAAAAGGGCCAGAAAATACAAAAGTATAGACTCTGTATAGGAAGTGACAAGATGGTGGAGTTAGCCATTGCACCACTGGGCTATTTTAATGTAACAACAGCATTAGGTTTAGTTGGTGATAAGAACAATTAAAACAATTGACAACTTCTAAAACGGAAAAATCTGCAAATCCTTATACTCGATACCTGCTTGTACTATCTAAGACAAGGTGTATAGACTGCTAGATAACATTATGTTTTATTTAATTCAACATGCGCAATTTAATTATTAGTAGAATATGTCATTTTATTTCTGCTATTTTTTCAGAGTTATTAAACTCTACTTTCATCAGTTTGGTTGAAAGTCTAGACATACAAAAAACAATTACTTCTTTTATTCTTTTCTTAATGACATGACAAGTCAAATGAATGCATTTTAAAACAGAATGGTTATTTATGTATTATGCTGCCTATGAAATAAGACAATGGTACATGTAGTTCTTATAAATTCAAACAGTATTCAATAATAAAAACATTATTGTAAGATAGTGTCAGTAGCTTAAATTTTAAGACAGAAATAGGAAAAAGTAACTAAAACAATTAACCTTAAAAATACATATAATAAACCTTGAGTCAAGAATGTACTTTTTCTAGCAGCAGAAATGTCAAAGCAGTATGATAAAGAACAACAGCACTTTAAAGGAGAGCTCATGAAAGACAGCAGAGAATCATTTCAGTCTTACAATGGCAGAAGCTCATTTGGCTATGAACATATTTTTTATTTCAATTTGGGAAAATTAAATGAAGTGCAACACTGAGCATGATCCTTCTGCGTTCATATGAGAGACTAAAACTCTGCAGTGCTGAATAAAAAGGCCACATTTATTCAAAGAAAATTATATATTGCTGATATGGAGTCTGTAATTGTTCACCTTTGTTAAAAGAGAGAAAGTTAACACAGACAAAAAAGTGAACACAAAATACCTTGCAATAAATTTATATATACATATATTACACATACAGTATATATATATATATATATATATACTGTATTTGGTATTTGCTACATTGTATTAATCCCTAATACCCGTATCTGCGAAATAATACAAAAAGTACTCAACACGTGTTTCACCCTTATTGGGGTTCGTCAGGTGTACGTACCTTTGCATCCCCTTATAGGGATCGAACCTCAGACGTCAGCACCTGAGGCAAAGTTGGACGATGGCTGATTCGCTTAAATATATACATATACATATATATACATATATATATATGTATATATATATATATATATACACTGCATATATAAACTGTATTTATACAATGTGTACGTGTATGTTAGTTAAAGGAGTGGACAGATGATAACTATTTGTCTCTGAATACAGAAAACAAAAACATTATTTATTAGAGGGAATAATGCAGCCTGCAACAACATTCTTTCACTTTTTTACCTCATTTGGTCTTAATATTAGTTTTACTGAATTTGCATTCAATTTAGGTATTATCTTTGATAATTGTATGCCTTTTAAAAGATACATTACAAAACAATCTACAGTCTGGTTTTTCCAGCTTAAAAATACTGGAACATGAAGACAGTTGGTAAATGTGGAAAAATTAGAGAAACTAATTGCATTAATTTCTAGTGGGATTGACTACTACTGCAATGTGTTATTCACTGGCTGTTCAAACCATTCTTTATGCGGCTTTCAGTTAATACAAAATCCTGGAGCAAAAATCATTACAAGAATTGCAAAGTAAGATCACATTCAGTAAGTTCAGTTCTTAAGTCTTTATACTAGCTTCCAGTAAGTTTACAGTGGACTTCAAAATCCTCCTTCTTACATATAAACCTTTACACGTCTAAGACCTTGCTTACGTACATGAACTTATCCCTTACTAACCAGAGCACAATTTAAGATCTCAAGATGCCAGCCTACCCAAGAATTAACAACATAACAGTAGCCTTCTGCTACAGGGGCCCAAAACTGTGGAATCATCTGCCTGTTTATATAAGATGATACCCCATCAGTTTAAGCATCTGAATTCAAGTAGAAAACTCTACCCAGTGGTTTAATTAGAACTGGTTGTTAGTTGTGCGTATTTCATTTCTGTTTGTTAGTTATTTGTATCAAAATACTGTATAAGGACACAATGATTATGAACCACTACTAACCCCCCCCCCCCCCCTTCTGTTTCTGTGTTTGGTATCCTGCTGTGGCTTGTGTTGCTACTGCTGAACGTCCAATCTGTTTTCATGCCCATTTAAAGTGATAGTGATAGTGGGAGCCCTGGAATTAACGGATGTCATTTTAGATGGCTCAGCTCAGACTAGATACCGCAGAATGCCAAGCAGGTACTGGGTAGCTAGTTAGTCTAGGGCTCTAGGAGTGTGACTGTGTCTGAATTTGTCTTTTGACTTTAAGTTATACAGTAATTGACAATGGATGCCACAGAGATTTATCTTTTCCAGGAACTCTGCTAACTGAAGTTTTTCTTTACTCTGTCCTGTTGTCAATTGTGCATTGTTCAACAATTAATGTGTTTTTAGGAAATTGATGAATAAATTATGGTTATCTGGGTCATTTTACATAGACTTTCTTACAATTACAGTAAACAAAATAAGTACCCATTAGTATATTACTGCATTAAGTGCTCACTCCGTGTATTTATGTTAATCCCCAAATTAGCTACATTTAATTCTCCTGAAATTTACTTAAGCTCTAGATACTTAAGCTCCATGTGTGTAAACTTTACTAGTCTCCTCTGCAGCACACTTGCATTTTGATGTTTCATGTGTTTACACTTACTTCATTGTGACGTTAAAATTATGTTAGCTTTAAAGCAGCATGCATATCTGTGAGCCAGCACATAGTGATCAAGGAGCTGGGGGAAGAAACCTGACAGCTCCTGAAACAGCAGGTGCTGTGAGACATATTTCACAGAAGTCCATGTATTTTAACTGTCAGAACAAAAATAAAGAAGCTCAAACGTTCTCTTAAAAGAATTTCTACATATGAGAAAGGCAAATGCAGGTTCTGATAAATGGCAGATACTCAATCATGTGCCAGAAGCCTCATCTTTAAAATGTTCATAAATTGTATTAAGCAGGTTTTGTAAATGAAGGATGGATATGATAATATTCAAATGATATACAAATTATTAAAAAATAATTCAAAAAGGTTCATTATTGAATACTATAGTATAAACACAGTTCAGAATACATTTTCCTGTGGTCTTTTTAAACTGGATAGTGTTGTAGTATATACTATAATTTGTAATAGACAAGTGACATTCTGAGTAAATAGGACAATCCTGGAGTAATTTCCAGAGGGTGGGACTGGACCGCATGTCTGCCTGGGGGGTTGCAAACGGGATCCTGAGTTGTTTCGTTGTGTAGTGGGTGGGCAACGCACTGTACCAGTGCATGCTCCATAAATTGACTTTCACTTGACTGGATTAATTTCATATTAAGCAATTGTTTATTAGGCAAACTAGACAAAAAAAAGAATTTTTGAAATTGTTGCAGATTTATTAAAAAAGAAAAACTGAAATATCACATGGTCCTAAGTATTCAGACCCTTTGCTCAGTATTTAGTAGAAGCACCCTTTTGAGCTAATACAGCCATGAGTCTTCTTGGGAAAGATGCAACAAGTTTTTCACACCTGGATCTGGGGATCCTCTGCCATTCATCCTTGCAGATCCTCTCCAGTTCTGTCAGGTTGGATGGTAAACGTTGGTGGACAGCCATTTTTAGGTCTCTCCAGAGATGCTCAATTGGGTTTAAGTCAGGGCTCTGGCTGGGCCATTCAAGAACAGTCACAGAGTTGTTGTGAAGCCACTCCTTCGTTATTTTAGCTGTGTGATTAGGGTTATTGTCTTGTTGGAAGGCAAACCTTTGTCCCAGTCTGAGGTCCTTAGCACTCTGGAGAAGGTTTTTGTCCAGGATATCCCTGTACTTGGCCGCATTCATCTTTCCCTCGATTGCAACCAGTCGTCCTGTCCCTGCAGCTGAAAAACACCCCCACAGCATGATGCTCCCACCGCCATGCTTCACTGTGGAGACTGTATTGGACAAGTGATGAGCAGTGCCTGGTTGTCTCCACACATACCGCTTAGAATTAAGGCCAAAAAGTTCTATCTTGGTCTCATCAGACCAGAGAATCTTCAGGTGTCTTTTAGCAAACTCCATGCGGGCTGTCATGTGTCTTGTACTGAGGAGAGGCTTCCGACAGGCAACTCTGCCATAAAGCCCTGACTGGTGGAGGGCTGCAGTGATGGTTGACTTTCTACAACTTTCTCCCATCTCCTGACTGCATCTCTGGAGCTCAGCCAAGGTGATCTTTGGGTTCTTCTTTACCTCTCTCACCAAGGCTCTTCTCCCCCGGTAGCTCAGCTTGGCTGGATGGCCAGCTCTAGGAAGGGTTCTGGTCGTCCCAAACGTCTTCCATTTA
>JANRMT010028174.1:115115283-115141425 GCA_026402145.1 Polypterus bichir lapradei | reverse complement strand
ATATGACAAAGTTTGGGAACCCCTCTTAATTCTTTGGATTTTTGTTTATCATTGGCTGAGTTTTCAAAGTAGCAACTTCCTTTTACTATATGACATGCCTTATGGAAACAGTAGTATTTCAGCAGTGACATTAAGTTTATTGGATTAACAGAAAATATGTAATATGCATCATAAAAAATTAGACAGGTGCATAAATGTGGGCACCCCAACCGAGATATTACATCAATACTTTGTTGAGCCTCCTTTTGCAAATATAACAGTCTCTTGACGCCTCCAATAGCCTTTGATGAGTGTCTGGATTCTGGATGGAGGTATTTTTGACCATTCTTCCATAAAAAATCTCTCCAGTTCAGTTAAATTTGATGGCTGCCAAGAATGGACAGCCTGCTTCAAATCATCCCATAGATTTTCAATGATATTCAAGTCAGGGGACTGTGACGGCCATTCCAGAACATTGTGCTTCTCCCTCTGCATGAATGCCTTTGTAGATTTCGAACTGTGTTTTGGGTCATTGTCTTGTTGGAATATCCAAGCCCTGCGTAACTTCAACTTTGTGACTGATGCTTAAACATTATCCTGAAGAATTTGTTGATATTGGGTTGAATTCATCTGACCCTCGACTTTAACAAGGGCCCCAGTCCCTGAACTAGCCACACAGCCCCACACCATGATGGAACTTCCATCAAATATGACACTAGGTAGCAGGTGTTTTCCTTGGAATGCGGTGTTCTTCTTCCCCCATACAAAACACTTTTTGTTATGACCAAATAACTCAAATTTTTGTCTCATCAGTCCAAAGCACTTTGTTTCAAAATGAATCGGGTTTGTCTAAATGAGCATTTGCATACAACAAGTGACTCTGTGGCGTGAGTGCAGAAAGGGCTTCTTTCACACCACCCTGCCATACAGATGTTCTTTGTGCAAATTACACTGAATTGTAGAACAATGTACAGATACACCATCTGCAGCAAGATGTCCTTGAAGGTCTTTGGAGGTGATCTGCAGGTTGTCCATAACCATTCTCACCATCCTGCGCGTATGCCGCTCCTATATTTTTCTTGGCCTGCCAGACCTGAGTTTAACAGCAACTGTGCCTGTGGCCTTCCATTTCCTGATTACATTCCTTACAGTTGAAACTGACAGTTTAAACTTCTGAGATAGCTTTTTGTTGCCTTCCCCTAAACCATGATACTGAACAATCTTTTTTTTCAGATCTTTTGCTTTGAGGATCCCATGCTGCCACTCATCAGACGAGAGTCAAAGGAAAGCACAACTTTCAATTGAGCACCTTAAATACCTTTTCTCATGATTGGACACAACTGCCTATGAAGTTCAAGGCTTAACGAGCTAATCTAACCAATTTGGTGTTGCAAGTAGTCAGTATTGAGCAGTTACATGCATTCAAATCAGCAAAATTACAAGGGAACCCACATTTTTGCACAGCCAGTTTTTCACATTTGATTTAATTTTATACTAACTTATAACTAAATACTGCTTCACTAAAAATCTTTGTTCGGAAAACACCCCAGCACTCAGATGTTCCTAGGAAATGAAAGACATACCACTGTTATCTTTTTTGTTGAAAGTAGAGTAAATTATTATGCAGGCTGAGAGAGGTTCCCAAACTTTTTCATATGGCTGTATATACTACTCAAAAAAAAAAATAAAGGAACACTTTTTAATCACAATACAACATCAAGTCAATGAAACATCTGGGATATTGATCTGGTCAGTTAAGTAGCAGTAGTAGTTGTTAATGAGTTTCAGCTGCTTTGGTCTTAATGAAATTAACAACAGGTGCACTAGAGGGGCAACAATGAGATGACCCCCAAAACAGGAATGTTTTAACAGGTGGAGGCCACTGACATTTTTCCCTCCTCATCTTTTCTGACTGCTTTTCACTAGTTTTGCATTTGGCTACAGCCAGTATCACTACTGGCAGCATGAGGCGATACCTGGACCCTACAGAGGTTGCACAAGTAGTCCAACTTCTCCAGGATGGCACATCAATATGTGCCATTGCCAGAAGGTTTGCTGTATCTCCCAGCACAGTCTCAGGGGCAAGGAGGAGTTTCCAGGAGACAGGCAGTTACTCTATGAGAGCTAGACAGGGCTGTAGAAGGTCCTTATCCCATCAGCAGGACCAGTATATTCTCCTTTGGGGAAGGAGGAACAGGATGAGCACTGCCAGAGCCATAAAAAATTAACTCCAGCAGGCGACTGGTTTGAATGTCTCTGACTAAACAATCAGAAACAGACTTCATGAGGGTGGTCCGAGGGCCCGACCTTCTCCAGTGGGCCCTGTGCTCACTGCCCGGCACCGTTGAGCTTGACTGTCATTTGCCATAGAATACCAGAATTAGCAGTGCCACCACTGGTACCCTGTCCTTTTCACAGATGAGAGCAGGTTTGCCCTGAGCACAAGTGGCAGACATGAAAGGGTCTTGAGAATCCTTGAAGAACATTATGCTGCTTGTAACATCGTTCAGCATGACCGGTTTGGTGGTGGGTCAGTGATGGTTTGGGGAGACATATCCATGGAAGGACCTCTATAGGCTAGACCAGGGGTGCCCAAGACGTTGATCGGGCTGGATGTGGAATTGGATGAGGATTTTTTTTTCACACAATGTCACAATTGAAGTGCATTTGTCTGATCTGTCAATCTATCATTGCTATTCCAAAGAAGGAAAATGTGGAATGGTACTTTCGAACTGTTCATAAAAACTACGTAACTGACTTCCTTCCGAAAAGAGATCTGAAAAAGAGAAAGGAGAGGGAACTAAAATCTCAGTTAATCGGACAGCCGTCATTTTTCACTCGGCTGAATTCAAAAGCAAAGGCAGACACACAGAAGCACTGTTCCGGATGAGTCACTCGATCATTAAGCATAAGAAGTCCTTCTAAGAGCTACCTCCTTGACTGCATTATTCAGCTCTACTTATTTATGCAATTCAGCCTTTTCCCACATGAAGATTATTAAATCCAAATACTGTAGTGACCATAAATGTATTGAATTGTTATTGTGCCATAAAGGTTATTCAATTATGCAAGATATTCTCAGTATATATATAATTTTTAATGTAAGTACAGTAGATCATTTTGACCTGGTCATTTTAAAAGTAGCTCGCAAGCCGAAAAAGTGTGGGCACCCCTGGGCTAGACAATGGCACCTTGACTGCCATTAGGTATCAGGATGAAATCCTTGGACCCACTGTCAGACCCTATATTGGTGCAGTGGGTCCTGGATTCCTCCTGGTGCACGACAATGCCCGGCCTCATGTGGCGAGAGTATGTAGGCAGCTTCTGGAGAATAAAGGAACTGATACCATTGACTGGCCCCAACACTCGCCTGACCAGAATCCAATAGAACACCTCTGGGACATTATGTTTCGGTCCATCCAACGCTGCCAGGTTGCACCTCAGACTGTCAAGGAGCTCAGTGATTGATGCCCTGTTCCAGTGCTGGGAGGAGATCCCCCATGGCACCATCCATCGTCTCATTAGGAGCATGCCCTGATGTTGTCAGGCATGCATACAAGCACGTGGGGGACATACAAAATATTGAGTATGATTTTGAGTTGCTGCACTGAAATTTAGGCAAAATGGACTAGCCAGCGCCATCATTTTTTCACTTTGATTTTCGGGGTGTCTTTGAATTCAATCCTCTGTAGGTTGATAATTTTTATTTCCATCAAACGATGCAGCATCCATTCCTTTCTAACACATTACCCAGTCCATATCAGTATATATATCCAGCATGATTTTTTTGCCCATTGAGATCTGATGTGTTTCCAAAGTGTTCCTTTAATTTTTTTGAGCAGTTTATAATATACAGTGCATCCGGAAAGTATTCACAGCGCATCACTTTTTCCACATTTTGTTATGAAACAGCCTTATTCCAAAATGGATTAAATTCATTTTTTTCCGAAGAATTCTACACACAACACCCCATAATGACAACGTGAAAAAGGTTTACTTGAGGTTTTTCCCTAAATTTATTAAAAATAAAAAAATTGAGAAAGCACATGTACATAAGTATTCACAGCCTTTGCCATGAAGCTCAAAACTGAGCTCAGGTGCATCCTGTTTCCCATGATCATCCTTGAGATGTTTATGCAGCTTAATTGGAGTCCACCTGTGGTAAATTCAGTTGATTGGACATGATTTGGAAAGGCACACACCTATCTATATAAGGTCCCACAGCTGACAGTTCATGTCAGAGCACAAACCAAGCATGAAGTCAAAGGAATTGTCTGTAGACCTCTGAGACAGGATTGTCTCGAGGCACAAATCTGGGGAAGGTTACAGAAAAATTTCTGCTGCTTTGAAGGTCCCAATGAGCACAGTGGCCTCCATCATCCGTAAGTGGAAGAAGTTCGAAACCACCAGGACTCTTCCTAGAGCTGGCCGGCCATCTAAACTGAGCAATCGGGGGAGAAGGGCCTTAGTCAGGGAGGTGACCAAGAACCCGATGGTCACTCTGTCAGAGCTCCAGAGGTCCTCTATGGAGAGAGGAGAACCTTCTAGAAGGACAACCATCTCTGCAGCAATCCACCAATCAGGCCTGTATGGTAGAGACGGAAGCCACTCCTTAGTAAAAGGCACATGGCAGCCCGCCTGGAGTTTGCCAAAAGGCACCTGAAGGACTCTCAGACCATGAGAAACAAAATTCTCTGGTCTGATGAGACAAAGATTGAACTCTTTAGTGTGAATGCCAGGCATCACGTTTGGAGGAAACCAGGCACCGCTCATCACCAGGCCAATACTATCCCTACAGTGAAGCATGGTGGTGGCAGCATCATGCTGTGGGGATGTTTTTCAGCAGCAGGAACTGGGAGACTAGTCAGGATAAAGGGAAAGATGATTGCAGCAATGTACAGAGACATCCTGGATGAAAACCTACTCCGGAGCGCTCTTGACCTCAGACTGGGGCGACGGTTCATCTTTCAGCAGGACAACGACCCTAAGCACGCAGCCAAGATATCAAAGGAGTGGCTTCAGGAAAACTCTATGAATGTCCTTGAGTGGCCTAGCCAGAGCCCAGACTTGAATCTGATTGAAGATCTCTGGAGAGATCTTAAAATGGCTGTGCACCGACGCTTCCCATCCAACCTGATGGAGCTTGAGAGGTGCTGCAATGAGGAATGGGCGAAACTGGCCAAGGATAGGTGTGCCAAGCCTATGGCATCATATTCAAAAAGACTTGAGGCTGTAATTGCTGCCAAAGATGTATCAAAAAAGTATTGAGCAAAGGCTGTGAATACTTATGTACATGTGATTTCTCAGTTTTTTTATTTTTAATAAATTTGCAAAATCCTCAAGTAAACTTTTTTCACATTGTCATTATGGGGTGTTGTGTGTAGAATTCTGAGGAAAAAGACCCTGTGTTCGGATTCTACGGGTTGGAAAATGGATGGATGGAAAATGAATTTAATCCATTTCGGAATAAGGCTGTAACATAACAAAATGTGGAAAAAGTGATGTGCTGTGAATACTTTCCGGATGCACTGTAAGTGCACATATTGTTCTTGAGTCCAACTTTTCAATATTATAAGAGACAACAAGGACAAGGAGATTTGCAGCAAATAAGAATATTTAAGTATCCTTACAAAAAATATCCTACACTAAAAAAATAAATCAGTCAGTACTCTGTAGTGACAGAAAGAGGATTCATTAAGCTTAAAAGTAGATCTGAATGGTAGAATACATTTTATACCATGTAATATCACTTATTTAACCAGGTAAAATTCTTATCTTTTTCCAGTGAAAAGTGAAACATTATGGTACGGTAAAGAAACTCTTGTATCTTGAATGCAGAAAATTAAAATTGAAATTATACATAGAGTAAAAATTATTCTACAAACCCAACTTGTAAAGTGTTAAATAAGAGTACTTCTCAAAATGTATTAATTTTCAGTATCACTTTAGAAAAAGCCACATGAGCATATAAAGTACCCTTTTCAAGGTAAGAATAAAAATGCTACTTTTCAAGTAGAATAAAGTTGTCTCAATTATTGAGCATTTTCTGTGCTAGTGTGTGGTATGTGTTAATGAAGCAGTCATTACAAATTCATAAACATAAGGAATTATGCAAATTGGTGATTAGCATGGGTGCTCTTTGGATCATATACAAATACATTTATAAATAAGGCAGATCCCTTGATAATGCTTCAGAGATAATGACATGATAATATTACCTAGTATTTCAAGGAAGAAAAAGCATGAAATTTTTAAACATTCTCTTTCTGAAAAAAAATATGACATTTCCACTCACTATCATTTGTATTAACCCAAATAGGCACCGAAAATGGGAGTTTCCTGGTCTAATTGTCTTTTAATCACATGAAAATGTGCATCATGCCTTGTATTATTAGAATAAAGTAGGCAATGCCTAACAACCAGACTGCCCTGTAAAAAAGAAGCAATTATCCATGGCATACAACTGTAACAATTTCTGCATCACTGATATTCGATGTTGCATTTCTTTAACCTCTGTCTTTCTATTACCTAGTCATATGACAGGATAAAAAATACAATAAATAGGAATAAAGGAAGAACTGAGTGTATTTAGTCTGGTAGTATAGGAACTGTTAAAAACAGCAAAGAAGGCTGTTTTTCCAATCTATTCCACAATCAAATATTGTACAGATATACCTCTACAGATCGGTGTACTGCATGCCTATGCCCTTTAAAAGTCTAATTTAAATCTCACAAGTATAACCAGTAAGCTTGCAACTGTTTAATTATTATGAATGGCATGTTTTATAAAACACCTTATACTTAACAAACATAAATCTGTCACAGATGTAAGCAAATACTAAACAAAAATAAACAACATATTCATGATCCGCTGTGACAACCCCTAACGGAAGCAGCCGAAAGAAGAAGAAGAAGAAGAATCATGTGTCGAATGAACAGTGTATGAATGTATGTTTTATTATACTTCACTCAGTCCACTAAAAGCACAAAGCAAATAATATTCTCAGAATGATGCTGTTTGTAACATTTCACGTGAAAAGAAACTGCATAATATTTAAGAACTGTTGTGCAGGATCCAAATGAGTCATTACCTATCATGCTGTGTGTATATTCTAAAAAGCCAGTTTATCATATTTAAAAAAATATGGCCGGGGAAGTGGTCTATAAGCAAATGTTGAACTGTAAATCAAAGTGAAACATTCACGGAGTTACAATCAAGGTTTTAGTGACAGTGTGAATTTAGCTAGAATCCAGCAGATCTGAAATGACTCCCAAGTTACTATTTGAGACTACAGAATTGTACATTAAAGGTATTTCACTGTTTTGTTACAAAATATGTTACATTTTGTGAAAACTCCCATAATATATTAAAGACAGTGTTGACCAAATCATTTATAATTCTATTTTCAACCGAACCTTAGCAAACATAATGTTACATTTTTGGAAAAGAAAGTCACTGAAGCTACTCCTCTGCCTGGAAATGACACTGTTCAGTGGATGCAGTGGATTCTTCATGATTGACAGGAGTTTGCTTAATGCCCGTCGCTCTGCCACAGATGTTAAACTGTCCAACTTTACTCCTACAATAGAGCCTGCCTTCTTAACAAGTTTGTACAGGCGTGAGGCGTCTTTCATCTTTATGCTGCCTCCCCAGCACACCACCGCGTAGAAGAGGGCACTCGCCACAACCATCTGGTAGAACATCTGCAGCATCTTATTGCAGATGTTGAAGGATGCCAACCTTCTCAGAAAAAAATGTCCTGTTATTATGTGATCAGTGAACTATTCAGCTATTTTACTTTTGCATCATACAACTAAATCAAGGTAAATTTGGTTGATCCTAAGGTTCAAGCTGATATACTGTAGCAAAGTATAATGTTCTCAATCACAGCTGCACCTTTAAGCTCTATTATAAAACAAAGACAGAGATTAGAGATTTTAAAAAAACATGATTTTAGTTATTAATAACACCATTTAAAATATGCAGTAGTACCTGGCTGAATAGTGTTTAAAACACAAAGAAACTCACCCTAGTTTATTGAAGAGTACTCATGCTCTTAAATTAAAGTAATGAAATCTCTAGCGTAGGTGGACAGCAACAAAGCTGCAGGTCTTCCGAGCAGCATGGGGAGTTTTAAAAAGTATGATAAAGCTCTCTTTGTGGCCCAATCTGACTACTACTCTAGATTAACAGATGACAACTGAAACTGATGACATCTGAAACAATCCTCATCTTCTGTTTAGGGCAGTGGCTAATCCAACAAATGAGAATTTTGAACTGCAACAAAAAATACCTACAGACATTAGTAGTTCAGATTTTATGAACATCTTTTATGAAAAAATTAACAAGATAAGATTTAAGATTTCAACATCACCTCACAAACCGAATATTACATTGGTAAACCCTGTCTCACCTTGCACACACCACTTTTGTAATTTAAACTTGATAACAGAAAAGGAAGTTATAACCGTAATTTCTAAACTTAAACCTACTACCTGTCCTTTAAACCTAAGTTTAACAAAACAAGTGAAAAGCTCAAAGACTACAAAAGACTTGATCAGTGACTGGTAAATTGGCCACTCACAAAAAACAATTTTTTCAGCATCTGCTTTCCTAAACTTTATGGTAATTATTATGGCAATTGAAGTAGACACATTTTTTTTTGCCGCAGAGTTGGCAGGCAGTAAGGCAGACTATACCAGAGAGAGACAAAAGATTGTGATATTAGGAGTCGTTCTGTACAATTAAACAAATGGCAAAAAAACCTACCTTAATTCAGAACTTTTATTTTGTCCTTTAATTAAACTAAATACTACTTGTCTGTAGGTCACATTTTAAATTATAAAAAGAAGACATAAAGAAGAATTTGAAATTGTTGCTTAAGAAACAAAAAGCATGGTAGCTTAACAACAAAATTTGCATGTTTTACTTGTGAACATGTTATGCATGTTATACTTGTATCTACTTGATAAACATCTTATGAACCTTTGATAGATTTGTGGCTTTTTTATATATTTTTATAGGTTTGCACTGTGATTATTATTGTGTCATACAGTATAGGTTTTGGTAAGAAACAAGTACTGCAAAATTAAAATTAGTATCCATGTTTTATAATTACACCTGAGGAATAAGGAATGTCTAGCTGTTACATTGGAAAAAAATCCCTGTATAAATATAATGTATATTTTAACAGCAAAAAAAAAAATCTCTTAAGCAGTGTTTAACTGCCTATATCAATTATTGAATCAATGTGTGACACTATACTGTACATACAATTCAAATTATCTTAGAAGGATACTCAGTGGAATTTTATAAAAAATTTTCAAACAAGTTGGCTCCACTACTATTAACAATGTTTATAGAAGCTAGAGACAACATAATTCTACCTCAAACGGCAAGCAAAACATGGACATATTACAATGTGCATCACACAGACTAATTTCACTTCTGAATAATGATGTTAAGATACTCTCTAAAGTTCTGTCTATAAGTATTGAGAAAGTGCTTACCTTTGTAATATTACAAGACTAAACCGGATTAATTATTAAAGGGAGACACATAGTTTCAAATCTTCAACATCTGTTTAATGTAATATACTCACCCATTAACTCTAACACACTAGAGATCTTATTATCTTTGGAGGCAGAAAAAGCATTTCACATGGTTGAATGGGACTACCTATTTGTGTTTGGCCCAAATATACGTCCATGGATCAAACTATTTTATACCAGTCCAGATGCCACTGTTTGTATTAATAACATTATTTTAAAATACTTCAAACTAAAACATGATACTTGACAAGGATGCCTGCTACCACCATTGCTCTTTGCAATCGCTATTGAGCCATTGGCCATTCACTTTCGAAATATATCAGGGATAAAGGGGATTACCAGAGACTTGAACAAAAAATATCACTATATACAGATGATATGGTACTGTATATACTTCCATACCAGCAGTCCTCAATGCAATAGTAGAATTTCAAAATATATCTGGAATCAAAATTAATTTGAATAAAAGTGTGCGTATTCTAATCAACTCTCTAGGACACAATATTAGACTTGACACCTTCCCATTTATTTTAGCAGATTGTGACGGTAATAGAACCATCACCGGGTCCTTTGCCAGCTACGATGAGCCAGAAGAACCAGTAGCCACTGGTATTTAACCAAATATAACACAGTCTAGAGCCGACAGGTGTAGTGCTGAATGTTAAATGACTCCCCACAAGACAATTAATGTTAGGATGTCATTCCAGTAACAATCAGATTTTTAGATTTTATACAATGCCTTCACTTACCGGCTCAGTTGATGGGCAGTTTACATTCTACACATGCGTGGCTGCATACTCCTTTATGCTGCTAAAAGCCAACAAGCAGCTGATTTCTCAACAGTCCAGAGTAACAAAACAGGAAAAGAGAAACCAGTCGCGGTGTGGGGATGGTAGTAGTTTTACTTTGCTTATTTGTGGATTTTATGCTTTGTTGTTCTCTAAGAGTTTAGAAAAAATCTACAGGGCTTTATGAAATGTAGGTATGATAGATTATGTGTAGTAATAAGGTGAGGATATGAGCCCATTGCCTTTAGGTGAGTGGGTATGACATGTTTTAAAGGCCTCCATGCCATTAGTTCAAAAGGTCAGTAATGAGGATAGGTGTCGTTATTGTGCGTATTGCAAAGTTTCTTCCCCCACCCCAACCCCCCCCCCCCAGCTGTTGGCTGTCTTAAACGTATTTTTTCAATCTTTTTAAGCCAGGGTGTTTCCTAGATTTTGCGGGAGCTTCAGCACAGGGGTGAGATATAGGTTTTGGTTGCTATAGAGCCACAACACCAATTATTGAACCTTTTTCTTTCTACCATTTTTTTGGCAGCTTTTGGACTGTGTACATTTTATGAGCCATTGCCGGTAACTACTCTGCATGAATGTTGTCAATAATTTATCGAATTTGTCCTGTTTTTGGATACGACTATTTTGTTTTGCTTGATTGTTGAGTATTATTTTTATGTATTGTTTACCTCTTCATAACACCTTTATCTTACCAACAAATACTAGATTAGAATTTTTCCTGCAATACATATCGGTGACTTTGGTTTCAAAATACTTTGTGCTTTATTTGTGCTTTGGGGCACCTTCAGTGCCATCCAGCTATGAACTACTAGTGGGCACTGACTTAAGACAGTGTATCGTGACACAGATCAGTTAAGTACCAAGGGGTAAACAGCACAATCACATTATATAAATATCTTTCTCAACAAAATGTTGCCATCTACATGGAAAAAAAATAATCAAGAGGTGAACAAATGGCCTACCCTCCATCTCATATTAGCAGGGTTGTATCAATACTGTCAAGATGAACATCCTTCCCAAGCTTCTATTTCTATTTCAGAGTATCCCCATATATATTAAAAAAAAGTTCCTTAAGAAATTAGATTCAATTATAACCTCATTTATTTGGAATTTGAAACATTCACATATCCAGATAGTGAATCTACAATGACCTAAAGGAGAAGGGAGCACAGCACTACCTAACTTTCAGTTTTATTACTAGGCATCAAATATACAAGCTATAAAAACCTGGGGCCTCATGTATAACGCTGTGCGTAGAATTCACACTAAAACATGGTGTAAGGACAAAAGTGAAAATGTGTGTAAAATTCAGAGGCACAAAACTGTTTGTAAGTCATATTCCACAAACTTCAGCTCCATAAATCCTGGTTAGCATGAAAAGTAACACACGTGCACACACCTGCCACCCCTTTGAATATGCAAATCAATATAAATAGCCTGTTATGTTCAACATTTTGTCAAAAGACAATGGCAAAAACACAGGAAAAAAAACTTCAGCATATGCGAAGTGGAGGCAAGGAAAAATGTACTATTTGTTGGCTTAAACTGTGTTACAAGCAACAAAAGGAAAGTGATGGAGTGATACAGCATGGCGGAGACACTCAAAAGTTCAAGTTCAGAAAGTCGTACAGTGCCTGAAATAAAAAGAGAAGTGGTCAGATGTCAAAGTCAAGATGAAAAGGTGAGTCACAGCCACCGTCAGAGTGTCATACGGAAGTGTATTAGGGGACAGAGAAAAGAAAAAAAAATTAGGGACAAAGTTAAGAAAAAAAGGTTGAAATGTTGACTTTAATCTCAAAATTTCCACCTTAACCTCACAGTTTATTCTGGCATTAAAGTAGAACATCATAAACTTCATCTTAAAATTGATATTTAATTTACTAGAGTTTCATAAAATCCACTGTAACTAAAGTAGTATGTGTTCCCCAACCCAGTCATTAATCACTATGTGCTTCTTAAACTTGCTTTCTCTTTTGTAAACAGGAGCGCTCAGGCACTGATCACCATACAGATTACATTATATTCATGATATTACAGCTCTCTGAACATTTTAGAATAGTAAGATGTATACTATGTATCATTTTCATGTTGAAATGCATTAAACCATGTATTAAAAATGTCGGGGCATGGTGGCGCCCCATCCAGGGATTGTTCTTGCCTACACTGTCCAGGGATGCTTGCTGGGACATTGAAATAATTTAATGCAGCAGTACTGTCTCTGTCAAACGTACCCCCAATTCCTGTCCTTCCATTTTCTTTTTCCATGTAACCAATCACCACACAATGAGCTCTGTAATAAATGTAAAGCCAGCTGTAAACTTAGAACTCAGATTCTTTAAAACTTTTACAGGACACTGAAAAATCTTTGTTATACATGTTTAATTATTCCATTCATCCAGGGTCATGCTAGTCATAGCAAGCATCAAGCAAGAGGCAGGAACAAGTTCACATAGACCAGGCAAGGAGAAGTTTAAATAGACTGCGGCATGGCTGAGTGGAATCCATGCAGATACTGGTGGCTTTCCTTAGGCAGCTGTATCCCGATAATCCTCTGCGCTCTCGACACAACCTGCTGTAGAGCTTTCCTATCAGTTGCTATGCAGCTATGATTCCACACACACATTCAATGGGTTAAAAAACTCTGAGCGATGCACTAAGAGTAACAATGTTAAAGCAGCTATGATATTTGGAATTGTTTGTTCATTCTGTGCACCATTATATTATTACAGAATGATTACAATCAAGTGAATTAAATTTGTAAACGATATGCATATAATTTCAATATATTTGATACATTCCGCATTACTGATGCAAATCTGAATAAAGGGAGACCACATAGGAACAGTAGCAGTGCTTTGACACTAGGAGCCGCTAGTTTGCCAATCCATGCAGAAACATGTGCACGCAAGGTGTGGGTACCTCCGTAAGAATGTGAATGGCTTTACGCCAAGTTTGGTTTTTATACATCACAATGTGAGCATAGAAACGGGCATATGCTAAATTTTTGTGTGTATACACCATTTACATTTGAGGCCCTTGGACAACAACACAAATTGATGAATATGCATAAGCCTGGTCTGCAATAGAAATAAAATCTAGCTGAACCTTTTTATGTGCCCTGGTTTGTGCTCCAGGAAATACAAATCATTGTTAATATACTGATAATCCAATCATCCATCACTCACTCAGAATATGAAACCATTGCAGGAAACACTTTAAGACAGAGAGGCTCTAATATGTTGCACTTTTACATGATAGTTACCTTTTTCTACCCTCTAAAACCTACATAATATTTAATGTTTGGAAAACATGCAGGAGTAAAACACTTAGATATTTGTATATAGATAATGTCATTGCACCTTATGAATAATTCACACTTCAAATTTTACTTCCTATTAGCACATTTTTTTCCTTACCTTCCACCCATTTCTATTCCAGAAGAAATACTCATCAGTTTTGAAGACTCAGACAGCATATAAAAACATGTTAATGTCTCTTCCTTTCAAACATCCTAGGGTATGTTGGGGACAGGATCTTTCACATCTCTGAAAAGGAATGGAAGGCAGCCATGCATAGAATATATTTCAGTTCCATATGTGAATTCATTCATCTAACTTAAAATCTTTTATTGACCATATTTACCTCATTTAAAATTGTCCAAAATGTATCAATGCCAAGATTCAACATGCAAATTTTGCAATTTAGCTCCAGCCTCACTGTTTTGGGTGTGCACCAAATTAACATCATTCTGGACAGAAATCTTTGAATTTCTATCAGACAGCCTTGATGTCACAATCACTCCTAACCCATTAACAGTTGTGTTTGGTGTACTCCCGGATGGGCTTAAATTTGAGAAGGACAAAATGAGTGTAATTGCCTTAACCATACTACTAACATGTAGACTTATCTTGGTGAACAGGAAGAATCCCAACCCACCTTTTATAAGTCAGTGGGTAAGTGATGTTCTATGCTATTTGAAATTGGAAAAAATGTGACTTCACTTAGAGAATCTGTTCAAAACTTTTTAAAATTAAATTTGCACTTAAGAGGATCTATTGAAACCTTTTTAAAATATGGCAAGATCTAATTAACCATATCTTAGAATAAGTATTTATATTGAGGAAAAGAACATTCTCCTTTGTTTGTTTTTTTAAAGATTTGCTCATGTTGTAGTCTCTCCTCTCTTTCTCTCGAGTGGGGGTTGAATTATGACTTATTATGTTTGACATGATCATATGAAATGTCTTCTTCAAATAATATCAATAAAATTAAATTAAAAAAAGAACAAAGTGCTTGGGACTGAAAAAATAATTTGTTATAATAGTATTTGCACATAGAACCGTCTTTCAACATGTACAGTTGACAAAGCTGACAACAGAATGTAAAATTTAATGGTAACATTGTCTTTCTTTTTGCAGTATCAGTGGCAGTGAGAAGTTCAAACTTTTTCTGTAAAGTAAACTACTGCAATCAGGTGTCCCCGTCAGTGTCCAGAGCATGCATCCCTTTATTTACAAGAACACAGCGCCCGTGGTGTACATAACACAGACTTTCAGTCGCCTATGTCATCTAATGCAGCATTTTGCAATCTGTGGGCCTCTGTCTTCCCTCCAACCACCCTTATCATTGTGCTTGAATCACTGAGGCAACATTGCAGGTTGACTGCAGTCAATCCCAGACAACATTCCCCAATTCCTGCTGCAACGATCGTATTTAGTTCACTGATAAGAGTCTACTGTAGCTACAAACCTCCAAAGCTCCACAAATAGTCAAATTTGTTTCAGGAGTGTGATTAATATTGTGACAAGTGGGGGTGCCAGCAAGCTCCCAAACCCTTCAACACACCAACACCAACATAAGTATCAGTTCAAACAGTGATTTATTTTCACAAATACCTCATAGATGATACACAAAGATTGCATAAGCACAATTCCTCTTATATTCTGAGTCTCTAATTCTTTCTTCCCTTTTACTCCTCCAGCCAAGCTTTGTCCACATCCATCTGACTCTGGCTCACCTGGATAAGGTTGGTTAGCTTTTTTATGCCAGATCCAGGAGCACTTCTGGTGTGACGCTGTCACAAATAGGAGGTACTTTTGGGACATTTGGAGGTTCCTTTAAAGTGGGATGATTTGTCCCTGCACCCATGGAAGACCGGAGGGCTGCGTTACTAGGCTACACTTCCTAGCCTGTCCTGTAGGTATCCAGGCAGGCACCGCAATCCAGGAAGACTGCTACCTATAGTGTCGGGGGAGGAAATAGTCCATACAATTGGTCTCCAACTATCCTTCCATTAAACTGGCCTTCTGGCCAGGTAAGGAATCTTGACCCATCTCTGCCAGAACACCAGCCCATGCCTGGTGAGCATCACAATATCAAATAAACAAAGTGACATAAATTGGCTGTTCAGCAGAGCTCCTAAATTTCATTTTCTGGGCCAAAGCCAGAAGAAATGTGTGTGTTTTGCTGCTTTTTTGAAAATTACTTTGTTGAAACAATGATTTCCTTAAAACGGTGTTTGATCTAATGGAATTTGACCTATTTATATAAAAAATATCTTGGAAGGGAGATGAGATGTGATCTTCTCGGAAGACAATTTGACGTCCCGCGAGAGACACTTTAATGTCACGCGAGACAAGGCAGTGAGACAACATTTAAAACAAGTTTACGGACATCTAACCTAGCAGTTGTTGGAATGCTTTTGGCAGACATGCTTCATGTGCTCCCAGCTCTTAAAACAATGACAAGTGGCAAGCAGAATACACAGCTCGCCAGCAGCAGCAGCAGTAACAGGCCAGAAGATAATCCAACCACTTCTCCTTAGCGTGCGTTCAGCCGCCCCCCCTTCACAACGCGAGCAGCATTATACATTATGCGAGAAAGAGATTTAACCACGCGTAGGGCCGGAAATAAAGGACAAGTACAGTATTGTTTATACACAAGTTTTAAAGTAAAAGTGAAAATAATGTATATGTAACAATTCCCATGAAAATAACAATATCTTTAAAATGTATACCCGGTAAAACAAACCCTGGGGTGAGCGAGCAAAGCAAGCAGGGGGCGGAGCCCCCTAGTATATATATAGTCACACACAGGCGAATAACAGGCAGCTGAAGGGCTTAACGACTGGTAGTAACATATCTGTCTGGGGGGCGGCGAGGTGCACTAACTCTTTTTCTAAGTCTCCTGCAGACCTTTCCCGGGAAATCCCACCAGGAGCCGCTACCTTAGCATGGGACACATCACTTCCAGTCCCGAGGATGACATAACTTCCCCCAGACTCCCTATAAAACCTCACTCCCTTCCTCTGTCTCGCTTTTGCAACCAGGAACACATTATACGGGTGGCTGCCCCAAACCTTTGCAATGTCTGGTGTCCTTCCTTGTTACAATATATATATATATACAGGTATATATTCATGATTGACAGGAGTTTGCTTAGTGCCCGTCGCTCTGCTACAGATGTTAAACTGTCCAGCTTTATTCCTACAATAGAGCCTGCCTTCTTGACAAGTTTGTCCAGGCGTGAGACGTCCTTCTTCTTTATACTGCCTCCCCAGCACACCACCGCGTAGAAGAAGGCACTCACCACAACCGTCTGGTAGAACATCTGCAGCATCTTATTGCAGATGTTGAAGGACGCCAACCTTCTAAGAAAGTATAGTCGGCTCTGACCTTTCTTACACAGAGCATCAGTATTGGCAGTCCAGTCCAATTTGTCATCCAGCTGCACTCCCAGGTATTTATAGGTCTGTAAAAATGCTGTCAAAACTTAAAAAGCAGCTGCCTTTTTTGGATTATAATCAAATGAGGTAAAATAACAGTGGTGGAACTGTTGCATTGCCCCTAATTTCTTGTATACACTTAAAAAGGATATACCATGAAATGAGGCAGGTAAGAATGTCAGTGTTGGAACTATACAAGTAAACACTTTAAGAGTTAACTTGTCATCCTTATTGTCAAAATTTCACAATAGACTAATTTAAATCTTATAGGCTTCAATACCCCTCATTAAACCGTATGGGCCCACACACACACACAGGTGATAAACAACAAACGGTGCATTCAATAAACACAAAATAAATTTATACTTATATGTGCAGAGGCACAAAAATTAAACTGCCTGTGTGAGGCAAGTATTGCATTAACATTTTTATGTTGTCTTAATTTGAAAATATGTTAAATTTATTTCATAGTTTAAGATTAGTTTATGCATTAAGAATACAGGTAGATAATGATTCAGTTTTATTGGGGTACTGTTTTTTTAAGGAGGGGTGCTACGTTTCAGGGGTTATTGAGAACTAGGAAGTTTTAAGTCTTAAGTTTCTTTTTATAACTGTGGAAATAAATAACATAAAAAATAAATGTTTGAAGGGAACCTGGGGCTTTCTCTTTTGAGATTCACAGAGCATTGCCTCGTTTATCTCCCTTTTGACTCGTTCGCGAATCTAACCCAGTCCAGACAGTAACTTGCCAGCATGCTGAGACCTCCCGCCATTAGTCGTAGCTGCCACACTACCAAGTATGATGCTACCAGTCACACTCAGTGTTTACTTTTGTACTTTATCATTAAACTTCTTCTTTTCAATGTTTTTGTGTTCTGAGTGGTTTTCTCTCTCATTTCCCTTTTCAAAGCAAAAAGGAGCTGGAGTTAGGGAGCAGACCCTGGCCCCTTACAAACTGTCTTCATCTCCTGGTCTTTTTTAAGTCTTCCCCGTTTGCTCTTTTTGGCTAATCCCTTTGCATGAACAGAATACAGACCCCTCATTCAGCCAATCACAACAGAGAAACTGTCAAGATGGGTTATACTTAGCATGCTCACCAGACACTTCTCAAACAGCCATTTTAATTTTTTTTCTTTTTCTTTTTACAGTTTATTAAAATTAAGCTAAATTTTGTCATGCCATGCTTCATACATCGCAGGCAAGGATGTCTTAGAAAAAAAATATTATCTACCTGGAATGTTGTATCTTGAATCAAACTTTTTATCCATTTACTTAAAACCTTCCTTTTCCACCGTTAGGATCTGCATCATATCCTTGGCCAAAAAATATGTAACTGTATCAGTCATTTTAATTCACTGTTTGCTCTTCCTGTCAGATGGAGTGCAACTAGCAAATGCTCCAGCGATGCGGAGCCATTTGTTTGCTTTTTGGCTGCACATCACCAGCTGCTAGTATTTGCTTGCGTGCCTTCATAGCCTGGTTGTATTGGACAGTGTGTTTTTGCTTCAAGTGATGAAACAAGATCGTTGTGTTTACACCTTTAACAATAACAGTTTTCTTGTATATTTTGCAAAGTATTGTGCTTTGTTGGAGGTTTGACATCTTGTAGCCAAATCACTTCCATACTATTGAAGTAGCTGCCTTTTCAGGTAATAAATCATTATTGAAGGCTCACACATTGCTCTCTCTCAGACATGTTTGGGATTGTGGCGTTGTCGTGCACACTAGAAAATGTATATCTTTGATATCACAAGATGACACTTTTTTATCTCGTAAAAATTCATACCGGTGTTATCTGGATGATATGATATGGCACAGCCCTAATATTAGGGTATTGGTACTGATGTCCCGATTCAATTCGATTCCAATTGACAGTGCCCCAATTCAATTTGATATCAATTTTATCATGACTGAATTAGCATGCACTGATAGATTTGAAGTGGTGGCCTTTTAAGAGATTACTTAACCATGCACAGAGAACATTAATATAATGTGACAAATTTCACTAACACTTTATTTGAAGTGTGTCTACATAGTGACCTAATAACATATGCATAAGCATGGAATGATATTTAAGAATAAATACTTGATTTATAATTTATAATAATTTTTCACATCACTGCACTCATTCAAAATTCACCATAATTTAACTACATATGTATCACCAAACATATAATAGGGGACTCCTAGTTTTAATATAATGAATCTACTTTATAAAACATCTATATCATATTGGGAATAATATTATTATAAAATAATCAAATATTTTTTTTCTTAAATAATAAATGTTATTCAATAACCTGTTTATGTGTTATGAACCTCCATGTAAACACCCTTCAACTAAACTGTTATCCAAATGTATTATCCTATTGGATAACTCGTTGAAATTAAAGATACAGTGGTAGGACTTGTGTCTTTATGTAATTCTACAAGTTACAAATTCTTCAGTTGCTTACACGTACCAGTTACATTAATCAGTCTCGAAAATGTGTCCTCACTGTTCCTCCTCAGACCAAAAGGAAGCGTTTTAAAATGAGGATCGACAGCTGATGCTTTTTGACAGCAGAGTATGATGAATTTAATATAAAAAAACAACCATTGTGACTGATTAACGCCACTAATATGATCTGTATGGCACAGCTTATGCAATTACTTTACGGCGGCTGCTTTCTGTACATGCTCATTTTGGTATCGCAAGCTGGCCGGGTATGGCATGTTGGAAACTTTTTTCACCATAGCAGTACAGTCAGCCAGAAACTTAAAGAGAAGCGACATTTATTGGACTTGCTAACACAAAAATCTGTGATTGTTGCAGTCCCGTGATGGAACAGCTCATTGGCAATGCTAGAAAGGTTTTTGTAACTACAGCCAACCAGCCATCTCAGTAGCTCTGCATACTGTATATGCAGTGAAGTTGCTCCCACTGTGACTGGCATACAGCATGCTTGTCTGCAACACATCCACCGCAGCATGTTCACCTGTCGCAAGTTACAACTGCTGGAGCTCAGGGGGGGGGAGGGGTGCAAAGCTCAGAGGAGTGTGCACATACATGGGATTTCAAAACCGCTCAAGTAACGTTATCTGCGTTTGCATAGTTAGATGTCTGCATTCCCCCCGAAGAGCTCCATCTCTGCCCCATCCAAAGTACTGCAGCGGGGATATTTGTAGTAAAGTGCTTTTCCATACAAAGTCTTAACTGGCCAATTAACAATATCTACTCAATCAGACGCGAAAAATGAAGATAAGCAAAACTCTACATATAGTAATTGAGCAGGATAAAGTTTCACAAGATGGATCTTGATACTTTAAGAATTGATATCGAATCGTTTAAATGAAAAATAACGATTCACCAGAACATAAATATTTTTACCCAGATCTATACAATATATAAGATATGCAATTGTAAGCATTATATATTTATACAGACTATTATGATTGCACTTATTGCTATTATGAATGACTGTTCAGCAACCTAACAACTTGTGTGTAGAAACTTTCCCTAAATCTACCAGTGTGAATGCCAGTGATCCTATACCATAGGAGAGAGAAATGTACAAGAATGTCTATGGTTTTTCTGATATTGTATACCTTTTCCCTTTCTATGGTACAACTTTGGTATATGTCCTGAATAGAAGGAAACTGGGTACCAGTAATGTGCTGTCACTTCCACTTGCTTCTAGAGTGTGTCTTGAGCTGAGCTGGTGCCCTACCAAGGGATGCAGCCAGGTCATGATGGACTCCACTGGGCACAGGTAGAAGCTCATAACAACACAACTTCTGTCTTCAACACAACCTGTCCTCAAATACAAGTCCTTTTTCTTCTACGTAAAAAGAGATTCAGGAAGGATGTTTTGGGCAAAGCTAAAATAGCAATAATAGTACACAATCCAGGCTTAATACCTGTACTGGATCAAATGTGGCAGTTAAAGGCTGTGCATGTTTTCAGTAGCATCACTTGCATGCATACAATACTTCTGCCCTATATGCATTTGTAAAGAGGTTTCAGCACAAATGCATCATTGAGATGCAAGTAATCTAGAGTCAAAACATGAATAAAACTTAAATCACATTTGAAAATATATTCAGGATGTAATTACATGTTTTAATATACTTATACCTTGATGTGCTGAAATTTACTTAGGCTTTCTTGGTATTAATTATGAATACAACTGTAAACACATGAATCCTGTGCATGTGTTTTGGGAATCAAAGCATTTTAGGGACCCACTTTGTCTAGTTCAACAATAAGAATCAATACAGATGTAAATTGCCTTATAGATGATACAACTGTGAAACATTACACATGCAAAATAAGTATGCAATCATCTAAATGGGTTCTACTGGCTTGATAATAGATGGACATACAGGCAAACAACAATATCAATAAATAAAAAGCATGCAAAATATTTTTGCACTTTGATTCCAAAACACAGTCATGATCTTTTTTTACTGCAAGACGGCAGCACATGTAGATGCTGTAGCTGCTCCAGATCCAAATAATTCAGTGCAAAATGTGTTCAATATTTTGCAGAAAATTTATTATCACTATAATCTGCTTTACATCAGTCATCACTTCTGCGAATACAACATTACCTCAGCATTCAGGGAATAGTTAAACAGTCTTGGCATTCTGCAAAGATCAGGCTATGAGAGTACAACTTCACATGAATCGGCTAGCAAAAGAAAGATCAGCCACTGCCATAAACAATGTGAAAGGAAACAGTTACATGGTAAACAATCTGATATCCACATCAGGATAGAAAAAAATCCAATCAGGCATATGCATCTTACTATTCTACTTGAATGTGTGCTCACTGGACAACAAGCTGGATGACCTCACACTTCAACAAATAACCCAGAAAGAGATGACAGATTGTTCCATCTTCATCTTTACTGGAAAGTGGCTGCATAATAACATCCCTGACACAGTCATTTAGTCGGATGGACTGGCCACTTTCTGAACACACAGAGCTGCTTCAACAACCGGTAAAGTGCACAGAGGTTGTCTTATTGTTTTTCGTAAACAATGAATCATGCAGAAACTCTGCAGTAGAGTCAAGCCACTGCCCTCCAGTACTAGAATGTCTAACTGTAAAGTGCAGTCCTTTTTGCTTGCCACAGGAGTTTACTGTGTTTTTTTTTTATTCTAGTCATTTACATCCCTGTAGAGTTAGTTCTAAAGAATTACGTACCCCATTGGTTTTATTATTGTGGCTGGATTTTTTTAACCAAGTGAACTTGAAGATAGTTCTCCCCAACTTTTATCAACACATAATTGTTTTCCAACCAGGGCAGAGAATAAACTGGACCTTGTGTTTACAACTCCTGTCAGGCTTAGAAAGCCATAACCTGCCCATATCTCATTTTTTCTAATCATGTTTCCATTATGCTACTGCCTGCATACAAAACACTGCTTAAATAGACCAAACCAATTGTTAAACAAATCAGGGTGTGGCCAGCAGTTTCAGCCCTGCAGTATTATCTTGAACACTCAGACTAGGCCATGTTTAAAGCAACTGCCACCTATGGCCATCACTTAAATTTAGAGGGGTATGCATTATCGGTCAATGGCTAAATTAACAAGTGCATACAGTGGATGATATTACTGTCTGAAAGACCATCAGAACATGTGCAAATTGGAAACCTTGGGTCATATTTGAGCTATGTGCACTGTTGAAAGCCTGTAATTCTGCCTTTAGTTCAGGTGACAGGGTAGCCCTCCGGACAGCAAGGACAAACCTGTCTAATGGCATCAAAGCATCAAGTCAGAGTATGGCAAGAAAATCCACAGACACATTCAGGACACCAGAGATACATGGCAAATGTGGCAGGGAATGCAAGCCACCACAGACCGTCTGCATAGGTGATTACTCCCTTACAAATGTTTTAAATAATTTTTTCACACAGTTTCCTTCCTTAAACAACAAACCTGCGAGGAAGTCCATCCCTTCTCAGGAGGAATAAGTACTGTGTTTTTCCACTGCTAACTGTGTTGAATGTAAACCTATGCAAAGCTACTGGACCAGAAAACATACCTGGCTGACAGCTCAGGGAATATGAAAACACCAGCGTATGGACATCTTTACATATATCTTCAACATTTCCCTGAGGCAGGCAGATATCCCCAAGTGCTTCAAAACCATCACTATCATCAGAGGGTGCAGAGATAGAACATATACTGGCAAGCAGAAGGTGTGCCTCCTCAGTAGGGCTGTACAATTAATAATATTAGGCAGATGATCTGGACCAGCCAGATTGGTTGATCTGGACCAGGCAGATGTCTATGACCTACTTAGTGAAATAAACTATGATGAAAGAAAAAGATGCAAAGCACTAGAGAAGTAAGCAGAAAAAGAACCCCCTTAAATCAGTTGAAACGTGCTGAAAGTGTTTTTCAGCAACCATGATTGAATTTACATATTTTACATATTCACAATATACTAGACACCATACTTAATGAAGATGGCATAAAATGCTCTGTGGTGCAAGTGCAAGTTTAGGGACCTGTCTACTAGAGCACTGTGGTAGTCATTGTGCTATCTCCGTACTTAGAACAGTTATTTTCCTGTATTAATATAATGTGCACTACAGAATGCAAAGGTATTATAAGTGAATGATTAGACATATCACATGTAACTAAGTTATTTTAATATATATCTAAAAAATGTAAAGCACTTTAGAAACTAAAATGTAGATTATAAAAAGGGGTAGAGGTACAGAATTTGTTTTTGGGTAGCACCTAGTTTAGCCAGTGTAGAGCTTGAAAGTGGGGGTGCAGAGAGAGAATATTTACTGGCAAGCAGGAGGTGTACCTCCTCAGTAGGGCTGTACAATTAATCATATTAAAATCACAATCTGTTTGTTTGATAATGCTATCTGAATGAACACCATAATCAATTCTGCTGCAGTATTTGCATTGAGACAGTCAGTACATAAAGTCTTCTCTGTAGTGGAAATCCTCTAACTGAGCAGCTGTTACTCGCTGTAACAAATAAATGTTCATAGTTGAATGCAACCCCATACCAGTCAAGTTCCAATTGACATACAAGATTATAGATCGCTTAAAACTTGGCAAAAGATATAATTCTCATTAATGCTATTGTGAATAAGGGATTTAAAAAATATTAGTGTCCCTGATAGATGCCATACAGTTCAATCTCGTAACTGTTTTTTAAAAGTTGTATTACTTGTTCAGTATACCATAAGTCAGATGAAAATTGAAAAAAATGTGAAAAATACAGGATATTTTGTGGTTACCTGGTGTAGAAGAACCATGTAACCTTATTGTAACGAGCTTAACATTTATTTTATTAAGTGCAAACATTACACTGTGAGGCCACTGTCTATAAACTGCATTTTTCCCTGACCATCATACCAATGAATGTCAGAATAGTTGAATAAATTATTGCACTATATTTTCACAAGGGGAAACAAAGGGACCTTGTAAGTTTAGAATCATTGCTATTGTCTCAGTAAAGGCATTTGATTTCGATGTAACCAATGGTAAAATGTACACATTTGTCCACTCAACTAATGTTCACTTCAGTTTTCTTTTGAGATAACATTTAGTCGTTAAAGAAAAACTCTTCAATATGTCTCATAAAAAATGGAAAAAAAAATGTATCTACTATTAAATGAGTTTCCAGTCAGCTTAATAGCTAGCGAAATACTTTAGCAACCAATACCTATCTTGTTTTCCATCACATCACATGCTATTATTACCATAAAATAATTAGCACAAACAATATATGGAAAATCCAAGCAGTCTTATGACTTACTAACTTATGAGTTAAATGAAATAAAAGTTTAGTGTATGTTTTATTCTTCTGTTTTGCATATTCATATTATCTATGAAGTTATATTTTACTCACACTATAACATAAATAAATGAATAACAGTTGAAAGATTCACCACTCTTCACTCTTTTTATCTGGAATCTCTTTACAGCAATTTATTTTGGATTTGATTGAAAGCATACATTTCAATCACCTAGTAGTTTTAACAACAGGCACAGAAGCCTAAGTTATTTTCTCTTGTACACAAAGGCAGTGCTAAAAATATTGAAAAGTAAAATCATTTACATTACCTAATTAATTGTACAGCAAAGAGTGAAAACTGCACTTCCTCCTATTTCATTATAGTCTTAAACATTCAAATGGCATTTATATGGTTCTCATGTTATCTATGGTTTCAAAGCCATTTGAAACCAGTGGTATTTTCTTTAACACTATGACACGCTAAACAAATTTGAAAATGACAAATTTTAATTCAAGTTGCAAATTTTCGACTCTGTCAAAAACAGTAATGCAGTTCAAGCCAATGGTCACAGAGAAAAAAAGAAACAACACTAAACACACATAATCACTGAAATATTGTCTTTAGTATTAGTGTAGCCTTTGCCATTCTTAACAGAAAAAGTGCATCTTACTCAAATTCAGAATGCTTCTTGCTGTCCTCTGTTGATTAAGGCATTTTCTGCTATAGTGTTTAAGGGATGCCATTTTTTCAAAGTGTTTAAATAACACATCAAGCAAAAGATCAAAAGACATGTTAAATTTTGTACACAGATAAATTAAGGCTATGTTAAATCCAGGTTGTGCACAGTGTTTTAAATTTGTTTACAAATTTAAAGAGCTACAAGCATTTTACTTAACATAAAATTCACTGCAAATTAAATGAGCTAGTATTGCTTTTCTATTTTAGTGAAATTCTGACAAAATGTATTGATTTCATCAACTTAAGATGCATCATAATTGTGTTGCACTTGTGTGTTTATTCATCTCTGCAATGTGACCTACTAACAAAATTTCACATTGGAGTGGTCTGAGTTGGCTTAACCAAGGCACATTTAAATTGATATTACATATTTAGTATACTGTGAAGCCTTCATTTTAACAAGCAATATTACCATCATGTCAATATGTCAAACTGCACAGAGATGAATAACCTATCTACTGATGTTTTGTGTTATGAAGATAAAAGAAGCATTTGTTAAGGTTTTCTACATTATAGTAATAATAATAATAATAATAATAATAATAAGAAGAAGAAGAAGAAGAAGAAGAAGAAGAAGAAGAAGAAGAAGAAGAA